>OX246754.1:97094429-97723057 GCA_945910035.1 Brachypalpus laphriformis
GTCCGAGTTCTTAGCGAAGCACTCTCGAAATGTGCTAACCAGCGCTTCTACATCGTCCAGCCGCTCGACATTAAGGTCATCTAGCAGCAGCTCTGCACGCTTTGGAAGTTCACCGCACTTGTTCGACATACAGTCTGAAATAGAGATGCAGTTGTGTGATTTGACAAATCGTACCTGTGGTTGGTCCAGAAACTCTCGTCCGATCAACATTGGGTACGGTTGCAATTCGTCCGGAACTATGAGGACCTCGCACCAGGAGGTGAGCTTGTCGACCGTTAGCACTGCATGGACCCTTCCGATCGTCTGACATGCTCCTCCTCCGAAACCACTCAGCAGCCTTTGTTCCTTTATGTACTGGATGCCTCCCGCTTCAGCGACCGAACACCGCAGGGTAACACAGTCACTCCCGAGGTCTATGAATGCTTTCACCTGGTACCCATTCACCACTGCATCTATGATGTACTCCGATTTGACTTCCTTTAGTAGTAGCTGCGTTGACCTCCCATTTGGACCTCTACCTGAGATACCTTGCCCGGTACTCACAGGTTGCACTTTGGCGCATCGTAACGGACAATCCCTGCGAAAATGCCCAACTTGCTGGCAGCCGAAACACTTTACACCGCCCACAGGTATGCCGCCACGAACTGCTCTTCGCTCTTCGCGTCTATCCACATTCTCCCGCTCTATCTCCTGGGGTAAGGTTCTCTGCTCCGTTGCCCTTTGCCGGTCTTTGTTTTTCAGCTTCACAACCCATCGCGCTCGTTCCAAGACCTCGTTGATAGATATTGGTTTTGAGGCTCGAAAAGCCTCCCTGCATTCGATGTCCATGATACCTTGTACTACGTATCGGATCAAAGTCGACTCCGGAATACTGCCCCTGGCAGCGATCGCCTTCATTCCGAAAACGTACTCCTCAAAATCTTCTCCTGACGCCTGCTTCTTACCTCGCAGCACTTCGAGAAGGTCTACTTCCTCGTCCCTGGTCGGAAATGTCTGGCAAAGCTCGAAAAGAAAATCGTCGAGCGAATCCCAGGTCAAACTGGAGTTCCACAACTTTGCCGCGCCGATCAACCTCGTGGTAGCTGCCATCAGCACCAGACGATCATCCAAGCTATACACCCGCTGGATATCCCGAAGTTTTCGTCTCCAAGATTGCGATGTCAACCCCGTAGAATCCCTCGGATTAAGTTCGGGGATCATTCCGGCAATGTCTCTGATGGTGTAACAGGGCAAGCCGCTATCTGCCCCCCCTGTTTGCTTAGACCTGCGGTTATAATCTCCTCCGATATGTCGCGCATCACTATATTCAGCATACTGATGCGTTCTGTTATCTCTTCTGCCAATAGGAGCCTCACCAGCACCCATGTGCACTTTGTTGTCGCAGTTCCTGCCCCTTCGGTGCACTCACACGCGTGATCACTGGGAGCATCCAAACACGTGTGCAATCTGTCACCCTGCATACCCGCCCCAGGGATGTTGGCACACTTGTTCCCCCGCACCGATTCCTCAAGCATCTGCCTCAAAGCTCGCAACTCCTTTCGCAGCTCCTCGACCTCGCTGTCGTTGCTGCCTCGTTTGCCCACTGACTCGTACGCTTCTGGCTGCTTTTTGTGCAGCCCACCAACCGGTCCGCCGATCAATCTGCCTTCATCTTCCACTTCCTCGCCATTTACCAATTTGTAACCCCCCTGCAACTTCCTCTTCAGCACAGCCTCACCGTTGTTGTCAGTCTCTCTACCACTGAATTCACCTCGGTCGATGCCATCGATGTCGCTACAGCCACCTACCTGCAGTTTCTTCGGCAACGTGGTAACATGCGAAGCACCGTCGCCCTGCATCTCCCTCATTTCCTCGAATGTCAGGAGACGCGCTACCAGGTCTTCCTTGACCCCACCAACTTCTAGGCCACGTTCTCTCAATTCTTCCCGCAGTTCGTCTCGGGTCAACGCTTCCAGCTCGGCTCTTGTTCGACACATTGCGCTACGGAAATTATTCTGTACTCCTTTGTCAAAAAAATTCTTAGCCCACTTGCCTTTCCGCACGCTAAAAAAAACCAACAACCGATCGATTTCGATAATTTCGAGTTTTTCCCCCTGTCGCCCAATGACCGCTGGTTTTTTTTGCTTATCGGGCTATCCCACTTCCGAGATGTTAACCGCGAGAGCGAAATGAGGACAACTGTACCGAATGAGTGCAAAGTGAAGACTGTTTTATTCTCTCTTTCTTAGATATATTACAACTATGTGTTTTTTTTTTTTTTTTTTATAATTTGCGCGTGCCAAAGGGATTATTAATACCCTTATACTGGTTCTCAGGGCACGGGCGGTTGGGAAAAGGGGGGAAAGAGACAGAGGAGATGCCGGTTTGCGTTGGCTTTAAATGTTTGTAGGCTGTAATGATGAGGAAACACAGACGCTGGTAGGTCGTTCCACAAACGTGTTGTTCGGCTTATAAACGAATCCCTATATTTGACAGTACGTCCGAAGTTCGGCTTGAGGGTGAACTGATGTGCATTCGAAGCATGACGCGTATTGCGGGTGAAGTTTTGAAGGGGAGGAATGCAGCTGGCTATTTCGCTGGAGCATTTTTTGTAAAAGAAGCGATAAAAAAGGGAAAGACATGAGACATTTCTACGATGTTCAAGTGAGACTATGGAGTTCACAATGTCTCTATCACCTATTAGTTTTAACGCGCGGTTCTGTACCCTATCTAGAATGTGCAGAACGGTGGATGAATGCCTTATAGATGGAGGCCAGATCAGACGGGGTAAAATATTTCTTGCACCGCTTAAGGAATCCTAGACATTTTGCAGCATTTTTGGCGACCTCGAATATGTGATCGTTCCATCGAAGACGGTTATTGATGCACATACCGAGAATGGCAAGTCTTTCGGATTCAGCGATACAAGTACCATTCATGGATAATGGTTGAGGGTCTTGGTTTCGCTTGAGAGACAGAAGACAGCATTGAGTTTTGGATACAATAAATTCCACTCTATTGATTGAACCCCATTTGGTTATGCTGTCCAGGTCGGAATTTAATGTGTTTAACATACGATGTCGTTCCTCTTCTACGGCCGAAGAGCAGGGACGTGAGCTAGGGAACGAATATGAAAAACTGAGGGTACTGTCATCAGCGAAGGAATGGATTGGATTAGAAGTAGCAGACAAGAGGTCATTTATAAAAATGAGAAAGAGAGTCGGAGACAAAACGGAGCCCTGGGGAACACCAGCATTTATATGGTGAATTGCAGACTTGAAGCCGTCCAAGACAACTTGTATTGAATGGTTCGAAAGGTTACAATTGTTTCCTATTAATCCGTCAAATTTGTCATAAAAGTCGTGTACGTGGAAAGTGAAATCTTCTATTGCAGGTAACCGAATTCGTTCTTTAGGTACAGTTATGTCTTGAAAAATATTTATTGTTCCTGACACAGTTATTATATATAGAGGGTTTTCTCTTTGTTCTCTGAAGTGGGGTGGACATTTTTTTTGTAATTTTAAAGGCTATTGGTGCTTCCTGTGTCTATTAATAACTTCGTTGTCTAGTCATTTTTTTTCTGATCGTATATAGGGTAAGTTTGAACTTGTTCCGAGGCTGTTGATGGAAAATCCATAACAATTACTTGTTTAGTCTCCTGTCCGATGAAATTTGCTTGTGCTCTTTGAATTTGCGCGGAAGCGTCGACTTCCATTGGTTCTGGGCGTGAAGCCTGTGGAGCTTGTTGTTGTTTATTATTTCTATAATCATTTTGATTAGGTTGTCGATTTTGAAAGTTCTGTCTTTGTGGTTTTTGTTCTACTGGTCGGTCTGTAGTTTTTTTTTCGTTTAAAATCTTGTTGATGTGCGAGTAAGTTCGTGCAAAGCTAATTCTATAGTGTCCGGCTTAAGAGCATGCAGAATTGTTCTCATATGCGGATGTAATTTTTTTTAATGTTTCTAGACCTACTTCTTTACTTACTATCTTAGGTGGCGCTACAGTTCGGGGTGAACGTGGGCCTCAACCAACAAGCCTCTCCATTTAGCTCGGTCTTTAGCTAATTGCCTCCAGTTGCGCATTCCCAGTTGGTCGTGGTCCCCTTGAACTTGTGCGCGCCACCTACGGCGAGAAGGTCCTTTACTGCGTCGTCCCTGCTGTTAGCTTCGATGGCTCTGCGGGCGGGAGCGTTGGTGTCCATTCGCTCTATATGTCCTAGCCATCTCAGACGTCCAATGCGCAGTTTCTTGACTAGGTCGATGTCGCTGTCGCTGTACAGCTCGTATAGTTCGTGATTGAATCTTCTCTTCCAAAACCCGTCAACGCAAACGGGACCGAAAATCTTACGAAGAACTTTTCTCACGAAGCGACCAAGGATATCTTCATCCTCTTTTAACAAAGTCCATGTTTTAGCACCGTAAAACAGGACTGGGATGATCAGGGTCTTATATAAAGTCTCCTCAGTTGTTCGAGATAGAGCTTTACTGTTGAATTGCCTTATAAGCCCCAAAAAACAGCGATTGGCAAGAGTTATTCTTCGATTGATTTCTGCGCTGATCTAGTTTGTAGAATTTATAGCAGAGCCAAGGTAGACAAAGTCTGTTACTACCTCGAAGTTATAACTGCGCACTGTGACGATCTGTCCAATTCGTCGGTGTTGATTGTCCGTTCGTGTTGACAGCATATACTTGGTTTTGCCCTCGTTTATCGCTAAACCCATTTTGGCCGGTTCTGCCCCAATGCTTGCAAACGCATCGATGACAGTCCGCTGAGTTCTTCCGATAATGTTTATATCGTCGGCGTATGCAAACAGTTGTACAGACTTGTGATAGATTGTGCCTCCGGTGTTGGCTTGTGAGTTCCGCACAATCCGTTCAAGTACAATAGGTGCGTTTTTTTGTACGCGTATACTCGCTAGTTCAAAAATGTATATTTTAATTACAACAACACGATAGCGTGTACCCGCTTAAGTTAGCGGGGACAACTATCGCCGCTAAGTCCTAAGCGGCGATAAAAACAATGCTACCAGAATCCTTTTTCTTATCCCCAATCGGTAGATTATGAATAATTGTCAAAAATTTGATATAAATATGACATTTCGTTTGGAACTTAATTTAAAAACAAAAATGTCTGGAGCAGAAAAAAGGTACGTAGAAACATGAAAGAGAATTTGTTGTTATTATTCTACATTTTATTACCCAACGAAAATTGTGGACTAAGGAGGAGACTTTGGGGTTGCTGAAGTGCTATATGTCGCGAAAAGGAAAACAAGAACAAAGAATAAAAAATCAAATTTCTTAAAAAAAACTTCAAATCTTATTTTAAAAATGTTTCGATGTTTCCATTTAAATAGCTCGTTTAGAATTTTCAAAAAAACAAATTAAGGATTTCTGAGTTTGGCAGTTAAAATGTCATAAGAATGTATATGCTGCCAGATTTTTTCACAAAACCGATAAGCGGGGATGGTCGTTTTTTTGTGTCATTTTTGAGTTAGCGGGTATACGCGTACAAAAAAACGCACCTAATATTAAAGAAATCACATGACAGCGCGTCATCTGGTCTAAAACCTTTTTTGACATCAAGGGTCTCGGTGAGATCATTACCGAACTTGATGGAGCAGCGAGCGTTCTCTATCGTCATCCTGCACAGACGTACATGTTTGGCAGGGACTAGACATGGCTTTATAAAGCTCTTCCCTATAGATGCTGCCATAGGCGGCCTTGAAATCGATAGAGAGGTGGTGAGTATCGATTTGAAATTCTTGGGTTTTCTCCAGGATCTGCCGAAGTGTGAAGATTTGATCGATGGTGGACCTTCCTGGCCTGAAACCGCACTGATAGGGTCCAATCAGACTGTTGATAAAAGGTTCCAGGCGTTCACACAATATCGCAGAAAGATCTTATATGCGATGTTGAGGAGACTGATGCCTCTATAGTTGGCGCAGTTGAGGGGGTCTCCTTTCTTCTGGATCGGGTAAACGATGCTGAGATTCCATTCATCAGGCATACACTCGTCTGACCAAATCTTAGAGATGAGTTGGTGTATGAACTCTACCAATGCATCACCAGCTGCCTTGAAATGTTCGGCCGGTAAGCCATCAGGTCCAGCAGCCTTGTTCGATTTTAGCTTGGATATTGCTATCCACACTTCGTTTTGGTCAGGTGGATGCAAATGTTGACTATCATCGTCTATGTTGTATGGTTCATTCTGCCTGACAGCGGGATGTTGATCTTCGTCATCGTTATACAGTCCGCAGAAGTAGTTTTTTCCATATTCTCTCGCCCAATGCGAATTTAACGTCGTATTTAGGACATTGCTCATATGTTTTGTCGAGGAGCTCGTAGAAACACTCTTTGGTGGAAGGGTCCTTTTCCTCCGTGGGAGCGTGAACACATATTAGACTTATGCTAGCGAATTTAGCCTTGATCCGGATAGTCATAATACGCTCGCTCACGTGTCGGAAGCTTAAGACTTCTTGCCTAAGTCTGCCGCGTATGACAAATCCGCATCTGAATAAGCGTTGCCTGTTGCCTCTGTAGCAATCACCATGGTAGATATCATAGTTTTCATCCCCTTTTTGCCCGGCCCATCCCATCGCACTTCCTGACTGACCGGACTGACTCTTCTTTCCGCACCTACTTGTGGGACCACCAATAAAAAGAAAAAAAAAATATGGAAAACAAAAAACAAAAAAAAAAATAATAAAAAAAACACACAAGACGTTGTGGGGATGCCCGACATTGGCTCCTCATCGGAAGACGAGCTTCTAGCCTCCAGTCAGGAGTCTTCAGTCTTCCCTCCAGCCGCAGCAAGTACTAGGCAAAGTACTCCCTCTGGCGTTCAGAGGGCGGCTCATCAGACAGCAACAACAGCAAACACCAAAATGGCAACCAAATGCACTATGGTTAGTGGCGCTGGTTCGTCGAAGAAAATCGAAAACCGAAACCCCAGACGTCATCATGAAGAGCAGGTACAAGATGGCTCGATTCGTTCTTGACAAGGTTGCCAAAAACGAAGCAGCTGGTACCATACATGAGAAGGAAGCTGATAAGCGGATAAGCCCAAGTATGTAAGTCGATGAGTACATCGCACACCTTGAGAAGCAACAACAACATCCACAACAGTAGAGGAATGACGCCAAGGCAAGCAAGCAAAACAGGTCTTTGGATGAGACCAATCGCGAGCCAAAAAAGTCCAAGGTTGTCAGGACGCCGACTACGACAGCAAAATCTACCAGGTACTTCCTCGGCCTGTCCTACTTAAACAACGCGACACTTTTCCGAAGTGGTAAGAGACCATCTGCAGGTCGCCCTCGTGGACGAGCGCTCCTCAGATGGCAAGACGGTCAGTGAAGCGTGGGGTAGCATAGCGAGTGTGTCACTAAGCTAAGTGACGCCTGGGAGGGCTTGAAGCTCAAGCTTATCCCCGCTAATGATATCTCCAGGAGACCTAGGGCCCGCATCTGGCTGCCCAATATGCAGATTGATGGGGGAAGGCTTCCCCAATGTCTGAATTTGCTCAATCCGGCGGTTCCGGTGAATGACCGGGCAGTCATCAAGACGGAGGAACCTCAGAAAAACAGCTCCTCTTTCCTGCTGCTGATCAACGAGGCTAGCCTGGTGGCTCTCGAGAAATTGGATCACAAGCTGCGTTTCGGCATAAGGTATGCTAAATTAAAGATTTTCCGCCCCTCTGGTCCTGATGAAGATTCAGGTGAAATCGATGGTTACGACAGGATGTCGGAGGACATGGAGGGGTGTCATCATTCCACCTACCACCGATGCTGAACATCATTCAGATTAATCTGCACCACTCGTAGAGTGCGTCAGATAATTTGCTTGTCTTCCTCGGCGTGGAGGATATATATAGCGGCATTGAACAGGCACCCTGGGTGAAGAGTTCATCCATAAAAGGGCTCAACGACAACCGTTACAACATCTTCTACAAGACCTCAAACCAGGTTAGTAACAAACCTAGGACTTGCATCCTAGCTAAAAAACATCTGAATGTGTTTCTATGTCCTGATTTTAGCTCTGCCGATTTAACGGTAGTTAAATTGGAGGTTGCGAATAACACTATTTTTATATCCTCAGTTTACATGGATCGTGATAGGCCATCACCGCCGGAGGAGGTACGCCAATAATGACAACGGCAAAAAAGGACAATCTGCTTCTGGGCTGCGACGCAAATGCCACTCATACATTATGGGGCAGCTCTGAAATCAACGAACGCGGTGAGTCCTTGTTTGATTTTCTAGTGATGTTCAACCTTTCTGTTTGTATCGTGGGTAACACACCAACTTCTGTTTCCACAAGAAATCCATTAAAAGTGCCAAGTCTCTAGCTTAGAAAGACTACTGTCAGTCCATTGAAACCATAAAAGACTCTGCCAGGCTGAGTAAAATTCTGTCCAAGGAACATTCTAGCCCGTCCTTTCTTAAACGGCCGGATGGGACTTGGACGGACTCCTCTAGCGAGTCACTGGAACTTTTAATGCAAACACACTTTCCAGGATGTAATAATGAGATTGCCCTCCCAGCAGTTTCTCAAGTCGCGCAATCTTCCTCCTGGAATGACATTAAGACAACAATTACAGCAATTAATACCTCCTGGGCTATTAATAGTTTCTCTCCCTATAAATCGGCCGGCCTTGACGGCATTCTTCCTATTATGCTGCAAAAAACATTGGAGCAGGTGTTCCCATGGCTAGTTCCGATCTATAGAAGCTGTATTCTCCTAAACCTGAGCTGGAGACGTGTTCGTGTTGTGTTTATCCCGAAAGCTGGGAAGCGGGGTCATGGATCCGCAAAGGATTTCGGAACCATTAGCTTATCCTCTTTTCTTTTAAAGACGTTCGAACGCATGTTAGATACACATATTCGAGATACCCTGGATAAATCCCTTCTATCCAAATCTCAACATGCGTACACTAAGGGGCGACCGACGGAGACGGCGCTCCACGAAGTTGTGCGAACGATAGAAAAGACAATCAACTTCAAACAATATAACCTTGCTACCTTCTTAGACATTGAAGGCGCCTTCAATAACGTCAGTACGAAATCGATTCAGGAAGCTCTGATCCAACTGGGTGTGGAAGAGTTTATCAGCAAATGAATACTGACAATGCTAAAAACTAGAATCATTCAATCGACTCTCGGCAACAGCAGTTCCACCATATCTGTTGTTAGAGGAACTCTTCAAGGTGGGGTCTTGTCTCCTCTTCTATGGCTTATGGTCATCAACAAAATGTGTAGACTTGATAGGGATGGAGTGAAGGTTGGAGCGTATGCGGATGACGTGGTAATACTGGTATCGGGGATGTTTCCACCAGTAATCACTGAGATTATGGAAGGTGCCTTGGGTAAGATTAGCTCATGGGCCACTGGATGTGGACTCAGCGTCAACCCAAGCAAAACTGAACTGATGCTCTTTACCACTAAAACCAATATACCGACGTTTACGCTTCCACGGCTAAGCAATCATCTACTCTCACTATCCTCCAGTGCCAAATACCTAGGTGTGGTACCTGATCCAAAACTAAGCTGGAAGCTTAATATTGAGCAACGGGTAAAGAAGGCCTGTGTGGCTTTCTATGCCTGCAGTAAGACCTTTGACAAGAAGTGGGGACTTCGCCCGAAGATTGTCTTATGGATGTACATTGCCATGGTACGTCCCATTCTTTCCTATGGATCGCTAGTCTGGTGGCCTGCGCTAAGGAAAGTTTATAACGTCAAACTTATCAACAGGGTACAAAGAACTGCGGCTATAGGCGCAACGGGTGCCATGAGGACATGTCCAACCGAAGCCTTGAACGTTATTCTCCACCTTTTACCACTTCAATCAATTACATTACAATCTTCACATTATGCAGCTATCATCATGTAGTGCGGTCAGGCTAAGGGAAACAAGATGCTGGTGCACCAATCCGTATGGTCACAACAGTATCCTGAATCTGCTACCGCAGGATCTGGTAGCTAATCTGATCGATCTCTATATCTAATCTAATCTCTAACTCCCACAGTGAACTTTAGAAATGACGTCACGGTCAGATTCCCAACCAGGGCGGAATGAGAAACTGGAGTACTGACAAATGAGTTCGAATCAACAATTTTCACCGACGGTTCAAAAATCGACTGCGGGGTAGGGGCGGGGATATTCTCTGATTCCTTCAATATTTCCAGGTCTTACCGGCTTCCTGATTCGTGCAGTGTCTACCAGGCGGAAGGTTTTGCTGTACGTGAGGCCTGCCGCCTACTTAAGCAAACCTCTACACCCCTATATACCATTGCCATCATCATTGACAGCCAGGCGGCTATCAAGGCTATAGTATCTGCCACTACATCCTCAACGCTAGTAGAACAGTGCAAAAAAGAACTCCCTCGCTCCTTTGGGCTCCGGGTCACAGGGGAATGAGCGAGCTGATGAACTCGCGAGGTAAGGATCTGCCCTTGATGCTTCCCTTGCAGAGGAGGTGAACGTCCCGTTGGGGGTCCTTAAGGGAAGCATCTTCGCGCACTATTTGCTTAAAGCTGATAGTAGATGGCAGGGGGTGCGGAACTGTGTCATCTCCATGCAGATGTGGCCCAAATACTCCCGGAAAAGAACGCAAGATCTACTAAACAGAAACCGTGCAGATATCGCAAGAGTTCTGGCAGTTAGTACTGGCCACCAGCCCATCGGGGCTCATGCGGCCAGAATAGGCATTGCATTTAATGCACACTGTCGCAGCTGCAATACGGCTGACGAGATAGAAACAATCTTACACTTCCTCTGCAAATGCCCGACTTTAGGCAAGGCCAGACAGCGCACCTTAGGTAAACTCTTTTTCGTCAACCTTATAGAGCTAGCGGAGATTAGCATTAGGGATACTATCAGCTCCCTCGGTGTAACGGGGTGGATTTGAATAATCTTTACCCCCTTTTCTTTTCCCTAGTAGTTAACGTCCTTGTTACATCCGTTAGGTCACTTGAGTTGTGGTATTAAAACTGCGCTTCTGCGCTAATTAAGCGTCGGCATGGTTTGCTGACACAACCACTTCTACCTACCTACCTACCTAAGGCCTCTGCTAGTTGTTCGGCTGCACGTGGTCTGTAAAGGGACAGAACATTCCACGTACAGATCCGAAGGTCGTTGTCCTTAATTCGTTTGTTGCGGTCGTCATCAGTTGAGTCGTCCTTATCCGAGGCTTTTGGTTGTTTCGTAACCATTCACGTGGTAGGGAAGTTACCCCGACGGCACAACCCCCAACCTGGAGGGCCAGTTCCTTAAGTTATACCCCTAGGACGAGGGGCCGGGTAGACTGTTGCCACTAGCCCACTGCGGGAGTATGAGCGCTGCCGTTGGCCGATTAAAGGCTCCTCCGCCACCATCTCTATTCCAAGGTCCTGACCAACATTGGAAATTCTTTACCGACCTGTGATCCGAATACGTCAAAGCAGCTCACGCAAGGTATTCACTAAGTTCAACCTAACTGGAACTATAGACGCCACCGTTGACTCCGTCTAGGGAATTCGTCCGCTGCCGCCTGGAACAGGAAGAAGTGCTCCAGTGAGAAAGGACTCTTCCTCCCCCTCTCTCATCTGCTGCCGCCAAGAATCCTCCAAGCGGGGTTGGTTACCCATTTCTTGGATTAAGGTACTAGACATCCGGCTGTCAGCGCGAGGAGGTTGAGAGTAGGAGTTGGTAGGCCCCAGCTAAGTAAAAACGCTTGTGACCTACTTCCGTGTTTCTAGGTAATTCGTCTAGTCGTCTTTCTTGTGTACATTTTTTATTCAATGCTGTCAATGTGCGTTGTATATAGTTATAAGAATTAAAAACATCACCACGATATTGTGCTGCCCTAAGATCTTCATATAATTGATTTGAGGATTTAAAGCCGCTGAAATTTAAGGTAATCATTTCCCTGACCGCCGCCTAAATATTTAAGTGACTATGAATTTCTATTGTTTATCGGGTGCGTGGTGTCAAATTTAGTGGGCGCCGTGGTGTAAGTGGTTAGTGTGTCGGATCACTACGCATGAGGTTCCAAGTTCGAATCCCAGAAAATACAAAAAAAAAAGTTTTTTTCACGGTCCCACCTTTCGCGAGCGTCTGACAAACATCCGAGAGTATTGTTGTCACGAAAAAGCTTCTCAAATCGCCGTTCGGATACGGCATTAAACTGTAGGTCAATTCTATTCGTGTGAAAAATATAACGCACACAACATGAGTGGTTGTGAGAAGCTAGGCCCTGGCACTTTAAAGAGCTGTTGCGCCAAATATTTGTACTTTTTTGTATTTGCTGTCAATTTACTTTTATCGTTATACTGATTTAGTGTAGGAATAATGTCGTCAACGTTACTTAAGAGAATTGGAAGGTCTTCTTTTCTACTGTCCTATGACAGTACTTTTTTTTTTAAATATTTCAATGGATTTATTTCTAAGCTTCTTAAATTATTACCATTATTTGCTGCTTGTGCGGATGCTTTAAGCCCTGCTTCTAGTCCTGCGTTTTCAGCTTGTAGATTCATAATGTGGATCATATATTGTTGTCTTCTAATTTTCAAGATTTACATGGTTTCTTCTCGTTGAGGCGTCTTGATCGTGAGCTTTCCTTTCAGTTTCCACTCGTCCTTGATTTGGTTGAAAAACACGTCATCTATGGACTTTTGTACTATTGGCTATATGCGTTAGCTTTGAAGTGCTGTAGATATTTCTCGAAAAATAGAGTTCAGTTTAGCTTTCTAATTTTTTTTCCTATCAATTCTCAAATTTTGAATGCTTTATAAAATGTTTGTCTACGTATGCAGTTACGTAGGATTTTTTCGGTATCCGACCGACTGCGCCAGTTTTAAACTGAATAATTATACCTTCCTCAGTTGAGGGGAACATGATATCATGGAGTGGCTTGGTCATGCACACAACGCTTGATAGTTTCTTATCTATAAATATACCTGAGTAATCTATGTGATCATTTTATTGTATTCATCCGGTGTCAATCTATATATCGAAGGGTTGTTATTGCTACAGGTATATGGCCCCTTAGTGGTTTATGTGACCATTTTATTGTATACGTCTGGTGTGAATCTATATATCGAAGGGATGTTTGTTGCTATGGGTATAGGGCGTCGCTTCATGTTGTTTGAGAATTGGTTGATAGGCTTGTGCGTTGTTTGTGTTGTTGTAGTGGTGTAGCTCAGTTAAAACAGCATCGATGTCTAGACTTGTGGAAGAAAGGAGTTTAGATAAGGCTTCCAGTCAGTCACTAGATGATTCCTGTTGAGTAGCTTCCACCCGTGCTACTCGGGAGTTAATTTTGTTCAACGACATCTGCAGGTGAGTCATATTGCAAACTTTCCTAAAATCTGCTCAAGCTTCCTTACAAGTTTTTCGGGCTCGGATATTTTTCCAGCACATTAATTCGTGTTAGGACACGATGATGATATGGTTCGCGGCACGTCACATTTGCTACCCTTTGGGAGGGATCAGATTGGGGAAATAAAATAAAGGGCTAAGAAAATAACGCCTTTTCTTTGCAAAAATGAGTTCTTGTTGTTGATGAGATAAGGCACTTTTTTCACGTTACTGTAATATTCTAGCCGGGGTTTGTACAAATAAAACCGCCTTTTGTGTATTTGAACTGTTTATTTATTTGCAATGATCAACGTCACTTTAACACAATATTCGAATCACTTTAATCTCTATTTATTTCAAATTAAACTGTCTCTACAAATTTACCACAATATCATTTATTTTCATCAGTTTTTGAATCTCTCTTTTAATCGCTGTATTCACCTTATTATCGTTTACGGTTCTGTTGAAGCGCTCTACCATCTCGTCAGATTGTGGATGAAGCGGAGTCGTCCTCGTCTTTTTAATTCCTAGTTGTTTACATACCTCTTGGAATATCTCCGATTCGAAGTTTCGTCCTTGGTCAGAATGCAGTTCCATAGGCACGTCAAATCTACTCACCCGGTTAGTGACGATCTGTTCTACGATGGTCCTCGCTTCCTGGTTAGGGATAGCGAGCGCTTTCGGCCATTTGCTGAAGTAGTCCATGACAAGTACGATGTATGGGTTGCCATTGGCGGTTTATACTGGTGAATTTTGCCTTGCGTCTTCGTTCTAGATCCCATGCTGGCTGCACACACAAAGCATTTTCGGCACCAACTTTCTACGTCTTCCTTTGCACTAAGCCAATAAAAACGTTCTCGCACCTTCTCCAGTATCTTGTTTGCACCCAAATGACCTCCGAATACTCCATCATGCATCTCCCGTAGCACCTCGTGTACTTTCGATCGCGGCACGATAAGCTGTATTACGAAAGCTTTTCGTCCGACCTCTCCTATTTCCTTTCCAGCAAACCATCTTGCACATGAAGGGAGTCCCACTGAGCTGAGTATGCCTTGAGAGTATGGTTTCTGTCCGAGATATGCTGTCCATTTGGCTTTTCCATAAACTCCATCCACGCTAATATCGACTCGATGTCCGGGTCTTCTTTCTGAGCGTTGCGGATTTCCTCTGCACTCCAACCGGTGATTGGTTCAGCTCTAATCCTTTGGGAGGGGCGTTGATTCCAACATCCAACTTCCACCCGCGTATTTGGTTCTTGAGCGGTTCTCCGATTCCTGGCTTCGAGAAGCCTGACCAACAGGATGGATGTTATCCCTGTTGGATGATTCTTCGCTGTGTCGCCTATTCGCAGAATGTGGATGCTTTCCGTATCTGGGTGGATTTCTGAATTGCCGTTGTAGGTGTCCTATTTTGTTACAGTTCCAGCAACGAATTTGTCCTCCGCGAGCGTTTTTTCGGTCTTCGACGTCCATCCTCTGGCAAGAGCATTTGACGGCGGCTATTTCCCTCACACGGTGGATTCCCTGACATGCCTGGTCTGCCACCTCCATCATCAGAGCAAACTCCAAAGCTTCGGCGAGCGTTTTCTTTCCAGCCATTCTTACCGCCATTTATAGTTTCGTATCAGCTATGACATAGGTAAATGATTTGGTCGCCATTTCGTTTACAATCTCCTCACTGGATGTCTAGTTGCAATAGTTGGAGCGTTTCTCCTCTCGCTTGAACTCTTCTGCGCAACTCGACCCTATATACTTGCTACATATGGTCGTCCCCAAATCGCATCCCAATGGCTTTTACCAGCGAATCGTAGTGACGTTGTTTGTCCTCGGGAATGGTTTGTAGTAGCTCTGCAGCTGATCCTCTAATCGCAAGCGTGAGGGCAATAGACTTCCCTTCGTTGTCCCAGTTGTTCACCATTGCCGCAGCTTCTAATTGCCTCTTATATATCGGCCATGATGTTTGACCATCAGGAGGCTGCATCTCTTTCCTACTAGGGTAGTCTGTTTAATATTTACGAACTTCCTGTTTCCTCACGCGATCTAGTTCCTTCGCCAGAAGCTCGACTCTCCCTTTGACAGCTTCAAATTTGGTTTGAACATTCTCGAATTTTTCTTCAACGGCTGTTTCGAATGTCACAATTTTGGTTTCTACATTTTCAGTTTTCTCATCAATTGTCCCGAATCTTGTTTCCAAACTTTTATTTTGTTCATCAAATTTGCTTTCGAGAACACTCCTTTGATCGAATAGCTGTTGCTGTAGAGAATTCTTTTGTTCATTTAGGGAATTCTTCTGCTCGTCCAAAGAACTGTCTAGCTTCTCGAATTTTCTATTTTGATCGTCGAATTTTTCAGATAGCAATTTCATTAAAGCCGACATGTCGCTCGCCGCACTTACTTGCGCTTCTTCGACGTAAAACAAAGTCGTATCAGGATCTGTACCCTCGTCTGTCGCTATTTTCCGCAACTTAATTATCAATTCTCTTTTCGTTCCAGCCGTAGATTGATCCCGCTGGCCCATAACTTCCTTTAGTTGCAACAATGTCAAATCAATTTCCGAACCATTGTTTTTTTTATTACACAATAAGCAATACACACAATTTGTTTTATTCCACTTGTTTGACACCAATGTAATATTCTAGCTGGGATTCGTACAAATAAAAGAGCCTTTTGTGTATTTGATCTGTTCATTTATTTACAATGATCAACGTCACTTTAACACAATATACGAATCACTTTAATCTCTATTTATTTCAAATTGAACGGTCTCTACAAATTTACTTTCAACCACAATATCGTTTATTTTCACCACTTTTGGAATATCTCTTTTAATCGCTGTATTCACCTTATTATGAACTGTATCAACTGTAGTTGAAGTGAATCGATTGGCACGCTAGAAGGTTTGGCCAATAACTGGCGTTGCTTACAGTTAGTTTGGTACATAAACCATGCAGTGCGGTGCTACTTGTTCTCGATGCTACAGTACGCTCAGATCTTTCAACGCGCTGCGATGTTTTTCCATTATTATGCTAAAACTTCGTATACCGTCTTAGGCAGATTTATCACCGACAAAGCCGCATTGTCTATCATGATCAGTTAAATTAAAAATATGTAAACACACAGTATGTACATTTATTAGGAGCTATGATAACACTAATGGAATTAAGATACTTCAAATAAATGCTATTCAATGAATTGAAATTTCAGAGGATAAAATAAATAAGGTGGTGATAGCTTCTCAACTAGCAGAATAAACAATGATCATTAGACAGAGCAGAAAAAGATATATTCTTCTAGTAATATTCTAGGCAAAAAATGTTCCATACCCATAATAAAATTCAAGCCTTGGAGTGTACAGAACCAACTATGAGATATGCTAAGATTCCCAGAATAACCTAACCTAGCACTGGCAGCTTTGATTATAATAAAATTCTTAATACTTACTTACTTAGGTGCCGGACCTGGGCCTCAACCAATGAACCTCTCCAGACTGAAGCGTTGGGCTTCATTCGCCCTACATGACCCAACCATACATCTTAGTTGCTGGTTGTGAACTCTTCTAGCTAAGTCTATGTCATTCGCCATATAATTCGGCTCTGTACCTTCTTCTCCACTCGCCATCTACGCAGACGGGACCAAAGATCGCTCGAAGAACTTTTCTCTCAAAGCAGCCAAGGGCATCCTCATCTGATTTTGATAAAGTCCATGCCTCTGCGGCATACAACAGAACTGGGATCATTAGTGTCTTATAAAGAATTACTTTAGTTATTCGAGATAGGGCTTTGTTACTCAATTGCCTTCTTAGCTCATAAAAACAGCGACTGACAAGACTAATTCTTCGTTTGGTCTCCCCTATGGTGTCATTTGCGGTGCTCACTATATAGACTAGTTATATAAAGTCCTTTCCTACCTCAAAATTATATCTGTCTATTGTGGGGTTCTGTCCAAGACGCCGATGTTGGATGTCCTCTTTTGCAGACAGCATATATTTTGTTTTGCTTTATTGACCGCTAAACTCATCTTTGCTGCCTCGATCTCCATACTCGCAAATGCTCCATTGAGGGCCCGCTGAGTTCTTCCGATTGTGTCAATGTCATCGGCATAAGCGACTTCGGCATAAGACTTGTAAAAGATTGTACCTCCGGTGTTGGCTTGTGAGTTCGTACAATTCTCTCAAGTACTATGTTAAAAAGGGGTTTCATTGTGGTGACTAACCTGAATAACTTGAATGTTCAGCGGATTTAAGAATCTGAAAAATTAGTATCTACATTTTTCTGCATTTTTAATACTACGTTATGTGTCACTGTAGTGGCTTAAAGGTTGCTTGAAGTCAAAGTATAACTATTCAAGCTATGAAATAAACAATTTATATTCCTTATGAAAGTTGCCGTTGACATAACTACTTTTCTATCAGCTTCCGTTTTCTAGCAGTTTGTTGCAATAACATTAAAAATTCCAGTCGAAACGTTTCCGCTAAAAACTTGCGTGGCCAACTTAATGGCCAATTTTTCGAAGGCATTTAGGCTTTTATGGCTTTCCGTTAGTCTGAAACAAACTTGAGATATATTCTTTGAATCCTATTCAAGCAATTTTGCAATGATTCTCCACGAAGCCAAGTTCTCCGAAATTTTAATATTATTTTTCAATAAACAATTTCGTGTTCTGCAGGAATATGGGATTGATGGTTCCCTGTTGACACGGTGTCTCCACGAGCCACGAGACATGCTTGGACGATGCTTAGACAGATGCCACATTTTAACGGGTGGGCAATTCATGTCTGAACATTTCACTGAAGCTGGAGCTCATTTTTGCACTCAAAGCTTTAGAGCAACTGCAAAACAAAGAAGAAAAAGAGCAAAAACAAAGAAAACGTCGATTCTGTGCAAATCTTACGTTTTCCACTCGGTTTTGACTGAATTTTGTTCCAAGTGACTACTCATGCCCAACTCCATGGCAGGCATGGATGGCAAGCAATAAATCTAAACATACATGTCAGGGCATGCAAACATGAAGACATAATGCGGTCTCCATGAGACATTTTAAAGACAAGACATATGCCCAAAGTAAAATTAAGTACAACTCGTTTAAATATATTTGAATTCATTTGAAGGTCGACTTCATGATGGGTTAAATTGAACAGTAATAAAGAACGGGTTACGGGTTCATTTAGCCCATAATTTGTTCTGTGATTAGGAATAAAAAAGAGAACATCCCTATTCCTTAGGTTTCTCTCAGGAACATAAAGAGACATAAGTGCAAGTAAATCTGGAGAATTAATCCTTCACTTGAGTATATCTTTAATAAAAATCTTTCGGACGAGTTTTTGTAAAAAGGAGACCAAACAACGCTGCAGTATAAATGTATACTACATAAAAGGTTTTCATTCCCAAGGCTGTAATTAAACGAAGCACGTGGTATTAACCGGAACGCACTAAAAATGTTGCACTTAGAGATATTTAGCTCTAGGAGATTATACGCACACCATTGGAAAAGCGCATTTATATCTCTTTGAAAATTCACGCAATCATCAATAACACGACTAGGGGAAAAAAGTTTTAAATCGTCAGCGAACATTAGACAATTTAAAAACTGTAAACATTCTGGGGTGTCATTGGCGAAGAGATTAAAAAGGAGAGGGCCCAAATGACTGCCTTGAGGCAGGCCCGATCGAACCTCTATAAAGAAAGATTGAACCCCTTTAATTTTAACAATCTGTTTATGACTAGACAAATAGGATTTCAACCATTCAAGAAAACGGGATCTGAGCTTATTAAGTTAAAGTCCGTGGTGGACTCTATCGAATGCCTTCACGAAATCAGTGCACAGGACATCGACCTGCATTTTTGTTTCCAAAGTAGAAATACAGAAGTGAGTGAAAAGACATAAATTCGTTGTAGTGGTGCTACCACTAATAAATCCATGCTGTCTTGAAATCAAAATTTCCTTCACCGCTAAATTGAGTTTTTTGAAAACCAATTGTTCAAATACTTAAGGAATTGCTGAAAGTTTCGAGACTGGCCTATAACTCTTAATTAAGTGCTTGAGGCCACTTTTATAGATTGGATATATTGATATTTTCCACTCCTCTAGAAAAACTCCAGTTAAGAGCGATTCATTAAAAATAATTGTTAGCGCTTTAAAAAGCGAAGCGGCGCATTTAGATAATAAAAGTGGGGGAATCAAATCAATCCCAACCTTAATATTTACGACTAGCCGCGTTAGACCATCAAGGACTTCTTGATTTGAAAAAGAAAAAAACGTTGAAGTCTATTACAGAAGTAAGGCCGATTTCCACTATTAGGTATTATGTTTATATTAGCAGCGTTTTCCCCGTGAACTAGTTCAGTTCATATTTTTACACAGGTTGCAAAAACAACATTTTTTTTTTCCCCGAGGGTAGGTGAAACATCTTCCATGGACACTATGAGAATAGCAAGCGCGTGCTCATAGTAGTGTCAGATTCACACAACATGAGTGGTTGCGAGAGCTAGGCCCTGGCACTTAAGGAGCTGTTGCGCCAAATATTTATTTATTTTTTTTCGATATAAATTTGTTAGATATCGCAACTAAGTATAAACATATCAAGCAATTTTTCTATCACGAAATAAAAACGTTTGGCAGGTTACTTTCCACTGAAGGATCCTGCATATTCCGCAATCTAGACGCGGTTAATCATTATCTCGCCAAGTCGAAAGGTTTCGTCCTTTGTAGTCGGCGCAATAAATTGCTCTCATCCAAAATTTGTAGGACTGTATTGTTGACATGTCCGATTAGTTGGTTTCTATGCTTTCTCGCGAAGCTTCTAGTTTCAGCTTCGATTGTCGGAATTCCGAGATTCCTGTGGATATCGTCGTTTCTACTATACCACGGTGCTTGGACAATTTATCTTAGCACTTTATTTTAAAAAGCTTGTAAAATATTTGCATTTGTTTTCATGGTACAACCCCAAAGTTGTCCACACCGGCTTTAGCACTTGCTTGTATAAGAGCAGTTTGTTCTCAGTACTGAGCTGGGAATGTTTTCCGAGTAACCAGTACATTTCTTTATATTTGATTTCGAGTTCTTTTCGTTTCATTTTCAGGTGCGAATTCCATTTCAGTCTTGCGTCGAGTGTTATTCCTAGGTATTTGGCCTCGTTTGCAAAAGGTATTCGGACCGAGTTTAGGAAAATTGGCAAGTCAATAGTTTTCTTGTAAGTGAAATTCACGTGAACAGATTTAGATTCGTTGAGGGCAATCCGCCAGTCCCTCGTCCATTCATTTACATTATTCAGTGCGTTTTGCAGTTTTGCAGTCGTTTCTTCGATTGTTTTACCTACTGCTAGGATAGCGGTGTCATCGACAAACGTAGCAAGGATAGTGCCATCTTCGTTCGGTATATCACGAGTATACAGCAAATAGAGAAGCGCCCCAAGAACGCTTCCTTGCGGTACGCCGGCCGAAATTTCCTTGAGCTCGGAGTATTCGACTCGATGTCTAACACGAAAGAGTCTATTCCCGAGATATGATTCTAGAATATCGTATAAGCATACAGGGAGAACTTTTCGCAGTTTGTATTTCAAGCCATCATGCCACACCTTATCAAAGGCTTGCGAGACGTCAAGGAATACGCTTGAGCTATTTTTTTTTTCAAGTGCTTTCTCGATTACGTCAGTAATTCTATGCACCTGGACAATCGTCGAATGCTTACTTCTGAACCCAAACTGGTGGTCAGGGATAAGATTATTTTCTTCTATAACCGGTTGGAGATGCCTTAATAATATCCTCTCGAAAATTTTCGATATGATTGGAAGAAGCGAAATTGGTCTATACGATTTTACTTCATTTGGCGGTTTTCCTGGTTTTAAACCCATTATGACTTCCGCAACTTTCCATTGGCTCGGCACGTGTTTTAATCTTAGTGCAGCATTTACAATATGGAGAAGCTTAATCAATGCTTTTCTAGGCAAAACTTTGAGAAATTCTCCGGTAATCAAATCATAAGCAGGAGATTTCTTAGGTTTTAGATTCTAGATCTCATGTTTGAGTTCCCTTAGCGTTGCACTTGTGAGCATCAAATCGTCAGATGGTAAATCCAGCTTATTGCGGTTGTCGTAAACCACTTGACCATCGTACGGTTTAAAGGTTTCTTCCAGGTGGGCCGCAAAGACGTCCGCTTTTTCTTTATCTTCCCTCGCCCATTCATTTTGATTTAATTTGATTGGCGGCGAGGAGACTTTGGGCCGTTTGGTGCCTTTTACAGCTTTCCAAAGTGAATAATTGGAATCTTTTTTCGCTTTTAAACTTAGGATTGGGCGTATTATTCCAAGAGGCGGGCTGTACGATCTCAACGAAGCGATCAACTTCAACCTCAAGTTCATAGGGTGTCGTAAGTGGAACGCTCAGTTCAACATTATCTACAATTTCGTTCCTAAAGCCTTCCCAGTTAGTTGTTCGACCAGTTAATCTCGCTGGCTCTAGGTTATAGATTAGTTTTTCGCTGATTGTTAAAATAACCGGGGAATGATCAGACGACAGATCAAAACTGTCTTCGGCTTTTATGTGGTTGGTAGATATTCCTTTCACAACGAAAAAATCGATCAGGTCAGGTATTTTCGAAGTATCAGTTGGCCAGTAAGTCGGTTTACCCGTCGAATGGAAATCACAACTGTACTCCATACCTGCCCCATAAAGCATTCTACCTTTTTTCCAGCTGTATCTGGAGCCCCAGAACGTGTGTTTCGCGTTAAAGTCGCCGCCGATGATAAAATTAGGTTTCAGCGATTCAAACAAGTTAGTTAAATCAGATTTTTCAAGCGCGGAACGCGGTGGACAGTAGATAGATGAGATTTTAAGAGTACGCTGACTATTTTTAACTCGAATCGTGCAGAGTTGCAAAATTTCAAGCTCTATCTTTAGGTCTTCGGATTGTTCGATGCAGTCTTTAATAAATAAGGATGATCCGCCTCTCGCTTTTCCCGAAGGGTGATAAGCGTGGTAATCATTATAGCCTTTTATTTTTAAATGCGATTCCTTTTTTACGTGGGTTTCAGAAATCAAGCAAATATCAATATCTTTTTCATGCATGCATGCATGAATATTTCCAATTCGTCGAGTTTTTGCAAAAGTTCGTTTGCATTCCAAGTACATATTTTTAACATTGATAACATGACAAACGTGTCATTCATATTTTAGTCGAAGTACGCGTTTTCTGAGAATTATTTTCAAGCTTAACCAGCCTATCGAGAATAATTTTATTTATTTTGCTTTGTTCTTCGAATTTCTCGAGAATAACCGACAAAACATGAGAGACAGGGTCCGTCGAAATTTCAACGTTTTTTGGTTTTTCGGATGCCGCGGCCTGAGCGTAAGTCTGCACTCCTGCTTTCCGAGGGCCATTACCTGGCGGCTTTTTCGATGTTAGCTTTTCAGTACCGTTTCTTTTAAGAACTGAGGTCGAGGACTTTTCTGTTGTCACTCTTTCCCTCACTTTTTTACGCTGTACCCGGTAGTTTTAGTTTAGCTAGTTTCTCCTGTGCATTCTTACGCTTTGGCTTAGTTTGCAGCTTAGATTTTGCATTTAGGGGCATAGGGAGCACATCTCTCCGTTTTTGCAACTCCTTAGCTACTTCACAGCCTCTATAATTTGCCGGGTGCTTTCCCTTATAATTAGCACAAGTTGCAGAGGTTTTTTTATTTACTCCACAGACTTGGGAGAGGTGATTTCCGGCGCATTTCACACATCGCGGTTCTTTTTTGCAGTACATTTGCGTATGGTTAAATCCCTGGCAGCGTTTGCACTGCGGAATCATCCTTAAATTTCTACGCATGGGCTCGATTTTGACCACGATATTTAGTATAGCTCTAATTCGGTAGATTTCGTCGATATTATCAAACTTATCGAAGGTAAGCATAAAAAGCGGAAGTCCACGCCTTACCAAGACGTCTTTATCTATTTCCGTTTGTTGCTTCTCCTTCTTGATGATATTAACGGCATCAAGAATTTTAAAGCCTTTGGCTTGAAGGTCAGTCATAACCTCTTTTTTGGTGCATGAGGGGTGGAGTCCCCTTGCAACAACACGATGTGGCCTTTCCGACTTGATTTCGAAAGTATACCACTGAATCTTTTCGGTATTTAGCTTTTGGGACACAGCTCGGTAGTCATTGTAGTCGTCGACGTTGATTTTCCACGCATTATCCCTCAAAGATGTAACCTTATACTTGGATGTTGTTATTCCTTTAAGGAGGCTTTGCAACTTATTGTATTCCGTTATCCCGACGATGTTTATTGGTGGGGGTGGACGAAATTGCGCTCGAAGTAGCTTTTCTTGCGGTTCTTTGTGATTTTCTTCTTTCACGGGCTCGACTTCGGGCGATGAACCGGCTCTCCGTTTTTTATTAGGTCTTTTCTTTGGGACCCGATACGTTTCGCGTGCTTCGTTTCTTCGTCTGTGTGATATTCCAGGCTAGCTAAGCGTGCTGAAGTACATTCGCGTTCTCTCTGGATATGCGTGTTCTTTAGGACCTTATTTTCTTCTTTTAATAAGTCTATCTCTTTCTTAAGATCTTGATAGAGTAGATCCATTTCGTTAAGCTTGATTCGGAGTGTTTTATTTTCTTCCTCAAGACTTTTATATTTCGCTGAGTCCTGAATTTCGCGCGCTGGCGCTTCCGGTGGACTTCTTTTCGCGGAGTTATTCGATCTTGGTGGAGGAGATCGACATACCCTTGCACTTTGTTAGAAGGGATTTATTAATTGCAATAACTGGCTCTCCCCAGAATCCGTAGAGCCGACCTCAGAAGAGGGTGGATTTTCCAGTGAACCTGGGCTGCCACCTGGGGTAATCAATCGTTTTGTTTTGTTCATTGCATTTTGTCTATACGCTACGCTCGGTATACGGAGGGTGGATTTTAGTCGCCTCTTACGACAGGCATACCTACCTCGGGTATATTCTAACCCCTACCCGAAGTGGGGGCAAGCAGCACTTGATAGCTTTTCACACAAAAAAAAAATATATGTAAAGCTTGGCAGCTCTGCTGAATGCAGAAGTAAATCATAGTTATTTGTTGTGTCCTCACTTTCTGACATAAGTATCTAAAAAGACTTAATTATTAAACAAATATGAAAAGATTAAGCACTTTTCTCACTTCGATTTCTATTTTTTTCCGCCATTTTAAATCCATATTAAACGTCAGTGTGTAGCTGCTGCTACCAACTTGTGAAAATGAAATTTCTAGGTGAACCAGGAGAGTTTTTTTTTATTTTGAGATGAACTAGTTCAGTTCACGGGGAAAACAAAACGCGGCTATTATAGTTTGATTGAAAAAAATTTTGGAAAAAGAATGCATGTAGATTTGGTATCATTAGAACTCTCTCCATCAAGCCCCATAGAATTGGGAAAAATTGAGCTCTGACGTTTTGAATTTTAAAAAAACCCAAAAAAAATTACCATTACATTTAATATTTCTTTCAACACTGCTAATGTATTGACAGTAAAGAAATCTATTTAAAAAATCAAACTCTACGCAGTTGCATAAGGCGAGTTCTATCCTCAGATTTACCCGTTGCTTTACATCTCTTTAAAGTCTTGTTTTTGACATTTTCTAAATTCTTAAGTCTCTTATTAAACCAAGGAGATTTAAAGGATGATCCCTTCCGTGTTATAGGAACGAATTGTTGAACACCCTCAAATAAAAGTGTGTTGAAGATAGTGTAGATCTGTTCCAAAGTTTTATCAAAAAATACATGCTCCCAATTAATTGGAGTTAAAGTAATTATTTAAGTCGGCCTTCTTAAAGTTAAAATTATGAAAATTTTCTGTGCTAACTGATTGAAATTGATAAAATTCAAATATTATATCAACAGCTTAGTGATGAAATTGATTCTTTACTAAAGGAACGTCTGACTCGTATACCATATATTTAAGATCTTTCAGAATGAATATAAGATCAAGAGCCCTATTCAAACAATTTTTAATATTTCTAATTTGAATCAATCCTAACGATGAAAAACTATTAATCAATTCAATTTCCACAACCTTAGAAACGTTAAATGGCACAAGAATTTGGCCGTCACCTAGATAACGCCAATCAACGTCACCAATGTTAAAATCACGGAAATACATGGAAACTGATTCGACGATTAATTCTTTAATAAACTATCTATATTCGAAGTAAGTTGAATATACAACTCCAAACTAATAATCTATTTTAAACAACATTCACACATATTCTGATTGTTTAAAATATGCTCTGGGCTTACAAGAACTCATAATTGCTCGAAATGAAAAGAGGCCATTGGCAAATCCAATTGCTGACTATCGAATGAACTGCGAATTGCCATTAATACTCCACCGCCTCGCTCCATACCAGACTCCAGAGAACGATCCATACGGTAGACGACATACCATATGATGAATCGAACAGGTCAGAAGAGTAGATGTCAGGTTTCAACCAGGTCTCCGTCAATATTATGACGTCATAGTCGTGGGCAGAAGAATTGATAAATAATTCGTTTGTTTTAGTTCGCAATCCACCAGCATTTTGATAATAAATCCGAAACTGTGATGGATGTAATGAACGGGATATAGCACATATCAAATTGTTTGCATTTATTATTAAATTTCTTAATTTGCACATCCAATGGCCAAATAGAAGCGTTTAACGCCTTCTCAAATGCATACTGCGGAATTCCAAGCTTAAAGTTGATGAAATGAAGAGTTGAACCATCGACATTGCTTTTCACTAATTTCTTACAAAGAAGCACATTTTTTTAAAGATGAAGTTTATGTGCTACAAATGCAGTGATGCTCCCCTCGGTAACGTTTATGCTCAAACGAGAAAGATGAAGAAATTTCAGCCTAGCATTTCAGCCTGACAATGATACATCGGCTACGTCATCTGCAGCAGTATCAATCAGTTTGAAAGTGCGTTGACCCGTTCGCCTTATATTGCGCTGCACTTGCGCCCTATCGACAGATGATGGTGCCGTTGATGCTGATGACGTTAAAGGTGCAGCCGCGGGTGCTGCGGAAGATGGCAAAACAGCTGATCCGCTGGACTGCTGATTTGTTGGTCGTTTTTGGTGCCGCATGAGTTGGTGACGATGACGGTGTTGGCGTGGGCGCTGAAGGTGTTGGCAAAACAGCTGGTACAATGGCGTTATCTCCCACATCGTTCGAACTAACTCGCAAAACGAACGACTCATTAGAGTCACTAAATGACACCTTCCGATTTGTTTTATGATTACTTATGGTTATGGGCTCAGTAACTAAAGGATCACAATTGTAGAATTTAGATTTAATTTCTGCAATATCGTTTTTAAGTTGGACAATTAGTGATAAGAGAGAGCCACTAACACAAGTGCAACTATTACATCGCCAGACAAGATTTCGGTCCGATTGAAGGGCTAAAACAGATTGTTCACGAATTTGTGTACATTTTTTGTGAAAAATTAAACCACAAAATCCTTCACATTTGATAAAATTATCGCGAAGCAATCTACGAACACAAGCCGAGCAATTATTTGACATTTCGGAAATATGTAGATGAAATATAATTTTTTACGAAAAAGTGTGAAATTCAAGGAACAATAGGAGAACACGTCCGTATGCTTTGACAGATATACTTATACAAAACATAACATATATGTACTTATGTTAGATCAATACTTTTCACTGTGGGCGTTGGACTCCGCCAAAGGTACGTTTTTTCACATCTCCTCTTCATTATATGGATTGGATGTTACAGCGCAGCCGTGGCGGGGAATGTTTCAAAGTGGGAGACCTAAGGATTAGTCATCTGTTCTTTGCGGATGATTTGGTCACCTTTGGTTCAGCGCGCGCTCGAAAGGTTTGTAGCCGTTTGTGATGATGCTGGAATGGGGATCAACGTAAACACATCGTAAGTAATGGTCGTGTTCAAAAACTCATTCAGTGCACTCTTCATGCTAGTGAAGCCCCACTGAAGCAGGTGGATAAGTTTAAGAACCCCGAGGACTTATTCACGAGTGATGGGTAGAGCAATGGCGAGTTATCCTGTAGAATTGGTCAGGCTGGATTAATTTTTTTTTTTTTATAATTTGCGCGCACTCAAAGGGTTATGAATACCTTTAACATGTTTACACACAGCGCGGGAGTTGGAAAGGGTGGATAGAGAGAGAGAGAAAGAAATTTTCGGATGTAGTGGTTCTTGAAGCTCAGTTGTTTATGCTTCAGCTATTCTCCGGGGGTGGCGTCCAGATAACTGGGGAGATTTTTTGTTATTATTGTCTTTTGCTTCTGATTCACAGTACTTTTTTCCCGATAACCGATGTCAAGGGCAAATCATCATCAACAGAGCGAACAATTTTCCCAGCCACATGACCAAGCTACTGCCACTGTTATGCCTTCGCAGTAGTGTTCACACAAGCTTTCGAAAATGATCGGACTGACTTTATATATTTCATGAGAAATAAATAAATGCTTGCTGACATTAGGATTTGAACCATGAACCATTAGCGTGGCAATTGACGATGTTACCACTACACCATTGCCACCCCCCATTGAGAGAGCTTGGCCAAGCTGTTATAAAGAAGGCCGAACTTAGTGTTCAAGCTAAGCTATCGGTTTTTAACTTGGTGTATATTTTAACTCTCACCTATGGTCATGAAATTCGGGTAGAGACCGAAAGAATAAGATCGCGGATACTCGCTGCCGAAATGAGGTTCCTTCGCGGTGTTGCTGGAATAACTCGTAGGGATCGAGTGCGCACCACCAGAGTACTCGAGCAGCTTAATGTTGAGCAGCTACTTCTTCAAACGGAATGATCTATGCTTCGATGGTTTGGCCACGTAGTACGTATGCCCCCAGACCGACTTCCAGGACGTGCCATCAGGTAAACGACTGCCCGGTAGGCCCAGAAATAAATGGTTGGACCAAATCAGACATCTCTCCTGGAGCCGTCTAGGAATTCCTCCTGATGAGTTGGAGTCAATGATGGAGGATCAAGAAGAATGGAGGGTTCACCTGAGCATCCTACCCCCTCGACCCTCATGAATGATTAGCGGGCCATTGAAAATGTATGTATGTAACAACTTCGTATTAAAGAAAAACTCTCTTTTCTTCAGTTTCAAAAAATGGCTTATTCTCATTTGCTCCAAGCATTTTGTATGCATTTCTACTATTACTGCCTAGATCAAAGCATACAGAAATAATAGATAGGTATGAAAACTTGTATCTCCCACGAAATAAAAACTATCCGAGCTAAGGAAAACGCTTGGTGGTCAGGTTCGGACCCTTAGTGTAAAGTTTCTGGACGATCCCTATTGGGTAACCGCAACAAGAAGACTCACTGCCTCCACGGGGCGACCACCGGGCAACAAATGCTACAGCGAGATAACTGGCCTAGCATTCCTTGTGTGTTCAACCGAATTCTTGTATTTTGCGCCTGCTTGCAATGCACGGGCTGCATTCGCGACTGTTAGTATTCGGCTAAAGTGAGCGACGTGAGGAATAAACCTCTAGAAAAATCTCTAATCCAAGGTGGAACAGCATACGCCGAGGGATGCAGGGCTAAGAGAGTGCTTAGTGGCTGGTATGCGGACTCCGAATACCCTGGCAACCGTCGGTCTCAATCCAGCCTTCCCATGGTACATCGGGCTCTGCCATGGGTGATAATCCTTTCTCGATTACTCGTGGGTCCATAATTCCAAATTCTATTAGGCGGCCCCAATTCTTGCCGTCCACATGTGTCTATCCAGAAGAAGCGGACACCGCCGCCTCTAACTCTGACACATCTACTCTCGTGGATCTGGGTGCTCCTCCATTGGGAGGAGGTTAGACGAGCTGCGAATTCAACCAGATGGTTTCGTTCGGTTCAATTCTGCCGAAAGGAGGCGGTTCAAGTTTGCCATTCGCAGAGGCGATACTAGGGAGAGTGCCCTAGCTTATGCCAAAGCCCCTCCTATTGCAAAAGATGCTAAACGAAGTAGATCAGAGGATCATACCCCACCAACACCCGCTGCCAAGAAAGCCAAGGCAGCACCTACACCTGCGGTTCCCACCTTCAGTCAGGTGGCTAGTGTTGTCAGGTTAGGTATCGTCCCAGCGGACTTGGAGAAGTAGCCCCTAAAAACGGAGCAGATGACACTCATCCAAGAGGCCGTCATCGATGTCTCAATTGAGCTGAGGAATAGAGGCGTATGGCCGAAATTCTCAGGCTCACAGCACAAGGCGGGATGTCTGGTTTTCGTCTGCTCAGACAGTGCTACTGGCGATCGATGACTCTTCCCTGAGGGTACTGAAGGCCCTCAATAACAAAGTGTGCTACCATTTTGGTCAGATCAAACTGACCCAAAAGACCACTGACAAGGGTCAGGAGTCTGGTCACGGTAGTCCGAAGAAGGTGGACGCAGTTGGCATGACAACTGCTACTGCGATGGACCCTTATCATCCATCTCCACCAGCAGTGCCTCCGGGCCTGCCCCGAATACCAGTTCCACTGCTAAAACCGCTGCCACGACTAATGAGTCGCTAAGTAGCACCAGTGGTCCTAAAGCTAGTACCAGCACTGTGGTGCTACGGCTACACCACCGTCGGTTATGCTGATGACTTGGCGGTTTTTATCAGATGTAAACACGGCACGACAATTTCCAATGTCATGCAAAGTGCAATATCTCAAGTTGTAGAATGGTGTAACAAAGAAGGACTATCCATCAATCCTAGTAAAACCGTTCTGGTGCCGTTTACAAGGAAGATACAGGTCAACCTTGAACCTATTACAATCAAAGGCACCGCACTAGTTTATTCCAGCCAGGCCGAATATCTTCGTCTAATTCTTGACAAACGACTTGATTGGAATTCACATATCAAGTCCGCCACTGACCGCGTTACAAGACCACTGTGGGCCAGTAAACGCCTATACAGCAGAACTTGGGGTCTCTCTCCTAAGATGATACATTGGTTAAGACCCATTACCACATACGCGGCCATCGTCTGGTGGCCAAAAACTCTCCAGCAGACAACGCAAACACGTTGCAGAAGTTGCAAGGAATTGCTTGTCTTGGCATTACAGGTGCGATGCGCAACCTGCCCTACGACAGCTCTGGAAGCTATTGCCGGGCTTACACCCTTACCAATCTTCATTAGGAAGATGGATGCTAGATATGCCATTAGGATGCAGCAAGATCACGAGTATAAACTAGCTGACCTTGTGGGACATTTAGAGATACTTAACTCAATCCCTAAAATAGATATGTTCTACACTTTACCAGATATTATGGTCAGGCAACACTGCTTTGGTAGGTTATTCGAGGTTGAAATATTGGACCGCGAAAACTGGTCCAACGGTGCTCCAACACTGGACCCTAGAAGTCTGGTCTGGTTCACCGATGGTTCCAAAATGGCTGGGGTTTTTGAACCCAACACAAAGATTTCGGTACCTATGGATACGACTCCAACTGTGTTTCAGGCTGAAATCCATACCATTGAGATTTGCGCCAGACACAATCTCCGTAAGGGGATCAAAGGCGCTAGAATACATATCTTCTCGGATAGGCAAGCAGCACTTATGGCACTGTCGTCCAACCAAATGAACTCCAGAACCGTGAAATGCTGATACGATGCATTACAAGACCTTGCCAAATACAACAGGGTAAAACTCGGTTGGGTACCTGGACACCAAGGGATTGTGGGCAACGAATTTGCAGATGAGCTTGCTAGGGCTGGCTCAGAATCTGTGTTCATAGGTCCTGAACCTTATCTGGTGTCAATTGGGCGACAGCTACAACGCTGATTAACGAATGGGAAAACAAACTTCGTCTAGACCACTGGACTAGTGGGCCAGGTCTAAGACAATCCAAACGATTAAACAAGCCTTACTCCTATAAGGAAATACTTAACTTAGACAGGGAAAGCATTAAGAAGCTTGTGAGCTTTCTTACTGGCGATTGCGGCCTGAGATACCACCTTAACAAGATGAACCTGTGCCAAGAGAAGGACTGCCGGTTCTGTTTAGAGGAGGATGAAACTTCCGGTAGTAGAAGGTAGTACGTCTGTTAGATTAACTCCAACCCTCCGATACAATAGATCTTTCAGGTCACAGTGTCGCTGCCACGCGGGCATGGTTTGTACAAGTGGAAAAAAAAAGAAAAGAAAAGGAAAACGCTTAGTATGACTCGAGTTGTAAAAAATCTATTAGGCTAAAGGGATTAGGTTTTCGGTCTTACAAGACCAATCCAACTAAGGAAAACCGGAATAGTTTAAACGAGCCAGAAATGACAGCATTGTCCACATTAACCATGTTAAATTCTCTTACGACCACAAGTACACCTGTACTTGAGTGCAATCCATTTTCGCACTCGTACAGTTGCAAGAGTACAGATGGTATACTTCTTCAGATCACGCACTCAAAAAGCCGAATCTTCCTCTCTCTCCAGCTACCGACCCATTGCACTGACGTCCCTCGGATGCTCGCTATGTGTGTCAACAACAAACTCTGTTGAAATGACTACATAATCGAAATCTCGAAAAATGTAGCGAAGTGTTAACGTTTCCTAAAACGGTTTAAGAAATATTTTCCCACTTCGGATACGGCTTTAATTTATAAGGCCCTAAGTTAGAGTATAACGCTCATATTTGGTCAGATGCACCGAAAACCATATTGCACTTCCTAGATAGGATACAATATCACGCGATGAAACTTGTAGAAGACATGAATATTGTGAACAGCATTGTTTCGCTTGAACACCGCCGTAATGTCTCCTGCCTATCCTTGTTTTGTTGATATATTCACCGAAAGTGTTCAGACGAAATAGCCAGTTTAGCCTATCCTCGGACGTACCACGAAATTAGAGATTGTTTCATGACCTGCACAAGCACAACACGTACATATGTACATACATACATATGCTCTTCCGAACTCTGTTTTTCCTCTCCATTATAACCTACAGAAATTTATTACCAATGTGCATCGATACCTTCTTTCTGTCTTATATCATTCTGATTAATGCTCACGCTACATACATATTTATCCAAACAATATATGAAAAAAGGAAGTCGAGCGCGAGTGTATTGTTAAAAAAAAAAATCTTTCGTAAAAGTATTTTTTTTTTTTATATTTCCACTTTCCACCTATTATCGGCTATTTGTTTTGGTTCTCTTTTACTTTGTTCTCTTCAAAGTGTGCAAAAGTGAAAATGGATGGTTGCTGTCAAGAATTGACTTATTCATTGAATGTATCCGTCAGTTCTCGCTAGAGGCGGTAGTTTCGATTTCCTCAAGTGATACTATTATTAGATGTATATACAATGCTTATAGTACATTCGTGCGAAACATAAATTTTAGCAGGCCAACGTTAAGCACAAGAAAAGCAATTCCACAAAAATCGAAGCTTAAAAACTAGAGAAAGTGGGATATTCGCAATTTGTGATTTTTTTGTATTTGTTCAATTTTGTTCCATATTTGCCATGTGCTTAGTAGTGTTAAACTATAACCTAACAATTCTTTATGAGGCACTAAGCTGAGTGGACAAACATAATAATCGGTTTAACTGTTTCATCCCAATTTTAAATAACGCTTATTTCGATTTTTGTTTTACCTTGAGTGTTGACTTAAATTTTCTTTTTTCTTTATAATTTGCGCGCACTCAAAGGGTTATGAATACCTTTAACATGTTTACACACAGTGCGGGCGTTGGAAAGGATGGATAGGGGGAGAGAGAGAGAAAAATGTTGGTGTAGTGGTTCTTGAAGCTCAGTTGTTTATGCTTCAGCTTTTCTCCGGGGGTGTCGTCCAGTTAACTGGGGAGATTTTTGTTATTATTGTCATTGCTTCTGATTCAGAGTACTTTTTTCCCGATAATCGATGTCAAGGGCAAATCATCATCAACAGAGCGAACAATTTTTCCAGCCACACGACCAAGCTACTACCAGTGTTACGCCTTCGCAGTAGTGTTCACAGAAGCTTTTGCAAATGATCGGATTCACTTTATATATTTCATGAGAAATAAATAAATGCTTGCTGACATCCGGATTTGAACCATGAACCATTAGCGTGGCAATTGACGATGTTACCACTACACCATTGCCCCCAAATCATGGCAACATTTTACTTTGATTGACTTTGAAATACAATTTGAGTTACTGCCCGAGCACAATGGTGAAGCTGAAGCTGTATTATGAAGCGGTGTCAAAAAAATCGCGCACTGGTGTAGCTGAGTACAAACACAATGGTGAAACGCTACACGAGTCTTTGTTAATGGTAATGTTGTGCCCAAAACACTGGGGCACCCGAACCTTCTTGACACAGCGGCACCAAAATCAAAGACCACACATGCATTTCTGCATGACATAGTGGCACAGTGACATTGGTCACTCACATGTCACATTCAATATCAACATGGGTTCGCTTTACCCTCTGAAAGCGAAACATGTGTGTCGCAGAAGTGACTCGATACCCGATACACAATCGAGGTCACTTCAATACTCAGATTACCTTCCGTGTGTGTCACAGAATTACGCCACCCAAGTGTTGCGTAAGGAACAACGAAGAAAGGCAAAACATGTGTCTCCCATATCGCATTACGGACTTGACCCGATGCGAGTATTGGAAGTAGGCAATGCAAAAGAGCATAAAAGATATGAACTGTGACGCGAACAGGGAGTTGATTGCTGGTTGCAGAGCCGTACGTTACGTGAAAGGAATCTCTGTCTTTTAATTCCATTATTCCAGTATCGGTATCGCTATCGTAGTTCGGTGTTGTTGTATCGCCAAATATAACATTGGTGGCAGCGGTGGGATCTCTAGGACATCTGTCTAGAGTCCCGTATAATTTTTTTTCTTCCAAGTTCCAAGTTTCAATTTCTAAGTCTAAACGTTCTATCTCTTACCCTAAAGTCGTCGTGGGTTCAAAGCGAAACATTCAGTGAAAAATAAAAATCGCTAAAATCAGTGAAGAGAAAATAAAATACAATAAAATCAATCAGTGAACAATGAAATCAGTGAAATACATAATCCAGCACATCACAGAGGAAAGCCGATACCAGAAGGAAGAAAGAAGTCGCCAAGCCGAAGTGATCGAAATTCAACAAAGCCAGCAGTGCAAGCAGAATCAAGAGCATCATCTACACCCAGCACCAACATGAAGATAATGTAAGCCTTTTTTTTCTCTCGTTCCCTATCTTTTTTTTGTTTTCAAAAATTTATTTTTTTTCCTAAAATTATTATATTATACAATTAAGTCATACAATTTTAAGAAAAAAAAAGACTTTTGTGAAAACAAATATATATATAAAACAAAAAACACCCATACACACCATACGCTACAATTTTAATTATTAAAATAATTAATTATAACAATAAAGAAAGTTATGTTCTAAGTTGATTTCACGTGTACTCTTCCTTCCTCTTTATTTTTTTTTTTAAATCATTCACACCTATTCCCAAAAAAAAAAACCTCCACTTATTCCGTGATCGTGTATTGTGTTCTTGCCTTCATATGATGATATATGTCGAGTGTTAATCTAAACATATCCCTCCGTTCTGGTAAAAAGGTGAGAAAAACACCAACAGAACCCCTAACCTTAGAAACAATTTCCGAAACCACAACATCAGGTTCAATGGTAGGACAGTCAAAGACTGAAACTAAAAATCCCTGTACTCTTCCGCCTATCCCCGAAAACGATTTTGTAGAAACAGACCAGCAAACCCCCTCGGGTAGTAATAACTCGCACCCTAATACCACGACAAATTCTACTAATCAATCCAAAATGAAGTTTAATCCTTCACAAGCCATCAAACTAATTCCCGAGTATGATGGTTCCGCGAGGTCTCTTGACCGTTTTGTTCAGTTGGTAGATCTGCAAGAAAAAAAAACTGAGCTAAAAGAAGAAAGATTAGAACTCATTGCCATAGTGAAGTCAAAGTTAACGGGCAGAGCATACAACACTATCGTAAGATATAGTGATTACAATGCATGGCCGGAACTGAAAGACGCACTAGTCAAGAGTTTCAGGAAAACCAGGTGTATACCAGTAATACAGACTGAAATTTTCCAATTCCAGCAAAAGTTCAATGAGTCAGTCACGTCCTATACGGAAAGAGCGCACGCATTGCTCGATGAAGTGAACAATGCGAACGCTTCCACACAGGACGCCTCTGCGAACAAAGCCATCCGTCTTCTAAACGAAAAAATTATTCTAAGCAGTTTTTGCAATGGCCTCGTACCCCAGCTAAAGATTCTTGTTAAAAGCGCGAGATGTGAAGACCTCGAAACAGCGATTGATATCGCTTTGGAGGAGGAAAAACTCGCGGTACCCAGACAAGGCTTTAACCAGGGACATACGAACGACTATTGCCATAATTGTAAAACGAGGACACACAACACGAACGAGTGGCGAAGACGAACAAATATGGACCACCGTAGTAACGATGTGAGACCCACATACTTCTCGACTCAAAGACCAACGCATACCAGTAATTCCTCGTACCACCGAACCAACCAACCGATCTTAAATAGAACTAACGTTAACACAGTACAAAATACCATTCTCTGTAGGTATTGTAAAAACGTAGGACATAGTATAGACCAGTGTAGAAAGAGGCAGTTTAACAATAGCCGCAACAATGATAGGAATCCGGGACAACCTGCCTTAAGTTCAGGAAACTATCCAAAACCTGGCCCGTCAAACACCCGGAGTCAGGTAAGGGACCTGAAGTAAGGTGTGTAAAGAATCGAAATCAAGAACAAGTTCAAACTCACTCACTGAATCGAAGTCAAGAAGAAGTCCAAACCCACTCACTGAATCAAAATCAAGAACATGAACAAACTCATTTACATTATCAAATTCCAAATCAAGAGGCGAATTCTCGATTCCAGAAACAAAATCATTCACTGAATCTTATACCAAATCAAAAACATAATTATCAAGTTCAATACCAAATTTCCTCTCTGAATCAAAATACTAAATCCGACTCACGAAATTGGGGAAAAAAACCCAAAGCCATACATCGAGTCCACAGTTTAAAAATCCTAATCTATTCAGTTCTAAGCAAATCGAGAGAAATATAGCGAAAACAAATTCAACTCTAAATCAAACCCACATTAACGAACGAGATCCAGAACAAATCTCAAATCTAAACCGATTCCTAACTCAAACCTTTGTTCTAAGTAGGGAAACAAATATCCAAACTAAATTTTCCAAATCGGTCCCCAAATCTAATGTCCACATCAGTTCATTTAACAGAACATCAAGCTTTAGAAGTCAGATTAAGATATCGTCAAAAGAATTCAACATGCAGAATGCCATAATGCTCCTAGACACGGGCGCCGCACTAAGTCTAATTAAATTGAAAGCACTAAAAGATGATGCTTGGGTAAATACGGATACTATTACCCAATTAACCGGCATCAGTGACACACCGACATCTACCATAGCAACCATTAACCTAGTTATAGAAATTGTTGCAGGTCAAAAGATTACGCACTTATTTCACGTAGTACCAACAAATTTCGCAATCTCACAGGATGGTATTATAGGCGAAGATTTTTTTCGAAAATTCAAATGGGGTAGTACATTACAAAGACGACACCTTTAAATACCACCATAAAGACAAACAATATGTGATAGACTTTTGCAACGATCACAGAACTCTCACGATCCCAGCAAGATCCGAAAAATGGATAAAGAATGGACCAGTAAAAGGAAAAATGGAACAAATATACTTTTCTCAAGAAATATCCCCACAAGTATATACGGCATCAATAATAACGACACCTAAAGATGGCTATGTATACATATCAGTACTGAACGCCAACAACTTACTTACTTACTTAGGTGGCGCTACAGTTCGGGGTGAACCTGGGCCTCAACCAACAAGCCTCTCCATTTAGCTCGGTCTTTAGCTAATTGCCTCCAGTTGCGCACTCCAAGTTGGTCGAGGTCCCCTTGAACTTGTGCGCGCCACCTACGGCGATAATTCCCTCTACTGCGTCGTCCCTCGGGGTTAGATTCGAAGACTCTGCGGGCCGGAGCGTTGGTGTCCATTCGCTCTACATGTCCTAGCCATCTCAGACGTCCAATACGCAGTTTTTTGACTAGGTCGATGTCGCTGTACAGCTCGTATAGTTCGTGATTGAATCTTCTCCTCCAAAACCCGTCAACGCAAACGGGACCGAAAATCTTACGAAGAATTTTTCTCTCGAAGCGACCAAGGATATCTTCATTCTCTTTTAATAAAGTCCATGTTTCAGCGCCATAAAGCAGGACTGGGATGATCAAGGTCTTATATAGAGTCTCCTTAGTTGTTCGAGAGAGGGCTTTACTGTTGAATTGCCTTATAAGCCCAAAAAAACAGCGATTGGCAAGAGTTATTCTTCGATTGATTTCTGCGCTGATTTTGTTTGATGAATTTATAGCAGAGCCAAGGTAGACAAAGTCCCTTACTACCTCGAAGTTATAGCTGCCCACGGTGACGTTTTGTCCAATTCGTCGATGTTGGTTTTCCCTTCTAGTTGACAGCATATACTTGGTTTTGCCCTCGTTTATCGCTAAACCCATTTTGGCCGCTTCCGCCTCAATGCTTGCAAAAGCACCGGTGACAGCCCGCTGAGATCTTCCGATAATGTCTATATCGTCGGCGTATGCAAGCAGTTGTACAGACTTGTAATAGATTGTGCCTCCGGTGTTGGCTTGTGAGTTCCGCACAATCCGTTCAAGTACAATATTGAAGAAGTGACATGACAGCGCGTCACCTTGTCTAAAGCCTTTTTTGACATCAAAGGTCTCGGTGAGGTCATTACCGACCTTGATGGAGCAGCAAGCGTTCTCCATTGTCAGCCTGCACAGGCGGACAAGTTTGGCAGGGATGTCAAAACTAGACATGGCTCTATAAAGCTCTTCTCTATAGATGCTGTCATAGGCGGCCTTGAAATCGATAAAAAGGTGGTGAGTATCGATTTGGAATTCTTGGGTTTTCTCCAGGATCTGCCGAAGTGTGAAGATTTGATCGATGGTGGACTTTCCTGGCCTGAAACCGCACTGATAGGGTCCAATCAGGCTGTTGATAAAAGGTTTCAGGCGTTCACAAAATATCGCAGAAAAGATCTTGTATGCGATGTTGAGGAGACTGATGCCTCTATAATTGGCGCAGTTGAGGGGGTCTCCTTTCTTGTGGATCGGGCAAACGATGCTGAGATTCCATTCATCAGGCATACACTCCTCTGACCAAATATTAGAAATGAGTTGGTGTATGCACTCTACCAATTCATCCCCAGCTGCCTTGAAAAGTTCGGCCGGTAAACCGTCAGGTCCAGCAGCCTTGTTCGATTTTAGCTTGGATATTGCTATCCTCACTTCGTTTTGGTCAGGTGGACGGAAATTTTGACTATCATCGTCCATGTTGAACGGTTCATTCTGCCTGACAGCGGGATGTTGGTCTTCGTCGCCCTTAACGCCAACGCCAACAACGAAGATGTCAATATAGAAAACTTGAACCTAAAGCCCGAAAACATGGATCACTACGCAGTATATAACCTAAACTCTAGATATACCAATCAAATTATTGAAGAAAGGTTAGAAAAATTAGAGTTGAAACTTGACCATCTCAATCCGGAAGAAAAGCAGTCGATACAAGATATCTGCAGAAATTTCAATTACTTGTTCTTTATTGAAGGTGATAAACTATCTTCTACGTCAGGAATAACACACTCCATTAAAACAACTGTAAACACAGTCCCTGCAAATATACGCCCATACCGCCTAGCAGAAATCCACAAGCAAGAAATAAAAAACAAGTCGATCAAATGCTGCAAGACGAATTGATTAGACCAAGCACTAGCCCATGGAATGCACCACTCCTCGTAGTTCCCAAGAAGGGAGATCAAAAATGGAGAGTCGTAATAGACTATAGAAAATTAAATGAAGCTATTATTCCAGATGCATACCTGATTCCCAATATCGACGACATACTCGGACAACTAGGAGACTCTAAGTACCCACGCTGGATCTAGTAAATGGTTTCACCAAATTGAGATTACTGAAGAGGATAAAGAAAAAACGGCATTTAGTACTGCCAACGGTCATTTCGAATTCAACAGAATGCCGTTCGGTTTACGAAATACTCCACCTACATTCCAGAGACTAATGAACGTGGTTCTATCTGGTTTATAGGGGATAATGTGTTTAGCTTACCTCGACGACATAGTGATCTACGGAAAAAATTTGTAAGATCATAACAAGAAACTAATTGAAGTTCTCAAGGCTTTAGACAAATACAAAAATAGTTTGTACGTTTGGAATACCACAAACGATACTTACAGATCAAGGAACAAATTTTACAAATGACCTGTTCAAAAGTATAGTAAAACTTTAAAGATTCTGAAGTTACAAACCAGCCCGTATCATCCGCAATCAAATGGTGCATTAGAAAGATCGCACAGAAACCTAGGAGATTATTTAAGAAATTATGCGGGCAAGGATCAAACTAATTGGGATAATTATATGGATTATGCAGTATTTTGCTATAATACGACCCCTCATTCCAGCACGAATTACAGCCCATTCGAAGCCCTTTTCGGTTTCAAAGCACCAATTCCCTCGTCTCTTAACAGAAGTGTACAGCCTACTTACAATTACGATGACTATATTGCCGAGATAAAGGTAAAAATGCAAACCGGATACGAAATAATTCGTAACAACCAAGTAAAAGCAAAAGAAAAATCCAAAGCCTAGTACGGTAAAAATTGCTAGGAAACTAGTTACAACGTAGGAGACAAAGTCTTACTAAAAAATAATAAAAAATAGAGTAAACAAAAAAACTTACCCAATATTTGAAGGACTCCAGAATAAATATCGGTAGAAAGGAAAAGGTCATACACAATAACCTAATTAAACCTTACATACAGGCGCACACAAACACATAAATACTAAGCACACTACGCAAAAGAATACCAAACCATTCAGGCTAACATTTTTTTTTGCACTTTCAATTTTAGATACATAATTGTTGCATGTGCGTTAAGCGCGATCACAGCACAGTTAGAGCAACAACTACCACTAAATACTACAGGTGTCTATTTGGAACCTATGGGCGTACTTAATAAATCATTTGCAAAATGGACATTCTTATTTTATTTCAATAACTCCCTCTCCAATTCAAATACCAAAACCTTAGAAAACAATATTAACACTTTATCGAACCTCTGTGATTCCACTACAAAAGAATACCCATTAGACCACTATAAAATGACCCTGCAAATATTAAAAAACTCTCTTACCGAAATACAACAGAACAATAGATTACTGAACAGCATTTTACTTAAGACAAGGCTTACTAAACGAAGCGCGACAAATGAAGGTCTGTTCAACGGTATAGGTTATATCCAAAAATTCTTGTTCGGAACAATGGATTCCCGAGACGCAGCGAAGATACAAAACGCGTTACAGTCCCTCACGGAAAACCAAAATAGTCTCTATCACATGACCGAAGATCAACGCACAATAATATCGAACGTTTCCGATGCGCTCAACGATACGACACGTAAAATAAACAACAAAAAGGCAAAACTAGGAAGATTAGACAGCCGATTCCTAAACTCTGATGTATTTATTTCAACTCTAAACCATATACAAGCGGAACTCCCGCATAACGTAAGGTTCCCGCAAAAGGTTTCCAGAATAAATTTGCCCATAATCAATTTACTAGCAACAACCACGCCAATATATGTGAATGATAACTTTATGATTCAAGTCAGTATACCAATGGTCAACGAAGAGTTTAACCTGTTTAAAGTAACACCACTCCCCATTAAATATAAAGGACGTATATATCGTCTCCACTAGTAGCGACCTCATTGCCGTTAACGAAAACTACAGACGATACATATTTCTGAGCTCCACCGACTTAGAAAAGTGTACAATGACTGATCCAGAACATTTCGTATGCGAACAAAACTTCGTTGTGCATAACCACAACACGAACAATTGTATAATACAACTAATTTCAGGCAATCCAAACCCGCGAATTTACGAATACAGAGTATTTCAACTTGAACACGAGATATGGTTCACTTTAAGAAATAAAAACTCAGGGTTATATGTTATGCCAGAACCAAAAAACGTACGAATCCTATGTAACGACACACCTCATACAATTACACTATCAAACAGCGGAATCCTAAAAATAAAACCATACTGCAAAGCAGTAACGGATGAAGTTTACCTACAGGCGTCTAACGACGTTTATAACAAAGTCCCCATCCTTTATTACTTCCAAGATACACCAGTAAACGAGATAGACGATATCCCTTCTAACCTATCCCAAACCTCTCCCAATATGGTACACGTTGAAAAATTAGATCTAACAAATAAAAATAGAACACTGTTATATGTAAGTAATAAACATATGTATGTATATTTCCGTTTTCATTATCTGTTCAATCTGTGTAATTGGCATATTGTTACTATTAATACATAAATATTTCAAAATAACCCTATCCATAAACAGGGTATCAACAAATAATGTTATAGCACAGGATAGCTCCAATCAAAAGAACCAATAGATTTTTTTTACTTATACAAGCTATAATTTAAATAAGAAAAAGAAAAAAATAAACGTTTAGTACACCCTAAACAAATATTTAAAGCAAATCTAAATGTAATCATAAAACTCATCAGACTAATTAATCGAATATGTAAATGCATCTGTGCAATTTGTAATCTAATTAAGTAAACAAACAGTCAAAGTTAATCAATCTGTAATCTAAATAAGTAAACAAATAGTTGAAGTTAATCAAACAATGTAAGAGCAAAAATTAATTAATACCAGAATAAATAATTATGTAATAATAGCCTCTGCAAAGCAAAACGTAACCCGGGATTCGAATCATGGTTCATATACACTCTTTGCTCATGATATACACTCTTTGCTCATGCCGAAAGACTTCACTCTTAACATCGCGCGTCTTTCGTATTTTAAGGGGGGAGGACTGTTGTGCCAAAAACACACATTCCATTGTAACACTGGGGCACCCGAACCTTCTTGACACAGCGGCACCAAAATCAAAGACCACACATGCATTTCTGCATGACATAGTGGCACAGTGACATTGGTCACTCACATATCACATTCAATATCAACATGGGTTCGCTTTACCCTCTGAAAGCGAAACATGTGTGCCGCAGAAGTGACTCGATACCCGATACACAATCGAGGTCACTTCAATACTCAGATTACCTTCCGTGTGTGTCACAGAATTATGCCACCCAAGTGTTGCGTAAGGAACAACGAAGAAAGGCAAAACATGTGTCTCCCATATCGCATTACGGACTTGACCCGATGCGAGTATTGGAAGTAGGCAATGCTAAAGAGCATAAAAGATATGAACTGTGACGCGAACAGGGAGTTGATTGCTGGTTGCAGAGCCGTACGTTACGCGAAAAGAATCTCAGTTCTCTTTTCCCACACCTCGGTTTTTTTTATATATTTTTATAGTGAGGATTATTCAAATTCTATAGAACATTCTTTCTTTTTACTAGCTTGATTAATTTTTCTGTTGACCGATCTTTTTTTTTTTTTAGTTTTGTTCTGAAATGTCAAAAAGTGGCGCTGCATAAAGCTGAAAGTTGACTCCACTTCTACTTCAGCTACAAGCTTCAGCTTCACATTGTGTTCGCAGTATTGGATGAGTATATACGTCATTGACGTATTATATATGGACTGCTAGTGCCGAACTTCACGCATGTTCCAACATCTCAAGCGCCATTGTTTCAGTTCGGTATTAAACAGAAAGAAAATATCCGCCATAGAAACTTGCGCCATCAGTGTTTGTTCAAGTGTACTGGCTGTAAAAAACTGTTAACATTTAAAGAGTTTTAATATTCGTTCCCATAGATGTCGCAGTTCGCGAGCCAATGGAAAAAAAAATTGTGTTTCGATTTGAGTTTTTGATTGTGGAAAAATAAGTTGGGAACATTTCATTCTTCTTCTTCCTTTTATCAGCGAGGTTATGATCAGAAAACAAGGGATCAAAACCCTCCCACTTCACCGCATTTCTACTGATCCGTCTGTGGGGTTAGCCTGGGAACATTTCATTGTGGAATGAATAATAACTCTAGCTAAAAAAAAGGAGGATAGAGATAAAATTAAGTGTTATGTGGTTAGCTGTGATTCACAAAACGGATTGTGTTGCAACGAAATTCAAATTCGTAATATTGTAACTGTAGGAAACAAGAAAAGATTTGCAGTGACATCTATGGCAACGAATATTGAAGCTATTTGAATGTTAACAGTTTCTATGGCGGGTATCTATGATGGCGGATATTTTGTTTCTCTTTAATACCGAACTGAAACAGTTTCGCTTGAGATGTTGGAACACATTTTTCAGCAGACATAGTATGAAAGTGACATTTCACTAGCAGTCCATATATAATACGTCAATGACGTACGTATATTTATTTAACTTTGACAGCGATATGTACTACAACTTCAGCTTCACCATTGCGTTCGAGCAGTTAGCTAGATTTTGTTAGAAACTACAAGCGACTAAATATCCCATATTGAAAGACAGTCCAAATTTATTTTTTTTGGAAATCTGCTCGTAACATTACATAAAGGAAAATTGTGCACGTTTGCTTTTTTGATTACACTGGTCAACACGATTTTTTGCCGTTAATTAGGTTATACATTTTTGGAATCGTACATGCAAAGTATTAACAGAAAAATATCAGAAATAGTTTACTACATCGAATTGTCTAAATATACGACAAAATGTGTAACGGGTGAGCCAACAATTTGTGTGGAAGTTTTCATTAAATTAAATACACATTTATTAAGAATTGATTGATTAATAAAGTTAGGTCCATGGCAATTATGATAGGATTTCAAAGATAACATCCAAACTTAAATTGTGGCCATTGACCCACTTATTTTTCAAAAAGTCATTTACAATTTTGACATTCGGATGGTCGCTTGCAACAGAAGCCGTGGTAGTGACATGAACGATGTTGTGTTCCACTCATAGTTGCCATGAGTGGAACACAACCTCTTTATTAAGCTTTATTAATTAATAAGCTTTATTAATTAATAAATTTCTATATTTATTTCACAGTAAATGTGTATTTAATTTAATTTAACTTCCACACAAATTGTTGGCTCACCCGTTGCTTGACATTGGTTACTGATAGTTTATCGCGTAGGAGTATTATAACTACGTTTACTAAAGAACTGACGATAACAAAAAAATATTGCTCAAAGCCCCTTAGTAGAGCCAAACAACATCATTTTGCCGCCCTTACACATAAAATTGGGACTTATGAAAAACTTTGTTAAGGCCATGGGTAAAACTGGAGAAGATTTCCTCTATTTAAAATCTTTGTTCCCCAGATTGTGCGAAGCTACATTAAGATAAGGCATTTTTAAAGGGGCAGATATAAGAAAGGTCATCAAAGACTCCGATTTTATTGACAAATTAAATATACAGGAAAAAAATGCATGGCTTTCTTTTGTTGAAGTGACACACATCATTTAGGTAAAACAAAGTCACCAAACTATAAGGAAATCATTTCTAAGCTATTACAAAACTACAAAAGCATCGGATGCAAAATGTCCTTAAAGATTAATTTCCTTGATTCCCATTTGGAGTTTTTCACTGAAAACTTAGGTGCCGTAAGCGACGAGCATCGGGAGAGATTTCACCAAGACATAATAGCGATGGAAAAGCGATATCAAGGAAAATGGTCATCGAGAATGCTCGCAGACTTTTGTTGGACCTTGAAACGAGTCTTGTCTTGTCTTTTATACAAGTATGATGGATGATATACTTGTATAAAAGACAAGCAAAACGCATCAAAAAATTTTCAGAATAATAAAAAAAAAAAAATAATACCTACAAATTTTCATGTACGTTCACTTTTTTTAATAAACAGATTTTTCTAAAAATATGGATGTTTCATAATTTTTTTACAGACGAATTTTAAACTCTTCCATGCCAAGGTATTAAAAACAAAACGTTTTGGAAGAACGACAAAAAAAAGTATTTTATTTGTGGTCGAGTGTTATTACTATTTCACAGGGAAACCACATATCCAATTGTTATCAAATTATTACTGACATATCAGGCATTTACATATCATCACGCTATATTAAAAAAGGGCTTAACCGTTGAGGATAAAAGTTGCGCAAGTCGGCATTCGAATGGCTCGTATTGCTTATTATATCAAAATAATGTGTTGATAAATCTTTGGCAATGTAGGGTAGACATTTCATGTTTGCCTTTGGTAAACATCTATCCCCAGCAACGACCCTGCATGCGTTTTCCCAATTCACATATCTTACTATAGAATTATATTAGTTATAGTATATATATATATAAAATATATGTACATATATTTTAGCTGTTTTCAAATATGATATACTTAATTTTTTATTTTTTTTTTAGTGTAAGCCAAAATAACGCAAATTTAAAAGAATTAGGCGCGCAAAATATAATTAGCAACTTACTTACTTAATGGGCTCCCGACCTATGAATAGTTTCTGCCTGAGACGTAGCATCCTTCTATCGTCATCGAATAAGGCACGCTGCTTCAAGTTACGCAGACCACGTTTTCTGCCTTCGGCGATTACTTCATTTTTATACGAAAATTCTCAAAGGATCTCTTGGCGCCGTATCCACACTTTGATACAGCTAATAGAGTTCCCGCTCCCGACACACGGGACTCGAAGGATTTAGTCGAAGGTCGGTCAACTCCTTAATCACCCCGAAGTTAAGGTCATCAACAGTGACATTTTGTCCTACATTTCGGACAGAAAGATTTTTGTTTGTAGATAACATATAACATACATATATACTTCGTTTTGTCCTCATTTATTCTCCTCGTCATCTTCTTACCGAAATCCGGAGCAAGTTCGGAATAGTTCAGACGAGTTATTTCCAAATTACACAGAGCACCGCGTATTTTCCAGAGTTATGCGATACAGCTGGATTAGTTTTGACGCGACCCTGAATTCAGCCATCGCATCGTAGAGTTCAAGACGATGAATGCTGCCATATGCGGCGTTAAAGTCGATAAATAGGAGAAACAGCATTTTTGATTCTAAATTAATCGGTCTTTCAAGGATTTAATTCAACGTGACAATTTGATTCATAGTCAATCTGCCGGGCCAGAAGCTATACGGTACATGGTGATTATTGTGTTGCTGAAGGGCTTAAGACGTTCACGCAGTACGTTGGATAGGATCTTGTATTCGACACCTAGCAGGTATATGCCTCGACAATTCTCGCAAGATGTGCGCTCGCTTTTTTGAAGATGGGGCATATAGAGTTGATACTCTAGTCATCGGATATACTTTGGTCCACCCATATTTGGGCGAAGACTCGGTGTATAAGCCCAACCAAGGCATCTACTCCATATTTAAAAGCTCCGCGCGTAGGCGATCTGGCTTTGTTGTTTTTCAGTTTTCTAATAGCTGCGCCGACCTCTTCTTAACTGGGTGAATATACTACTTCCTTATTGGCTCGACGTGGGTACTCTTCTTGCCCTATCACTCTCTTTTCGATGTCGATTGGCAGCTGCTGGAAATGTTGCATGCATGGTGATGGAAGACCATCTTCAATTGGAATCACACATCATCACACCACGTGTTCCATCTCGATGGTGGCTGGTAGCCTCAATTGGTCTCGGATACCTCTTTGATGATGGTGCGATATGCATCCACTTGTTGTTAGCTTTGTGGTTGGTGAATGCACTGCAGAGGATTTTTTAGCCAGGTGTTCTTTGTAGGTTCTAGCTACTTCAGGCGTGCTAAGGTGTCCAACGTTGTTTTTTCTTCTGAGCAATTCGCAGCTTCTCGTTGGACAATCGAGCTCTGAATTTGGTTGTAACAAGAAAATTGTCAGAGTCGACGTTCGCTACCCTGAAGGTGCGTATATCCCAAATATTGGATTCGTGCCTAGTATCGATTAGCAAGTGGTCGTGCTGTGTGGAATCTTAGCCTGGAAGCCTAGTGCTAATAATCACCGTATTGTGAGTTGTTGCAAGAGGTCATAAAATTCGTCGTCGATTCGATTTTATTTATGTGGGAAGAAAAGGCGTGGGGCCGGATATACCGGCACCAGAAGTTCACTACGGGAATGCGAGGGCGGCCGTTGGCCCAATAATGGCTCCTCCGTCATCATCTATGTTCTAAAATCCTGACTAACCATGAAAATTCATTACCAATTTGTGGTCCGAATATGTCGAAGCAATCCGAGTAAGGTATTCACTGTATGACACCATAGTTGACTCGATCTAGGGAACTCTTCCGCTGCCGTCTGAAAGAAGAAGAAGTGCACTACTGAGAAGGCACTGTTCTCCCCTATCTGATGCCGACAAGACCTCGTAAAGGGGTTGGTTACCCAATCTGCGATTAAGGTACTAGGCACCTAGCGGCCACCAGCGTAGAGGTGGAGAGTAGGAGTTCTTCGGCCTAGATTAAGTGAGAACTTTGTGCTTTCATGTAACCGCATGCATTACCGTTGACCATCAAACAACTAACAATCGAAATTTCCGTACGGAAACTGATACACTGCAATTTTTCTTTGATTACCACTTTATAACATCATATAAATGGTTTAGCAACTGTGAAATATTATAAACAAGCAGAAATAAACAAATAAACACAATAAAAACAAAAATCGATGGTTGTTGAAAAATATAGGTAATACATCCTAGAAGAATGTGTAAGATCAACGGTACATGCAGACTCCAAAATGTATATAAACAAACACTTGCTGCTTTTGGTGGTGAATCACCGACAGATTCTTGCAGTGATAACATTTAAAAAAGTAATCGGTCAGTTAAATTGTTGTTGTTTTTTTATATTGATTTCGCTCGTTCGCCCTCACTCATTTCTTACAAATGTAAAAAAAAAATGTCTACTCCAAATAAAAGTGGTAAACGCAAGAAGAATGGTATATGATCATTTTTTATTTTATTCACTCTTGCCCCCATATGTTGTATTATACAGTATGTACATACTTTAAGCAATAAACATGATGTTATGATGTGGAAATCAAAGTAATATTGCAATCAAAGTAATTTAGCTAAGAATATACGTGGGTTTTTCCACGTTGATTTTCGGGGCTTTTTCAGAACTTATTTTGTTTATAACTTTGTTGATAACAGCTTGCACGTCAACATTTTTTTTAAATTGAAACTAAAAAATCCCTTAAGGTTGGAAGCATTCCGCAATCTCCCGTGGAATCTCATGTTTAGACGACCAGAATTACCCGCTTAGATTGTGCTATTTAACGCCTTTGGACTTCTTTCTCTGGAAGTTTTTTGAAGTCAACAAGCGCATGATAACCCAAGCCTCAAAGGAGGACCGTGATTGAAAATTTCATCAAATGAGCGAAAAGTAGCCAAGTAGGGCAATTATCATATGTGTCATTCCATACATAATTGCCACATGTCTAATTTGTGATTAAAGCAAAATTTCTGTATTTTTTCAGAAACAAAACTGTGTTATATACTAAATTTAAATTTTCCGCTCTTGTTGGGGCACCCATTATATTACATACAATGATGGTACTAATCATATAACGAGAATGCTTATTTAGAAAACGCGCCTTATTTACTTTGAGAAGAGAATATGTTTCAAAAAAAATGAAATAACCAATCATGATATTCTTAACAGTGTAATTGCGGATTGAAAATGATTATAGGAAGCGAATGGTAAGAACGAATCTTGTCTTTGGAGATAGATTTTTAAGCCGATAGTAACTTGAATCAATATTAGCTAATAGCAGGAAGGACTGGGATTACATTGACTACACTATTGATAATTTAGAATCAATTTAGAATCCGTATTCTTTAAATAATTTGTTTTTGTCATTTAACACACATCTGTATCTTATCTGATCCAAATACATAATATTTTTTCTTCATCATAAAACTACAATAATTGCATCCGGGGGTGTAAATACTTACAATTCAAAGAAAAAGGAAAAATTACGTAGAAATTGATTGTAGTTGAACGAAAGTATAAGGCCTCTGTGGAATACAATATCATCGTCAACACAATAGAACAACGTCCAATTATAACAATTCTATGAGAAACATAAAGGAAATATGAAAACATTTTGTAAAATATAAAGTATATCTTACGGTTTATGATGTATGAATAATGTGCAGTGAATTAAAGCAACTGCCTTTAAGATACAATACATTCCAATTAAACGTGATATTGTGTAGTCCGCTGAAATTATATAATATTGAAAATAACATTTTAAAAATTAATATAAATCAAATTTATGTATACGTGTAATATGTTCATATTGGGCCTTACTAACAACCAAATTAAGTATACAGCTTACATAAGTACAATCTCCACACTTTTCAAAATGTTTGTACCAATAACAAATTTAATAGTCGGCTTTACTGTTAGTATGGAGCTAAATTTTAATGTACAGAAAGTCAAGTCTAATATTTTAATATATGACATTAAAAACAGAGTGATGCCAAACGTAGTAGTTTAATATTAAGAACAATACTAAAAAGGATTAGATTGGCGTACACTAGTTCAGTAGTAATTTAGTGGTAAAGTACTTTAGTACTGCACATTTCTGTTTTTTTTGTTAGGTGCAGCAACGCACGCCTGGTACCCGCTAGTATAAAATACAATGTGTTTATATGTGTGTATGTTTATATGTTCGCATGTTAGCATGTATGCTATGGATTCAGAAACCACTGAACCAATTGAGCTCAACTCAATTTTTAGGCAATCTTTGGTATTGTCTCGAGAGTGTTTTTGTGAAGTTTGGTGAAAATCGGACCACTATTTTAGTAGTAATTCAGTAGTAAAATACGTTAGTAATGCAAATTTTATTTTTTTATTAGGTGCAGCAACGCACGCCGCCGGGCACCCTCGGCTCAGTACTTTCGTATTATAGTACTTTTGTACTAAAAAAATTATACAATATATATATTTAAGGTTAGACCACTTACCCACCGTTGCCCGGTACACAACTGTTTTCTAATAGACTTAGCCCCCCTGGCGCCAGACTGGCCGTTATATTTTTTTTTCTTCTAATAGGCACAGCAATTTTTAAACCGCTAGTGGTTTATAAATTCAGTTGCCATTTTATAAGTGTTATTTAACTTTCATAAATTCTTAAAATTCCAGACATGTAAATTTTAAGTGAGTGGAAAAGAGAAGGGTTCTTTCATCAAAAATCCACCGTATCCATTTGCATTTGGTTCCCAAACCATTTCACTTTTTACAGAAATCTTCATTTGAAAATATAAATCGTTCTTTTCTACTAGAATTTTTGCCGAAAACGTAGGTGCAGACAAAACATGCAGTACAATGTTCATATTTGCAAATAAAATACTCAAAAATAAATATTTGGCGCAACAGCTCCTTAAGTGCCAGGGCCTAGCTTCTCGCAACCACTCATGTTGTGTGCGTTATATTTTTTCACACGAATGAAAGGGACCTACAGTTTAGTGCCGAATCCGAACGGCGATTTGAGAACCTTTTTCGTGACAACAATACTCTCGAATGTTTGTCAGACGCTCGCGAGAGGTGGAACCGTGAAAAAAACTTTTTAGTGTTTTCTGGGATTCGAACTTGGAACCTCATACGTAGTGATCCGACACACTAACCACTAACGCCACGGCGCCCACAAATAAAATATTTATGCAGGTATTTTTTGACGTTCATCCAATCATTTATTCTCATTCGCTGGCTAAGAACAAAATCGTCACTTCCGCAAACATCCTAAAGGAGCTCACACACCGGAGCGGTAGCGGTACAACGGTACGTAATCCTAATGCGGTAAATAGAGATGTACGCACTGAGTTGCGAACTTGTGTTATCACGTCATTTGAAATATTGCCTAATTACACAAAAATTTCAGAAGTTGTTTGTTGTAGTTAAAAAAAAACTTTTTTGGTTTTCCCATCTGCAGTTAGGTTTTTTGTAGTTCTTCCCTAGAGTAGTTAGTATAAATTCGGAAGTGGTGCATATTTCTGCTCATGCCAATAACGATTTGTCCTTTATTTTAATGACTGATTTCTTTTGATGGGCGTCATTAGAAAATTACTATCTATTTTGGAATGTACCACCCAACAACAGTTACACAACCAACATGTCCAACACGCTTGCAGATTTAATTCGCTTTTTCCTTTAATTTCACTCAAGCTTTATTTTTTACCCTCCGACGATCAGTAAAAAATGAAAAAAAATGAATGGAGAGAAACGCTTTGAAAACTAAGCACTGATACCTCCACACCGAGAATTATATTTTGTAGTGGACTTTCGGTGCAATCCACCCTCGCTTTTCAATTCAAATTAATTCAATTTTTTATTCATGATTTTCATTAACAAATTTTTTAATAACTTAAATATAACAACAAATAATATAATAATTTAATTTAATGAAAAAAAGTTAATGGCATATTATTCTTTGGAGAACAAATTAGGTTAATGCCACATTTTAAATACAATATTTCATAGTGGGGTGAGCAATTAAAAGTTCATATTTAAATACATCTTTGAAATAGAATTATAATAACAAAAAAAGCATAAAACAGGAAATAAAGTAAGAAGAAGAAAAAATTCAAAGTAAGTAGCAATTCACAATCTTCGAATAATAATAAATATTTAAGTATACGTACATAAACAAAAAAGAATCAAACAACGTAGGGCAACAGAACTTCAATTTCATTAATATTAAATTCAAAAAGCCATGATTTCACACTTTTCAAAAACGCGAATAAGGTTCTAATGTCACGAATATTTCCAGGTAGCTTGTGAAACAATTGGCAAGATACGATGGAAAAGGAATTTCTAAAATGTGTAGTCCGAAAAGCAGGTAGGATAACAGCAGAGCGAGAAGTACGTCTTAAGTTATATGCATCATATATAGGGCTTTGCAAATAACCAGCTCTCAAGAAAAATATCTTTAGGACCTTATAATCAAATAAGTGACTAACTGGTAGAATTTGCGTCAGACGAAATAGTTCCATTGTGTGAGCTAAACGGGCGGTATTACAAATTTTTCTTAAGGCGCATTTTTGAAGTACAATCAATTGCTGTAATTTATTAAGATAAGCACCGCCCCAGCAACAGATTCCATATTCTAATTTCGAATGAAAAATTGCATAGTATACTATTTTTAAGGTGTTATTAGTACAAAATTTCCTAAGGCGGTAAAAACAGCGGATTGAAAAAAGTAGATACTGCTTTAAGTTTGCAAAGTGCTCTGTCCAGCTTAGATGTTGATCTATTGTAACACCTAGATATTTAAAATGTTATACTTTCTCAATTTTAAAACAGTTAGCACTGCAGGCGACATTAGGATTAAAGAATCCAGAACCACATCTTACGCAAAATGTGCCTAGTAGAATCGGGAGCATGGAACATAACATTCACATCCGTAAGCGTCTTTGTTCCAAGACTGAAAAACATTAGTTTTGTTTTCTGACTAACAATAAGCTTATGATCTGAAAACCAAGTCCTTAACAAATTAACATCATGGGCTGTTTAAAGATTGAGTTTACATAAATTAAGAACCGAATGGGACCAAGTACTGACCCTTGGGGTACCCCAAGATTTATAACTTTCGAGTTGCTTAAAATATTATTAATCTTCACTTTTTGGGTTCTGTTATACAAATAAGACTCAAACCAGCTGTAAAAGAAACCACGAAAACCAACATTATAAAGCTTTTGCAAAAGAATACTATTGTTTACCATATCAAAAGCCTTTGTAATATCAATGAAAAGTGCAGCACAGTTTTTTTTGTTATCTAAACCTTTTTGTATAATGGTACAAAAATCAAGAAGAGCATCTTCGGTAGAAAGGCCAGCCCTAAATCCAAACTGCAATGCACTAAAAAATGTATTCTCTGCAAGTAATGTAAGATTCTACTTTTAATGACTTTTTCAAATATTTTTTAAATGGAGGACAACAACGATATTGGCCGATAGTTCGATTTATTTTTTTTATTTCCCTTTTTAAATAGAGGTATAACATTTGCGCATTTTAGTTCTTCAGGGAAGATGCCTAAATTAACACTCAAATTAAAAATATGTGTTAGAACATCGATGATGTTATACGAAATATTTTTTTTAAAATAAAATTCGAAATACCATCATTTCCAGAGGAATGTGAATTCTTCAAAGATCGTATTTCTTTCAAAAGTTCAACACCAGAGATAGGTTCAAAATAGAAGCTATTTGGACTAAGGCCGGTATTCACCGGCCAATCGTAAACTAAGAGCTACATAAACCTATTCACCAACCAATAATAGTGCAGATTTATTAGCGCTCATAAGACTTATGAGTGGTCCCAACCACTCTTTAGTTATTAGTGCTCATAACTCAGGAATTTCGAAAATTTTCGAAATCAGCTGTGAACTGTCACTCAGACCAAACAAAGGACAAGCTGCATTGACGAAATGCAAAAGAAGAAATGCCGACGAATTAAATTTTTTTTTTTTTTTTTTTTTTTTTTCCGAGGGTAGGTAAAAATCTTCAACAAGACACTATGAGGATCGACAGCGCGTGCTCATAGTAGTGTGGGATTCTTACCCACTAAAAAACCTCCCTTCAAGACAGACTTGTTTTTATTTTTACTACAACTAAGTATTCGACTTATCAAGTAGTTTTCGTTTCGCGAAATAATGACGTTTTGCAGGCACCTTCCCATTAGAAGTTCCTGCCAGCTCCGCAGTTTAGACGCGGTTACTTATCGCGCTAGGTCTAAAGGTTTGGTTCTTTGTAGACGGCGCAGTAAATTTCTTTCTTCCAAAAGTTGGAGGACTGTAATATTTACGTGACTTTCTAGTCGACTTCTATGCTTTCTCGCGTAGGTTTGAATTTCGTCTTCGACTGTTTTAATGCCAAGGTCTCTGTGGATATCGCTATTTCTGATATACCATGGCGCATTTACAATACCTCTTAGCACTTTGTTTTCAAAAGTTTGTAAAATTTTAATATTAGTTATTTTGGAACAACCCCAGAGTTGTATACCATATGTCCATACAGGCTTTAGCACTTGCTTATATAAAAGCAGTTTGTTATATATATTAAGCTTGGAATATTTTCCAAGTAACCAATACATTTCTCGATATTTGTTATCTAGTTCTTTGCGTTTTTTCTTAACGTGCGTTTTCCATTTCAGCTTTGTATCAAGTGTCATTCCAAGATACTTAGCCTCGTTTGCAAACGGGATTTGAACCGGGTTTGAAAAGATCGGCAAATTATTTATTTTTTTATAAGTAAAATTTACATGAACAGATTTGGTCTCGTTGAGTGCGATTCGCCAAATCTTTGTCCATTCATTTACTCTATTCAAAGCTTCTTGCAGTTTTTCTGTAGTATCTTCGACCGTTTTACCTACTGTCAAGATAGCAGTGTCGTCGGCAAATGTAGCTAGCTCAGTGCCTTCTACTTGTGGTATATCACGAGTGTATAATAGATATAAGACTGGACCAAGAACGCTTCCTTGCGGCACCCCAGCCATTATTTCCTTAAAATCTGAATATTCGTTTCCACATTTGACGCGGAATAGCCTATTCGTAAGATAGTTCTTCAAAATATTATATAGGTGCTCTGGCAGAACTTGTCGTAATTTAAACTTTAAGCCTTCGTGCCAGACCTTGTCAAAGGCTTGAGAAACGTCAAGGAATACGCTTGAACAAATCTTTTTTTCTTCAAGTGATTTTTCGATTACATGTGTTATTCGATGTACTTGTTCAACTGTAGAATGCTTACTTCTAAATCCGAATTGATGATCAGGGATGAGATGCCCTTCTTCTATAACCGGCTGTATTCGCCTAACCAATATTCTCTCGAACACTTTGGATATAATTGGAAGAAGCGAAATCGGTCTATAAGAGGTTTTTTCATTCGGCGGTTTTCCAGGCTTAAGGACCATTATAACTTCGGCGACTTTCCATTGACTGGGAACATATTCTAGTCTAATCGCGGTGTTTATAATGAACAGAAGCTTAATTAGAGCTTTTCTTGGTAGTGCTTTAAGAACATCTCCCGTAATTAGGTCGTATCCAGGAGCTTTCTTAGGTTTAAGTTTCTTTATTTCTTCCTTAAGTTCGGTAAGCGTTGCATTTCTTATTACGCTATTGTCTATATACGACGTATTTATATTTTCAATAAGAGCTTGTCCATCAAACGGTTTGAAAGTTTCTTCCAGGTGGGCGGCAAAAACTTTCGCTTTCTCTTTATCATGCCTCGCCCATTCGTCTTGATTTTTCCTAATTGGCGCGGCTTGAATTTGAGGTTTTTTAATACCTTTTATAGCCTTCCAAAGCGAATAGTTAGAATCTTTTTCTGCCGTTAAGCTTTCTAGGTAAGTTTGTATTTCATTATTCTTAAGGTCTTTAATAGATCTTTTTAGTGAGTTGCACAAACGGTTAAGATGTGCTTTATGTTGCGGAGCCCGAGTTTGTTGCCATCTTTTACGCGCTTTTCTCTTCTCCTTAATCATCTCTTTTATTTCCTGCGGATAAATTTTAATGTAACTGGCCGGGGTTCTCTTTAGTTTGGGAGTATTCTTCCACGCGGCATCCTGTAAGATTTCGACGAAGCGATCTACTTCAACTTCAAGTTCATAGGGCGTTTTAAGTGATACGCTCAGCTCAATATTTGCTTCAATATCTTTTTTAAAGCCGTCCCAATTAGTTTTCGCGCCAGTTAATCTGGCCGGTCCTACTTTTTTAATCAAAGCTTCGCTTATCGTCATAATGATTGGAGAATGATCAGAGGAGAGATCAAAGCTTTCTTCAACTTTTATACAGTTGCTAGATATTCCTTTAACAACAAAGAAATCAATCAGATCTGGTATCTTATTTCTATCAGTTGGCCAATATGTTGGTTTACCCGTCGAGTAAAAATCACAACTGAATTGCATACCCGCATTATAAAGCTTTCTACCTTTCTGAGAGGCGTACCTTGAGCCCCAAAAGGGGTGTTTCGCATTGAAGTCACCACCAATAATAAAATTTGGTTTAAGGAAGTTGAAGATGTTTGTGAAATCACTTTCTTCAAGTTTACATCGCAGTGGACAATATATAGACGAAATGTTGAAAGCAAAATGTCTATTTCTAACGCGTACCGTGCTTACTTGCATTGCTTCTAATTCAATCTTTATTTCCGCTGAGTGTTCGATATTTTCTTTTATAAACAAAGATGATCCGCCTCTGGCTCTTTCCGATGGGTGAAAGGCGTGATACCCGCTATATCCCCTTATCTTAATATTCGATTGCTTTTTCAGATGAGTTTCACAGACCAAGCATATATCAATGTCTTTCTCTCGCATAAATATTTCTAACTCGTCGAGTCTTTGTATGAGCCCGTTAGCGTTCCAAGTAAGAATTTTAAGCGTTTCTTTCATATTCTGGTTGAAGTGCGCATGTTATGAATGTTGTTTTCTAGTGCAACTAGTCTCTCGAAAATTAGTTTATTTGTTTTGCATTGCTCTTCAAGTTTCGCAAGAATTAGGGAAAAAACATTGGATACATGATCTTCTGAACTACCTCTATCACTATTTTTCAATGTCGCAACTTGAGAAGGAGTCTTTACATTAAAGTTTGGACGGTTTCTTGCTTTGATCTCCCGTGAGTTGTCGGTCGTGTACGTACCCTTAACTGTCTTCGCCGCTTGAGCATAAGACTGCACGCCAATATTCGGAGATTTTGCTTCTGTTACCTTATCTCTATTACTTTCGGATTTTTTATCATTAACCGATCTTAAGTTAATATTGACGGACTTTCTATCTTTCGCTGCTTTTTTCGTAGCTATTTTGGGTCTGTTCTTGATTGGTTTCATATTCGGACGCATCGAATTTTTTAGCGTATCGTGGCGTTTTTGAAGCTCTTTCGCCACTTCGCAACCTCGATAGTTCGCAGGATGTTTTCATTTGCAATTTATACAAGTGGCTGGGGTTTGCTTGTTTAGGTGACACTCTTCCGAGAGATGTTTACCTGCGCATTTGACGCATCGCGGCTCTTTCTGGCAGTAAGTCTGCGTATGATTGAAGCCTTGACAGCGCTTACACTGCGGGATCGATCTAGAGGTCTTACGCATGGGTTCGATTTTGACCACGATGTTTAGAATAGTCTTGATACCATATATAATATCTTATTTTCGTCTTTATCAAAACTAAGCATGAATAGTGGAAGACCGCGCTTTACCAATTTTTCATGATCTCCCTCCGACTGTTGCTTCTCCTTCTTGATAATATTGACGGCATCAAGAATTTTAAAGCCTTTGCCTTAAAGGTCGTGCATTACATCTTCTTTAGTGCACGAGAGGTGGAGTCCCCTTGCTACAACACGCAGTGGTCTTTCTAACTTATTGTCATAAGTATACCACTGAATCTTTTCGGCATTCAATTTTTTAGATACTGATCGGTAACCGTCGGCATCATCGACATTGAGTTTCCACGTATTGTTTCGCAGAGATGTCACCCTAAACTTCGAAGCCAGAGTTCCTTTAAGGAGGCAATGCAACTTATTATAGTCCGTAATTCCAACGACGTTTATCGGTGGCGGAGGACGTAATTTTGGTTGTTGTTGCTTTTCTTGCATCTCCTTGCGCTTTTCATCTTTTTGTGGCTCGACTTCCGGTGAGGAACCAGCTTTTCGTTTTTTGCTAGGTCGTTTCTTTTCGACCCAATTCGTTTCGCGTGTTAGCTCTTCTTCATCCGTCTGGTATTCGCTACTAGGTGAGCGATGTGAGCTAACTGTATTTTCTTTTTGTAGGTACGTGTTTTTTAGGGCATTACGAATTTAATGCCTCCAGCATTTCCGTCAAAAGAACTGCCAACCAAATAAAAAATAAAATGTGCCGTGATTAATTCTGACTAAAATCAGGAAAATACAATGTTTTCTTTTTCATTGGCATTTCTCCCCGTTCGAAAGAGAGTTCGGAAACTCATTTTAGAACGCGTTTGGAAATCCGAAAATTAATTTTTCGCATAATCGAATTAGCACGGACACAAACCTATTAGTGCTTGGTGAATATGCAGCAAAAATTTAAAACTAAGAGCTTCATAAAATTAAAATCGATTTGAGAGCGCTTGATAATTACCGGCCTAAAGGTGTTATTTGAGAGTCCGTAGCTAGTACCGCAGTTACAGGACAAAGATTCTACTGGTGGAAAAGAATTTCGACCAACAGTAGCAAAGTAATTATTGAACTCATTTGCTATTACCCCAGGATCTGAGATATCTACATTCTCACCATGTATAGAAATCACATTAGAATGATCTCTAGCGTTTCTATTTACCATAGAATTTATAATTTTCCACTCTTCCTTCAAATTCCCTTGCGAGCTTCTTAACTGGTTCTGATAGTAATAATCACGACTTAACCGAACTTCTTTCTTAACATGCTGGCAGATTCTCTTGAAACGGTTTCTTAAGTTTGAAATTATGTGGATGACGCCATCATTTTTTACGTAATTTATGTTTTAGTCTAATTTTTTTTCAGTAAAGAGCGAGTTATCCAGGGTTTTAATCTTATTTCGGATTTTTTGATCAAAACAGAATATGACGAATTGAAAATAAAATTATTTAAACTTTTTAAGAACAATTCATATGCCTTCGAAGGATTTTCTTCTTCATAAACCTCTTCCCAATCAGCAACAAGTGAGTAATTGTTCAACTTGTTGAAGTCAATTTTAGCAGTTCTACGATCTGGAATGTGTCTGTTTTGATCTATACTTTTTAAGCTACTACACACAATGCCAGTCATACAATGATCAGTAATTTGGAGATCAAAGACAATTCCAGCAGAAGCGTTATAAGACATATTTAAGAAGCGACCAAATACCTGGTCCAGACAGGTTCCTGCTATTGGTCTTGAAGGCTCGTTGACGAAAGATACAAACCCATGTTCTGAAAGAAGAACATTATAGGAATCTACAACAGAACTAAAATCTAATAGCTCTGTATTAAGATCACCCAAGAGAATAATATTCCCTGCACGTACATTTCTTAAAAACGTTGAAAAGCATTGATATTGGAAATTAGTAAATTGAAATTTCGTCGCAGACTACGAATATTTTAATGTACAACATACACAGATTTAAAACCATTTGAAGATTTGAAGATACTATCACAATTAGTTTTAACGGTTTGAAAAGTGGAATCGTTGGTTATATGATCAAGATTATTTTTTCTATTAAACATATTAAACATAAAATATATAATATATTAGATAAAAAGCTAATTATGAATTTGAGCTATATCATCAAATGATCTGATAACCCTCACCTCACCATTATCAACCTTTCTTAAAAAAAATTGGGAGTTTTAAACCATAAATACTTATTATTGTTCTCTACTTTAAATTTTGTAGCTGCCATAAATAAAGCTCTTGTATATCTAGTACAACAATTATTTATATAAATACTTTTGTTTTTATTACCGGCGAATAACGAAGCATTCAGTTTCTTTCTGGCATTTCTTTTACTAGACATTATCTTCCGTTTGACTTCAGGCGAAGAGAGTTGGACGCAAACAATGACTTGTTTGTCATTCGATTTAGGCTTCTTAACTATTTTCACATAGGATTTTGTAATTTCTTGGGCAGGAACAATGACATTTAATGCTTTGTCAAAGATGGTTTGTACACAAGCTCCTGCATTTTGGTTGTTAACCTCTGGTATACCCACGATTTCAACTACATTCTCCACTTGTTGCTGTTCTCTCCAGTTCAATTTGCTTTCGAGATAATTTACTCTTCGCCGCAGTTTGACGTTTTCCTCTTTCAGTTCTTGAATTGCAGGGAGAAATTCGCTGCTGATGGTATGTTTTAAGCTAATCATCTCCTCATAAAGAAGTTGAAGAGTGATCGGGTCATTTGACTGCAACGGTTGCTTGGGAGTAGACGTTGCGCTTGGTGGGGATTCTGTTTGCTGCTGCTGTAATGGCATTTTTTTGGCTGGTTATGCGCTGGTGGATTAGAACCTGCATGATGTTGGTTTTGTTTAGCTGATTTTTGTTGATCTTTCTACCGAAGATGCTGTATTTGGGTAGATTTTGGTTGTTTCTTAGTTGTTGTACCGAGTGATTGAAGTGACGTTATTGGTTGTTGTTGTTGTAGAGATTTGCGTCGCAAGGCACTACACTTGTCACAGCGATATTTATGATTATTACTCTTCATATATTGAATGTTGGAATCAGTAATATTCACACAAGTACTGTGAACGATATGCGAACAGTTAGCGCATGCAATTTTGGACAAATTGCTTCGCTCTATCTTTTGTTGGCAAACTAAGCAGTTCATTTCTTTTTTTTTTTTTTGTGAAAAAGACTTCTAAAGAAATTTACTTTTATATAAACAAAAGCGCGCACCCCACGACACTTTCGTCTGATTGCTCTCAGAGAAGCTTTTTGACTCACATAAAATGTACCCGTCTCGTGCAACACGACTTTCATTCCCATGATAATGTAGCCAGGCTCCTAGGCCGGTAATTATCAAGTGCTCTTAAATCGATTTTAATTTTATGAAGCTCTTAGTTTTAAATTGTTGCTGCGTATTTACCAAGCACTAATAGGTTTGTGTCCATGCTAATTCGAATATCCGAAAAATTAATTTTCGGATTTCCAAACGCATTCTAAAATGAGTTTCCGAGCTCTCTTTCGAAGTGGGAGAAATGCCAGTGAAAAAGAAAACATTGTATTTTCCTGATTTTAGTCGGAATTAATCACGGCACATTTTATTTTTTATTTGGTTGGCAGTTCTTTTGACGGAAATGCTGGAGGCATTAAATTCGTCGGCATTTCTTCTTTTGCATTTCATCTATGCAGTTTGTCCTTTGTTTGGTCTGAGTGACAGTTCATAGCTGATTTCGAAAATTTTCATCTTCTTCCTTTTATAAGTCAATCTCAGCTGATTTTATTTATTTGGACTTTCGAATTAAATTGTTGGTCGGATTAAATTGTAAAACGCTAAACCAATGCTATGTAGTAGATTTAATGAAAATTTAGTAGTTTTTTATGAGAGAGTGAAGTTTATTTAAAAGTTGACTATTAAAACATTATTGGTACACTTTCGACTTAAGTGCATATTAGTATTTAAGTCGACATCTTTCTTAAATCACAACTAACGATTCGTTGTTCGTAAGGCCCATTATATATTAGACTTAGCGTTATAAAAGTATGGACATTCCAATAAAAGCAAAAACAAATTTCATAAAATTGTACTTTTCCCTTAAAAACCATATCGATTATATATGTAAAAAAGTATCAAAAAACTCGGTGTGTTAAGAAAAATAAGATGGGACGTTTCAATGAGCTCCGCAATAAATGCTTATAATACACTAATTAAACCTCAGTTGGATTACTGTTCTAGTGTTATTTATATGGGTCCACAAACTTACAAAGATAGACTGCAACTACTACAAAGCAAATCAATGAGAATTATTTTGAAATGTAGCAGATACACTTCAATAAGTTTTATGACTGAATCGTTAAAATGGCTAAATGTTGACTAGCGACTCTATGCGATGACTATGCTATTTGTTTTTAAAATTAAAAATAACTTGCTCCCCGGATACCTATGTGAGAACGTTAACATGAAAGAGAATAACGCGTATAAAAAATTCAACTAACTTAAACGAATTCAAAAAATAAAAATGAATTGATCATGTTTTAATTAACATGCATTTTTGAAAACTGTAACAAACAAAATGTTGTGAAATGTTATTGTAATATTATCAAAATAGCTTTTTTATAAACTAATCTAGCTGATCAGTGCTCGCCTTGCTTCGCCTGCATTTTCGTTAACGGTTATTTACTTGTTAAAATATAATTGCCAACTGAATACAATACCGAAAATGTGTAAACTCAATTATAACTTCCACGTGGCAATCCCACCAGAGCATACGCAAACCCGCTTCCAACACACAAATTATTTTAAATTCATTAAAACATTATAAAATGTGGACAAATCCAACGATCAACATCTCATCTAACAAAATGGAAAAATATTGCAATAGTTCTATGTCTACATATGTACATGCATGTACATATGTACCTAAATTCACTTATTTTTTATTTTTTTAATTCGGAGAGCCAGTACTGACCTACGGCTGTGGAATCAATATTTAGAAATGGAAAATTCGATCTCAACCCCCTTTATGCCACTTAGAACTTGAATTTCGGAAATTCTCTTCTTATCTCGCATCTAGGCACAATAACTGTGCAAAATTTCAAGTACCTACGTCTAGGAGTTTTCGAGAAACGCTGTTCACAAGGAAAATCGACTTTGCTTTTATAGTATTTAACAAGATTAAGTGCATACATACATTTTATTATGTAATATAATGACATTTCGCAAAATGTCTAGGCTGTTAATAAAATGCTGCCTGACGACAAGTGACAGGTGAATAAGACGCAATCTTAATTATTTTATTACAAGGGCACTATACAACACACGCACATCTGCACATATATGTATGTAGAAAAGATAAGTTTTAAGATTCAGCATAGTACATATTTTTTATTAAGATGTAAATCTTTCCAGACCACCGACGCAGCATTCCCGATGTCAGTTGAGTTCATTCACTGTTCTCGCTTCGCCGCATTCCAGAGCGATCGTGTTACTGCAATGCAGTGGGTAGCTAAGAGTTCACAATTGCCAGCATAGTGGTGGGTAATGACTTGCTAGCAACGTGATGCGAATGACCTGAAAGGAAGTATAATAAAAGCAGAGATACGTGGTGCTATAGGGAATTCTCCGAAATGGCAAGCTGGAGGAACCTAATATTGCTAATTGCTGGGGTGTGTGGAGCCGGAGTCGTATTCGCCTGGATAGCTAAAGCGTGAGCATGGAAGGAAGGCGAAGTACAGAACAGACACGTCGAAAATCGGGGAGTTCTATTTTATCTTTCGGTTGGCGCGGTTGGCGGTCTTCAAAGGTGTCTTTGTCATGCATTATGTAAAACTTGCTTAATATAATTAAATATAGTAAAGTACTTGTCTAAACATGGAGTAAATTTAAAGAATAATTAAAGTCTGTTTATTTTAATCAAAACTTGATAACCTCTTTGCCTTAATAGTAAAAATCACAGTTCCTACATGTATAACATACACTGGGTGTCATTTTGTTACACTTTCATACTTTAGCAATGCTCCAACCCTATTGTTGCAAATAGTGTAAAAGTATAGCATTGAATTGAGCGCATATTTTTGACAGCTGGTTGTTGTCGTTTGGTTCTCTTAATTCATAAAATCTCTTTTAAAGAAAAGAATTGGCCGAAATATGGACGAGGAATGTATGGTAATAAATAGAGAGCGCGGAAGGGAAAAGGCATTGTGTATTTTTCTTAGCAAATTGTGATTTTAAAAACTAAAATCTGTTAATTTTGATATAACAAATAACGAAAGAATGCGTTCACTCTTTGGTGTAAAAAAATGCAAGACCAGATACAACGAAGCGTGAATACCCCTTATGTATAATTTCGTTTCTGTAATTTCTACTAATTTGCTCCATTTAGCTCGGTCTTTAGCTAATTGCCCCCAGTTGAGCACTTCCAGTTGGTTGAGGTCACCTTTAACTTGAGCGCGCCACCTACAGCGAGGAGGCCCTTTACTGCGTCGTCACGGGTTAGATTCGAAGACTCCGCGGGCCGACGCGATGGTGTCCATTCACTCTACATGTCGGGCCGGAGTAATGGTGTCCATTTGCTCTACATATCCTCGTCATCTCATAAGTTTAATACGCAACTTTTTGACTAGGTCGATGTCGCCGTCTAGAAGAGGAGGCACAATTTAGAACCTCCAGTGTTAAAATTTTTGAAACATATATCCATAAGAAAATTGAGGTTCAAAACGCAAAAAAAAATATCTCCCAGTTCTTTTTGTATTAAAATAGTTCCAATCGTTTTTAATTGAAAGTAAAAACTCAAAGCGAAAATAAAAAGTGCGCGCAAACCAGATAGCTGAATTAAAAACGTAAGGTGAATGGATATTCTTTCGATAAAAGCAAAAACAAAACATACAAAGGGATTCACAATAAACGGGCAAACCTTGCAACGGACCCCAGTTAAACAAAGGGAAAACAACACAGCTATATCCACAAAAACAGACAAAAGGGGAGCAATGGAAATATCTCCAGAATATCCTAACTCTAAAGGTTCGGATTTAAATTCAATTGCTGATGTAGGGAATATGCCAATAACCGACCTTAAGTTCCTGATAGAGAATACTATGGCAGCTCTTCTCAATTTCAAACTTCAAAATATGGCCACAAAAGATGACATTGTAGGTATAAGTGCCGAAATGCAGTCACTGCAAGAAAACAACAAAGCGCTGCAAGCACAATTACGCCAAATGGAGGCTCATTGCATTTCATTGGAACGACAGATGGAAATGTTAGAGAGTAAAACTAACAAAAAAAATATTGTCGTCCATATACCTGCACAGGAGGGAGTTAATGCGACTTATAAAGTAAAAGCACTATGCCTGGAACTTCTGCAAAGAAATGATGATTCATTAGGGGAAACAGCGCGAGAGACACAAAACAAAAGCAGAGTAAAGAGGACGTTGGGCGCATTTTAAAAGCAACAACAAAACTTTGGGGCACGAGCATTTCGATGCATAAGGCTATCCGGCAGCAGCACGAGAGAGAAAGCGACCGCAATTTGTCACAGCATAAGCCATGTCTTTGATTTTTGTAAACTTTAAATTTATGTAACAAACTGAAGTATAAATAAAATCTACCTAATCTAATCTAAAAATCTAAATCCATAAGAAATACTCCATGGTAAGAAATCTGCGGGCGAATTGGAGTGAGGGGATTTATTGGAGTTAATTATACATGGCATAGCTGAGTTCGAAGTCCGTAATACAGTAATGAAAGCAACTATAAAACCGTTTCTGAACTATTAGTCCAGCTCAGAGCTTATCCTGCTTTATAAAGCATCTCTGTGATAAAAGCGTTAGTGAGCTGGGTACTGATCAGTCGGTATTAAAAGGGAAGTTGGGTGACGGGAAGGATGGAAGCAATTCAGTTAGGAAATGTTTTCAGTGTGGAAAGCTGGGGCATGTAATAGCCAATTTTCGCGTTAACGTACTATGCCAAATGCAGAAAACAGCACATCGTCAAAACCAGGAATACTATCGAAACCAAGTCAGGGTGTTATTTGCTCTTTTTGTGCCAAGCTGGGTCATGATATTTCTAATTGCTTTACTAAGGCGGCTATAGAGAAACGGCGCAGTATAAATTTTTGTAGTTCGGGTAAACCTTCAGGCGCTACTCAGGGTGTCATTAAGGAGCACCAATTTTGGGCGTTGATTTATAAAGGGGCAGATTTATCTCTCATATCTGAAAAATGTCAGCACTTATTCCAAAATAAACTTGTTGCATGTAATGTAATGCTGAAGGGGAGCGCCAATATTACTATTGAAGCAACAACAAAATTCGAAGTGCGTACAAGGATCTCGAACATCGAAACTACTGTTTCATATGTCGTTATTCCAGACGGATGTCTTGGTTATGGCATTTCTGTCGGACGTAATTTTTTTTGAAGACCACATGTTGGCCACTATAACGAATCATACAGGTTCGCTTTTTGTTCGTCGACAGCTTCCCGGAATTAAAAGAATTTCAGACACTGTCGATTATAATATGTCAGAGACGTTGGTTCCTTTTGAATTTCGCAGCGCGTTACAAGGTCTTTTGAGAGATTTTCTTGATATGATAACGAGTGGTAATAAAGTAGGTGCAGTAAACAATATCAGCCTTAAGATCAGACTGAAAAGTGATGCCATTGTCAACCGTTCCCATTACAGACTTGCTGCTGAAGAGAGAGAAGTTGTGCGAAAAATAACAACCGACCATTTTACCAACAAGATTATCCGAGTTAGTGAATCTCCGTTTGCAAGTCCAATTATTCTCGTAAAGAATAAAGATGGCTCGTACAGGATGTGTGTTGATTTTCGAGAGCTCAATCGCAATACAATTTAAGACCGGTATCCACTCCCGCTAACTGAGGATCGGCTGGATAGGTTAGGTAAAGGGCGATTCTTTACATCCTTGCGCATAGGATCAGGATTGCATCAGATACCTATTCATGAAGAGTCCATCAATAAGACTTGCTTTTACACTTTGAGTATTTGAGGATGCATTTTGGGCTTGCTAATGCTCCTATCATTTTCCAAAGGTCCATTAATCTTGCTTTAGGACGGTTGAAAGATACGATCGCTCTAGTCTACTCGGATGACATCCTGATCCCCAGCTTTACGACGCTCGGTTATCCGTGTCAGGTGCTGAATGCATTGAATTCCTCCGGATTTTCTCTAAATATTAGAAAGTGTCGTTTTCTCCAATCCAGTTTAGAATAACTAGGCAGAAACTAGGCAGTGGGCTATTTCTTAACTCACAAATTCTTGTTCACAACCATTTTTTTAACAAATTTGTGGAAAAATGGATTTTTTCTGTTTCACAAAATGTTTGTGTTACAAAATTGTATTTGTTGTTTACAAAGGGAAATTTGTAAAAATTTCATTATTTCCGTTTCATCAGAAGTTAATTTTCTTTGTTGCTTACAAGCACAAGTGTTTGGTGGGCAAAAATCCTCTTCTCTAGTCCTTCCCGTGAGTTACATTATCTACTTTACTATGAGTAAAGTAGAAGTGCAACCACAGCCGCGAACGTTACTTATGTTATCAGCATACAGTAAGATTTCAAGCATCACACCATAAATAAACATTTTTTCGTCTATCAACTGTTACAACTGTATAAAGCTGAAGAGAGTTGGTTGATCACACGCATGTTGTTGAGCTGTTATTTTCTATGTTATTTTTCTATGTTTCTCTTTTACGTTTGTTGTACGTAAAATGTACTGTAATGTTAATGTTTGACGTTAGAGTAAGAATTGGAATAGTGAGGGAGGGAGTTCATTTTTGGAGTTCAACCAATAAACAACGTTATATGAAAAAATAACTTAAAAGTGTTTTATTTTGAAAAAGAAAGTTCAGAGATGGAAAAATAAATTCACTGGCGCAGTCGGTTAAAACGAATAATAATAAAAATATAAAAATATATAGTGTTGAACTGAAATAATTAACTTATTTTATATACATATATAAATAAAAGTATGTGCAAAAAGTGAAAACGGATAACAGTTAAACAATATACATCCATAGTTGAAGCAAAAGCAATTTGTTTTTTTTTAAATACAATATATATGCACAAATAAATAAAAAAAAAAAAGATTAAACGAATCCTAAGCCCGACAACCATTAATTAATAGTTGTTATAAAGATATCAATAATTCTGAGTGCTTAAATACTTCTAAGCTAATTAATGATATATCTTAAAATCAAGGGCAACTGAAGTTAAATATAAATAAAAATATTAAATCTATGTAAGCATAAGTTTATTCAAAAGCAAATACTGATAGTGATAAAAACAAGTGGTTCAGCAACAAATTAGAACTTAAAAAATTAAATAAATAAAAAAAATCTCTTGGACTTAAAAATACAAAAAGTTATATTTTGGTGTAAAATATACACAAGAAAGCTCAATAAAAAGGCTACACGACCAAATATTCTTCAAGAACTTCAACTCTACAGGGATCATCGAGGAGAACCAGGTATGGCGAATTTCGATTTGTTAAGCCTCATTAAGGAAGCACCTGATTTTACGGGGTTACCCGAAGAATAAGATTTATTTATCAAACATATAGATTACGTATACAAATTTTTTGAACAAATAGATAAAATTTCAAAAGGTTTTTGGAACTAAAAATAAGACATAAAAATTAAAGATCTCGCCAATATAATTCTTATAAATAATAACAATCCAATAAATTGGCTAGAAATCAAATCGGGTTTGAAATTGAATTGTTCAATAAATGAGAGTATTGAAAATATTATAAATCAAATAAAAATTTTAGAATATCAAACCTCTGTTGAAGATTTGTTTGAAAATACATTGAGTTTGTTGACTAAATTGAATATAAAATAGTCTCACTGTAGATATTCCTTCCTGGTTCAACAGTGAACAAAATGAAAAAATGGCATTAAAACTTTTTATCAATAAGCTACCAAGCGAAACCAGATTAATACTGCAGGCTAGAAATCCATCTGACTTTAGGGAAGCGAAAACTATTTTGATTGATACAGACAATTTCTATCGAATATTTCCATCCAATGCAAATATTACCAACCCACAAACAAGAGTATCTAATTTTCACCAAAGTAGACCCAATCATAACTTCAGAAATAGCAATTTTAGACCAGAACACCCCCAAAATTCTAATGTCAGCCATTTTCGGCAAAATAATCAACAACATTTTCAGAGACAGTCTCAGTTAAATTCAGGCAATTTCCCACAAAACGATTCGGAAAATAGAAAAGCAGATAATTCACCATCTTATAGAAATTATAACCACCAAAACAACCAAAACTATTCCAGAAATTTTAGAACGAATACCTCGAATAACCTTTCGCAAAGACCTTCTCCCTCCGGGTTTTCAAGAACCAGTAATAGAAATTCAGATAGAGTTATGGAAGTAGATCACATACGAGCAGAAAATTGTCCAGAAGGCTCGCAAGATCTTAATGACCAACCTTTTCAAAATTTTCGGTTAACCACCACAGAACTCTTCCCAGTATAGTAGTTAAAACCAAGTCTACCCCTATAAAATTATTAATCGATTCTGGAGCAGGTACGTCCCTAATCCAAAAATGACTATTTCACAGCTCCTTCAAAACGGATCTTGGAATTCCTTTGATAATCAAGTCAATTAATTCAGATGTCTGTGTTAACTCAAAAGTAACCATTCCACTTTTTAAGGAATTTAACAGACCATTGACAAATAAAGAGATGTTAGAAACAGAATTGAATAGCGATTTCGATGGTATAATTGGGTGCAACATCCTAAGACCATTGCAAGCAAGAATTGACTTTGAAAAGTCACAGTTAATTACAAATGAGACCACCTTGCCCTTAATTTTTTGTAATTCTCTGACTCAATTATCGCTAGATAGAGTTCAAAATTTAAGCAAATGTGTAACTGAAATTTGTTTTGAAAAACTGAACTTTAACATAATTACTAACAAACTAAAACTCGATAACCTCAATAAAGAGAAAATCAATTCCTTGCTTGGTGCTGTCCGGAAGTATAAAGAAATATTTTACCTCGAAGGTGACAGTCTGTCGGCAGTTATTAAATATTGCCACAAGATCCCCACAAAACATGACATCCCTATATTTGCTAAAGCATATAGATATCCAGAATCACATAAGGATGAGGTTAACAAGCAAATATCAGAAATGCTAAATTCTGGCATTATAGCTAATTCGACTAGTCCATACAATGCTCCAATTTGGATTATTCCAAAAAAGATTGACAACTCAGGTCATCAAAAATGGCGCATTGTAGTCGATTATAGGAAACTGAATGACGTGACTATATAGGATAAGTTTCCTATTCCCAATATAGAGGATATATTATCGAAATTAGGAAATGCCCAATATTTTTCCGTCCTTGATCTTGCGAAGGGGTTCCATCAAATACCTATTAATAGGGAAGATAGGCACAAGACGGCATTTTCCACAGCGAGTGGACATTATAAGTTCACACGCATGCCCTTTGGATTAAAAAATGCCCCTGCATCCTTTCATGAGGTTTTGTGTGATTATTTAAATAAAATATGTGTGGTGTACCTTGATGACATACTTATTTTTTCAACTTCGCTTCAAGAGCATATTGACTCATTGGAAAAAATATTTAAAAGACTCCTTGAGTATAATCTCAAAGTGCAGATAGATAAATGCAATTTTCTGAAACACGAAACGGAATATTTGGCCATATTATTTCCAAGGATGGCATAAAACCCAATCCCAATAAAATTGAAATAATTAAACAAATTCGGCTTCCTCAGTCAATTAAGCAAATAAAATCCTTTTTAGGAGTCACAGGGTTCTATCGTAAATTCATTAAGGACTACTCTAAAGTAGCCCTACCAATGACTAGATGCCTAAAGAAAAACGCCAAAATACATACTAGCGACAGACAGTACATAGAGTCCTTTGAGAAACTTAAAGTTCTTATATGTACTTGTCCTGTTTTGGCTTATCCAGATTTCACTAAACTGTTTACATTGACCACAGATGCTAGCAATGCAGCTTTGAAGGCAGTCCTATCACAAAATCAACATCCCATAGCGTTTGCCTCTAGGACCCTAAACCGTCACGAAATAAACTATAGTACAATAGAAAAGGAACTTGTTTGTATAGTATGGGCGACCAAATATTTTCGACCATACTTATTCGGACGAAAGTTTAGAGTGCAAACCGATCATCGACCGTTGGTGTGGTTAAATTCTCTCAGAGAACCAAACTCTAAGTTACAGCGATGGAAAATAAAGCTCAATGAATATGATTTTGACATAGATTACATTAAAGGTAAGGAGAATAACGTAGCTGATTTTCTCAGTCGCATAGAAATCAATAACTTAGATAGTGCTGAGATTAGGTCCGATTTAGCAACAATACATAGCGGCATTGAAAATTTAGATGATCACATTTACATCACTGAAACTCCCTTAAATATATACAAAAACCAGCTTGTTTTAGAAAAAAATATATCAACTTCTTATACCAACAAAATTTTATATAAAAAAAAGAGGAGAGTAATTATTTCATTAGCAATCTATAATGAGGACTATGTTCTGAAAATTCTAAAAGAAATTTTACCAATTAAAGGAACCGTTGGAATTTACTGCAAAAATGACGATATATTTGTTGCATTTAAAAAAACGATCGTTAGGTATTTTTCAAAATCACCAGGTATGAGAATGCTTCGATGTACAAAGATACTTAAAGATGTAACATGCAAAGAAACTTTATTAGGATTAAATGAGAAAGCTCATCTCAAGAAAAATCATAGAGGAATAGACGAAACGTACTTAGAGTTAAAAGATATATACTATTTCCCAAACTTTAGATTAGAAATACATAAATACATTAACAACTGTATCTTTTGCAATATGTGCAAATACGACCGCCATCCAATTAAGCCAAATTTAATGGTTTCTGAGACCCCGAGCAAACCAAACGAAATTATTCATATAGACATATGGTTTTTCAACAAAAATAATATGTTTCTGACTTGTATTGACAAATTTACTAAGCACGTATCCATTCACCCCATTACAGACAGAAATTCTCTTACAATAGTTGACATTTTAAAGCACAGATTTGCAATATTAGGAAAACTAACTAAAATAGTAGCCGATAATGAATTCAATACAGCATACATTAAAAATTTTTTAAGCCAGGAAGACATAATATACCATTTTACATCCCCGAATACCCATACAAGCAACTCTGTAATAGAACGATTTCACCTAACTCTAAACGAACACATAAGATTATTTAAACTAAATAAAGAAAACAAAGATACTGATGAAAAAACATTGGTTTGCAAAGCAGTTGAAATATATAATGACACTGTTCATACTACCACAAAACATAAACCCAACGATCTTCTTTATTCAACGTTAAATTCGTCAGAATTGGAAAATCTTAAGAGACGCGTACAAGAAAATAAAGAAAAAAGAATCGAAAAGATAAATGAGACACGTGTTGAATCTCCTAATTATCAAGAACGAGAACTTATTAAAAACTTGGGTTTTTATAACATTAAACACCTTCCTCGTTATATAATAAAAGACGTTAAAGAGAAAGGCAAAACATATTTTAAAGACAAGGACGGATAAAAACGCGACAGACAAATTGTAAAAAGGACATACAAATATCAAAACCAAATTAAAAACATAGAATTTAACCCAAAACTAACAGATAGAGATTATTCTAACAGGAAAAAAAAAGTAGGTAAAAGAATAAAAAACTCTACCAAATCAAAGCCGTAAGCAAACTTATTATCATTCTTTATTTATCATGAAAACGATCTTTAATTTTTTGTTTGTTTTGTTTATATTGTGATAACACCTTGTTTAATATTAATCATATACAAATGTACATATTATGTACATTAAAACATATGTAAATTATATTTATCTTTAAATTTGCTTCTTTATTATATTAGATAACTGTACTATAAAAACAAAAAATTGTAAATCAACATATAAGTATAAAATAACACTCATACGACAAAGTGTCTCCATCAAAATACTAATGGACTTTCACATGGTATCAACATGTTCTGTCCATACTATAGCGGGAGGAGTTATATTATCTACTGTACTACGAGTAAAGTAGAAGTGCAACCACAGCCGCGAACGTTACTTATGTTATCAGCATACAGTAAGATTTCAAGCATCACACCATAAATAAACATTTTTTCGTCTATCAACTGTTACAACTGTATAAAGCTGAAGAGAGTTGGTTGATCACACGCATGTTGTTGAGCTGTTATTTTCTATGTTATTTTTCTATGTTTCTCTTTTACGTTTGTTGTACGTAAAATGTACTGTAATGTTAATGTTTGATGTTAGAGTAAGAATTGGAATAGTGAGGGAGGGAGTTCATTTTTGGAGTTCAACCAATAAACAACGTTATATGTGTAATGGATTAGTAGAATTATTTATTTAAAATGTAACGTATTTTTGTAGCGCCATCTATTTGTAAGTTGTAAGTAATTGTTTTGTAACAAACTTCACTCAGTCACGGAGATGTTACTGACTTCACACAGAAAAAGTGGAACGGAGGACACTTCCGTGTAGACTAGAGTAGAAGAAACAAGCAAGGAAAGAATAAAGAAAATTAAGCCAATTACATCTCAGATGTGGGGTTACCACGTGTATCAAATTTAATTCCGTCCGACATAAAAATAAGAGAAAAAAAACAAAAACTAAATATTAAAGTGAAAATGGTGAAAACACGGCTGGATTTAGCAAAGAAGCTTGACGCCTTAGGAGTGAATTTCCCGCCGAGTGCCACCCCTAACCAGCTTCGCAATCTGCTCGTTTCCGAAGGCATGGCAACCGACATTCCGTCTTCCGATTGTCCTCCGCCAGCCGCCGCTCCGGCAACTCCTCAATCACCAGAGTCTTTGCTGTCAGTGGATGCCCAGTCGTCAAACGTTCCGCAAATCCTTCAGCCTTCAAGCGTCCTCCCGCTAGGGGCGCTTCCCAATTCCCAATCAGAAGATATCACCCAAGCAGCAGTCGCCGATGAGGAAGACGCCATTATATCCCAGCTGGAAAAAAGGAAGAGGATCCTTCAGCTGCGTCGAGAGCTCCAGATTTTGGAGGAGCACAGTGCCACTAACCAGCTGCAGAAATTAAGCATATCTGATGTCGAGGGACTAGTACCATCGTTCAGCGGCGACGACGCATACGCCGTCGAGAAGTGGTTGAAGGACTTCGAAAGCGTCATACAAACCAGCCGGTGCGACGATCATTTTAAGTACGTGTCAATGCGAAGGCTCCTGAAGGGCACAGCGGCTGTGTATTTGCGCTCCAGCGATGCGTCAAATTATGTTGAGCTGAAAGAGGGCTTGCTTAAGCAGTTCAAGCAAAATCTTTCAATTACTGATGTCTACCGACAGCTGCAGAAACGTACGAGGCTTAAGGGTGAAAACATCATCGCCTATATGCTCTCAGTTCAAGAGATCGCCGTACAAGGCAAAATCAGCGAGGATGAAGTAATCAACTTCGTCATAGAAGGACTGCGCGACAGAACCGCTTATACTTTAATGCTCTACACAGCAACAACGTTGGAGCAGCTAAAAGACCTACTTTTAAAGTACGATAGGAAACGTTCCGGCGATCAGGCAGTTCAAAAGGGTGAAGCTTCAGATCAAGATATGAAGTCCACCCGATGCTTCAACTGCTCCCAATATGGACACTTGTCAGCGCAGTGCACCCAAAAACGGCGTGCTTTGGGTTCATGTTTCCGTTGCGGAGAGACCAGCCACATACTTAAGGACTGCAGACAACCAGCTAAGGTCAACGCCATCAAAGGTGGCGAAGATGCAGAACGGAGTCAGGGGTTTAAGGGTCAACCGTTACAACCATTCCAACCATTCGCTTTCCGAAATTGTGTCTTGAGTCGTGCTAGTTTTAATTGTAACTCATTGATCGACAGTGGTAGCCCAGCTAGCTTAATCTCTCAACAAGTAATACTGTCATATATTGAAGTCGAACCATACCATTCAAATTTTCATGGAATCGCAGGTGCCAAACTGCACACCTACGGTAAAATAGATTGTTCCATTTCCTTATTCAGCAAGACTAACACAATTTCATTGCTTATAGTTGAACGAGATATTCTTCCCAAGCCTATCTTACTCGGGCGCGATTTTCTAGCAGCATTCAACATCAGTTTAGTTATGGGCACCACTGAAATTATGCAGCTGAAATTAATCAAGCTTATTCATCAAAATCTAAAACCTTTTCAACTCCACTCGTTGCTATGACTCAAGACACAAAATTTCTTTGTACATGTAATAGTTCTGATGTGACTTCAAACCTTACGAATAAAACTAAGTTGTTTATGAAATTTCCGATTGTTAAATTTTCCGCAAATTGTGAACCGGGCTTAGGTAGTGATTGCTCTTTAAGATCTGATGACTGTGCTGCTGATACCGAAATAGTTAGAGTTGAACATAAGTCACATAGAATTTCCTATGGTACCAATCGGTCTAGAACCGAATTGCCTTCCGACAACGAAGCTTCAGAATCGAAACCAGACCTCCAATGTGAACCTCAGTTAAGTAGTGATTCCGCTAAGAATGTGTCAGAGAACGTTTTCGAATCTAGTGAAACAGAAAGTACAGTCAACCCCCCAGAAATCTTTAACATAAATATCGACGAAGTAAATCAGTGCGAAGAATTAGACATAAACCCACAAGTAAGCCGTGATTTTCGTAGCTCCGCCGCGAATACTGTTTTAGACTATCTTTCAAGATACCCGAAGCAGGTAAATAGCAACACTCAATTCGAGATGCACATTCGGTTAACTACAAACGCCCCAGTGTTTAGCCATCCGAGAAGACTATCTTACAAAGATAAATTAGAAGTTCAGGAAATTACAAAGAATCTGTTAGATAAAGGCATAATCAGGTATAGTGACTCCCCTTACGCTTCTCCTATTGTACTAGTGAAGAAAAAGTCCGGCGAGACTCGCATGTGCATCGATTACAGGGATCTCAATAAGATCACTATTGGGGATAACTATCCATTGCCGCTTATAGAGGATTGTCTAGAGTACTTGAAAGAAAAGAAGTACTTTAGCCTACTAGACTTGAAAAGCGGTTTTCACCAAGTGAAAGTGGCTGAAGATTCAATGAAGTTTACATCATTTGTTACCCCAAAGGGACAATTCGAGTATACTAGAATGCCGTTTGGGCTAAAAAATAGTCCTTCTGTGTTTCAACGTTTCATTTCACACATTCGAAAAAACTTTATTGAAAGGGGGCGTATAGTTTCCTATATGGATGACATACTGGTAGCCGCTGAGACCCTAGTGGATCATATGGCAATTCTGAAAGACGTTATGAACTGCTTAGCTGAGAATGGTCTCGAGTTGAGGTTAAGCAAATGCAAGTTCTGTTACACCGAGCTCGACTTCCTGGGTTACAAAATTAGTGACCAAGGGATACAGCCCAACGAGGATCATAAAAAATCGATTCTCCGATTTCCCGAGCCAAAAACCGTTAGACAATTGCATTCTTTCGTGGGTCTATGCGCATATTTTAGAAAGTTCGTCCCTCAATTTTCACGCATTGTCGCGCCATTGTATAACTTGTTAAAGAAGAATGCCCAATTTAAATTTGACGAAGAGTGTATTATCGCGTTTGACAAGCTGAAAAAACTACTCACCAATCCGCCGGTGCTAGCAATCTATGATCCCCAAAAGGAGACTGAACTCCACTGTGATGCTAGCATAAGCGGATTTGGGGCCGTGTTATTACAGACTGCAACTCTCTCACGTTAACTTTAAACAAAAGAAATCTTAACCCGAGAATAGCATGTTGGGCTCTAGAGCTGCAAAATTTTGACTACACAATTAAACATAGGGGTGGAAGCAATATGGGACATGTGGATGCCCTGAGCCGAAACGAAACCGTTTGCGCGATTAACGAAGGCGATATACAATTTCAGTTGGAAGCAACACAAAGCAGGGATCCTAATATTCTGAGGTTACGTGCTAAGCTAGAAAAAGAAAGTAGTAAACCATTTGAACTAAACAATGGTATAGCATATAGAAACACCAGCGAAAACTTATGCTTGTATGTCCCTAGTGAGATGGAATCGAATGTGAACAGGTTTGTACATGAGAAACTCGGTCACTTAGGGGTGACCAAGTGTTATGACGATATCAAGTCTCACTATTGGTTCCCTGGAATGCGAATGAAAATTGAAAAGTTCTTGAGGAACTGCCTTAAGTGTATTATGTATTCCGCACCAGCCAAGTCCAACGAAAGGAACCTTCACAGCATTCCAAAAAAGCCGGTTCCATTCGATACAATCCATATCGATCACTTAGGACCACTGCCTTCGATCAAGTCCAAACGGAAACATTTATTGGTAGTGATTGACGCCTTCACAAAGTTCGTCAAATTGTTTCCAGTCAACTCCACTAGTTCAAAAGAAGTCATATGTTCACTCAAGAAATATTTCGAGTATTACAGTAGACCTAGAAGGATAATCTCTGACAGAGGAACCTGTTTTACATCTTTAGAATTTAGCGAATTTCTCCTCCAAAATAACGTCATTCATGTAAAGGTGGCTGTAGGTTCTCCCCAAGCAAACGGTCAAGTGGAGCGAGTCAATCGCATTTTGACTCCAATGTTAAGCAAACTGAGTGAGCCAATACAACATTCCGATTGGTCTTATAAGCTTACGGAAGCTGAGTTCCCTATTAACAATTCTGTCCATAGCACTACACGGGAAAGCCCATCAGTATTATTGTTTGGAGTTCGCCAGAGGGGGACGGTTATAGACTGGTTGACTGAATACCTGGACGGACAGGCCCCCCATAACCGTGACTTAGATACTATACGATCAAGCGCTTCAGCGGCTATAACTTCCTCTCAGCAGTACAGTCAGCATCACTTCGAGGGCAATCACAGACCAGCTGAAGTTTTTGAGGCAGGTGATTTCGTGGTCATTAAGAACGTAGATGTCTCACCTGGTAATAAAAAATTCTCGCCAAAATTTAAGGGGCCATACGTAGTTCATAAGAAACTTAATAATGACCGTTATGTCATTCGTGACATTGAAAACTGTCAAGTTACACAGCTGCCCTACGACGGGATAATTGAGGCTTCTCATATTCGCAAATGGAAAGAAAAGAATAGTTAGATTGTTTGAGGTCATATAAGAACTACATCATAAGGAAGGCAATACTACCTTAAATATCTAATAAGTTATACAACCTAAGTAATGATCGAGGCCGATCATTTTGTCAGGTCGGCCGAACTGTAATGGATTAGTAGAATTATTTATTTAAAATGTAACGTATTTTTGTACCGCCATCTATTTGTAAGTTGTAAGTAATTATTTTGTAACAAACTTCACTCAGTCACGGAGATGTTACTGACTTCACACAGAAAAAGTGGAATGGAGGACACTTCCGTGTAGACTAGAGGAGAAGAAACAAGCAAGGAAAAAATAAAGAAAATTAAGCCAATTACATATGAAAAAATAACTTAAAAGTGTTTTATTTTGAAAAAGAAAGTTCAGAGAGGGAAAAATAAATTCACTCGTGGGCGCCCGCTGGAAATGGCTAATATTAGTTCGCTAGATTAGTGTCAGTTAAGACTAACACGCACGCATCAATCGTGCGCAGTGGTCATCGAGAATGAGGTAACAACAGATACCTAACTCCCTGACGGTGTGAGCTTTAGAACCGTGTCGAGGGATGGAGGACTGGGAGGTTAAACCAGTCCTAACGAGCTCCTGTGGGCGCCCTGGCAGGACTCACAGTAAGTTGCGCCTTGTCTTAGCATGCCGGTAAACTAAGATCGACCAGTTGTTCCGTGCCTACTCATGGGAACCAAAATGGATAAAAACATAAACTGAAACAAAAAAACAAAAACAAAATTACAAAAACACAAACAAATATTGTCATACCTGGGAAAGTACTCTCTGAGCAGACAAGGATGGACCTGGGGGCCGATGACGTAGTGTCATCCCCACAGTCTTCCACGTCTGGGCTAGAGAAGGAGCTAGAGGACGTTTTACTGGCTAGCGACAGCGAGGATGCGGACAGCACACTCACTGACGCTAGCGCAGTGGGAAGTGAGCAGGCTAGTACTCTCACTTCTGTAATTAAGGGTGATAGTCGGTGGGCGGGTACTCTCATGTTATCAGAGCAGGGCACACGTGAGTTGGCTGGTACTCTCACGGAAGTTAAAAAGGGTAGCAGTGAGTTGGCTGGCACTCTCACTAAATGTGGTAAGGGAATAGTGGCCAAAGGAACTAGTAGCGCAGCTGGCGAGAACTCTGCTGCTCCTAGTTTCTCCGAGGTCGTGCGGAAGGGTAGCAGGAAAAACGCACACCAACTGGAGAAGATGCTTGTGTGCAATGCTCGACGAAAGATCGAGAATGCTAAGCGCAAGGTCGAACAGTTCCGGGGGTGTGACGTTAACTCCTTAAGTGCTTGGGATAAGTTGCAGCTTGATCGGGCTAAAGTAGTCTTAGCCGATGAGGCTGCCAGGAAGGTAGTGGCCACACAGCAGGTGAGGGTAGAAGTAGGGAGGAACTGAGGACCTCTACGAGTAAAGTAGAGCCTCCCAGCAAAACAGGGCACAGGCAGGGCGGGGGAGACTTCAGATGCGGGGGCTAGTAGGGTGGCATTCCAAAGTAAAAGGACCAGATCCGACGATGTCGTGGAACCGAGCGCGGCAAAAAAGGTGAAGGCTGGTATTTCGCCTTCTGCGCGCCCGAACTACGACCCGGAAGACGAGCTCCTTGTTGCTATTGTCAACGAGCAGGAGCCCTGTGGCCGCCTGACCATGGACCAGTGGATTACCGTCGAGGAGAAGTTTCAAGATGCTCTGTGGAAGAAGATGTCTTCCACCGAGGATAGTGACCTTCAATTCGACGGTGCTGGACGGGAAAGGGGCCGGAAGGTTGTTGCCTGTGGGAACAAAGCCTCTGCTGACTTCCTCAGACAGTTTATTTCGGAGGTTGGGGAAGTATGGAGCGGGTCTCAGCTCAAATGCGTGACTATGGCGGGGTTGGCTAGATACACTCCGCCCAAAGCTTGGGTCTCGGTTCCGCTGCCATACACCTACCCAGAAAAACTGCTTGGTCTCCTCCACATGCAGAACAGGGAGTTGAAGGCCGATACATGGAGGGTGCTTAAGACAGGGCCTAGGAAGCAGTTTGGTCAGCACTTCTGGCTGGCCCTAAATAGGGAATCGCTGCCATCCCTTGAAAAGACCAATGGGATGGTGCGATATAGTATGGGGAAGGTCATGCTTAAGCTCATGACCAATGGTGTGTAGGAGGAGGAGGAGCCCAAAGATGATGGAAGTGATGCAAATAAACCTGCATCACGGTAAGGCTGCGACGGCATGCTTGATCAACTACATCCTCAAGCATGACGTCTCGGCCATACTGGTACAAGAGCCATGGATCAGCGACAACAACCAGATCCAAGGGCTCAAAAACAGGAATTATACGTTGTTCTACAAAGCTAACGAAGGTAAAAGGGCTTGTATACTTTTAAAAAACAACATAAGGGCATTTCTTTTGAATAATTTCAGTGACGGTGATCTAGTAGCAGTCTCCTGTCAAAGAGAGGGAAGTAAACCGCTGTGCCTGGTCTCTGCATATCTCCCGTACGAGCTGGCGGAGATTCCATCGGTGAAGATGAAGCAGTTGGTAAGGAAGGACAACTAGCTCTTCATCGTGGGTTGCGATGCAAATGCGCATCACTCGCGATGGGGTAGCAGTGATACTAATACAAGAGGTGAGTGTCTTTTTGATTTCATTCTTTCGACCAAGCTCACTATATGCAATAAGGGATCTACGCGAACTTTTGTAGTAAGGAACAGACAAGAAGTGATTGACTCTTAACTCTAGCTTCTTGTTCTGATCACCTAACGGTAGAAAAATGGAGGGTTTTGGAGGAGGCATCTCTTTCTGATCACAGATGGATACACTTTCAAATTAATTTCCAAACTAGGGCTAGCAACAGCTACAGAAACCCTAAGAGTACAGACTGGGGTAGGTATACAGAGTTAGTAAGGAAACATCTTAAGGATGGCCCTATTCGCAACGGTGATCCTCAGGATATAGATAAAGCGGTAGACAACTTAGGCAAAGTAATGAACATGGCATTCGAAAGGGCCTGTCCACTAAGAAAGAAGTCTAAGGGGTCTCAACCTCCCTGGTGGAGCAAGGAAATCAACTCCAATAAAAAACAGGTTAGGCATTTCTACAACAGGGCCAAAGAAATAGGGGACGGTACTACATGGGGTGGATATATAGACCGCAAGAGGGAGTTTAAGTTCTTAATCAGACAATCAAAAAGAAAGTCGTGGAAGGAATTCTGTGAGTCCATTGCAGATACTAGTGAAGCTTCCAGACTTCGCAAGATGCTGGCTAAGGACACTTCTGTCCCAAGGCTCATCAAAAAATCTGACGGCCCGTGGGCAGAGAGTAGCGAAGAAGTTTTAGAAACGTTAATTGAAGCTCACTTTCCAGGAAGTAGATCACAAATGGATTCTACTACTAATAGCTACTTGTATACTGGTAGGTCTATTGGGGACGATGGAGAGGATCTCATTGCATGGAAGAATCTGTGATGGACTATTATGTCATTCGCACCATTTAAGGCACCAGGCCCTGATGGAATTTTGCCAGCTATGCTGCAAAAAGCTCCAGCCAAGGTCAGAAGCAGGCTTAGGGAAATTTTTAAACATTGTTTAAGGTCATGTAACGTACCAGTGGCATGGAGGGAAGTGCGGGTTATATTCATACCTAAAGCAGGTAAACCAATCCACACTTCAGCGAAAGACTACAGACCCATAAGTCTCTCGTCATTCCTCCTCAAGACACTTGAAAGACTTCTTGATATTCACATCAGAAGTAAGTGTTGCAACGGCATTCTATGCAAAGCTCAGCATGCATATTTGAAGGAGAAATCGGTGGAAACAGCTTTACACGACGTAGTAGGGAAGATAGAAACTAGCCTTTACCATAAGAAATTTGCACTAGCAGCCTTCATAGATATAGAAGGTGCGTTCAATAACGTAGAAGGAAGGGCCATCAAACAGGCCCTAGAAACTATGAATGTCGAGCATAGCATTACCAATTGGCTCTGCAATATGCTCGGCACTAGAAACATTAACTCCACTATCGGAAAGATTTCAAAAAGAAAATCCATTATCAGGGGGACTCCACAGGGAGGCGTTATCTCAACCCTCCTCTGGGTTCTAGTCATCGATGTGATACTTAAAGAACTAAGCAACACAGGCACAAGCGTCACTGCTTACGCGGACGACGTGGTGATTTTAGTTCAGGGCAAGTTCCTTGACACATTAAGTGAAATGATGGAATCAGCTCTTAATAGTCTTGAAAAATGGGGTAGAGGGTGTGGACTACACGTCAACCCGGATAAAACTGAAATGGTACTCTTCAGTAGAAAATACAAGATACTTACTTACTTACTTAAATGGCGCTACGGTCCGGGGTGGACCTGGGCCTCAACCAACAAACCTCTCCAGCTAGCACGATTACGAGCCAGCTGCCTCCAGCTGCGCACGCCAAGTTGGTTGAGGTCCCCCTCCACTTGTTTGCGCCACCTACCTTGAGGTCGTGCTCTACTGCGTTGTCCATCCGGGTGGATTCGAAAACTTTCTTAGCGGGAAGGTTGGGCTCCATCCGCTCTAAATGACCCAGCCATCTTAGTCGCTGTATGTGAACTCTTCTGGCTAAGTCGATGTCCTTGTACATGCCGTATAGCTCAGCATTGTACCTTCTCCTCCACTCACCGTCTATGCAGACGGGACCAAAGATCAAAAAAACAAATATTTGGCGCAACAGCTCTTTAAAGTGCTAGGGCCTAGCTTCTCGCAACCACTCATGTTGTGTGCGTTATATTTTCCACACGAATGGAAAGAACCTACAGTTTACTGCCGAATCCGAACGGCGATTTGAGAAGCTTTTTTTAGACAACAATACTCTCGGATGTTTGTCAGACGCTCGCGAGAGGTGGGACCGTGAAAAAACTTTTTGGTATTTTCTGGGATTCGAACTTGGAACCTCATGCGTAGTGATCCGACACACTAACCACTTACGCCACCGCGCCCACGGCGACCAAAGATCGCTCGAAGAACTTTTCTCTCGAAATAACCAAGGGCATCCTCATCCGGTTTTCTCAAAGCCCATGCCTCTGCGCCATACAGCAGGACTGGGATGATTAGCGTCTTATAAAGAGTTACCTTAGTAGTTCGAGATAGGGCTTTGCTACTCAATTGCCGTTTTAGCCCATAGAAACAACGATTGGCAAGAGTAATTCTTCGTGTGATCTCCCTACTGATGTCATTTGCGGAGTTCACCATAGAGCCTAGGTAGACAAAATCCTTTACTACCTCAAAATTATATCTGTCTACTGTGGCGTTTTTTCCAAGACGCCGATGTTGGGTGTCCTTTTTTGTAGACAGCATATATTTTGTTTTGCTTTCATTGACCGCTAGACCCATCTTTGCTGCCTCGATCTCAATACTCGTAAATGCCCCATTGACGGCCCACTGAGTTCTTCCGATTATGTCAATGTCATCGGCATAAGCGAGTAGTTGTACAGACTTGAAGAAGATTGTACCTCCGGGGTTGGCTTGTGAGTTTCGTACAATTCTCTCAAGTACTATATTAAAGAGATCGCATGATAGCGCGTCACCTTGTCTAAGACCTTTCCTGACATCGAACGGTTCGGTGATGTTCTTACCGACTCTGATGGAGCAGCGAGAGTTCTCCATCGTCATTCTGCACAAACGGACGAGCTTGGCAGGGATGCCAAGACTAGACATGGCTCTGTATAACTCGTCTCTATACACGCTATCATAGGCAACATTCAAATCGATAAAGAGGTGGTGCGTATCGATTTTGTATTCATGGGTTTTTTCCAAGATCTGCCGTAGTGTGAATATTTGGTCAATGGTGGACTTTCCCGGCCTGAAACCGCACTGATAAGGACCTATCAGGTTGTTGACGATCGGTTCTAGGCGTTCACATAATACGGTTGAGGAGACTTATACCTCTGTAATTGGCGCAGTTCAGAGGGTCTCCTTTCTTCAGGATCGGGCAAACGATGCTGAGGTTCCATTCATTGGGCATACTTTCGTCCGACCAGATTTTACAGATGAGCTGGTGCATGCTCCTTACCAACTCATCTCCTCCTGCCTTGAAAAGTTCAGCGGCAAGGCCGTCGGCTCCAGCAGCTTTGTTGGATTTGAGTTTAGATATCGCTATCCTCACTTCATTCTGATCGGGTTGACGGGAATCTTGACTGCCATCGTCACTGTTGAATGGCTCATTCTGCCTGACAGCGGAATATTGGTCATCATCGCCGTTTAACAGTCTGCAGAAGTGTTCCTTCCATATCCTCAGCACCAACTGAGATTCCACTACTATGTTACCATTTTCGTCCCTACAGGCTTCTGTTCTGGCTTTGAAACCCTGGGATGTTCTTTTTACCCTTTGGTAAAATTTTCGAACATTATTCCTGCAATAAAGTCTCTCAATCTCCTCGATCGAGCGCTTCTCATGCTCCTTTTTCTTCTTTCTGAGAAGTCGATGTTCCTCTTTTCTCCTGCGCACGTAGAGCTCGTAAGCAGCTCTAGTCCTTCTATGCAGCGCCGCTTTGTACGCCTCTTGTTTTGCTGCATGTGCTTGCCGGCATTCCTCATCAAACCAGGGGTTTCGTTGTGGTGGCCGAGAGAAACCCAGTACATCAGAGGCGGCATCTCTGATAGCTTGTTGGCAACGCTGCCACTGGTCTTCCGCATTTGCTGCTGGCGGCATAGGACTTAGATTGAGATTAGAAGAAACACGATCGGCAAAGGTTCTGGCGGTCTCTTGCGATTGTAGCTTTTCGACGTCAAATTTCCTCACAGTATTTCGTTGATTTCGCTCCGTTGTGGATGTCCGCATCCGTACCTTGGCTACAACTAGGTAGTGATCCGAGTCCACGTTGGCTCCTCGGAAAGTCCGGACACCCAGAATACTGGAAGAGTGCCTTGCGTCGATCGCAATGTGATCGATTTGGTTTACGATTTTTCGATCAAAGGAGAGCCATGTTCCTTTGTGAATATCGAAACGTGGGAACCGCGTACTAGCTACGACAAAGTTTCGCCCCGCTGCAAAGTCGATTAGCCTGAGTCCGTTGTCGGATGTGTTGTCGTGCAGGCTCTGCTTTCCGACCACGCTACTAAAGACGTCCTCTCTTCCTAGCTTTGCGTTAAAATCACCTAGGATAATTTTAACGTCGTGGCTAGGGCATTGCTCATACGTCTTGTCCAAGAGCTGGTAGAAGTCGTCCTTTGTCGCGTCGTCCTTCTCCTCATGAGGGAAGAAAATACAAGATACCACCCTTCAAACTGCCTAAGCTAGCAGGGGTGGAGCTTTCTCTTTCGGATCGCACTAGATATCTTAGTATAATGCTGGATAAGAAACTAAATTGGAAACTTAACATACAGGAATGAGTCCGCAAATCTTATAATGCTCTTTTCATCTGTAAGCGGACCGCGGGGAAAAAATGGGGCCTGGGGCTCTTGTGTGGTGGAAGGCAACGAATACGAAAAACACACGGGATATGTTGGTCATGGTACAAAGAACAGCTTGCATTGCCATCACAGGTGCTCTACGCACAACACCTACAGCTGCACTCGAGATCTTTCTGTATCTTTTACCATTAGAACTACAAATTAAATTTCAATCGGGCAACAGTACGTTTTGGCTCACTAACGTTGGTCTCTTCAAGACTTATAACATAGGACACAGCTTCATTCTCAAGGAATCTTTTCCCGGAATCCCTGACGAATCGGACGATGTACTTGGCACCGTAGACTTCGACACACCATACGAAGTACTGTTTCCTATTAGAGAGGACTGGCAAAGGAAGACAGTCTCTGTCCATAACGAGATTGCAATATACACTGATAGTTCTAAGACCAGTGAGGGCACGGGGTCAGGTATTTACTCGAGAGATACGAACCTACAGGTGGCCCTGAGACTTCCGGATACATGCAGTATGTTCCAAGCACAGGTTCTAGCTGTACTTAAAGCTGCGGAATTACTTGAGATGGGATCAATATCCGATAAGAATATCGCCATCTACATTGACAGTCAGGCTGCGCTAAAGGCGCTAAAATCTTACGTCACCAAATCTGAGATAATCAGGAATTGCCGCACAATGCTTAGGGCATTATGTACGCAGAACCGAGTCAGATTATGTTGGGTACCTGGACACTGCGATATCGAAGGCAACGAGCAAGAGGAGCGGAGCTCCCACGTAGCGATATAAGTGGTAGTATTAAACCACCAGGGTGCGTGGCTAAGGGAATTATTCGAGATAAAGTCATTAACACGGCTAATCTAAGATGGTCAAACTTAGATGGTCACAGCGATAGGAATACTCTCTGGCCACTGTCTCCTCAGGAAGCATGCCATGAGACTAGGGTTATCCAATACGGATGTTTGTAGGTACTGCGACTACCTACACGTCTCAGAGGATATAATTCATATACTCTGTGAATGTCAACGAATTGCCAGGACAAGGCTAAACCACCTTGGTAGATGATTCTTCGACAACCTTGAAGAGGTGTGGTCCCGGAATCATAACAAGGATCTCTTCAGATTCTGTAGGGAGATTAATTGCTTGGGAGAATGGGCTTAGGTCTTCTGCCTTGAAGGTTCCCTAGGGCTCGCGATGGGCCCACTTCGGTGCCTAGTGTTTTATGACAACCTCATAACCCTACCTAACCTAACCTAACCTACAAGTACAAATTTGTTAAAATTCATATTTTTTTGTAAGTTTGTGTTTCACCAGATCAAGAAATTTTACAAATTTGTTCAATTACTGAAAATTTCTTACAATAGAAAAATCGTGTGCAGATTTAATAACAATTTGTAGTTTTCTTTATGCAATGTCTTTACATCGAAGGCATATTTGCACCGATAGTGATATAAGTGAAGATTTTGTGCTAAATAGACGAAGAAAAATTTATCGACCGCGAATTAACTACGAAATTTCAGATTATTTTGTATTCAACGAAAAGTTTCGGTTAAAACGTGCTAAGGCAAAGGAAATAATAAGACAAAGTGGACCTCGGATTGCAAATAAGTCTGAAAAAAACTTTTCACTGGCACCGATACATCAATTTCTAACAGTTTTACATTGGCTTCGAAATGGGGGACAGTATCACGGGATCGCAGACCGGCACGGCATATCTAAATCTACGGTATGCAGAACTGTCCATTGTGTTTGTTTAGCTATATAGCTTTTTAAAAAAGCTATAAGACTTCACTGTACGTGCTTTTGTTGATTTTTAAAATTTGTTATCCACCCCCCCACACAATTTTTTTCTCAGCCTTTTGTTGCATATGAATGTGAGCCGCAGCTGTGGTATTATGCCATGCAATTATGCAGTGCTGTTTATTTTATGTTTGTTAGGTTCACTTCATTGTTGGGTTCACTACACCCTTACCCTCAAGTGGAAAATTATTTGAAGAATAATTTTTAAAGATGGTATTGATATGGAAATGCTTCAAATTTTGAACACTCTTAGATTATATTTTTGTTTAAAACTTATTAGTATTTTAGTTTAGTATAGTGTTATATCTTAGCTAGGTGCGTATATTATATATTTAACAAAGTGTATTTTTTTTATATGTTAAATCTTAATTACGTGCGTACATTATATATTTATTTTTCTTGTTTAAATTTCCTAAGGCCATTATTATACAATTTTCTTAAATCTCCTTTAATATCTGTTGTTGAATTTACATTTTTTTTTTCCGAGGGTAGATGAAAATCTTCAACAAGACACTATGAGGATCGACAGCGCGTGCTCACTAAAAAACCTCCCTTCAAAACAGACTTGTTTTTATTTTTACTACAACTAAGTATTATTCGATTTATCAAGTAGTTTTCGTTTCGCGAAATAATGACGTTTTGCAGGTACCTTCCCATTAGAAGTTCCTGCTAGCTCCGCAGTTTAGACGCGGTTACTTAACGCGCTAAGTCTAAAGGTTTGATTCTTTGTAGACGGCGAAGTAAATTTCTTTCATCCAAAACTTGGAGGACTGTTATATTAGCGTGACTTTCTAGTCGACTTTTATGCTTTGTCGCGTAGTTTTTGATTTCGTCTTCGATTGTTTTAATGCCAAGATCTCTGTGGATATCGCTATTTCGGATATACCATGGCGCATTAACTATACCCCTTAGCACTTTGTTCTCAAAAGTTTGTAAAATTTACAACCCCAGAGTTGTATACCATATGTCCATACAGGCTTTAGCACTTGCTTATATAAAAGCAGTTTGTTATATATATTAAGCTTGGAATATTTTCCAAGTAACCAATACATTTCTCGATATTTGTTATCTAGTTCTTTGCGTTTTTTCTTAACGTGCGTTTTCCATTTCAGCTTTGTATCAAGTGTCATTCCAAGATACTTAGCCTCGTTTGCAAACGGGATTTGAACCGGGTTTGAAAAGATCGGCAAATTATTTATTTTTTTATAAGTAAAATTTACATGAACAGATTTGGTCTCGTTGAGTGCGATTCGCCAAATCTTTGTCCATTCATTTACTCTATTCAAAGCTTCTTGCAGTTTTTCTGTAGTATCTTCGACCGTTTTACCTACTGTCAAGATAGCAGTGTCGTCGGCAAATGTAGCTAGCTCAGTGCCTTCTACTTGTGGTATATCACGAGTGTATAATAGATATAAGACTGGACCAAGAACGCTTCCTTGCGGCACCCCAGCCATTATTTCCTTAAAATCTGAATATTCGTTTCCACATTTGACGCGGAATAGCCTATTCGTAAGGTAGTTCTTCAAAATATTATATAGGTGCTCTGGCAGAACTTGTCGTAATTTAAACTTTAAGCCTTCGTGCCAGACCTTGTCAAAGGCTTGAGAAACGTCAAGGAATACGCTTGAACAAATCTTTTTTTCTTCAAGTGATTTTTCGATTACATGTGTTATTCGATGTACTTGTTCAACTGTAGAATGCTTACTTCTAAATCCGAATTGATGATCAGGGATGAGATGCCCTTCTTCTATAACCGGCTGTATTCGCCTAACCAATATTCTCTCGAACACTTTGGATATAATTGGAAGAAGCGAAATCGGTCTATAAGAGGTTTTTTCATTCGGCGGTTTTCCAGGCTTAAGGACCATTATAACTTCGGCGACTTTCCATTGACTGGGAACATATTCTAGTCTAATCGCGGTGTTTATAATGAACAGAAGCTTAATTAGAGCTTTTCTTGGTAGTGCTTTAAGAACATCTCCCGTAATGAGGTCGTATCCAGGAGCTTTCTTAGGTTTAAGTTTCTTTATTTCTTCCTTAAGTTCGGTAAGCGTTGCATTTCTTATTACGCTATTGTCTATATACGACGCATTTATATTTTCAATAAGAGCTTGTCCATCAAACGGTTTGAAAGTTTCTTCCAGGTGGGCGGCAAAAACTTGCGCTTTCTCTTTATCATGCCTCGCCCATTCGTCTTGATTTTTCCTAATTGGCGCGGCTTGAATTTGAGGTTTTTTAATACCTTTTATAGCCTTCCAAAGCGAATAGTTAGAATCTTTTTCTGCCGTTAAGCTTTCTAGGTAAGTTTGTATTTCATTATTCTTAAGGTCTTTAATAGATCTTTTTAGTGAGTTGCACAAACGGTTAAGATGTGCTTTATGTTGCGGAGCCCGAGTTTGTTGCCATCTTTTACGCGCTTTTCTCTTCTCCTTAATCATCTCTTTTATTTCCTGCGGATAAATTTTAATGTAACTGGCCGGGGTTCTCTTTAGTTTGGGAGTATTCTTCCACGCGGCATCCTGTAAGATTTCGACGAAGCGATCTACTTCAACTTCAAGTTCATAGGGCGTTTTAAGTGATACGCTCAGCTCAATATTTGCTTCAATATCTTTTTTAAAGCCGTCCCAATTAGTTTTCGCGCCAGTTAATCTGGCCGGTCCTACTTTTTTAATCAAAGCTTCGCTTATCGTCATAATGATTGGAGAATGATCAGAGGAGAGATCAAAGCTTTCTTCAACTTTTATACAGTTGCTAGATATTCCTTTAACAACAAAGAAATCAATCAGATCTGGTATCTTATTTCTATCAGTTGGCCAATATGTTGGTTTACCCGTCGAGTAAAAATCACAACTGAATTGCATACCCGCATTATAAAGCTTTCTACCTTTCTGAGAGGCGTACCTTGAGCCCCAAAAGGGGTGTTTCGCATTGAAGTCACCACCAATAATAAAATTTGGTTTAAGGAAGTTGAAGATGTTTATGAAATCACTTTCTTCAAGTTTACATCGCAGTGGATAATATATAGACGAAATGTTGAAAGCAAAATGTCTATTTCTAACGCGTACCGTGCTTACTTGCATTGCTTCTAATTCAATCTTTATTTCCGCTGAGTGTTCGATATTTTCTTTTATAAACAAAGATGATCCGCCTCTGGCTCTTTCCGATGGGTGAAAGGCGTGATACCCGCTATATCCCCTTATCTTAATATTCGATTGCTGTGTCAGATGAGTTTCACAGACCAAGCATATATCAATATCTTTCTCTCGCATAAATATTTCGAGTTCGTCGAGTCTTTGTATGAGCCCATTGACGTTCTAAGTATGAATTTTAAGCGTTTCTTTCATATTCTGGTTGAAGTGCGCGTGTTATGAATGTTTAGTGCAACTAGTCTCTCGAAAACTAGTTTATTTGATTTGCATTGCTCTTCAAGTTTCGCAAGAATTAGGGAAAAAACATTGGATACGTGATCTTCTGAACTACCTCTGTCACCATTTTTCAATGTCGCAACTTGAGAAGGAGTCTTTACATTAAAGTTTGGACGGTTTCTTGCTTTGATCTCCCGTGAGTTGTCGGTCGTTTACGTACCCTTAACTGTCTTCGCCGCTTGAGCATAAGACTGCACGCCAATATTCGGAGATTTTGCTTCTGTCACCTTATCTCTATTACTTTCGGATTTTTTATCATTAACCGATCTTAAGTTAATATTGACGGACTTTCTATCTTTCGCTGCTTTTTTCGTAGCTATTTTGGGTCTGTTCTTGATTGGTTTCATATTCGGACGCATCGAATTTTTTAGCGTATCGTGGCGTTTTTGAAGCTCTTTCGCCACTTCGCAACCTCGATAGTTCGCAGGATGTTTTCCTTTGCAATTTATACAAGTGGCTGGGGTTTGCTTGTTTAGGTGACACTCATCCGAGAGATGCTTACCTGCGCATTTGACGCATCGCGGCTCTTTCTGGCAGTAAGTCTGCGTATGATTGAATCCTTGACAGCGCTTACACTGCGGGATCGATCTGGAGCCCTTACGCATAGGTTCGATTTTGACCACGATGTTTAGAATAGTCTTGTTACCATATATGTATAGTATCTTTATTTTCGTCTTTATCGAATGAATAGTGGAAGTCCGCGCTTTACCAATTTTTCATGATCTCCCTCCGACTGTTGCTTCTCCTTCTTGATAATATTGACGGCATCAAGAATTTTAAAGCCTTTGCCTTAAAGGTCGTGCATTACATCTTCTTTAGTGCACGAGAGGTGGAGTCCCCTTGCTACAACACGCAGTGGTCTTTCTAACTTATTGTCATAAGTATACCACTGAATCTTTTCGGCATTCAATTTTTTAGATACTGATCGGTAACCGTCGGCATCATCGACATTGATTTTCCACGTATTGTTTCGCAGAGATGTCACCTTAAACTTCGATGCCAAAGTTCCTCTAAGGAGGCAATGCAACTTATTATAGTCCGTAATTCCAACGACGTTTATCGGTGGCGGAGGACGTAATTTTGGTTGTTGTTGCTTTTCTTGCATCTCCTTGCGCTTTTCTTCTTTTTGTGGCTCGACTTCCGGTGAGGAACCAGCTCTGCGTTTTTTGCTAGGTCGTTTCTTTTCGACCCAATTCGTTTCGCGTGTTAGCTCTTCTTCATCCGTCTGGTATTCGCGACTAGGTGAGCGATGTGGGCTAACTGTATTTTCTTTTTGTAGGTACGTGTTTTTTAGGGCATTATTTTTTTGCCTGAGTAAATCTACCTCTTTCTTGAGCTCACGATATAGTAGCTCCATTTCGCTAAGCTTGGTACGGAGTACGTCGTTTTCCTCCTCAATGACAATTTACATTGTCTGCTTCAACTATCTCGTATGGTCCATGCTAAGGACTTTGTAATTTTTTCTTACTTTCTAACTTAACAAATACTAAATCTCCTATTTTAAAATTTGAAATATTTATTTTCTTATCGTATTTTAATTTTCTTTTATTTTTAACATTATTAATGATGTTTCGTGTTTTCTCTATTGCATGCTTAAGTCTAATTTTTATTTCATTTACATAGTTATCTAAATTATATACCTTTTCAGTATTATTCATTACATCACTAGGTAGATAGTACAGTTGCCACAAATTAGTTCATATGGAGCGAAGTCAGTGTCAACGTGAGGTGTTGTATTGTACGCAAACCCGTAGTATGGGATTCATTTTCCATTTTTACATATACATATACATATGGAAACCGAATATAAAAAATGTTTGGAAGATTGGATCAAGCGCTGGCATAAGCATTGCAGTCGATGGGGATTACGTTGAAGGGGACAATATAGCTTTAGATGAATAAACTTGTATTTTTAATTTTCTGAATAAATTCCGGGAACTTTTTGATCAAGGTGGTGTGTACAATACAAGTATATACATCTTTCCAATCTGTTTCGAAAATGCAACACATACCCACTTTAAATTAATTTTTCATTCATTTCATGGAAACCCTTTCTCGACATCCTCATCCACACATCATTTGATGCAATGTATTCGTTCTTGTATGTATAGTATATTTTATTTTATATTTTCCGAAGGTAGGTGAAAACCTTCCATAGACACTATGAGAATAGCAAGCGCGTGCTCATAGTAGTCTCAGATTCTTATTGACCAAAAAACACCACCCTTCGATATAAATTTGTTAGATATTGCAACTAAGTAATAACTTATCAAGCAATTTTACTATCACGAAATAAGAACGTTTGGCAGGTTACTTTCCACTGAAAGATCCTACATGTTCTGCAATCTAAACGCTTACTTACTTACTTAGGTGGCGCTACAGTTCGTGGTGAACCTGGGCCTCAACCAACAAGCCTCTCCATTTAGCTCGGTCTTTAGCTAATTGCCTCCAGTTGCGCACTCCAAGTTGGTCAAGGTCCCCTTGAACTTGTGCGCGCCACCTACGGCGAGGAGGTCCAATACTGCGTCGTCCCTCGGGGTTAGATTTGAAGACTCTGCGGGCCGGAGCGTTGGTGTCTATTCGCTCTACATGTCCTACCCATCTCAGACGTCCAATACGCAGTTTTTTGACTACCTCGATGTCGCTGTACAGCTCATATAGTTCGTTATTGAATCTTCTCCTCCAAAACTTTCCAACGCAAACGGGACCGAATATCTTACGAAGAATTTTTCCCCAGAAGCGACCAAGGATATCTTCATCCTCTTTTAATAGAGTCCATGTTTCAGCGCCGTAAAGAGGGACTGGGATGATCAGGGTCTTATACAGAGGCTCCTTAGTTGTTCGAGATAGAGCTTTACTGTTGAATTGCCTTATAAGCCCAAAAAACAGCGATTGGCAAGAGTTATTCTTGGCTTGATTTCTGCGCTGATGTTGTTTTTCAGAGTTTATAGCAGAGCCAAAGTAGACAAAGTCCTTTACTACCTGGAAATTGTAGCCGCCCACTGTGACATTCTGTCCAATTTATCGGTGTTGGCTGTCAATGCTTGCAAACGCACCTGTGACAGCCCGCTGAGTTCTTTCGATAATGTCTATATCGTCGGCGTATGCAAGCAGTTGTACAGACTTGTAATAGATTGGGCCTCCGGTGTTGGCTTGTGAGTTCCGCACAATCCGTACAAGTACAACATTAAAGAAGTCACATGACAGCGCGTCACCTGGTCTAAAACCTTTTTTGACATCAAAGGTCTCGGTGAGGTCATTACCGATCTTGATGGAGCAGCGAGCGTTCTCCATCATCATCCTGCACAGACGGACAAGTTTGGCAAGGATGTCAAAACTAGACACGGCTTTGTAACGAGATGACATGTTTCCCTACCTTTAATTACCAATCGAGAAATAAAACGGGGTATACAGCCAGGCGTTTTGGCAGAGGACGACCCATGCCAACAAAAAGGTTGCATACTTTCGAGTACCTCTACGAAAACCGAAGACGACCAACTCATAAGGGAGTATTGTATACCCTAAGGCTCGCCAATACAAAATAAAGCCAGAAAGTCAACGAGACACAAACAACAACAAAACACGAAGGATTTTTAAAAAGTCACATTTCGTTCCTACAAGAACATCACATAAGTAAGAGAACGTAAGTGGCAATTAGCAGAGTCTGTTCGGTGGTGATAGTGTACCAAGCAAGTGTACCTGGAACAGACTCTCCCCGAATTCGGTCACCAAAGAAACGTTTTGATTTTACTTTCGTGCCTTCACACCTGTGAGTGGGCAACCTGATATGGGTCCGTTTTGACCACAGCCGGCCCGTTCTCTGATAAGTGCCCCCTTTCCTTTGGGACAAATCTTCCAGACCGGCATTTAGCGGAGCTTTGCCGCCAGCCTTTCCCGCTACAAGCTTACGCTTGACTCCCCTTTCTGAGAAGCAGCCCAGACCCTGTCCGGACTCGTCAGTCAGCCCGTGCCTTGTACGGACACCCATTCTGCCCGTGCCCTGCACGGACAAGCCAGTCAGCCCATGCCTTGCACGGACTGATAGCCGGCCCGGGCCTTGCCCGGACAAGCCGTTCCCGAGACGCCGCAACCCCAGAGACCCGCCAAGGAGGCCAGTCCGAGCCTGAGCTCGGGGTTAAGTATTATTTAAGTATTAAGCTTATCGACAGATTGTTAAGTATTAAATTTGTTATTAGAAGACGCTTGCATTGTTAAAAGGAACACTGTAATAATAGTCTTACTGTTCTAATAAAGTACCTCTTTCCCAAAGTTTTAAGGTATTTCTTTGGGCTGACCCTGGAGCTGGCGAGCTCATCTCAGCCTTCGACAAAAAAAGACCTTTACAGCTTTATAAAGCTCTTCTCTATAGATGCTGTCATAGGCGGCCCTGAAATCGATAAAGAGGTGGTGAGTATCATTTTGAAATTCTTAGGTTTTCTCTAGGATCTGCCGAAATGTGATGATTTGATCGATGGTGGACTTTCGTGTCCTGAAACCGCACTGATAGGGTCCAATCAGGCTGTTGATAAAAGATTTCAGGCGTTCAGACAATATCGCAGAAAAGATCTTATATGCGGAGACTGATGCCTGGAGCAATGCTCAGGAGATTCGTTCGCCAAAGTTCATTAACAATGCTCATGGCCAGCTTCTTGTGCATGACGACGAAATTCTGCAGAGGTGGGGGCAGTATTGTGAAGAACTTTGAAATGAACAGTTTCCCCGGCTTACTTTCCAAGAGCCACCCCTAACTCTGGAGAAATACCCGACATTACAGTCGAAGAAGTTAGTGAGGCGGTCAAATACTCCAAAAAACGAGAAGCGGTTAGGCCAGACGAGATGCCCTCTGAGTTCTGGAAAAAGATGGGAAACATCGGGTTCAGATGGGTCAGAATTCTCATCTCCAAATTTGTGAGAGGTGACCCAATGCCGAATCAATGGAGGGAAAGTTATCTTCTTTCTGTATACAAAGGGAAGGGTGATACACGAAACTGTGATGACTACCGTTCGATCAAGCTGATGTCACACACCATGAAGATCGTTGAGCGGGTATTAGGTGGCTGACTGCGAAAAATAATACGGCTATCTGATGATCAGTGCGGGTTTATCTCGGGTAAATCAACCACAGATGCAATCCAAAGTATAAGGATCATAATGGAAAAACATCGTGATTCCTTAAAGGATTTGGATATTGTACTGGTTGACTTTGAAAAGGCATTCGACAGACAACCACGAAATCTGATATGGGTGGCACTAAGACATCGAGGGGTTCCAGAAACCTATGTACAGATGATCATGGACATGTACGAAGGACCAAAGACAAGAGTAAGATGCCCCGCTGAAGTAACCGAAGAGTTCCCAATCAAAGTCGGGGTGCACCAGGGAAGCGTTTTAAGTCCTTTGCTCTTTATTACAGTCCGTGATTATATGCTTGAAGGTAAAGTGATGGATCCCAAGGTACATCAGTTATTCTTTGCTGACGATGGAGGCATCATAAGTGAGGATCCTACATCCCTGCAACGAGCACTTGATGTGTGGGTTCAAAAAAGACAGAGTACTTGTGCTGCCCGTTCTCTGATCCACTCAGGCCTATTCCAGACATTTATTTGAATGGAACAGTCCTTCCCAAGTGCGAAAAGTTCAAATATTTGGGATCTATGATCAATAGCAAAGCAACTTGTGATGACGACATCAATCATCGCGTAAGCGTAGGGTGGATGAAGTGGCGAGAATACTCCGCTATCTTCTGTGACAGAAAAATGCCACCTAAGTTGAAGGGGGAGGCTCTACACCGCAGTTGTGCGTCCAGCGCTCACATACGGTTCACAATGTTGGACATCGTCCACGTATGAGAGTAAATTTATGGCAGCTGAGATGAAGTTGCTTCGCATGACAGCAGGAGTGACAAAGCTTGATCGAATAAGAAGTTCGAAGATCCCTGGAAGCTTTCACATCAAGGAAACCATCGTACAAAAGATAGAGCGCGACCGGCTCAGCTGGTATTGCCACATTCAAAGAAGAGACCATTTTAACCCCGCTAAAAAGGCAATATCATTGCACGTTCCAAAGACATCGCGATGTAGGAAAGGCAGGCCTTTAAACGCCTGGATCAGACAAATGCGACGACACCAGCATTTCATTGGCCTCAGTAACCGAGTGATCCAAAATCGGCAGGCCTGCCGATATTTTCTGAGGTGAAATAGGCGAACCTCACAGGCGGATCAGTAGAAATGCGGTGAAGTGGGAGGGTTGTGATCCCTTGTTTTCGGATCATAGCCTCGCTGATAAAAGGAAGAAGAAGAAGAAGAGGAGACAGATGCCTCTATAATTGGCGCAGTTGAAGCGGTCTCCCTTCTTGTGGATCGGGCAAACGATGCCGAGATTCCATTCATCAGGCATGCACTCGTCTGACCAAATCTTAGAGATGAGTTGATGTATGCACTCTACCAATTCATCACCAGCTGCCTTGAACAGTTCGGCCGGTAAGCCATCAGGTCCAGCAGCCTTGTTGGATTTTAGCTTGGAAATTGTTATCCTCACTTAGTTTTGGTCAGATGGACGCAAATGTTGCCTATGTTGAATGGTTCATTCTGCCTGACAGCGGGATATTGGCCTTCGTCGCCGGTGGCATAGAGGTGATTGAGAGATTTCGGGATACGCGTTCAGCGAAGAGTCTGGCGGACTCTTGCGATTGTAGCTTTTCGACGTTAAATTTTGTCACAGTGTCTCAGTTTGGGATATCCGCATTCGTACCTTGGCTAGAACCAGGTTATTATCCCAGTCTATTTTGGCCGCTCGGAAGGTCCGGACATCCAGAATACTGGAGGCATGCCTTACGTCAATCACAACATGATCGACTTGGTTAATCGTTACATGGTCATTGGACCGCCATGTCTGCTTATGAATATCGAGATGAGGAAACCATGTGCTTGCTATGGTGACATTTCGCTCAACAGCGAAATCAATTAGCCTTAGTCCGTTATCAGACGTGGTGTCGTGTAGGCTATGCTTACCGACTGCCCTACCAAAGACGTCCTCCTTTCCTATTTTGGCGTTAAAATCGCCCAATACGATTTTAACGTCGTATTTAGGACATTGCTCATATGTTTTGTCGAGGAGCTCGTAGAAAAACTCTTTGGTGGCAGGGTCCTTTTCTTCCGTGGGGGCATGAACACATATTAGGCTTATGTTAGCGAATTTAGTCTTGATTCGGATAGTAATAATACGTTCGCTCAGGAGTCGGAAGCTTAAGACTTCTTGCCTAAGTCTGCCGCGTATGACAAATCCGTATTCGAATAAGCGTTGCCTGTTGCCTCTGTAGCAATCACCGTAGTAGATGTCACAGTTTTTTTATCCTCTTTTTGCCCGGCCCATCCCATCGCACTTCCTGGATGGCGGTAATATCTGCTTTATAGCAGTCCAGCGCCTCTGCTAGTTGTTCGGCTGCACGTGTTCTGTAAAGGGACAGAACATTCCACGTACAGGTCCGAAGGTTGTTGTCCTTATTTCGTTTGCTGGGGTCGTCATCAGTTGAGTCATCCTTATCCGAGGCTTTTGGTTGTTTCGGAAACATAGGTTTTTTACGTGGTAGGGAAGTTACTCCGACGGCACAACCCCCAACCTGGAGGGCCAGTTCCTTAATTATTCCCCTAGGACGAGGGGCCGGGTATACCGGTGCCAGTAGTCCACTACGGAAGAATGAGCTCTGCCGTTGGCCCATTAAAACCTCCTCTGCCATCATCTCTATTCCAAGGTCCTGACCAACATTGGAAATTCCTTACCGACCTGTGATCCGAATACGTCGAAGCAGCTCGCGCAAGGTATTCACTAAGTTCAACCTAACTGGAACTATAGACGCCACCGTTGACTCCGTCTAGGGAATTCGTCCGCTGCCGCCTGGAACAGGAAGAAGTCCTCTATTGAGAAAGCACTCTTCCCCCCCTCTCTCATCTGCTGCCGCCAAGAATCCGCCAAACGGCGTTGGTTTGCCCATTTCTTGAATTAAAGTACTAGGCACCCGGCTGTCACCGCGTGGAGGTTGAGAGTAGGAGTTGGTAGGCCTCAGCTGAGTGAAAACGCTTGTGTTTTCATACGATCGCATGCACTACCGTTTGACCAGCCGCAATCTAGATGCGGTTAATCCTTATCTCGCCAAGTCGAAAGGTTTCGTCCTTTGTAGTCGGCGCAATAAATTGCTCTCATCCAAAATTTGTAGGACTGTACGAGTATTGTTGACATGTTCGATCAGTGAATATGCAAACATCGTTAGAACATGTTCCATTTATTTGAATAGCTTTCCTTGTATATGGTTATATTGCAAAACTGTATCATTATGGTAATACTTGCTAAAAGGAAAGGCACTACCTATCCCGCCAGGCACTACCACTGCTGTGCATGGTACTAATCCTGGACCGAGCAGAAATGTTCGGGTCAGAGCTATACGGATTCCTGGGGCTGTCAAAACAATGAAACAGTTTCGTCGAAATTTGAGGGTCGCGAGTTGGAACGTTGGAAGCATTAGCGGTTGAAGTTACGAGTTGGAAGAAATGATGAATAGAAGTCGCGTGGATATCTTGTGTGTCCAAGAGACGAAATAGAAAAACACCGGAAATCGGGCGCATTTCTTGGACGTAAGGACAAAAGATTACAATATGTTCTACTACGGAACGGAAAAGGCTAGGAACGGAGTCAGTATCATCCTTGAGGAAGAGCTACTTGATAACGTCTTGAGTCCAGCGACCGTTTGATGTCACTCAAACTAGTAATACAAGGAGAGGTGTGGAATATTGTCAGTGCATATGCTCCCCAAAATGGGTGCAATCAGAGAGATAAAGATGTATTTTGGGTAGAATTCCACAATCTCCTTAAGAACATCCCAACGGAAGAGTTTCTGTTTGTTGGATGAGATTTGAATGGACATGTCGGGAAGTCAAATCGACGTGTTGAGTTGGAGAGTTTGCGGTGGTGTTTGAATTTTGCTCCAAGAATAACTTTAAAAAAGTGTGATTTGAATAAACTTAATAGTTAAAAAATATATAAAAAGTGATTACAAAGACATATACTTTGATTTACTTCTTCAATTTGTGATAGAGACATTCTTTTAAGGTTGTAAGCTAAAACAATTGGTAACCGTCATTTTGGAATTTTGTTTTTACTTCTATTAGCTAAGACCCGCTTTTGAAATATTTTCTCACAAACACATACATACATTTAATTTGTATAAGCATGTATAAGTGTAGTGACCTACCCGTCGGAGGGCATTTCGTAACTTGCTATGGATGTGATAGCAAGATGCACTACGGATGCTCAACGATATCTGAGACATCCTAGAGAAAACTCACTATGGCCAAGAAGGAGGAATGGCGATGCATGGCGTGCAGGAAGGAAGCAGCCGGTCAAAATAATGTGGTAGACGCAAACAGATCTGCACCGTAACCCTGTTCAACCAGCACCCAAAAGAAGTCGAGGGGCTGCTTGCCCCGAAGTGAATGGGATTCCGGTCACTAATAATAGGAACAACAACACATCGTTATTAGAAGAAATGAAAATGATGAGTAGTGATATGGTCGAAATCAAGTCCAGCTGTGAGTTTGTGGCGAACAAGTACGAGCAAATCAACCAACATATGGCACTAAACAATGATCTCTTACATAAACTCACGAGCGAAATACACGAATTAAAAGAAAACAGTCGAAGAAAAGATAAACAAATCCTAAATATGGAAACCAAGGTTAATGTACTTGAACAACAACTATTAAAAAATAACGTCGAAATCCAAAATATTCCGCCTACAAACAACGAAAATCGCATCCAAATCGTACAGGCAGTAGGACGAACAATTAACTGCGAGGTAAGTGGAACAGATATCACTGACGTATACAGAACCAACTAAACAAAATGCACAAAAATCTTCCATAATTGTTTCCTTTACAAGGTTTGCACGCAAAATAAATGTAATTAGAAATGCAAAATCTATTCGCAAAATCAAGCTAAGTAAAGTGAGAGAAAATGTTCCCAACAACAACAATCAAAACAAAGAATCAGATGGTGATGGATTTGTGTTTGTAAACAACCACTTGACTCCAACAAATAATAACTTACTCTGGCTTACCAAAAACAAAGCCAGAGAGTGTAACTGGAGATTTGTGTGGGAGTCATCTGGCAAAATACTTGCAAAGAAATGTGAAAACGGTGAATCGATTCGCATCAGCTGTGCTAACCATTTAACTAACATTACTGCATAATACTAATTCGAACAACCAAGTTACTCAAAACTACTTGAATATAATGATGGAGAACACATATAATGAAGTAGTTTTTAAGGTAATGCATGGTTTTATCAACATCGAACAAAATTTTTTCCAAAGTAAACATTTTTGTTGTCTATGTTTCAATATTTGGTCAATCAGGAAAAATTGGAATAGTTTTCTGACAGAAATTGAAAATGTTTTGTGCTATGTCGATATTTTTGTCCCAAATTACAGACCCATTTCACTGCTACCAACCTTCTCCAAGATTTTTGAAAAACTTCTTAAGTCGGGCATTGTGTCATTTTTAGATAAAAATAACTTTTTCAGTAGTAGTCAGTTTGGATTCAGAAGGGGAATGTCAACTGGGGATGCTATTCTTAGACTATGTAGTCAGTTGTATGAGAATATTAACTGTAATAAATCTACAATGGCTCTCTTTGTTGATATGACAAAAGCATTTGATATGGTTGACCATGATATACTACTAGAAAAATTATATGCTGCTGGTTTTAGGGGCGTAATTCACAAATGGTTCACCTCTTATTTAAAATGCAGAGAGCAGAAAGTTAATATAAACGGAAATTTTAGTAACTCCCGTTTTTTAAAAAATGGCGTACCTCAGGGTTCGGTTCTCGGTCCGTTGCTGTTCTTAATTTATTTAAACTCTATTTTTAAACTAAATTTAAATGGAACGTCTACTGCCTTTGCGGACGACATAGCATTCACCTATCAATCTCATACAGGTTTCGAGTGTATTGTAAGGATTTCTGAAGACCTTGAAACCTTGAGGCTTTGGTTTACTGCGCATCAATTAATCGTCAGCGAGAAAACAAAACTCATGTCATTTAAGGTATCTGGTAACGTCTTATATGATTTTAATCTCTGTTTTCATGCACATGATTGTAAAAAGTTTTGCTTACCTGTTCATAGTTGCGGGAGAAGTAATTTTATATATAGCTCTCATTGTTCTGCTAATTGTTTTATAATTGAGTCAGTGCAACATTATAAATACCTTGGAGTCCTAATCGATCACAATTTGAATTGGAGAGAGCATATCCGAACCATTAAATCACATATGTTGTTGGTGACGCGAATAATGTATCTTATTAAACAATATTGCTCCCAAAAAGTTCTGAAGTTAATTTATTATGGTCTTGCTCACTCCAAGTTGCAATATGGCCTCACAAGCTGGGGTGGCTCATATACAAACTCCTTTAGACCTTTATTGATAGCTCAAAAACACTTGATTCGTATTATCTGCAGTAAAAATCGTGTTACCCATAGCTGGCCTCTATTTAGAAACCTGCGCATTTTACCAATGAGACATCTTTATGTTTTTAAGGTACTGAGAGAATTCTTTAAGCAAAGTGGTAATATTCCTAGCAGAAACTCCCAGTTTTACAGTCTACGTATAAATAACATGAATCTTGCCATCGTACCTATCGCTTACAAAACCCATTTTTCACATTTCTACACCGTTACAGCCCCTACAATTTTCAATAAGCTGCCTTTATTTGACCGGACAACTTTAAATTTTCATTCTTTTCTAAATCGAGTAAAAGTCTGGTTATTCACGACTGACTATGCTAATATTGAATCTTGTCTGAGAAGTGTATCTTAATCATCAGCACAAATCATTGTTAAATATGTATGTATCTTATTGTCTGAATTGCTATATCTATTACTTTGAATTGTTTTTCTTTATCTTTTCGCATGCATTTTTAAATTATAATATGTATTGTTTCTGAAATTGAATTATTAATAATGTAGAACTGATTGTCACCCCACATCAGATTTTTAAGTTTGTATAAAATATGAATTCTTGTGTCATTCCGCACTAACTTTTTAAGTTACTGAATGATAACTATTATTTAATTCCGCCATTGTTAAGCATTTTTTGTTATATATCTTTAAGTTTGGAATTAAATGAATAAATGAAATAATAATAATAATAATAATAATAAGATAAATTTAAAACAAGAAGAAAATGAATTTTACCATATCGATGGATTCAAGTCGGAATTTTACAATAGAAAAGATTCCAGAAGAGGAGGGATTGGAATATATATAAAAAATAACTTATTGTATGTGAGAATATATGTTGCGACTGTGTCATACGAAAGTATTGATATAGTAATTCAAGAACAAAGTGGAAAAAAATATTTTCAGGCCATATATAGGCCGCCGAAGCTAAACGTAGACTGTTTCATTAAAGAATTATATGAGCACGTTAAAAATAGAAGAGAAGAGAAGTGATAGTTTTGGGTGACATGAATATAAATTTACACAATCTATGCGACTCGCGTATTATAACGTACTTAGATGGCGTCTAAGGGGCTTACGAATATAATCAAACAAAGCATACGTGTGGATCTACATGCGAATACAGCTACATTAATTGATGATTTATTTGTCAGCAAACAAATCTTGATATCGTATCGGCAGCCATTGAAACTGACATATTTGATCATTACGCAATAATGTATGCTACAAATCATGCCAACGGGAATAAAACTGTCAATGAAATACATCATCAAATACAACAAAATAAAGTCAATCAGTTGATTGAACAAACTAACTGGCAACTTTTGTATGACGAAACTGATGCTGAGTGTCTCTATAATAGCTTCGCTGAAAAAATGAATTATGTACAATATATGCACAATCAACTAGACCAATTAGAAATGGGAAGAAACGCATAAACAAGCCATGATGAATGTGCAAAACGAGAGAAACGCTCTATAAAAGATGGAAAAGCAACCCCACAAATAAATGCTACCAAAGTGAATATAAGCACTTCCGGAACCTTGTAAATAAAAACATTCAAACAACTAAGTCTAGTTACTATAAGATCCAATTTTCCATCGCTAAGAATAACCCCAGGAAAACATGGAATGTTCTGAATGAAGTCCTAGGAAGAAAAATTCAGTATATAGATGAGACAATTGTTAATAACTTTGCCGGAAGTAAGGAGCTAACATTAGTTGTGAATGAATTTACTGATAATTTTTCAAATCAAGCTTCACAAATTGTTCATAGCTGTTATAAAAAAAACGTCTAGTCATCAAAACAAGTATGTAGTACAATCCATGTATCTAGAAGAGGCCAGTGATGCAGAAGTTTTTAAAATGCTATGCTGTCTAAAAACAAATGAAGATCCAGGAGCAGATAATATAAAACCAATTGATTTGAAATTGAACGCTGTTACACTAACACCAATTGTTAAAACAATAATGAATCGAAGTTTTCGTCACGGCCGCGTTCCTAGCTTGTTAAAGACCTCTATAATCCGGCCAATATACATGGGAGCAACACCGCAACACCGTCTCCTGCTAACAGAAACTTTTATGAAAATACCAAAGAAAAGCATACAAACATGGGTCTCTGAGAAAATCAAGTGGTACAATCTCGATAAAGAAAAGACGAGGGTTTTGTTTCCGTGATGAAAAATTACCTCTCTCACACTATCAACGGAGCTGAGGATGAAGAGTGCAGGGCACAAAATATGTGAGATTCCCTACAGCGAACTTGCTTAAAGAAGACCAAGTCACTGCTAGGAGCTTCAAAAGGAAACCACCAACACCAACCAACACGCAACCATCTTCGAAATAGCCGCCCAAAGAAGGAGGTATGCTGAGGAGTTTCGTTCGCCAAAGTTCATTAACAATGCTCATGACCAGCTTCTTGTGGATGACGACGAAATTCTGCAGAGGTGGGGGCAGTATTGTTAAGAACTTTTGAATGAACAGTTTCCCCGGCTATACTTTCCAAGATCCACCCCTAACTGTGAAGACATACCCGACATCACAGTCGAAGAAGTTAGTGAGGCGGTCAAATACTCCAAAAAACGAAAAGCGGTTGGGCCAGACGAGATGTGCTCTGAATTCTGGAAAAAGATGGGAGACGTCGGGTTCAGATGGGTCAGAATTCTCATCTCCAAATTTGTGAGAGGTGATCCAATGCCGAATCAATGGAGGGAAAGTTACTTTCTCCCTGTATACAAAGAGAAGGGTGATGCACGAAACTGTGATAACTACCGTTCGATCAAGCTGATGTCAAACACTATAAAGATCTTTGAGCGGGTATTAGGTGGCTGACTGCGAAAAATAATACGGCTATCTGATGATCATTGCGGGTTTGTCTCGGGTAAATCAACCACAGATGCAATCCAAAGTATAAGGATCATAATGGAAAAAAATCGTGATTCCTTAAGGGATTTGCATATTGTATTGGTTGACTTTGAAAAGGCATTCGACAGACAACCACGAAATCTGATATGGGTGGCGCTAAGACATCGAGGGGTTCCAGAAACCTATGTACAGATGATCATGGACATGTACGAAGGATCAAAGACAAGAGTAAGATGCCCCGCTGGAGTAACCGAAGAGTTCCCAATCAAAGTCAGGGTGCACCAGGGAAGCGTTTTAAGTCCTTTGCTCTTTATTACCTTTATTACAGTCCTTGATTATATGCTTGAAGGTAAAGTGATGGATCCCAAGGTACATCAGTTATTCTTTGCTGACAATGGAGCCATCATAAGTGAGGATCCTACATCCCTGCAATGAGCACTTGAAGTGTGGGTGGACGCTCTGGAGGGAAATGTGTATCGCATTAGTTCAAAAAAGACAGAGTACTTGTGCTGCCCGTTCTCTGATCCACTCAGGCCTATTCCAGACATTTATTTGAATGGAACAGTCCTTCCCAAGTGCGAAAAGTTAAAAAATCTGGGATCTATGATTAATAGCAAAGCAACTTGTGATCACGACATCAATCATCGCGTAAGCGTAGGGTGGATGAAGTGGCGAGAAAATTCCGCTATCTTCCATGACAGAAAAATGCCACCTAAGTTGAAAGGAAGGCTCTACACCGCAGTTGTGCGTCCAGCAGTCACATACGGTTCACAATGTTGGACGATGTACAAAAAGTATAAGAGTAAATTAACGGCAGCTGATCTGAAGTTGCTTCGCATGACAGCAGGAGTGACAAAGCTTGATCGAATAAGAAGTTCGAAAATCCCTGGAAGCTTTCACATCAAGGAAACCATCGTACAAAAGATAAAGCGCGACCGGGTCAGCTGGTATTTGTTTGGCAATCTGCATTGCGATTGATCGGGAAACTACTGACTGCACAAAACTTGGCTTGGGCCAGTAGCGCAATAATCAAGTTTGTGATGAAGTGCTTACTTTACCTCCTAGTGGTGGTCCCCGGCAACTATACGTATAAACCCTTATACGTGTAGGCTAAAATTGTAAGTGCGGGCTGTCTAGGGCCTTGATTCTAGGCTAGGTAACGTGGGCCAGCAACCTGCGTTATCGAAAATTACTCGCTACAGAAACCGACACTATGCCGCGGATAAGGAATGATCACATGTTGACGACTTTTGGCTATTTTACCCGGTTTCTGGAATGTAAAGACGCTCCTCGACTCGGGAAGTGAAGGTCCTTACAATGCCAGATTCCTCCAACTGGAAAAGGAATTCATTCGATATAAACTGGACATTTTGGGGGTAAGTGAAGTAAGATGGTTAGAAGCGGGCGAGTACCAGTCCCCAACACGTAACACTGTACCACTCTATTCTGGAAGACCATCCGGAAGTCCGCGGGAATATAGAGTCGGACTAATGCTAACAACAACAGCACGCAAGGGCCTAATTTCCTGGCAGCCTCATGGTGGTAGGATTTTGACGGCCAGATTCCGGACTAGAGTACGACGCATCACCATCATACAGTGTTACGCCCCAACGAATAGTTCGTCTGAGGACGAAAAGGAGAGCTTCTACAACCTCTTAAGTGCCGTCTTCAACACAACACCAGATGGAGGCATTGTCATAGTGATGGGGTATTTGAATGCCAAGGTAGGAAATGAGGATGAAGGGCTCAAACATGTAGTCGGGAAGCATGGACTAGGCAACCGCAATGACAACGGCGAAAGGTTTGTGGATTTCTGCAATGCCAACCGCCTTGTGATAGGTGGCACCATGTTTGAGCACAAGTCCTGCCACAATGTCAGCTGGATTTCCAATGACAGGCAAGCACCTCCAACCAAATTGGCCATTTTGCTATCAGCCGCCGCTTTAGAAGTAGTCTCCTGGACGTCCGAAACAGGCGAGGGGCAGATGTGGGGATAGTACGTGATCACCATCTTATGATAGCTACTCTCCAACTACGCACTGCTGCAGTTCGAAGATCGCAGGACAACACAAGAATACCCAGCTTCTACATCGATAGACTTAGTGATCCCTCAGTGCGCCAACAATTAACGGAGCACTTTTCGCAAGGTGTGGAAGCAATCAGCAGCTCAATGCCCGCAACCATCCAAGATCATTGGTGTGCAGTGAAAAATGTTTTTACATCTGGTGCTAAAAGAATTGTTGGTCGATCGCAGGGAAGACATAGGGCGTGGGTTTCCGAGGATACCTAGAGGCGGATTGACGAACGAAAACAGCTGAAAGCTCGCGTTGCAGCTACCCCAGCAGCAGGGAGAAGCGAGCTAGAGTCCCTATATCGCATGAAGATGAGAGGAGTTCAGCGTAGCGTGCGACGTGACAGGCGCAACTACATCAACGCGCTGGCTACAGAAGCAGAAGAAGCAGCACGGAGGTGCGACAGCAGGACTGTCTACAGAATCACGAAAGAGCTGACAGGTGGTCACAGCTCCAGCCAACGCCCAGTGAAAAGCCTAGACGGCTCCTTGCTCATTTCGGATGAGGACCAGCTCATTTTGCTACGGTTTTAAACCGTGTATTCGCTAGCGATAAGCTCCCAAATCAAACAGAGATGCCCGAGGTGGGAAGTTCCCGAATACGCACCACGACTCCCAGTAAACATGAGATCATTACCGCGATCAAGGTACTCAAAACCAACAAGGCGGTAGGACTTGACGGTATTCCAGCAGAGCTCTTTCGAGCAGCATCGGCTGAGCTTCTGCTTCCCCTTATAGAGAGTTCTTGGGAAGTTGAGAGCTTTCCTAACGAGTGGAAAAAGGGAATGATCGTCAAGCTTCCTAAGAAAGCAAATTTAATGGAGTGCGGAGACTGGAGGGGTATCTGCGTGCTGCCTGCTGTAGCAATAATAATATAGCTAAAATCATCCTGGAGCGAATCAAACAACATCTCGAAGACACACTCGATGCCGAACAAGCAGCTTTCCGCTCTGGATCCTCCTGTGCCGACCACATCAACACCCTGCGGATTATCATCGAACAGTGTATTGAATATCGATCGCCACTGCACCTGCTGTTCATCGATTTTAAGAAGGCGTTCGATAGTGTCAACAGGGAGTTTATTTGGCGTGCCTTACGCAGGAGAGGTATTCCCGATAAACTAGTTGCTATTATCAAAGTTGCGTATGAAGGCTCCAAATGTCACGTTCTGCACAGGGGGAGGTTGTCTGACCAATTTGAGATCCAAAGTGGGGTAAGACAAGGCTGTATCCTTTCACCAATATTATTTCTATTGCTGATTAGCGATGTGCTTCATGCAGCTTTGTCAACGGGAAACGGAGGAATTTTCAAATGAAACATCTTGACTCAGCTGACGATGTACATATGCTTACTCTCCCACAGAATTATGGATCTCCACCAAATAACCGCAGATGTGGAGAGGGAGGCAGGCGTCGTCGCGGCAAAACTAAAATGATCAGCCTCGGAACAAACTCATCGGCTAAAATAAGCATTGGTGGTAGAGAGAGTAGAGGATTTCCAGTATCTTGGGAGTATTGTCTCGACCGATGGTGGAACCGAACTGGATATAGCCAACAAGATCGCCAAAACAAATTCCGCGTTCGGTATGTTGCCCAAAATATGGCAAAGTAATGCAATCAGTTTTAGCACCAAGATAAGACTCTTCCGCTCCAACGTTGAATCCGTGCTGTTATATGGTTGCAGCACGTGGAGAGTGACCACTACTATCACCAGAAAGCTGCAAACGTTTGTTAATAGGTGCCTGCGCAATATCTTAAGGATTTTCTGGCCCAATCATATCTCTAACGAAAACCTTTACGAGAGAACGGGTCAGGAACCAATAGGCACATTCAACGGCGGAAGTGGCAGTGGATTGATCACACGTTCCGTAAGGGTGAGAGTTCCATAGCAAACCATGCTATGCAATGGAACCCTCTAACTTAGGATGGCAGAAGACCTGGCGGTGCGAGGAGAACATGGCGCAGAACAGTCGAGAAGGAGGCACGGCAGTTAGGGAAAAGTTGGGGAGAGCTCAGACACATTGCCAGAAACCGTACACGATGGCGCATAGGCGTAGTAGAGGCCCATGGACCCACAAGGGGATACAGGACATAAATGAAAAATGGGTCAGCTGGTATTGCCACATTCAACCCTGTTACAAAATCAATATCAATGCACGGTCCAAAAACATCTCGATGCAGGAAGGGCAAGCCTATAAACGCCTGGATTAGACAAATGCGACGACATCGGCATTTCATTGGCCTCAGTAACCGAGTGATCCAAAATCGGCAGGCTTGCCGATATTTTCTCAGGTCAAATAGGCGAACCCCACAGGCGGATCAGTAGAAATGCGGTGGAGTGGGAGGGTTGTGATCCCTTATTTTTGGATCGTAGCCTCGCCGAAAAAAGGAAGAAAAAGTCAATGTTATATCAAATCTACCATCCTTTTTATAAATCTATCACATTTTTTGGTCCGATCTACCACTTTTTTTCAAAATTCAAGCGACAACACTGGTTGGAACATACACCGAATTAAAAACCGATAGCTTAGCTTGAACACTAAGTTCGGCCTTCCTTATAGCAGATTGACCAAGCTCAAAATTGATCCAGCCTGACCATTTCTACAGGATAGCTCAGCATTGCTCTTCCCATCACTCGTGAATAAGACCCCGAGGTACTTAAACTTATCCACCTGCTTCAGTGGGACTTCACTAGCATGAAGAGTGCGCTGAATGAGTTTTTGAAAACTTCCAATTTATTCACGTTGATCCTCATTCCAGCATCATCACAAACGGCTACAAACCTTTCGTGTGCGCGCTGAAGATTGATTTAAAAGGATCCACGGGAGACCAAATCATCCGCAAAGAGCAGATGACTAATCCTTAGGTCTCCCACTTTGAAACATTCCCCGCCACGGCTGCGCTGCAACATCCAATCCATATGTACAATGAGTAGGAGAGGTGACAAAACGCACCCTTGACAGAGTCCAACGCCCACCTTGAAAGGTATTGATTTAACGACGTTTATCCGAACACAGCTTCTACAGTTTGTATTATATATAAAGACTGAATCGTCCTTAACGGGGAACCATCAATCACATACTACTGCAGAACACTCCAGAGTTTGCCTCGAGGAACCCTGTCAAATGCTTTTTCCAAATCCACAAAACAAGTGTTGACTTGCTTGGCATACTCCCAGGCCTTCTCAAAAGCTATTCTGAGAGTGAATAACTGGTCGGTTGTGCTTTTACCGGACGAAAACCGCACAGCTCATCCCCCAAACTATTCTCAACCACAGCTCTGGAATGCGTTTCTACCACCTTAGCGAAGACTTTTCCAGGGAAACTTAAAAGGGATATACCCCTGTAGTTGGCGGAATTTCTTTTGTCCCCTTTTTTAATAAGAGGAACAATCGCTCCCATTTGTCAATCACCACATTCCCAGCCCACTTTAATGAAACGCGAGAGCCATTGCACTCCCTTTTTACCCAAAGCCTTGAGCATTTCTGGCCGGATTTCATCCACACCAGCAGATTTGCGAGCTTTTAGCGCTTTGATCGCCAAAGTTACTTCCTCTACCGTAGGACTACTTTCCGACCTAATCTCGACCATAGGTCTGTCATATTTGGTGCCTTGTTCGGGATTGAGCAATTCTGAAAGTGCTAGCTCCATCTGCGTATGATTTTCTCCTCATTGGAGGATTTGACTCCTTCAACGATATTTAACTCTTTTCCTCTGAGTCGGCGGACGGTCTGCGGTCTTATTTGCACATCTGTGGTCACGTTCCAATTTTTCGCCAAACTGCTTCCAAGGCTGTTCTTTCGCTATTTTCACCGCTAATTTGCAAGTTCTTCGCGCCTCAGTGTATCGATTTCGAGAATCGGAGCTCCCCAAGTGAATCCACACCTTAAGGCTCCTTTCTTCTCTCGAATGGCTTCTTGAACTCCGGGCGTTTTAAACAAAGCAGTTCTTTTCTCTTTCTTTTTCTTTTGAAGGTAGCTGCAAAACGTCCTTGTTTCCTGAAATTTAAGCTACTTGATAACTCGAATACTTAGTTGTAGTAAAAATAAAAACAAGTCTGTTTTGAAGGTAGGTTTTTTAGTGGGTAAGAATCCCACACTACTATGAGCACGCGCTGCCGATCCTCACCTCATAGTGTCTTGTTGAAGATTTTCACCTACCCTCCTACCTACCTAATAACCGCTGTTGAAAACAGTTGCTAATCTCATTCTACATTTGATGGAACCGTTGGAATTCGTTCAAACTTTTCAGATATTTGACGAGCAAATGTCTCCCGTACGTCATCGTCCTGTAGCCTCTCCGATCGTACGCGTATAACCATCCTTGGTTTGAGCTTTGGTAGGGGAGGCACTCTCTCGCTAAGATACAATTTGCACAGCACTAAATGAAGATCAGTTGACAGTTCGGCCCCTCTCAATACGCGAACAACACAAACCATTCTCTACAAAAGAATACACATCCGCAATATTTTCAAAGGTAGCATCAACTTCATCTAAGGAAGCTGGATACTCTGACTGAAAGTTCGGTGCATACATCTGCACCAATGACAGAGTTGATCTTTCAAGCTTAAGCTTTAAGATAGCAACTCTCCCTCCTAATGGTATCCCGTCCAATACTCTGTCTACCAATCTGGGACTTGCAGGTATCCCCACTCCCTCCCGAGTAGACATTGAGGGTGCGACTCCTAACAGATAAAGCTTCCATCCATCCGAAAGGTCCACAGTTTTAGAACCTCCCTGCTTTATTGCAGAGATGCCAACGACTTTAACAGCCTCCCCAACAAGCTCAAGGTCCTTCCCTGTGACCGATGAGACGTCCCATGTGCCTATCCTAAGTCGATGACGTTGTCGAAATTCAGAGAATCCATCTGTGTCCCTATCGGCGCAAAGCACGCTCACCCCTTGATCCCCGTAATGGTTCACGAGACCATTGACAAGAAGGTCATAGCCATTTCGGGTTATACGCGACCGGTTTGGCAATACCCAGTTACCAGGTTTAACAATATTCGAGGCCCGTTTCTTTCGCTTTGTCGCCTTGGGGTGTGCGCTTTGTTAGCCATGACTGGATTGTATAGATGGGACTAACTATTTCAGTCAGCTCAGCTGTCAGGGGACCTTAGTACATATGTATGTTATTTTATTAAACTACTAGCGGATGCCCCGCATGTGCTGCAACGCCATTTAATGGAATGAAATAAATGTTTTTTTTTTTCATTGTGTTTGTTTTTTTATTGACGCTTGGTTGAAATACTCACTTTCTTTCGTTTATTGTCTCCTTTTCTCGTATCCGCGGCGCAGAAACAAAAATGATGTGCTCATTAGATTCATTGGCTTGTTTGATGTTGAAGTGATATCAATCTTCACCTTGCCAGAAGATTACCGGATATTGCAGTGCAATCAATCAATCGAACCAATTCATTGTGGTCGTGAAAAAAATGTTACAGTGCGGCGATTATTCGGCGATGTTCGGCGCCTGGATTGAATCTTTTGGGCTGTTGAGCTTGTGTGACATCATCCGCTCCTCTCATGAAATAAATTTGCAGGTTTTTGGGCTCAATCGGATCGAGTCCTTGCAACCATCCATTTGCACTCTTGCACACTTTGAAGGGATCAAAGTAAAAGAAAACCAAAGCAGTCGATAATAGGTGGAAAGCGAGAATATAAGAAAAAAATAATTTTTATGATCAACGTGTAGTGTGAAGTTTCTACCATGATGTACTTTGTGTGCAGATTTGTATGTACATAACATAACATATGGTACATAATATGTGCATATAAGTTTTTTTTTCTTTTCATGGTTCTAGCGGGTAATTTTTTTTTTATAATTCAATCGCGCTAAAGAGGCTCGACTTCCCTTTTTTACGTATTGTTTGGATACATATGTACATATGTAGCACTAGCAATAATGAGATAAGGATGAGACAGAAAGAATGTGATGCACATTGGTCATAAATGTCTCATGGTTATAATGGAGAGGAAAAATAGAGTTCCGAAGAGCATTCCACATACATAACATATGTACGTGTTGCGCTGATGAAATAATCTCTTTATTTCATGTTTTTTTTTGTCGGGGGGAGGTGAAGAATCTTTAAAAGACGAAATTGAGCCAGTACTCAGTAACAACGCGGGATTTCCACCCACTAAAAAAACACTCCTTCATTGCCTTTTTTCTCACGGTACCGACGTCTTGCCATTTCATAAGGGGGGCAAGCAACATAAGGCTGAAAACACGACGGTTTTTGATTCACAGACAAGAAAACGTATTTTATTTCAACACACACCAACCGAAACACAATGTAACAAAAAAATCATTTTCCTTTTTTGCTTCGTTCGGTGTGTATTGAGAAAAAACAAAGCTGAGTTTGCGATGAAGTTGTGCCAATTTTATTTAACACTTTTATTATTTTATTTAAGCACAAAATAGAGAGTGGTGGATTTATCCTTACAATCATAAACGAGATGCAGAGGACACCTTCAAAAACGACAACGACACTCCTTTGAAACGTTTTTGTTTCATTCGGTGTTGATTGGCCGTATGCCAACCCGTGAATTTTCGGTTACCATTCACGATGCGCTTCGAATCAAAAATATGATTTTTATTTCGCCTGTTTTGGTGTGTGTTGCCTCATAAAAAGCAATGTATTGTTGTTTCATAAGGCAAAAGAAAACGTTTTGTCTGGTCCGGTGTGTGTTCAGCCTTACTTGCTCCCAATCTTATTGGTGATTCAACACTCTGTCGCCTTGCTCGTTCAAAGTGTTTTAGTTGTGTCGTAATTTACTTTGCATAATCACTCACAGCACTCCATATCTCCTGCGATTGAATCATAAGATGAACTATGTTTGCTATATTTCTTCAAACTCATTTCTTAGCGTTACCTTTTAAACCGTTTGATGGACGAGCTCTTATTCAAAATATAAATACGTCGTATATAGCCAATAGTGCAATAAGAAATGCAACACTAACCGAACTTAAGGAAGAAATAAAGGAACTTTAAACTAAGAAAGCTCCTGGATAGTGGATACGGCCTAATCACGTGAGAGGTTCTTAAAGCTCTACGAATGTCGACGAAGTCATAATGGTCCTTAAGCTTTGAAAACCGCCGAATGAAAAAACGCCCTATAGACCAATTTCACTCCGTCCAATTATATCTAAAGTGTTCGAGAGAATATTGATTAAGCGAATACAGCCGATAATAGAACAAAGGCATCTCATTCCGGATCATCAATTCGGATTCAGAAGTAAGCATTCTACAGTTGAACAGGTGCATAGAATAACACATGTAATCGAAAAATCTCTTGAAGAAAAAAGGATTTGTTCAAGCGTATTCCTTGACGTTTCTCAAGCCTTTGACAAGGTCTGGCATGAAGGCTTACAGTTAAAATTATGGCCAGAGCACCTATATAATATTTTGAAGAACTTCCTTACGAATAGACTATTCCGCGTCAAATGTGAAAACGAATATTCAGATTTTAAGGAAATAATGAAGACACTGAGCTAGCTACATTTGCCAACGACACTGCTATCTTGGCAGTAGATAAAACAATCGAAGGTACTACAGAAAAACTGCAAGAAGCTTTGGATAGAGTAAATGAATTGACAAAGGTTTGACGAACCGCACTCAACAAGACCAAATCTGTTCATGTGAATTTTACTTATAAGAAAATAAATAATTTGCCGCTCTTTCAAACTCGGTTTAAATTCCGGTTGCAAACGAGGCTAAGTATCTAGGAATGACACTTGATGCAAAGCTGAAATGGAAAGCGCATGTAAAGAAAAAACGCAAAGAATTAGATAATAAATATCGAGAAATGTATTGGTTACTTGGAAAAAATTCCAAGCTTAATATAGAGAACAAACTGCTTTTATATAAGCAAGTGCTAAAGCCAGTATGGTCATATGGTATACAACTCTGGGGTTGTACCAAAATAAGTAACATTAAAATTTTACAAACTTTTGAAAACAAAGCGCTAAGAGGTATTGTTAATGCGCCATAGTATATCAGAAATAGAGATATCCACAGAGAAACTTTACAAAGTTTTGAAAACAAAGCGTTAAGAGGTATTGTTAATGCGCCATGGTACATCCGAAATAGCGATATGCACGGAGATCTTGGCATTAAAACAATCGAAGACGAAATCAAAAACTACGCGAGAAAGCATAAAAGTCGACTAGAAAGTCACGTAAATATTACTTCAAGTTTTAGATCAGAATCAAACTTTTAAGGTCAATTTACAGCTGAGCGAGCTGCGAAGGCCCGAACTGCGAACAAACCATTCTTAGCATATTTTTAAGCACGCCATTCGCAGTTTTACTATTCTAAAGGAACGAAGCTTAATTTATCTATCGATTAATATAAAAAAAAAGTTGAATTGTAATTAGTTTCTGTGAGGAAATTATCAATTCGTCAATTTTCCGCGAACAGGCGAATGCTTTCTGCGAACTGTCAACTTTTATTCACATTCCACACATGTAGGACGCAATCCACCTTTCCGCGACCAAAACATTCGCGAGAGTTGAAGCTCACAATTCTTTTGTTTGTTCTTGGTGGTTAAGATCGTGGTCGAATTTATCGAAAGAAGGTAAGATATTACCTTCTGCATAAAAGCTGCGCTATGTTTTGAAAAAATTAATGACAACTGAAATGCGCGGCTTGCCGCGACCAGATGAAAAAGCAGCTGTGAATGAAATGTCAAAATTGGCGAATATTCGGTCGTTCGTATTCGCAGGTCGATGAGCTGTGAATGGACCTTTAGACTTATTGCGATAAGTAACCGCGTCTAAACGGCGGAGCTAGCAGGAACTGCTAATGGGAAGCTACCTGCAAAACGTCATTAGTTGCAGTAAAGATAAAAGAACAAGTTTGTTTTGAAGGGACATTTTTTAGTGGGGTTTCATAGTGTTTTGTTGAAGATTTTCATCTACCCTCAGGAAAACAAAAAACAAAAATATTTCTTAGCGTTTGTCTCTCGGTTTTGATCGCGAACAGTGAAAGAATACATATTCCGTATCTTCCCCAGCCTGGGTGCAATTCGGACAGTAGTGAGAATCATCGTGTTTGAATCTGTTGAGATACGCGCGAAAGCATCCATGTCCACTTAGTAATTGCGTTGTGTATAAATCTACCTCGCCATGGTTGCGGTCTGATCATGCCTTAAGAAGCGGCATGAGACGATAACTCCATCTGCTTTTACTTGACACGCTCTGTCGTTGTCGTTACTTACTTACTTAAGTGGCGCTACAGTTCGGGGTGAATCTGGGCCTCAACCAACAAGTCTCTCCATTTAGCTCGGTCTTTAGCTAATTGCCTCCAGTTGCGCACTCCAAGTTGGTCGAGGTCCCCTTGAACTTGTCCCCTTGCGCGCCACCTACGGCGATGATTCCCTCTACTGCGTCGTCCCTCGGGATTAGATTCGAAGACTCTGCGGGCGGGAGCGTTGGTGTCCATTCGCTCTAGATGTCCTAGCTCAGACGTCCAATACCCAGTTTTTTGACTAGGTCAATGTCGCTGTACAGCTCGTATAGTTCGTGATTGAATCTGCTCCTCCAAAACCCGTCAACGCAACGGGACCGAATATCTTACGAAGAACTTTTCTCACGAAGCGACCAAGGATATCTTCATCCTCTTTTAATAAAGTCCATGTTTCAGCGCCGTAAAGCAGGACTGGGATGATTAAGGTCTTATACAGAGTCTTCTTAGTTGTTCTAGATAGGACTTTACTGTTGAATTGCCTTATAAGCCCAAAAAACAGCGATTGGTAAGAGTTATTCTTCGCTTGATTTCTGCGCTGATCTTGTTTTTTGAGTTTATAGCAGAGCCAAGGTAGACAAAGTCCCTTACTACCTCGAAGTTATAGCTGCCCACTGTGACGTTCTGTCCAATTCGTCGGTGTTGGCTGTCCCTTCTTGTTGACAGCATATACTTGGTTTTGCCCTCATTTATCGCTAAACCCATTTTGGCGCTTCCGCCTGAATGCTTGCAAACGCACCGGTGACAGCCCGCTGAGTTCTTCCGATAATGTCTATATCGTCGGCGTATGCAAGCAGTTGTACAGACTTGTAATAGATTGTGCCTCCGGTGTTGGCTTGTGAGTTCCGCACAATCCGTTCAAGTACAATATTAAAGAAGTCACATGACAGCGCGTCTCCTTGTTTAAAACCTTTTTTGACATCAAAGGTCTCGGTGGGGTCATTATCGACCTTGATGGAGCAGCGAGCGTTTTCCATCGTCATCCTGCACAGACGGACAAGTTTGGCAGGGATGTCAAAACTAGACATGGCTCTATAAAGCTCTTCTCTATAGATGCTGTCATAGGCGGCCTTGAAATCGATAAAAAGATGGTGCACATCGATTTGTTGTGTTATGATTCCGCTAAGCAGATTGCTCTTTCTGGTAAGTTCGCCTCTCCATTGGCTAACACTTGTTCCTGTCTCCTTATTTCGTATGTGTTTTAAAACTCCTCTCCCAGTATATCGATTGCGAGTAATCCTACAATAACATGGACTGCATCTTCTGATATTGTACAAAATGCACTGCATACTCGAATTGGACAAAATCGGTACGTCAACTCAATTTTACGCTGGTATGACTGGGTTTTCATAGCCTTGACCCATATTGAGGAGCCGTAGATCATCACAGATGTAGCCACATTGGTCAAAAGCCCCCGATTGCTGTATATCGCTCCTCCATGATCTGGCATGCTGCGCATGAGTGCATTATTTACTCGCGAGGCTGTGCCACTAGCATATTCCAGATGTTCGTCAAACGAGAGCCTTGTGTCAATCATGACGCCTAGGTATTTAATGGCGTTATTTGACCTAATCTGGTGCCCCCTATAGTAAGAGTGATCGTTTCCCAAACCTTTTTGCTACTGATTAGTACCGCTTATGTTCGGCTGATTTTAAATTCACAGATTCAAATCAGCATTGAACAATTTCGATTATGTCAGTGCTTATTTGGACCACTTCTTACAGTAACTTGGAAACCACGACTATCGCAATATCGTCCGTAAGGCCTACAATCGTAGCTCCTTCTGTTATATGTAGCTTGAGCATCTCGTCGTACATGACATTCCACAGAAGTGGACCCAACACGAAACTCTGTGGCATTCCTCCTGTGACGGCATACTCCTTGGGTCCATCGAATGTCACCCGTCCAATATGATAGGGGTACTCTATATTTCATGGTACCTCCGAAAATAGGCTTAAGGGGAAACTGGCTATTTGGTTTGAGCACTTCCGTTGAATACGTCGACAAAACGTGGGTAGGCAGGAGACATTACGGTGGTGTTTAAGCAAAACAATACTTACCTACTTAGATGGCGCTACAGTCCGGGGTGGACCTGGGCCTCAACCAACAAACCTCTCCAGCCAGCGCGGTAACGAGCCAGCTGCCTCCAGTTGCGCACGCCAAGTTGGTTGAGGTCCCCTCCACTTGTTTGCGCCACTTACCGCGAGGTCGTCCATCCGGGGTGGATTCGAAGACTTTCTTAACGGGAACGTCGGGCTCCATCCGCTCTAAATGACCCAGCCATCTTAGTCGCTGTATGTGAACTCTTCTGACTAAGTCGATGTCCATGTACAGGCCGTATAGTTCGGCATTGTACCTTCTCCTCCACTCACCTTCTATGCAGACGGGATGAAAGATCGGTCGAAGACCTTTTCTCTCAAAATAACCAAGGGCATCCTCATCCAGTTTTGTCAAAGCCCATGCCTCTGCGCCATACAGCAGCACTGCGATGATTAGTGTCTTATAAAGAGTTATCTTAGTAGTTCGAGATAGGGCTTTGCTACTTAATTGCCGTTTTAGCCCATAGAAATAACGATTGGCAAGAGTAATTCTTCGTGTGATCTCCCTACTGATGTCATTTGAGGAGTTCACCATAGAGCCTATTGTGACGTTCTGTCTAAGACGCCGATGTTGAGTGTCCTTTTTTGTAGACAGCAAATATTTTGTTTTGCTTTCATTGACCGCTAGACCCATCTTTGCTGCCTCGATCTCAATACTCGTAAATGCCCCATTGGCTGCCCGCTGAGTTCTTCCGATTATGTCAATGTCATCGGCATAAGCGAGCAGTTGTACTGACTTGTAAAAGATTGTACCTCCGGTGTTGGCTTGTGAGTTTCGTACAATTCTCTCAAGTACTATGTTAAAGAGATCGCATGATAGCGCGTCACCTTGTCTAAAACCTTTCCTGACATCGAATGGTTCGGTGGTGTTCTTACCGACTCTGATAGAGCAGCGAGAGTTCTCCATCGTCATTCTGCACAAACGAACGAGCTTGGCAGGGATGCACATACACGCTATCATAGGCAACATTCAAATCGATAAAGAGGTGGTGCGTATCGATTTTGTATTCATGGGTTTTTTCCAAGATCTGCCGTAGCGTGAATATTTGGTCAATGGTGGACTTTCCCGGCCTGAAACCGCACTGATAAGGACCTATCAGATTGTTGACGATCGGTTTTAGGCGTTTACATAATACGGCAGACAGGATCTTATATGCGATGTTGAGGAGACTTATACCTCTGTAATTGGCGCAGTTTAGACGATTTCCTTTCTTCAGGATTGGGCAAATGATGCTGATTTCATCGTGTTTACTTTCGTCCGAACAGATTTTACAGATAAGCTGGTGCATGCTCCTTACTAACTCATCTCCTTCTGCCTTGAAAAATTCAGCGGCAAAGCCGTCGGCTCCAGCAGCCGTGTTGGATTTGAGTTAAGATATCGCTATCCTCACTTCATTCTGACCGGGTTGACGGGAATCTTACTGTTGAATGGCTCATTCTGCCTGACAGCGGAATATTGATCATCATCGCCGTTTAACAGTCTGCAGAAGTGTTCCTTCCATATTCTCAGCACCGACTGCGATTCTACTACTATGTTGCCATTTTTGTCCCTGCAGGCTTCTGTTCTGGCTTTGAAACCCTGGCATGTTCTTTTTACCCTTTGGTAAAATTTTCGAACATTATTCCTGCAATAAAGTCTCTCAATCTCCTCGATCGAGCGCTTCTCATGCTCCTTTTTCTTCTTTCTGAGAAGTCGATGTTCCTCTTTTCTCCTGCGCACGTAGAGCTCGTAAGCAGCTCTAGTCCTTCTATGCAGCGCCGCTTTGTACGCCTCTTGTTTTGCTGCATGTGCTTGCCGGCATTCCTCATCAAACCAGGGGTTTCGTTGTGGTGGGCGAGAGAAACGCAGTACATCAAAGGCGGCATCTCTGATGGCTTGTTGGCAACGCTGCCACTGGTCTTCCGCATTTGCTGCTGGCGGCATAAGACTTAGATTGAGATTAGAAGAAACACGATCGGCAAAGGTTCTGGCGGTCTCTTGCGATTGTAGCTTTTCGACGTCAAATTTCGTCACAGCATTTCGTTGATTTCGCTCCGTTATGGATATCCGCATCCGTACCTTGGCTGCAACTAGGTAGTGATCCGAGTCCACGTTGGCTCCTCGGAAAGTCCGGACACCCAGAATACTGGAAGAGTGCCTTGCGTCGATCGCAATGTGATCGATTTGGTTGACAGTTTTTCGATCAAAGGAGAGCCATGTTCCTTTGTGAATGTCGAGACGTGGGAACCGCGTACTAGCTACGAAAAATGTTCGCCCCGCCGCAAAGTCGATTAGCCTGAGTCCATTGCCGGATGTGATGCTGCGCAGGCTGTGTTTTCCGACCACGCTACCAAAGACGTCCTCTATTCCTAATTTTGCGTTAAAATCACCTAGGATAATTTTAACGTCGTGGCAAGGGCATTGCTCATACGTCTTGTCCAAGAGCTGGTATAAGCCATCCTTTGTCGCGTGGTCCTTCTCCCAGTGGGGGGTGTGAACGCATATTGCCCTAATGTTGGAAAATTTAGCCTTGTTACGGATAGTCACAAGGCGCTCGTTCACATGCCGGAAACTCAAGACTTCGTGCCTAAGTCTGCCTCCAATAACAAATCCGCACCAGAATAGACGCTGTCCTTGTTGTCTGTAGCAATCGCCGTAGTAGATGTGGCAGTTTTTCATACTCCTTTTGCCCGGCCCATCCCATCGCACTTCTTGGATGGGGTTAATGTCTGCTTTGAGACACTCTAGGGCCTCCGCAAGTTGTTCGGCTGCTCGTGGTTTGTAGAGGGACCTAACATTCCATGTGCAGACACGAAGATCGTTGTCCTTTTTACGTTTGCTTGGGTCGTCAGCAGTAAAATCATCCGTATGCGAGGCTGTTGGTTGCTTCGTAACCGAAAGTTTTTTACGTGGTAGGGAAGTTAACCCGACGGCACAACCCCCAACCTGGAGGACCAGGTCCCTTTTTTTGCAACCCCTAGGACGAGGGGCCGGATACACCGATGTCAGTAACCCACTTCGGAGATATGAGCGCTGCTGTCGGCCCATTAAAGGTTCATCTGCCACCATCTCTTTTTCAATACCCTGTCGTAGTATTGAAAATCCTTACAGACCTCAGCTCCAAATATGTCGAAGTAGTTCCGGTAAGGTATCCGCTGGTCTATATACGTCACCGTTGATTCCATCGAGAAAATTCATACGCCGCACGTCCTCCTTCTGAAGAGCTCTTGCTAGACTTTTAAAACGCATATTTTAGCCAATCAGGTCAACAAGAGATGCCTCGTCCGGTTAAACATATGTGCGCTGAAGTTCACCCAGATGTGCTTACGCAGGTCTAAGTGTTAGTTCACTGTCATATAGCTATCTAGCGGGCACCACGAGGAGGTGATGATGCGATTTTGCCACGCCAAGCAAGACAATACTGTTCGCAATATTTATGATTCCTACAAGCTTTATCGCGGGATTATGTATCCTATTTAAGAAGTGCAATATGGTTTTTGATGAACCTGACCAGATGTAGGCGTTGCACTCTAACTTAGGGCGACTTGGTTTCGTGGAGAATCATTGCAAAATTGTTTGAAGAAGTTTCTTTTCTACTAACGAAAAGCCATATAAGCCCGAATGCCTGTGAAATATTGTCAGCCAAGTTAGCTACGCAGGTTTTTAGCGGAAATTTTTGGACTGCAATTTTTAATGCTATTGCAGCAAACGGCTATAAAAAGGATGCTGATAAAAAGTAGCTATATCAATGGCAATGAAACGAACAATTTTCTTCGTTTTATTTTGTTGATAGCATTTGAAGGCATGGTTAAAAGGATTAAGAAAATATTTGAGTGTCAATTTGTCCTGATTGAATTTATGAAAACTTGAACAAAACTTAAGTCAGTCTTCATAATAATTGGCCTGATAAAATTTTCAAAAAAAAAAAATTAATAAAGATTTTGGTGTAGTGAAAAGCATGAAACGCTTATAAAACCTTTAACCACAACTTTCGTATATGTATATGTATGTATATAAACATAATACATTGCAATAATATTATTATCACTTATTTTTATATGTATGTGCAAAGAGGACAAACAAAAACAAACTCAACTCACATATGACTGGTATCGATGGTGTGGTTGACAGCAGCAGTGGCAGAAAAGGTAGCGGTACCAGGATTTTCATCAATGACTCTCTTACGAAGTACACACTGGCTCTCTTCGTGAAGGCAAAAGAGACAATAAAGCAAAAGAGCGTAAAATATGTATGGTACAGTAATAATGAAGTTCTTATGAGAAAGGTTGAGGGGGGTAAAGTCATCTCTATTAAATCGTTTAATGACCTTGAACTTATTTAGTGCATTATTTTTTCTTTTGAAATGAACTTTGATAATGATTTAATCGAAGACTTTTCTTCCCTTATTCCATGCATTTCCAGCTGTGAGAATGTTTTTAAAAATAGTTCCTACTGTAATGATAAACTCTTTATTGTTCACCAGAATATCAGAAGGCTAAGAGAAAACTTTTCAGCTCTGGTCACACACCTTGATTCTTTTATGTGCGTTCCAGATATTGTTTTTGTGTCCGAAATTTGGATCTATAACTTTGAGAAAAACGATTACTTTATCCCCGGGTTCAACTTTTTTGCTAAAACGAATGAATATTTCGCTGCAGGTGGAGTTGGGTGTTTTGTGAAAGAGAACTACAAGGTTATTGATGTCTTGTGTGTTGATTTTTTGAGTGCTGATATTTTAAAAGTTTCTATTGGATTTAACCATGAAATGTATGTGTTTTTATGTGTCTATAGACTGCATATGTTTAATGTTTTGATGTTTATAAAAGAGTTTTCTGAGATTTAAATATTAGCAGTTTGGTTGGTAGTAAAAGCGTTTCTGGCTACTTGATATTGCTAGCATCGCATGGTCTAGCATGCTTTATCAATGAGCCCATTAGGAATGTTTCAGGTAGCTGCCTAGATCATATTTATGGGCGTTTCAAAAATGTTGCATTCAGTAAGTGCGAGAAATGTGCCTTCGACTTCAGAATTACTGATCACTCCATGACGGGACTCCTATTTAACATCTCAGAGAATAAAGTTTGTAGAATTCTTAATTCGTCTGATAGAAGAATGAAAATAAATTTTAGTAAACTTAGAAACAACCTATTTTACGAGTTTTGGGAAAAAGTATATGCTTGTAGTGATGCATCCACGTCCTTTACAATATTTATTGACACTCTTCAGAAGCACATTTTTAGTTGTTCCTCATTGCAGCCCTCCAAAAAGTTAGTAAAGAGACTAAAACCCTGAATATCCAGATTGCTGTTAAACAAAGTTATAAGTAAAAACAAACTTAGAATGAAGTGCAAAAAGCATCCTGATAATTTAAGTTTAAGAAGAAGGTATAAGAAATTGTGTATCGAACTTAAAAAGGAGATTCCGATTTGCCGCGATACCTATTACCGCACTCAATTCAACTCTACAGAGCGAAATTTAAAAAATGAATGGCAGGTAGTAAACAGTATACTAAATAAATCCACTCGTTCTAACAGACCTACTGTTTTACGTATTGATGACTATGAGGTGTCTGACAAACTTGCTATTGCCGATGCATTTAATTGCTATTTTGTTAATGGTGGTAGCAATTTACAACCTCGTTCAGACTATGCAATTTGTTCTCTCTGTCCGTCTATTTGTGGATGTGCAGAACCAGTGCAAAGTACCAGTTTTGTTTTTCAGCCCATAACTTCCCTTGAAGTTTTAATAGTTATTGGTACTTTAAATAAATCGAATTCATGTGGAGCTGATGGTATTTCCAACTTTGCACTTAAACAAATCGCATGTTTCATAGTAGATGTCTTGGAATATATTTATAATCGTTGCGTGTTTGCGGGGGTCTTTCCCGATAGCCTCAAATGTGCTGATATAATTCCACTACTTAAAAAGGTTCTGCTGCTGAAATTGGCAACTATAGGCCCATCTCGCTTCTCACAGTTTTTAGTAAAGTTTTTCAAAAACTTATGAAAAATAGGGTAGTGAGCTTTTTAAATAAAACTGAGTTCTTTAATACAGCTCAATTTGGATTTCAAAAAGGGAAATCGACGGAAGATGCACTCCTACAGTTTTGTTCTCAAATAATCTCTCACCTTGATGAGAAAAAATGTACGGCTGGTTTATTTATTGACATCACCAAAGCTTTCGATATGGTGAACCACAATTGTTTGGAAAAGGCAGGATTCCGTGGTTTTGTGCTCAATTGGTTCAAATCGTATCTTGGAAATCGGTCGCAAAGAGTGAAGGTAGATGAAATAAGGAGCGAAATTAAGTTCTTTAATCTGGGTGTACCACAAGGCTCTGTTTTGGGTCCAATTCTGTTCTTGGTTTACGTCGATTCACTGTTTCCTCTTAATTTTAAAGGTTCACCTACTGCTTTTGCGGATGATATAGGTTTTTCCTATGGTCTGAACACCTCTTTGGACCTGATTTCTAATATTAATTGGGATCTAAATCTACTGAGACACTGGTTCGCTGAACATAATTTAGTTATAAGTTCCAAAACTAAAATAATGTTCTTTAACTTATCTGCTTCGCAAAAATTAGAAGCTAACGTATATTTCCACGCACCTGAGTGTCAAAGATACAAGCTGTCTAATTGCAATTGTACGTCTGGTTTTCCCTCTCCCACTTTTTATAGTAGTGTTAACTGTAGTGATAAATGTTTCCTAATAGAGAGAGTAGACGACTTCAAGTACTTGGGGCTCACCCTAGATTCTAGAATGAGTTTTTCGACTCATACAGATACATTGAGAAAGTACTTCCGATGCACACTTAGACACTTCTATTATTTGCGTAATGTATGCTCAACTAAGCTTTTAAAGATACTATGGGATTTTCCATTCTAAGCTACAATATGGAATTGCTTGTTGGGGAGGTGTGTATCAAAATAAAATACAACCGCTTCTGATTTTGCAAAAATATGTTTTAAGAAACATTTGTCGTAAACTTGGTAGGCATCCCAGTTATCCTTTGTTCTGTGACCTGAAAATTCTTCCTGTTCGTCATTTGTATTGTTTTAAGGTGTTAAAAACGTTCTTTATGAAGTCTGGTAATCGCAATTATCGTTTAATTTCAAATTATAATTTACGTAGAAACTTTTCAAATATGTTATCTGTACCACTGCATTCCGTAACTTTTTTTCTGTTTTATCTCATCGGTTGTTTAATAAACTCCCACAGTATATTAGGGCAATATCAATATCTGGAAGGTTTTTAAAAGCGTTAAAATGTGGCTCTTCCGCTTTGACTATGTTGGCTTGGAATCCCTTATTCTCTGATATTTTGGTTTAACTTAATTTTTATTTTTTTTATATTTACTTCGCTATTGCATATTTAGCAATTAATTTTGTTTGTAATTACTTGCATTTACTTTCTTTTTCTTATTGTTTTGAACTAACTCATAATCTTTTATTGTTGCTATGTAAGTTGAACTTTTAAGGTCACCCCGCCTAAAAATTTTCTTTTTATTGTATAGCCTATTGAAGTGGCATTCTAATCTATTTTTATAGCTTATATCAAAAATACAGAATGTCACAACATTTCTTATATTTCTGATAGGACTGAATTGTTTTATATATATTGAATTTATTTTTTTTTTTGTATCCTGAATCATAAGAAATAATAAATAAAAAAAAGAATACATGCATATGCCTCTATACACATTGTATCTATATATATATTAAGCCACATTAATATATTAAGCATTATCAGTTTTGGTAACCGCTATTTTATTCCAAAAAGTGAACAAATATGTCGTTACAACCGATATTTAATTGAGTGTTTTTAAATAATAAAAAATAAATCTCTAATTGGGGTATAAAACATTAAAATTATGTATTAAATATTTTCGCAAATGCATACTTATACACGTACATACATATATGTACCTACATACAATTATATTAACGCGAAGAAAAATATTTACACATCAAAATCCGAAATATAGCAACGTTGCTTATTATATTACCGCATAGAAATAATGAAATGTGGCAACATTTTACTGTGTGCATATTGCAAAATAACTTGATCGACAATTAAGTTAAACACCAAAAAATATAAAAAGCACAAAAGGTACAACCAGACATACTATCTCGCAAACCAAAATGGTCCTTACCAGTGCTGCCACTAGACGCATAGCGGATTATAGCAGATACATAAAAAAAAGCTAGAAGATTGAAACAAAAGGTAGCACAAGAGTTTTCGAGTATCATCAAACTATAATTCATTTATTTATTAAAATTTGCACTTAAAGTGACAAACAATGAACAAAAATAAATAATTAGGCTTTGCGACGACACACGCCCGGCAAAAATCCTCATCCTAATCCTCCACGTGGGTGCCAGCCGGTAATAACCACCACAGTAGTCTTGTGTGATGTCAAGATGGGGTTAGCTAAGGTCAAAGAGCATTGTATGGGATTCTTAACTACTCAATAGTGTAATCCTCTACATATGCTTCTTGACCGAGGTACCTGATTTCAGTGGTGGTGTGAGCGCTCTAATGCAGGAAAGCGTGCCCAAGAATGCAAGGCTGGGGGTTAAACCAGTCTCTAACGAGCTCCTTCGGACGCACGGGCGCGGTCTGACGTATGTTTGCCTTATCCCGATAAATCGGCTCTGTCGGGACCGACCGATTTTCCGTAACACTCGTGGGACAGAAAAAAAAACACAAAAAACAAAAAAAAAAAATTAAACCCGGGCACTTCGTCGGAAGATGAACTGCTCGCCTCCAGTCAGGAGACCCTAGTGGGAAGCGAGAACCTTGAGTTAAGTTTCATTCAAGGCGCGCTCCCCGAACCGTCTATACCCTCCACTTCAGCAGCAGCGCAGGACACTCGACTTAGTGCCCAAAAGCGCGAATTACGATAGCAGCAGAATAGGCAACTAAGAATTCATCTATAGGTACTATGAATAAGACAACTTAAATTGAACTTCTAACTTGGATGTTGCTTTATTGGTTGTTAAACGAAGAATGATTTTCTTTTGACAAAGTTTTCAGAAAAATAGAAAAATATTGCAAAAGGATTTTGCATAGCAACAGCTTAGATATGATGTTTGCTTAGTTTATAATTTACACAGTTAAATGTTGCAGGTGTATCTTTAATTTATAGTGCTGTTATGATGTGGGTGATATGCGTATCATAACTCCTCCCGAGGACCGAGAGCATCGAAGGTCATAGGCATCTTGATAGTGATGTTTGATGATCCGAATAGATGTTGGCATTGGGCTCATGACCGGTGTAGCTCTTGTTTTGTTCTTGATGTCGTCTTTACGCCGAGTCTCCACGAGACATATTTATTTCAAACATTATGTCAGACATCATGTTAGAAATTTTTATTTTTTTATACGGTGGGCAAATTATGTCAAGAAATTTCATTTTCAACCATATCACATATGAGCAAGCAACGACCAATTCTTGCTTGCCACCGAGTCTCCACGAGACATATTTCTTTCAGACTTCATGTCAGGCACCAATCAGCCATGTTTTCTTCGTAGTAAAACTCAAATTGACACTCCCTGTCAAATTTATTTCAGGGTTTATTTCCACAGAGATGGCAAGAAATGAAAGCAGAAATCGATTTCTTGAAATGAGTCATTTCAAGAAATTTGCGGTCTCCATTGGAAATTTCGATTGCATGAAATATTTCTTGCAATGAATTATTGCCAGTGGAGACCACGGGTTAGGTTTGTCCACCATGTGAATTACTCATTGGTTTAGGAAGAGGATAGGAAAGTGGGTGACAGTGATAGTTGGTTGCTAGGTTTTAACTCTTATTTCTTTCATTACAAACTAGAATTTATTAAAGTGATTTATCAAATTGCAACAAAACGAGAAACATGATTTATCAAACTATATCTATTATTAAATTCATATTTTTATTTTTATTTATTTTATTAATACATTTTTTTTTTTTTTTTGTTTTCTGAATAATAACTTGTTGCATTTATCGTATGTATGTATTTATTAATTTTTGCTAGTGAATTTCCTTTTTTTCCTTAATTTTCTGTTTGTGAACTTTACGTTTATTAGTGTCTACAGTTATTTTATTATTTTTAAGAACTATGTGTTCATTAAAACGAGGGGCTAATTTGTTTCTTCTATCGTCGAGTTCATATATTTTATCATTTGTCTTAAAGTCTGGTGGGTCTTTACGTTTCTGATTTCGTTTGTCTATTATGTTTTTCTTGTACGCTAAGTTTCGTCCATAAACTAGATTACTTAAGAATGCATAGTTCTTTATATGCTCTTTTAGATAGTCCTGTTCTGTTAAAGTATTATTGGCTCTAGGTAAAAATAAATTGTGCTTGTTGATATGACCAGTTAAAACTTCAAAAGGTGTGAGCTTTGTTCCGGAGTGGATGGAGTTTTTATACGTGATAACTGCCTCATCAACGATTTCTCCTATTGACTTATTTGGATTTTGAAGTTTTATTATTCTTACCAACTCAGTGAGTGTAGAGTGAAATCTCTCCACTGGTGAATTCCCTGTTGATGTTTTTGCGCAGATAGAGTGTAATTCGATATCATATACATTTAAAAATTCCCTAAAAAGTGTCGACAAGAATTCACTGCCGTTATCTGTAATAATTTTTTTCGGGATCCCATGGTGGGAAAAGAAATGCTTTACAGATTTTATAAGGTTTATGCTGTTTCTTGCAGGTAGTAAATATACACTAGAAAACCGACTAAATTTATCCAATATTGTAAGAAAATTCTGCTTATGTATTGAGTAAATATCTAAGTGAAGTAAGTTTAGGGGTTTTTGTGGGGTTTCGGTGAGCTCATACTTTAAAGGTTGCCTTAAACGGTCATATTTATACCTATGACATGTCTCACAGTTATTTATAATTCGAGTAATAACATTTTTTATGTTTGGGAAGTAATACTTTCGTTTTGGTGCTCTAACGTTTCAGCGATTCCTCTATGATTCGACTTTTCATGATAGCTTCGAACTAATTTTTCCTGTTCGTCGCTTTCCATCACATCATCCAAAAGAAAAGTACTTCTAACTAATTTGATATGGCTATGATTGAAAAACTTAGAATAAACAGACTGAACTTTTCTAAAAGTTGTGTCGTCGGTTAAAATAGCTGTTAGTCTTTTTGTATTTACGTAGTCTTTGAGTATTTGAGCTATACTAGTTTCGCTACAAATCCTGTTACTTTCTATTGTGTATCTTTTCTTTCTCTTAAATAATATACTCAGTTTTGCATGAAGTTTTGTTTTATTTTCATTGTATTTTAGTATAAGTTGGTTGGAAAATTCATTTATCGCTCGTTCGGAAATAGGAATGCCATCGTTGTTATTTTCTTCGGCCGAGTGAATTGTCGATAATTGTTCACCTTCATCAATGTTGTTTTCAAGGGAAACGTTGTCAATACCTTGAAACTCAGGTGTATCATTTGCATGTAACTCGATGCGAGACAAAGCATCTGCATTTGAATTTAACTTGCCTTTCTTATACACAATAGTATACTCAAATTCCTCTAGCCTAAGGCGCCAACGTACCAATTTGGAATTTGGTTCCTTAAGTGAAAAAAGCCAAGTTAATGGTTTATGATCCGTCACGATTTGAAATTTTCTACTGAATAAGTATGGACGAAAGTATTTTGCGGACCACACAATTGCTAATAGCTCTTTCTCAATAGTGCTATAATTTTGTTCTGATAATGATAATGTCCGACTTGCATAACAAACTGGTTTATCGGATCCTATTGACCCTTGAGACAAAACAGCACCAACGTTACTTGCATCCGTAGTAAGGTTGAAAGGTCTGGAGAAATCGGGATACTGCAAAATAGGATCATTGCAAAGAAGATTCTTGCAAGTTTCGAAACAGTTAATGTATCCAGAGTCCAGTATAATACTTTTACCCTTGCGAAGACATTCAGTTAGTGGTTTTGTCAATTGGGCGAAATCTTTTATAAATTTTCGGTAGTAACCGATTAATCCCAAAAAGGACTTTATTTGCTTCGAGGTTTTAGGAATAGGAAAATTCTTTATAGCCGAAATTTTATCCGGGTTGGGCTTAACTCCGTCAGCTGTTACCATATGTCCTAGATATGATACTTCTCTATGAAGAAATTCTGATTTATCTAATTGTATTTTCAAATTAGCATCCTGGAGCCTTTTAAATACCATTTCCAAGTTTTGAATATGCTCCTGAAGAGATGTAGAAAATACAATAATGTCGTCAACGTATACGAGACAAATTTTGCCTTGAAGGTCACGCAGAACGTTGTCCATAACACGTTGAAAAGTCGATGGTGCATTTTTTAAGCCAAAAGGCATGCGAAGAAACTCATAGTGACCATGTTCTATTGAAAATGCTGTCTTAGGAATATCTTCGACCTTAACTTGAATTTAATGAAAACCCGATGCGAGATCCAATGTGGTAAAATAGATAGATTTTCCTAGTTTATCTAGGATGTCGGAGATATTTGGTATTGGATATCGATCTCCAATTGTCTTTTCATTCAATTTGCGATAGTCAATGACTAACTGCCATTTTTCTTTGCCGCCTGCGTCCCTTTTCTTTGGCACTATCCATATTGGGGACGACCATGGAGAAAAGCTTGGGCGTATTATTCCCTCAGCAAGCATTTTATTTATTTGCTTTTGAACTTCCCCTTATGAATGTGTGGGTACCGGTATGACTTTGAATAGATAGGTACATCATCTTGAGTTTTAATTCCATGTTTGATCTCATTTGAAAACGTTAAGTTCTGACCATCCCTGAAGAAAATATGTCTATATTTCTCACACAATGTTCTAATTGAATATTCTTCTTCGACATTGAGGTGACTAGTACGGATTAATTCAGACAAATTTGTGTGTTTTAAGTCTTCACAATTATTTATTGAAAGATTATGAACTTCTAGTATGCCATTTGGATTAATTGGTTCCGATTTCAAAGGTTGTTCGAGAACGAATGTTTGTGAAGAATTGGAAGTATTTTCTACTACCACAAACGAATACCAATTGCATGCCGTGTAAATGCCTTCAGGTATAGTGATATCTTGTTTTATCTGTGTTCGTTTAATATAAATATTCGAATTTTCTACATCTAACAACAACTTTGTTTAGTCCTGGAATAGTGTACGATTTTGAAATCAAATTAGGTTTGTAGCTCAAAAGTATTTTGGTGCATTTATTTTCTAAAACTGAATCCCTTAGATCAATTTTCATTCCCAAATCTTTCATCATTTCTGTACCTATAAGGCCATCAAAATAAGTATGAAATTTAAAAATTAAAAAGGAGAGCTTATTTCTTGTGTTAAATTCTGGTAATCCGTCAAGGATTAGCTCTTGATCGACACATTTAGTATTAAAAATCGTTTTAATTTCAATAGGCTCTATTGTATTTATTGGTTTATTTATTGATACTTCTGGACTTAAGAAGGATTTGTTACTACCTGTGTCTATTAAAAATTTTAAGGGTTTGTTATTTAAGCTTCGTATTGTTATATAGGGTAATAAATTTGAATTATAATTATTGATGTCTAGATATCCTATTGATTCTCCGAGGCTTGCAAAAGAAAATTTGAATCATCTATCTCATTGACATTTTGGTTTGAGGAGATAGGCATATCTAAATGTTGATAGTAGCTTTCGACATGTTCACGAGGCTTATAATTAGATTGGTCTGAGTTCGAAGGTCTGGGGGTATCAATCTTATTAGTACAATAATTACTCGTATTGTTCCCTTCAATGGTATATAAATTGTTGCGACTATGATTCTGTAGACTATTATTATTTTGAGAAAAGTGATTGATGTTTCTATTGGTATTAGCACTTAAAGTGTCCATTGGTTCTTGCGATGGAAGTTGCCTATTTGCAGAATATAGGTTACTATTACTATTTCTGTATGGAAGTTGTCTACTAGCAGAGTTTGGGTTATTGTTGTTAGTATGGAAATTCGGCTAATAGTTATTTGGACGATTGAAAGGTAAAGCTTGTGTAGAACTATTTACTCGAGGATATCTTGAAAACGGCTGAAAATTGGTATTAACTGGTCTAAAGAAATTTTGGTGATTGTTGTGAACCTGTCTATTTTGGTAGTTAGTGGAAACGGGCCTGTTGGTATTTCTATTATAAGAAGGCACTTGCTGTATGCATTGCGGATCTCTGAAGTACTGACAATTTTGTTCTTGTAGACAAAAATGACAAGCTTTAGCAAGTTTTTTTGGTCTCATCGACCTTACAGTGGATCCTAACGCTTCCCTTAGCCCTGACAAAAATGTATTTAGACACATTTCCTCATATAATTTTAGTTTCGCCGCAATCACATTTATGTCTACTTCATCTACTTTTACATGATTTGTCATTGCCGATAAAATATCAATTATTTTCGAATAAAATTGTTCGAGAGTACTTTGGTTTTGTCTTATTTGGTGAAGGTCGCGAATTAAACTAGTTTCATTCCTCTTGTCTGAGTAATGAACAATCAAATTATTTTTTATTTCCTCCCAATTAATTGGGGTTCCGTATAAGTTAAGCACTTCATTTGCCTGTCCAATAATTTTGTTTCTTATAGCTCGTAAAATAATTTTTTGATAGTTAGACCCATCTAGTTGAGGCATGAGACTAAGAATTTCATCTACATTGGTCAAAAAATCATACAATAATCTAGGATTTCCGTCAAATGTTGGCAAGTCCTTAACGGCATCGGGGATCCGTAACAAATTAAAGACCTGCATTGCAACTGCTGACGGGTTTGTACGTTCTTGATCATTATTCATTTTATCTATATAACAGTGTTCTGTACCGTTGTTTGAAGATAAGTTTTGTTCAGAAAACGAAAAACACGTGCTTGAATTTTCCACTTTCTTACAATCAATAAAGTTACAATTTGAATTAGAATCTACTTCATTTAAAACACTTCCAAACAGTTTCTCTAAATTTGTGCTATTCCTTTTCCAACTTAAACTATTCAAGCAACTAACTTTCGCTTTATTCTTTTGTTTTTTTATAGTAGGAGACATGGAATGACCAATGAGTATTCACAGTTGGACTTACCTTAGACACTGCAAACAATCAATTTTGGGTTCCGAGTTCCAGTTACTAGTTTCTTCAGAATCAAACCGTCTGCCTTGATATTCCCTCGACGAAGAAGTCTGATAGCTTATGCGTATTTCTGCTGACTATTTTATTTGTATTAGATCCTTTTTCAGCTTAGGGATTGAATCCTCCACGTCGATATTCCGTCGACGAGTGCTTTCTGCTTCCTTGCAATTTTATTTAGCTACTTAATTTTTCACTAATGATTGCTGGATAGATATCCTACCGACTGCGCCAATTACGATAGCAGCAGAATAGGCAACTAAGAATTCATCTATAGGTACTATGAATAAGACAACTTAAATTGAACTTCTAACTTGGATGTTGCTTTATTGGTTGTTAAACGAAGAATGATTTTCTTTTGACAAAGTTTTCAGAAAAATAGAAAAATATTACAAAAGGATTTTGCATAGCAACAGCTTAGATATGATGTTTGCTTAGTTTATAATTTACACAGTTAAATGTTGCAGGTGTATCTTTAATTTATAGTGCTATTATGATGTGGGTGATATGCGTATCATAACTCGTGCGGCTCACAACCGTAAATCAGCTGATAAACCAAAATACCAAAGGATCGTTGATGAGTACATCAACTCCCGAAAGGAACAACCTCAACCCCAACAACCACGAAAGACCGAAGTGGCAAAGCGCAATCGCTCCCTGGAGGACGTAAGATCTGACTCACAACGGAACAAAGTTGCGAAGCTCTCTACCGCTAAGTCGAATGACCCATCGACCTCAGTCCCCCTGACGACACGAACTGTAAGCGAGGTTGTCAGAGACGATCTACAAGTCGCATTGGTGGATGAGCTCTCTACCAGCGGAAATGCAGTGGCTGACGCTTGGGATGCGATAGAGGTCAAACTATCAGAAATGGATCACCTTATGAACAACCTAGGAGGACCGCTACCCTGCTTCGACTCAGCCGAAGTCATACGAGGGTACAGGATCACCAAATGCGAGGACGCCTTCTCCAAGGAATTTCTAAGTGGTTGCGTTCACAAGATCCGTAACGCGTGGGATGGCTTGAGACTCAAGCTAATCCTAGCTAGAGAGATTCCCAGGAGACCCAAGATCCGCATTTGGCTCCCCAACATGGCCATTGAGAGCAGTAAGCTCATCAACTGCTTGAAGCTCCACAATCCAACGGTTCCCATGGATGACTCGAAAGTCACCAAGGCTGAGGAACCATACAACAATACCCTCTCCTTCCTGTTACTAATCACCGAAGAAAGTGCCGTCACCCTTAAGGAGACTGGCTGTAAACTTCGCTTCGGCATCCGACCTTCAGATCTTCAGATCAACAGGTCCGAGCAACGACTTAGACGGAATCGACGACACCAACAGGCTGTTGGAGGACAAGAGAATCGAGACCACCCTATCCGCCACACCAACAACAAAAATTCATACCAATGCTGAAAGTCATTCAGATTAATCTGCGCCACTCGATGTGTGCTTCAGATAATCTGATGGTCTTTCTGAAGAAGAAAGACTTTGACATCAGCATTGTCCGAGAACCATGGGTTAATGGCCCTAACATAAAGGGCCTAAACGACAACCAATACAACCTCTTCTACAACCGCAATACCATCAACCAATGTAAGCCAAGAACCTGCATTGTAGCTAAAAAACATATTAAAGCCTTTATATGTCCAACTTTTAGCTCTTCTGATTTAACAGTTGTTAAAATAGAGAACGCGGGCAGAGCGAACCTCGTAATAGCATCCGTCTACATGGCACACGACCGACAATTACCGCCGGAGGAGCTGGCGCAACAGCTCTTTAAGTGCCAGGGCCTAGCTTCTCGCAACCACTCATGCTATGTGCGTTATATTTTTCACACGAATGGAAGGGACCTACAGTTTAGCACCTTATTCGAAGGGCAATTTGTTTTGAGAAGCTTTCTTGAGAAAACAATACTCTCGGATGTTTGTCAGACGTTCGCGAGAGGTGGGACCGTGAAAAAAACTTTTTGGTGTTTTCTGGGATTTGAGCTTGGAACCTCACGCGCAGTGGTCTGACACCTTAACCCCTTCGGGTAGGGGTTACAACATACCTGAGGTAGGCATGCCTGTCGTAAGAGGCGACTAAAATCCACCCTTCGTATACCGAGTATGGCGTATACAAACAACATGCAATGAACAAAACAAAAGATTTGAATACCCCAGGTGGCAGTCCAGATAAACTGGAAAATCCACAATCTTCGGAGGTCGGCTCTACGGATTCTGTGGAGAGCCATTTATTGCGCCTTATAAATCCCTTCTCAAAAAGTACAAAGGTATCTCGATCTCCACCAACAAGATCGAACGTCTCCGGAAAAAGAAGTCCGCCGGAAGCTTAAACGCGTGAAAAACGGGACTCAGCGAAATCTAAAAGCATTGAGGAGGAAAACGACGTACTCCGTACCAAGCTTACCGAAATGGAGCTACTCTATCGTGAGCATAAGAAAGAGGTAGATTTACTCAGGCAAGAAAATAATGCCCTAAAAAACACGCATCTACAAAAAGCTAATACAGTTAGCCCACATCGCTCACATAGTCGCGAATACCAGACGGATGAAGAAGAGCTAACACGTGAAACGAATTGGATCGAAAAGAAACGACCTAGCAAAAATCGCAAAGCTGGTTCCTCACCGGAAGTCGAGCCACAAAAAGATGAAAAGCGCAAGGAGATGCAAGAAAAGCAACAACAACCAAAATTACGTCCTCCGCCACCGATAAACGTCGTTGGAATTACGGACTATAATAAGTTGCATTGCCTCCTTAAAGGAACTCTGGCATTGAAGTTTAAGGTGACATCTCTGCGAAACAATACGTGGAAAATCAATGTCGATGATAACGATGGTTACCGATCAGTATCTAAAAAATTGAATGCCGAAAAGATTCAGTGGTATACTTATGAAAATAAGTTAGAAAGACCACTGCGTGTTGTAGCAAGGGGACTCCACCCCTCGTGCACTAAAGAAGATGTATTGCACGACCTTCAAGACAAAGGCTTTAAAATTCTTGATGCCGTCAATATTATCAAGAAGGAGAAGCAACAGTCGGAGGGAGATCATGAAAAATTGGTAAAGCGCGGACTTCCACTATTCATGCTTAGTTTTGATAAAGACGAAAATAAACATATTATATATGGTATCAAGACTATTCTAAACATCGTGGTCAAAATCGAACCTATGCGTAAGAGCTCCAGATAGTTCCCGCAGTGTAAGCGCTGTCAAGGCTTCAATCATACGCAGACTTACTGCCAGAAAGAGCGGCGATGCGTTAAATGCGCAGGCAAACATCTCTCGGAAGAGTGTCACCTAAATAAGTAAATACCAGCCACCTGTACAAACTGCAATGGAAAACATCCTGCGAACTATCGAGGTTGCGAAGTGGTGAAAGAGCTTCAAAAACGCCGCGATACGCTAAAAAATTCCATGCGTCCGAATATGAAACCAATCAAGAACAGAACCAAAATAGCTACGAAAAAAGCAGCGAAAGATAGAAAGTCCGTCAATATTGACTTAAGATCGGTTAATGATAAAAAATCCGAAAGTAATAGAGATACGGTGACAGAAGCAAAATCTCCGAATATTGGCGTGCAGTCTTATGCTCAAGCGGCGAAGACAGTTAAGGGTACGTACACGGCCGACAACTCACGGGACCGGCCAGATTAACTGGCGCGAAAACTAATTGGGATGACTTTAAAAAAGATATTGAAGCAAATATTGAGCTGAGCGTATCACTTAAAACGCCCTATGAACTTGAAGTTAAAGTAGATCGCTTCGTCGAAATCTTACAGGATGCCGCGTGGAAGAATACTCCCAAACCAAAGAGAACCCCGGCCAGTTACATTCAAACTTATCCGCAGGAAATAAAAGAGATGATTAAGGAGAAGAGAAAAGCGCGTAAAAGATGGCAACAAACTTGGGCTCCGCAACATAAAGCACATCTTAACCGTTTGTGCAGCTCACTAAAAAGATCTATTAAAGTCCTTAAGAATAATGATATGCAAACTTACCTAGAAAGCTTAACGGCAGAAAAAGATTTTAACTATTTGCTTTGGAAGGCTATAAAAGGTACTAAAAAACCTCAAATTCAAGCCGCGCCAATTAGGAAAAATCAAGACGAATGGGTCAAGCATGATAAACAGAAAGCGCAAGTTTTTGCCGCCCACCTGCAAGAAACTTTCAAACCGTTTGATGGACGAGCTTTTATTGAAAATATAAATACGTCGTATATAGACAATAGCGTAATAAGAAATGCAACGCTTATCGAACTGAAGGAAGAAATAAAGAAATTTAAACCTAAGAAACCTCCTGGATACGACCTAATTACGGGAGATGCTCTTAAAGCCCTACCAAGAAAAGCTCTAATTAAGATTCTGTTCATTATAAACACCGCGATTAGACTAGAATTTGTCCCCAGTCAATGGAAAGTCGCCGAAGTTATAATGCTCCTTAAGCCTGGAGAACCGCCCAATGAAAAAACGTCTTATAGACCGATTTCGCTTCTTCCAATTATATCCAAAGTGTTTGATAGAATATTGGTTAAACGAATACAGCCGGTTATAGAAGAAGGGCATCTCAACCCGGATCATCAATTCGGATTCAGAAGTAAGCATTCTACAGTTGAACAAGCACATCGAATAACCCATTTAATCGAAAAGTCACTTGAAGAAAAAAAGATTTGTTCAAGCGTATTCCTTGACGTTTCTTAAGCCTTTGACAAGGTCTGGCACGAAGGCTTAAAGTTTAAATTACGACAAGTTCTGCCAGAGCACCTATGTATATAATATTTTGAAGAACTACCTTACGAATAGACTATTCCGCGTCAAATGTGGAAACGAATATTCAGATTTTGAGGAAATAATGGCTGGGGTGCCGCAAGGAAGCGTTCTAGGTCCAGTCTTATATCTATTATATACTCGTGATATACCGCTACATTTGCCGACGATACTGCTATCTTGACAGTAGGTAAAACGGTCCAAGATACTACAGAAAAACTACAAGAAGCTTTGGATAGAGTAAATGAATGGATAAAGATTTGGCGAATCGCACATTAACCACTTACGCCACGGCGCCCAATTCTCCATTAATAAGCTTAGATCTTCTAGCAAAATTTACTTCATTCGATGTTTAAAAAATTGGATTGCCTTTTAAAAGTTCTTTACAAAGGAAAATATTTTCAACAGTCTTTGTACAAAGACTATTTCTTAAATCGGTTTTAATTACTCGTATGTTCAAATTTAAAAATGTTCACTCAGCTGTAGCGCTGCTATACGGAAGGCAATAAAGTTTAAACATGTTACATGCTAGTTCAAAAAATACAAAATCCTCGACCCCATTCTTAATTTTCTTTAAAGCAATTTTCTTGATGCAAATCAAGGAACTAAAAACTAATAACTGCGCAGTGCAGACAAATGCAAAATTCAAGATTTGTTCACATTTGAGAGTAGCGAAACATAGGGAAAATGGACCCGACCAATAATAAACCGATATAAGTGGTGCCAAATAACTCAAAATGTTTAAAAGAAACCATATGTTAACGAGAAATTAAATTGTAAATTCAGTATTTAATGAAATTGAAGTTGAAGATGAGGTAAAAAGCTAGTAGATTTTTAGACAAAGCTAGTAGATAGTAGCAAGACTGAAAAGCTAGTAGATCTGCTAGCTTTGTAGTAAGAGTGGCAGCGCTAGTCCTCACCCCTCACAATACCTATAATACTGGCACCAATACGTACATATGTATGTACACTACATTGAAGAGAATTTTTGGTTTATTTTCTCGTCTTCTTCGTGTTTTGACCTTTTGGTTTCGATATACACTTTTGCGTGAGAAGCAAGCACACGCCACCTAACAAATAGTCGAGAGAAGAAAAAATGTCGTCTGATGAGAGTACTATTAGATGTTTGTATATAACTATAATGTTGCCATCTATCCTCTTTTTCACGGGATACTCATTTTTTTCAGCTCCCAAAAACCTATTCCGCGAACATATTCTAAATCCATTTTTTCATGCAAAATTTGTAACGTATATAATATTTTGAATTTGATATTTGGCGAACATTAGACTGTTAGACTGTACGATGACAGCAGGTGAATATTATACGCGTTCACAGCGAACGAGTAAAGGCTGAATTAGAATAGTCGGAAGCAATCGGAAGCTAATGTCATAATGGTGTAGTGGTAACATCGTCAATTGCCACGCTAATTTCAAATCCTGATGTCAGCAAGCATTTATTTATTTCTTATGAAATATATATATTCAGTCCGATCATTTGCAAAAGCTTCCGTGAACACTACTGCGAAGGCATAACACTGGCAGTAGCTTGTTCATGTGGCTGGAAAAATTGTTCGCTCTGTTGATGATGATTTGCCCTTGACATCGATTATCGGGAAAAAAGTACTGTGAATCAGAAGCAATGACAATAATAACAAAAAATCTTCCCAGTTATCTGGACGCCACCCCCGGAGAATAGCTGAAGCATAAACAACTGAGCTTCAAAAACTACTACACCAAAATCTTTCTCTCTCTCTCTCTCTATCCTTCCTTTCCAAACGCCCGCACTGTGTGTAAGCGTGTTAAAGGTATTCATAACCCTTTGAGTGCGCGCAAATTATAAAAAAAAAAAAAAAGTTTCCTTCAGTGCTGTCAATTGCAAAAGTAGGCCATAATAGGCGTATGTGTTCGGAAGCAATTGTGTGGTTCATAGCCGTTCACAGATGTACAACTGTTAAATTTTCGTATGAAAAAGCGAATGGATTCGGTCGAAAGAATGTCCAAACCGTTCGCGAGAGTCAACACATTGAAAGCGATTCTCACGGTGAAATGCAATTTGACAAGTTTATGTATATATAATAATAACAGATGTATTGTGTAAGTTTCAGATCAATCGGATGGCTCATTTTTGAGATCTTAGCGTACATAGGAACAGGCAATTTTTATATATATATAGATATAAATGACAAAAATGAACTGTGAAGGAAAAATACGAAAAAACCTTCAATTAAAAGAACAAAAAAAAATTGTTTGCTTCATGAAACAGAAAATTTGTTAAAAATTCACTCAGGAGTGAAGAGAATAGTAAATGTTTAGTACTAACAATAATTGGATAGAATAAGTGGATAAAATATGTAATTAACAGATAAATTATATATAAATAAATAAACGGATAAATAGATAAATAATATATAAATAATTAAATAAATTTAACAAATAAATAAATAAATTTAGCAAATAAATAAACAAATTAATAAAGAATAAAACAATAAATCAATAAATAAATAAATAAAAAAATAAATATATATAAATAAATTAAATAAATAAACCTATCGAAAAAAGTATAGCCAATAATAAGTCAAACAATTAAAACACAATAATAAATTAACAATAACAGTGACGAGTTTCAATGAGAAAAGACATAAATATTTTATGGTTTACACTCGTAAATATTTAATTCATTAAACAGAGGATTGTCAACAAAACTACATTTTCTGAGAATTTGCTTCTAAGTATTTGGATCCTAAGAGAGATCAATTTAACATTCGCCTTTTCATGGAGGTCTAAGGGTTTCATATGGCAGGCTGCAGAGTCGCCCCATACTTGACAACCATACAGTAGAATTGCGTGAAAGATAATTTTGTGAAGAATAATTTTATTTTCATTTGTGAGTAGACTTCCAAATAATGAACGGATAAAACATCTTAATCGCAATGGCAATTTTCCTTAGCGTATTATTAATATGGCTTTTAAACCTTAATTTAGTGTCCAAATGAAAACCTAAGAATCTTATCGATGGTTCCCAGTTTATGTTGGTTACATTTACTTGGAGTTGACTGCTGGGGAGAAAGCAAGCTTTTCTTTTTCGCATGATCGCTTTGGTTTTACCTTCATTTAACTTTTTTTCCATCTGCTTCAATATTTCACTAATAGATCTATCCGCGCTTTTAATGGGATGAATATATTGCAGTGTCATCTGCGAAAATAGCTATGTCACATTTCGGTGAATTGGTAAAATCGGACATATATACATTATAAAGCACCGGTCCAAAGTCTCAGCCTTGTGGTACACCGGAAGTAAAGACAATCAAATCGGAAACGCTGCTATTTAGGTGCACATTAAAACAACGACTATACAAGAAAGACTGTACTATTTTACAAAGAGACGGAGGAAAGCTTAAATTTATCATTTTGTATGTTAGGCCTTCATGCCAAACCGAATCATACCTGTAGATTTAGCTTGTGATCAATTTTTAACAGCGTTACAAAATCGAAGTACCTGATGGGAAGTATTGTGATACCGTCTAAAGCGAAATTGTTCTTTAGGATATGATGTTGTGATTACTGGCAAATTTTATAATTTGTTCTTGTATAACTTTTTTATACAATTTATTTAGATTGCTTATTAAGCTTATAGGTCTATAGCTTTCTGGATACTCTGGAGGCTTACAAGTTTTTAGAATTGGTACCACTTTAGCTTTTTTCTACGCATCGGGGCAGTATTGTAATTTTATACAAGCGTTTATTATAAAAGTTATAAATTGAATACCAGTCTTAAGTAGTTGTTTTAAATACATATTTCTTATCAGGTCAGTACCTCTTACTGATGCGCAGGTTATTAACAATAAATTCGATGTCGTCTTTATTTATAAACGCATTGGATACACAATTTTCCCTGTCGGTTTTTTTGTTTTTACCATCTTCACAATATTCAAGAATGTTTTTGCGTTTTTGTCCAAACAATTAAATTTCCTATTCCATTCTATGTTTCTGTATTGCCGAATTTCATTAGAAACCAGTTTTTTCAAATAAAGCATTTGATAACGAAATATGGGTTGGCAATATTTTTGCCAATGTCTTCTGCTAATGTTCCTGAAGTTGATGAGCTCGAAGATATTGAAAGGAAGCTTTCTGGAGTTGTTCATTAGTGGAATTTGTGCCACAGCTTGTTCGACAAAGCTTGAGATATTTTCGGTAAAAACGTTGGTAATAGAATCGACATCTTTCTTGCACGTAATATTATCTTATTTATCATTGGAATACTATGAAGTCTATATTTGAGTTCAGGACGGAAACGTGTCCAGTTCGGGTTTTTCAAATTTTGTATGTATGGCACCTTTTTTCCCTAACCAAAGAGTTGACAAACAACCGGGTTATGATCAGAGCTAAGTTCATTTAAACATAATGGTTGAGTGATTGGACTAGGCACATTAGTAATAATTAAGTCAAGGACAGAAAGACTACCACGAGAACTAGCTGAAAAATAAGTGGGACAAGCAGCGAACAGGACAGATAGATTAGAAAGTACATTATCCCATGCATTTGCTCGAATACAACCCCAATTTCGATGACGACAGTTTATGTCTCTTGCAATCAAAAAATCGCCATTTACTCGTATTGTTAGGATTTTTCTTAAGTATTGTAGTTTTTTTAAACTTAATCGCTTTCCAGCTGATATAGAACCCCTAGGAAAGTAAACACAAAAGGGGTTTATTAATTTCTGATTTTTAGTTTAATTTCAATGCCTACATTTTCCACCTGACGTGTTTTTACAATAGGCAAAGGCGAATGCTGAATTGACCTTATAATAAGTATTACAACACTACCACCTGTTGCATCGATTCGACCGCTTCGGTAGCATTTGAAATTGGGTATTGATAAATTTATTTCTTGATTTAAGCCCGTCTCAGTAATTTTATTTATTTTTACTATACAAGAACTTACGTGCTTAATGTGCGACTACTTTAAATCGATCATTTTTGCCTCTGCAAGAAGATAATAAAAGTCGTGTTTTATTATCACCCATGATCCGGATCAGATCATTAGCGTGTATGCATTACAACAACAATAAGAGATCTTGCTTCTGATTTTGATCTATTTTCATGACCCAAAAATTAGTTCATGCTATTTTCCACTAGGTTATATTTTTGTTCGTGAAAGTTGGTATAATTATCGACGATTGTCAAGCGACTATGTTTCCACATTAGAATATGAAATATTATTTGGAAACCAAATATTGTTAAGTAATTTCTATGTTCGAATAATTTAATAATCTGCTCATACATACATACGCTACAAAATAATATTCTCATTCGGTATCTGTTAATAAATATTGAAAATTTCCTCTTTACAAAAAAAAACGAGAGCATCAAATTTTTATAAAAAAAAAAAATTGATTACGTGGCAATTCCGCGCTAAACGTAAAAAAGCAACTCAACGGCAATGGATATAGTGTTGCGGTAAAATTTACCACAACAAGGCCTACTCTATGCATCTTTCTTTCTCTCCCTCTTTTCTCCCTTTGTTTCTGCAAAATTCTGGGAAAGTGGAGGGCAGCCATGGTTCCATCAGCCATAGGCCCACTTCCCCAGCATCTTGCAGAGACAACCAATATAGGATTCCCTTGATCTACATTTTACCCTAAAGAAGTGGAGAAACGGGCGGTTCCTCCAACTACCAAGAGATGTTTGAACCCTGAAGAAAAGGAAAAACGGGCGGTTTCTCCAAAACAATTTGAGAATGAGACGAGCGGCGAGGGTGAAACCAGCGATGGCAAAGACGGTGTGTTCGCCACTACAAGCTGTCAACCCTAACAACGGGCACACCAAACACAAACAACACTAACTACAACGCAGTACAACAATCAACGTGTGAACAGATGGGACAGAGAGTCTGTTCCAGATCGACCTAACCAACGTCACAATTTTAATTTTAATAAACGGGGACGAGGCGTCCCAGTACCTACGAGCAACGAGAAACACTTAATTCAACGCAAGGGAACGAGGTGTCCCAATACCTGCAAGCATAACAAACAGCAACAAACATCAAACATAAATACATCGCGAGGGGACAAGGCGTCCCAGAAACAACTGCGTAATTACATCACGTAAACACATTCAACTTCACGAACACCACCAAACACACGAAGACATCGACATCAAACATCATCACACAAGACAAGCGGCAGCCCACGAACAACGGACGGTTCGGATGAAACCCATCAATGGCCGAGAGCCCACCCTAACCCTCGACTCTATGTGTGGAATGGCACGTTAAGGGCTCGTCCCTAGTCCCCAAATCTGCGCGGAATTCTACCGGGTAGATTAGTTTAACGCGTAATTTAAGTTTTACTCCTTGTTCTATTTTCTTCCGGTAGTTTAATTTTGTTGAGCGCAGAATGGCGTTTTAGGGCCGGTCCTGTAACTAGTCAGGTCACTTCTTTTCTTCTTTTTCTATTGGTGGGAGGAAACCCACTTTATTAATTTTTTTAGACAAGGGTTACACGAAGAGGCTGGAAGGATTACTGGTAGCAGATTAGTGACCAGGAGGAAACTAGAAAAAGGAGGACAAAAGGACAGATAAATTTTTTGTATCTGATTTTTCTGTGTGTTTTAGTTTTAGTTTTAGCTTATTTTTGAAGTGCGTTCTGTGTAGGGAAATTTCGAAAGTGTTTTTGAAACACGGTAGGATTCCGTTTCGTTGTTTTATATTTCCCGGTGAAAGCGGGACACGCGCCCCGTAATTTTCGGCATTGAGTTGTTCGGGACTTGCCGTAACGGGCCATTTCAACGGCGATATTTTCTTTCTCTTGGGGATCTTTTTTCCTCGCCGAGGTTTTTTTCTGATCCCCTGTAAAATTACCTTTGTTGTTTTTTTTAGTTCTTTAACTTGATTGTGTTTTTCATTTCTTTTCATTTTAAATAAATCGCCCGCTCGGAACGAGCATTTATAACGAGGTAAAAGATTATTGTTTCTTTTTTTGTTATTTTCTTTCAGCACTAGTGTACCCCACCATTTCCCAAAACAACCCCCAAATAGGTTTCGTAATTTCCCTCCCTTCTTTCATCAAAAATTACGTTGCGTCCAAACCTTGCGTTACTCACCCTATTTCCCATTTATCTTTGATTTCTCGAATCGAACCCACCCCAGCTGAGCGGCCGGTGAGCGAACAGCACTCAACGTGCTGTGTTGTTGCACTTTTTGCATTTTCCTTTTTTTTCTTTCGCCCTTTGCCTCATTTCGTTTTCCGATCGCAAAAGCGATCGGTCGTGTTACCTTTTTTTGCGTTTGTTTTTTTTTCTTATCTAAGTGTAGCAAGTCGGCTACTTTGTTTTTAATTAACCCGCGGTTTAATTTTCCCTCCTCCCCATAAAAGTGCAACAAATTGGCACCCAACGTGTGGGGCTTCTAAAAAAAAAAATGAATAAACAATATTTAATAATTAATAAAAAGTTATTGTGGTGTTAGTGCGTGTGCTGTAGTCAGTTGTGTCAAAAAAACATTTACTTTGTTTTTTTTTTCTTTTAATTAGTGCAGTGATCATCGGATAGGTGGTTGAAAACAAGAGGAAACGTCATCGCTGGAAATTACAAAGTTCATTCGGACCACGTAAAAACAAAGGATTTGGTCACCAGTGGCGGTTTGTCGTTCTTTGGATTTTCAAGTAAGGTTTTCATTTTTACTTTCTTTTTATTTTCGTTCCGCTCGAAATATATGCACAAAAATGTTATACGGGTTATTGGCTACATACATACATACATATATACACATAGTTATTTCGGTTTTGTTTTTTTTGGTTGTGACATAGCGGCCCTTGTGGATATCACAGTGTGTCACAACATTTTTCGTACGTGTTGGAAATTTTTTTTTCTCTTTTGTGTCTATTTTACTTTTTGCGTCTGGTAATTTTTTTTATTTACTGGTTTTACCCTTTATTTTGGGGCTCTTGTTTGACGGTGTGTCAAACAATTTTTCATACGCTTTTAAGAATTGTTTTATTTTATATTTTTTGTTTTATTTTATTTTAGTCCGATTACTTTTTACTTGTTTTATTTTATTTTATTTTATTTTTGGGATCTTGTTTGACTTTTGCGGTGAGTCAAACAAATTATTTTTTTTGCTGGTAAAGTTTTTTTTCGCTTTAGGTGATTTTGACTTGGTATTTTAAATTCCTTCGTTTTTTTTATCCGTTGGTGTTACTTGTTTTGGGGCTTTTTTCCGCTCTTTGTTTCAGAAGTTTCATTTCTTTCGGGTTCCTTTTGCTTTTGTTTTTTTTCGGCTTCATAATGGAGATTAACCGGTTGTCACAGGACGAGTTGGCATACGAGATGCAAGTCCGTGGTCTTCCGGTGAAGAGCGTCGACGACATGCGTAAGTCGTTGAGGTCGGCTCGAAACCTTTCGCGTAGGGGGTCCCTGAATTTTGAGGCGGAGTACCCATTTACATTCCGGGAAGATGTAGATGCGGTTAAAGCAAAGATTTTGGAGGTAAAGACCCTTCTAAAGAATCCTCCAAGTAATCCGAAGTCGTCGGAGTACTTGAAGATTCTGACGAAGGTGGATTTCACGTTAGGGCGCTTAGGTAGGGCACAAGTGGAAACAGAAGAGGAAGCTGCGGAAATCAAGAAACTCAGGAATGAGTTGTTGATTTTATTGAGTAGCTTGCCGGAGGAGGAATGCGAGGAACGCGAGGTACCTGAAAAGGAAAAGTCTAGTACTTCGAAAGCGGTGCCTCGACTGCCGTCCCCTATACCCACTTCAGGCGGAAGGGTGGCGACAGGTGAGCCCAGCTTGGAAGTGCGACCTGAACCGTATGTTCAGGTAGTTGAACGGTGTGTCGAACGGATCGACAAGTGGGAAGTAAAGTTTACTGGTGAGCGCTGTGGTTCATCAGTAAACTCCTTTCTTGAGCGAGTCGAGGAACTTCGGGAAGCACGGGGTGTTTCCGAGTTCCGCCTTTTCAAATCAGCGGTGGATCTTTTCTCGGGGAAGGCACTCATCTGGTTCAGGGCGATTAGGGATAGCATTGGTAGTTGGGCTGAGTTGGTCAAGGAGTTGAAACTCGAATTTCTACACCCAAATTACGACGATCTCTTAATGGACGAGATCCGGTGGCGTACACAGGGCAAGGAAGAGTCCATAGGTGTGTACGTCGCTACGATGCGCAATCTATTCAAGAGATTGTCGGACCCTCTGACGGAGCAGCGAAAGCTGTCTATCCTTCAGAGAAACCTCGCTCCTTTTTACCAAACGCAACTTGGTCTAGCCGAGCCCAAATCGGTCGATGATCTGGTGGCGTTGGGTAGGAAGTTGGAGGCAGTTCGATCGAATGTGGAATCATTCACCCCCCCTCCTAGTAGTCGTACTAGGAATCTTCTAGAACCTGACCTGGCGTATGTTGCGGTTCAGGAGCATACGGCAGCAGTCCAGGAGCAAACAGTTGCGGTCGTAAGAAGGAACGAGCAACCAGTTAGGTCTATTCTCTGTTTCAACTGTGGGGAAGGCGGTCATTTTGCTAATTCGTGTTCTTCTCGTAGGCGTTGTTTTGGTTGCGGGGCTGTAGGTGTGACTCGGAGAGATTGCCGACGATGCTCGGGAAATGCTCCACGCGCTCTTGGGTCGGCAGGACAGGAGCGTCGTCAAAATTAGTTAGAACCAGTTGGCTTCAGAAAAGGTTCGGTTAGGTTTCACTCTAGAAGCAAACGGTGATGATAGGCGTCCATACATAGTGATTAGTATTTATGGGATTAGGTTTTTAGCTTTATTAGATTCGGGGGCATCGCGCACCATCGTAGGCAGGGATGGATGGAATATCCTGAAAGATTTAGGTGTAGGTTTAGCTAAGAGTAGGGTGGAATTAGTAGCATTAGCTGATGGTGCGGGTATAGAAGTATTAGGAGTAGTGTCTCTACCAATTGTCGTCGAGGAGAAGTCGGTGTTTCTGGAATGCCTTGTCATTCCAGCTCTTCCGCATGTAATGATCTTGGGTGCAGATTTTTGGGCACTCGCGGGAATCGTCCCGGATTTGAGATCTAACGTGTGGAAATTTTCGAGCCAGGAGTTAGTGGCTTCGATTACCGCGCTTACAGAGAAGTCAGAGTTGGACGGATCTGAAGCCCGGGAGCTGGAAACTCTAGTAATGAGGATTTTTGACAAGATGCCAGAGGGCTTAGGGTGTACGACATTGGTAGAACATAAGATTAGGACGTCCTCAGAACCTATTAAGCAAAGGTATTACCCGGTTTCTCCTGCGATGCAGGAACACATAGATAAGGAACTTAAAGAGATGCTCGATGCGGGGGTGATAGAGAAGTCGAGTAGCCCGTGGGCATCTCCAATAGTTCTTATCAAGAAGAAGGACGGGTCATATAGGTTCTGCGTGGACTATAGGAAATTGAATAGGGTCACAGATAGGGATGCTTATCCACTTCCGTATATTTCGTCTACTTTGGACAAACTTCGCGACGCGAAATACTTGTCTTCGTTAGATATCAAGTCAGCTTATTGGCAGATCCCAGTGGAAGAGGGATCACGCCCGCTCACAGCCTTTACGGTCCCGAATAGGGGTCCCTTCCAATTTAAACGAATGCCTTTCGGGTTACACCATGCGCCGGCAACGTGGCAGAGATTTATCGACAGCGTTTTAGGTGCCGATCTCGAGCCACATGTCTTTGTGTATCTTGACGATATTATTATCGTCACGAATTCGTTCTCAAAACATCTCGAGATTTTGGAAGAAGTTTTTAGGCGGTTGTGTGTTGCAGGCTTGAAGGTCAGTCGGGAAAAGTGTCATTTTTGCAGACCTTCATTGAAGTTCCTGGGATACGTTGTCGATAGGAACGGCTTACATGTAGATCCGGAAAAAGTGGAAAGCATGGTTAGGATCCGACCTCCGAAAAACGTCAAGGAGGTTAGGAGTTTTATAGGGACAGTTTCATGGTACAGGCGTTTCGTACCAAATTTTGCAGGGTTAGTTAGGCCTTTAACAGATTTGTTAAAGAAAAGTAGGAAATTCGTTTGGACGGACGAATGTGAGGATAGCTTTAGGAAAGCGAAAGAGTGTTCGGTTACGGCACCAATATTGACATGCCCGGATTTTCATCGGCCTTTCATGGTACAGACCGATGCTTCAGATTTTGGAATAGGGGCCGTACTTTCGCAAGAGTTTGAGGATGGGGAAAAGGTAGTGTGTTACCTGAGTAGGTCTCTGAATAGGTGCGAACGTAATTACTCCACAACAGAGAAGGAGTGCTTAGCAGTTTTGTGGGCGGTAGAGAAGTTGCGGCCGTACATCAAAGGTGTTCGATTCACGGTCGTGACGGATCATTATTCACTAGTTTGGCTGAGTAACCTTAAAGATCCCCAAGGTAGACTAGCACGTTGGGCAGTGAGGCTCCAACAGTTTGATTTTGAGATTGTCCATAGGAAGGGGAAAGAGCATGTAGTTCCCGACATGCTTTCGCGAGGAGTTCCGGTGGTAGCCGAGATCTCAGATGCGGATATAGACCCTTGGGTGACAAAAATGATCTCAATGGTAGAGTCAAACCCTTTGGTTTACCCTAGTTGGAGACTAGACAAGGGGAGGCTATATAAGTTTGTGAAGTCTAGTCGGGTGGAGGTCTTTGAGGAAAATCAGGAATGGAAACTAGTGATAAGGAAAAAGGATAGGTTGGATATTTTGAAGAAGTGTCACGACAATCCATTGGCGGGACACATGGGTGTTAGGAAAACGTACGCTAGGGTAGGGGGAAATATTATTGGCCGAAAATGAGAACCGATATAGCTAGTTATGTTAGGAGCTGTAGGGTTTGCCAACAAGTGAAGCCGGTGAATGAGAAGCCGGCTGGTCTGATGACGGAGAGGGTTGGTGTTTCCAAACCTTGGGAGATGGTCTGTGTGGACTTGGTTGGTCCACTTCCGAAGTCGAGTAGGGGTTTTGTGTACATTCTGACTGTGGTTGATTATTTCACCAAATTCCCATTATTGTTTTCTTTGAGGTCTGCGACTGCAAGTTCGGTGTGTAGGGAACTTGAGGATAATGTTTTCCTGTTGTTTGGGGTGCCGAAGATTGTCGTGTGTGACAATGGGCCTCAGTTTAAGAGTAGGGAACTGGCTAGGTTGTGTGCTGGGTATGGTACACAAATTAGGTTCACTGCTCATTACCATCCACAGGCTAATCCGGCGGAGCGGATTAACCAGATTATTAAGACTACGTTGAGGGCTTACGTTTCAGAGAATCACCGCGGCTGGGATTCTCAATTAGCTAGGGTTGCGTGTGCCATACGCACATCGCAACATGAGGTTTTAGGAGTTTCGCCGTATTATGCGAATTTTGGTAGGGACATGGTTACTTACGGCAGTGAGGTACCGTCGGTAAGTGACCATGATAGGAGTAGGGACCAGGACTTAGATAGGATAGCAGAACAATTTAGGAGACTTAGGGAAGATATAGGCAAAAAGTTAGTGGCGGCGACCAAGAAGTCTGCGACGGTCTACAATCTTCGACGGAGGGATGTGAAATACCTTCCGAAGGATTTGGTATGGCGAAGGAATTTCGTCTTATCAGATGCCGCTAACTATTATGCAGCCAAGTTGGCTCCTAAATTTGTCGGGCCTTTCCTGATTAAAAAGCGGGTGTCGCCTTGGACATATATCATAGAGGATGAAAGCGGTAAAGAGCGCGGAACATGGCACGTCAAGGACCTGAAGTCCCACTATAGAGTAGTTTGTTTTTCTTTTGTTTTTTTTTTTTCTCTTTCTTTTGATTTTTTTGAATAGACTGGCATGTTGGCCATGATGGGCTTTACCCCTTTGTTGTGTCGTGGACCCAGCAACCTTAGGAAATGGTTTACGGTTCTTCGAATCGTAAGCACATTTCCTTGGAGGTAAAGGTGGGATTTGTTGCGGTAAAATTTACCACAACAAGGCCTACTCTATGCATCTTTCCTTCTCTCCCTCTTTTCTCCCTTTGTTTCTGCAAAATTCTGGGAAAGTGGAGGGCAGCCATGGTTCCATCAGCCATAGGCCCACTTCCCCAGCATCTTGCAGAGACAACCAATATAGGATTCCCTTGATCTACATTTTACCCTGAAGAAGTGGAGGAACGGGCGGTTTCTCCAAAACAATTTGAGAATGAGACGAGCGGCGAGGGTGAAACCAGCGATGGCAAAGACGGTGTGTTCGCCACTACAAGCTGTCAACCCTAACAACGGGCACACCAAACACAAACAACACTAACTACAACGCAGTACAACAATCAACGTGTGAACAGATGGGACAGAGAGTCTGTTCCAGATCGACCTAACCAACGTCACAATTTTAATTTTAATAAACGGGGACGAGGCGTCCCAGTACCTACGAGCAACGAGAAACACTTAATTCAACGCAAGGGAACGAGGTGTCCCAATACCTGCAAGCATAACAAACAGCAACAAACATCAAACATAAATACATCGCGAGGGGACAAGGCGTCCCAGAAACAACTGCGTAATTACATCACGTAAACACATTCAACTTCACGAACACCACCAAACACACGAAGACATCGACATCAAACATCATCACACAAGACAAGCGGCAGCCCACGAACAACGGACGGTTCGGATGAAACCCATCAATGGCCGAGAGCCCACCCTAACCCTCGACTCTATGTGTGGAATGGCACGTTAAGGGCTCGTCCCTAGTCCCCAAATCTGCGCGGAATTCTACCGGGTAGATTAGTTTAACGCGTAATTTAAGTTTTACTCCTTGTTCTATTTTCTTCCGGTAGTTTAATTTTGTTGAGCGCAGAATGGCGTTTTAGGGCCGGTCCTGTAACTAGTCAGGTCACTTCTTTTCTTCTTTTTCTATTGGTGGGAGGAAACCCACTTTATTAATTTTTTTAGACAAGGGTTACACGAAGAGGCTGGAAGGATTACTGGTAGCAGATTAGTGACCAGGAGGAAACTAGAAAAAGGAGGACAAAAGAACAGATAAGTTTTTTGTATCTGATTTTTCTGTGTGTTTTAGTTTTAGTTTTAGCTTATTTTTGAAGTGCGTTCTGTGTAGGGAAATTTCGAAAGTGTTTTTGAAACCCGGTAGGATTCCGTTTCGTTGTTTTATATTTCCCGGTGAAAGCGGGACACGCGCCCCGTAATTTTCGGCATTGAGTTGTTCGGGACTTGCCGTAACGGGCCATTTCAACGGCGATATTTTCTTTCTCTTGGGGATCTTTTTTCCTCGCCGAGGTTTTTTTCTGATCCCCTGTAAAATTACCTTTGTTGTTTTTTTTATCGGTCGTGTTACCTTTTTTTTGCGTTTGTTTTTTTTTCTTATCTAAGTGTAGCAAGTCGGCTACTTTGTTTTTAATTAACCCGCGGTTTAATTTTCCCTCCTCCCCATAAAAGTGCAACAATAGACAAAAATAAATCGTTAGTAATTCAAACAACTAATTATTTAATATATGTATTGGTAATTTTCACATTAATTTTCTATTCAAACTCAAAAAGAAGTTGGGCGCCAGAAGAAACAAAAACGTTTCTGGATGCATATGTATAGCAAGAGGCGGTTTGGGTTCGAAAGCATAAAAATGAAAAAATTTCCGATGGCCAACGTTCTGAAAGATCTTCTTACGCTTGGAGTTCTGCTATTTATACTTTTATTTCATTTTACTACTTTTTTTATTGCTAATGTTTTTACAGAGTCAGCCGGCAACAGTCGAAATGGTCCATATAAAATTAAAGAAACACTTAAGGGCATTCAATTCATTCATTCATTTGGGGGCAAAGTTCCAGACAAAGGAACCAGAGGAATTGAGCTGCTTAGCAGCCTTTCCCTAAGACCATACATACGTGGTGAAGAGCCACATCCTACTCGAGATGTCCCTGTTGTATACTGAATATGGCAGATCTAAAGAGGAAAACTTGAAAAAAACAGTTATCGCAGGTGTATAACTACCGTGCCAATGGGATGAATGGCACTACGTTAGTGTGTCTTCTAACGATGAACGATGAACTCCAGTTTATTGGCACCTCTGGTTTCAATATAAGTCCCCGCCGCTGGCATGCGGGGCTCTGCCTTCGGTGTATTTCTTTCCCTAGCTTCTCGTGGGAACAAAATCTGTAACTTTAATAAAAAAAAACCCAAGAGCAAGATGCTGCTCTAAACGCATTCACACCCATGGACATTGGTCTCCCAGAAGACCTCTCCTCAATCGCTAGCGCAGAAGAGGACGATCTAACTATCGGTCCAATTGAAGAAGCGGCCCTTCTACTCGAATCCGCCTCACCTTTGTCGGCTGATCCTCAGCCCTCCACCTCAAAAACTGCACTAGAACGACTTAGCGGACCGGGTCGCAAACGTTTGAAATGGATAATGTCTACAGGCGTATCTCCTGAGGAAGCCAGAGAGAAAGCCAAAATCCCCTGCGGCCGCAAAAGAGACCGCTCTAATTCTTCTCCTCTGCCTTCGGAGCCAAACAAGACAAAAACTGCACCCCATGCAAGAGCAACAGATGTGGCTCCCACATCTATCAAGCCGGCTCCTATAGTGCCCCTTACCAGCTTTAAGCAAGCTCTGGAGGTTTTCAAGATAGGGATCATCGACTCCAACTTTCCAGAAACCCTGCTTAACAACGAGCAAATGACATCCATCCAGAACTCCATCTTTGAGCGCATTATCAGCCTCGCGGACGAGAAAGTGAAACCCAAATTCCGCGGTACATCTTTCCGTCCAGGATGGCTAGTCCCAAATTGCAAAGACCGGTCTACGGCAGAATGGGTCAAATGCATTGTCCCTAGTTTCACTCCATGGGAGGGTGCGTCACTGAAAGCTCTTGATGAGGATTACAATCGTCGGGAACAAATTTTAGTGGGACGCTTTCCAGCAAACCCTTCATTCGGAAACGAGAAGATCCTGAGGGCTGTTTCTGCCCAAAATTCAGATTTTCTCGCTTCTGAATGGCAAGTCTTAAAACGTGAGGACAAGGGCAACTTTGCCATACTGACCCTCTCCATAGACCACAAATCCATGGCTTGCTCGAAAAGGCTACACTTGAAAATAGACTTTCGTTTCGGAGAAGTTACTCTTCGAACAAAGCAATTCACCAGCAAAGACTCTGCCCCTCCCCTCCCTATCCCTTCTCCCAAAGAATGTGATCCAGAATTGACTTTAATCGACTCCAAGGCAATCGCTTCCTCCCCCAACCTTCCCCGCGCCGCAACAGAAACAACCCTCATTTCCCTCAAAAGCAACGTTCCAAGGCCTGTCCAGTCTCCTCACTCTGGGACTCCACGTTCAACGTCTGAGGCTGCTCGACTACCCAATAAGGCCTGACCAACTATTGGTCCAATCTATACTAGCTCCTCCAGCGGCTCTGTAGCAGCACCTAGAGCTACACAACATAAGGACCGAAGAGTCAGAGGCAAAGCCCGGCAAAACCTCATAAGAGCTCCCCCAGGCTTCACCTCTTCGCCAAAGTCCCAATGACCAGCACCTTCAAACTCTTGCAAATAAACCTGCATCATGCAGAGGCCGCCTGCCGCAGGTTTACAAAAAAAACCTGGACCTTATCCTAATTCAAGAGCCATGGGTCCGAGATGGCAGAATATTTGGCCTCCCTCATGAAAGCTAATATATGACAACAGGCAATCCCTTCCCAGGGCTGCCATTCTAACAAGTAACAGAATCAACTTTCTTCCTATCCCACAGTTTATACGCAAAGATCTTATAGCCATTTCAATGGATATAACTAACAGCAGAGGACGGCAATTCATCATCATCGCCTCAGGATACTTGCTGACGAAGTCGCTAAACTGTTTAGATACGGTAAGAAGACTGGACAGCAGATCGTGTTAGGCTGCGACGCGAACGCCCATCACACGATCTGGGGCAGTTTCAATATCAACAAAAGAGATGAGTGCCTTCTTAACTTTCTCATTGGTTTAAATATTGATATTTTAAATAGAGGAAATGAACCCACAAGCCTTAAAACTCAGATCACCTCCGCATATGAAACCAGAACTAACTTCCGCGATGTACCATGGTGGAACAATGAGCTCGACAACCTCAAAAAAAAGGTTAGAAGGCTATTTAATAAAGCCAAAGTCACCAACTCATGGAGCGAATATAAGATAGCCCTCACAACTTACAACTCTGCTATTAGGAGATCAAAAAGACATACATGGAGATCTTTCTGTGAAAGCATAAATGATCTCCCTTCAGCTGTTAGGGCCCAGAAAACCCTATCCAAGAACCACAGCAACGGTATTGGTCTCCTACAAAAACCTGACGAACCGAAACCATTCTAGACATGGATATGCCAAATCGCCGGGCAAAATCATGTTATTTGGGAAAAGTTCTTCTGTTTCTTCACAAGCTTCTTCTACGCTTTAATCGTCGCTTTCAAATAAGAACTATAAAATACAGAAACTGTTCATAATTCATTAAAAACAAATAGAAAATTGTGATTACTTCAATTGCAGCTACTTCCATTTTTAGATTTTTTTTTTTAGAATGTCATATTTTGAAAGGTATAAATGTCAAAAAAAAAAAAAAAAGGGCTGGCACACATTAAAAGAAACAAATTTAGATAATCTGAGTTGTTTTATTATCCTGATCTAATCCAGATCAGATCATGGTGATAATAAAACACCGCTAAAGTTATCACTTTCATTGCTAAGTTCTTTAATTCATCGATAGTGAGAACCGTAGAATCCTCGTTGGAAATGTTGCTAGGAGGGCTTAGCGAAATGTCATAGATGTTGTTGTTGACGATGGCGTTGGGTGTGGTGAGATAACGATTTTCTCACACATTGAAATTAACGGCCGAAGCGCCGCTCTTCACTGGAACCTGTCGCTGACTATTCATGGAATGGAATGAAATGTCTTGTTTTTGGTTTCGCGTGGATGGAACTTGTGATCGCAATGGTTGCGAATGAGAACAGAAGGAAATAGTATTGGGTTTTTTTCTTCCAGATTTTTCCTTAATTTCTTGGAATGCAATTCTACTGATGCATGTTGGATCGGTAGTTTTGTGAGAGTCTCTGCAATTTCCACATTTCATGATATTCGAATTATTACAGTCCGCTGTCTTATATGGACCAGTGCAAATACCACAGTACGTTTTTATGTAGCAATTTCGCTCACCGTAACCGTACATCTGACAGTTATGGCATTGTAACAGCTTCCAACGAAGTTTTCCTTGTATGCCCCAGTAACTTGGGCATGCAAGATCGAGCGATAATTTTTCTTCAGATCAAAAAGCCTAATTGAACCATTTTCTAGCGATACTAAATAGAAATGGTCAGTGATGAATGGATAGTGATCGTATTGTTTTGACGTCGATGCATTTCAATTCCAATTTAATTAGTTCTTCTTTGCCCCCCTGGCAGCTGACCTCCTCATGGTGGGGGCGGGAAACGTGACTGGGATGTGCGGATGGGGTAACTTAAATAGCTATTCCCATCCATACAATCCAGTCACGGCTAACAAAGCGCACACCCCATGATGACAAGAAGAAGACAACCGGCCTCGGATATTTCCAAGCCTGGTAAGCCAGGGCATCTTCTGGAGCCAGGCCTGAAGGGTGTCAGGATGCGAGCATCTGGTGGTCGGCTTGTCCCGCTCGGCAGCCGGCCGGGTCAAACCCGAAATGGCTACGAGCTTCCTGTCAATGGTCTCGCGAACCATTACGGGGGTCAAGGGGTGAGCGCGCTGTGCACCGATAGGGGCACAGATGGACTCTCTGAGATTCGACAACGGCATCGACTTAGGATAGGCACATGGAACTTCTCATCGCTCACAGGGAAGGATCTTGAGCTTGTTGGGCAGGTTGTTAAAAGTCGACTAGATATAGTTGGCGTCTCTTCAACAAAGCAGAGAGGTTCTAAAACTGTGGACCTTTCGGGTGGGTGGAAGCTCTTCCTGTCAGGAGTCGCACCCTCAATGTCTGCTCGGGCGGGAGTGGGGATACTCACAAGTCCCAGGTTGACAGACAGAGTATCGGAGTGGATACCATTAGGAGGGAGAGTTGCGATCTTAAAGCTCAAGCTTAAAAGATCAACTCTGGCATTGGTGCAGTCAGAGTACGCAGCTTTCTTAGATGAAGTTGATGTTGCCCTTGAAAAGATTGCAGATATGGATTCTTTTGTCCTGATGGGTGACTTTAATGCTCATGTGGGTGTAGATGTTATGACGTGGGGGAGTGTGATTGGGAGGAACGGTGATCCTGATCAAAACGCGAACGGAGAGAGGTTGTTGGATTTTTCTTGTGGAAATGGCTTATCCATCATGAACACTATCTTTCCGCACAAAGAAATTCACAAATACACGTGGTACCGTCAGTGTCTTCGGCAGAAGTCGCTGATCGATTTCTTTGTGGTACCATCGTGTCTGAAGAGAATGGGTTGTGATTTTCGCGTATTGAGAGGGGCCGAACTGAACTGTCAACTGATCATCACTTAGTGCTGTGCAAATTGTATCTTAGCGAGAGAGTGCCTCCCCTACCAAAGCGTAAACCAAGGATGGTTACACGCATACGATGGGAGAGGTTACAGGACGATGAGATACGGGAGACATTTGCGCGGCAAATATCTGAGAGGTTTGAACGAATTCCAACTGTTCCATCAAATTTAGAGGAAGAATGGCAACTGTTTTCAACAGCGGTTATTGCCTCTGCGGGAGATGTTTGTGGAGTGAAGCGGCTTGGTGTGGCGGCTGGTGGTGAGAAAAGGACTGCTTGGTTTAAAACGCCCGGAGTTCAAGAAGCCATCAGAGAGAAGAAGAGAGCCTTTAAGGTGAGGATTCACCTGGGGAACTCCGATTCTCGAAATCGGTACACTGAGGGGCGAAGAACTTGCAAATTAGCTGTGTAAACAGCGAAAGAACAGTCTTGGAAGGAGTTTGGCGAGAAATTGGAACGTGACCACAGATCTGCAAATAAGATGTTCTGGCAGACCATCCGCCCACTCAGAGGAAAAAAGTTGAATATCGTTGAAGGAGTCAAATCCAAAGACGGTAGACTTCTTTCCAATGAGGAGGACATCTTACGCAGATGGAGCGAGCACTTTTCAGAATTGCTCAATCCCGAACAGGGTACCGAAGATGACAGACCTATGGTCGAGAGTTGGGCGGAAAGTAGTCCTACGGTACAGGAAGTAACTTTGCCGATCAAAGCGCTAAAAGTTGGCAAATCTGCTGGTGTCGATGAAATTCGGCCAGAAATGCTCAAGGCTTTAGGTAAAGAGGGAGTTCAATGGCTCTCGCGTATCATTAAAGTGGCCTGGGAATGCGGTGAAACACCTGGTGATTGGAAAATGGGGGTGATAGCTCCTCTTTTTTAAAAAGGGGACAAAAGAGATTGCGCCAACTAGGGGTATATCTCTTTTAAGTCTCCCTGGAAAAGTCTTCGCTAAGGTGCTAGAAAAGCGTTCCAGAGCTGTGGTTGAGGACAGTTTGGGGGATGAGCAGTGCGGTTTTCGTCCCGGCAGAAGCACAACCGACCAGTTGTTCACTCACAGAATGGTTCTTGAGAAGGCCTGGGAATATGCCAAACCTGTCTACACTTGTTTTGTGGATTTGGAAAAAGCATATGATAGGGTTCCTCGAGGCAAACTCTGGAGTGTTCTGCAGGAGTATGGGATTGCTGGTTCCCTGTTAAGGGCGATTCAGTTTTTATATACAAACCGTAGAGGCTGTGTTCGGATAAACGGTGCTAAATCAATACCCTTCACTGTGGGCGTTGGACTCCGCCAGGGCTGCGTTTTGTCACCTCTCCTCTTCATTGTTTATATGGATTGGATATTGCAGCGCAGCCGTGGCGGGGAATGTTTCAAAGTGGGAGACCTAAGGATTAGTCATCTGCTCTTTGCGGATAATTTGGTCATCCGTGGGTCCTCTCAAACCGAACTTCAGCGCGCACTCGAAAGGTTTGTAGCCGTTGGTGATGATGCTGGAATGAAGATCAATGTGAACAAATCGGAGGTAATGGTCGTTTCCAAAAAACCCATTCAGTGCACTCTGCATGTTAGTGGAGTTCCACTGAAGCAGGTGGAGAAGTTTAAGTACCTCGGGGTTTTATTCACGAGTGATGGGAGGAGCAATGCCGAGTTATCCTGTAGAATTGGTCAGGCTGGATCAATTTTGAGAGAGCTTGGCCAATCTGTTATAAGGAAGACCGAACTTAGTCTTCAAGCTAAGCTATCGGTTTTTAACTCGGTGTATGTTCTAACTCTCACCTATGGTCATGAAGTTTGGGTAGTGACCGAAAGAATAAGATCGCGGATACAAGCTGCCGAAATGAGGTTCCTTCGCGGTGTTGTTGGAATAACTCGTAGGGATCGAGTGCGCAACACCAGAGTACACGAGGCGCTCAACGTTGAGCAGCTACTTCTCCGAACGGAACGATCTATGCTCCGATGGTTTGGTCACGTAGTGCGTACGCCCCCAGACCGGCTTCCAAGACGCGCCATGGTTGCCGTGCCATCAGGTAGGCGACTTCGCGGAAGACCTAGAAATAGATGGTTGGATCAAGTCCGACATCTCTCCTTGAGCCGCTTAGGGATTCCCCCTGATGAATTGGAGTCAATGGCGGAGGATCGAGAAGGATGGGGAGTCCACCTGAGCATCCTACCCCCGCGACCCTCATGAAGGATTAGCGGGCCATTGAAAATGAATGAATGAATGAATGAATAGTTCTTCTTTTAGTAAACTAGTATCCATTTCACCGATACCGTACAGAAAAAATGTAAATGCTTTTTCACTCTTCAGTTCATAAGAGAAAAATTTACATTTCTCTTCTTTCAGTTTAAGGACTACTGAGTTAAACGACACAACTTTACGCAATAGTCAGCGACATTAATTGTATTCATTAAATCGTGAACATAATCCGGCAATTTTTGTAGCACTTTAATTGGTAGAATGTACACTTTTTTTTGAGGAAATATTACTATCGATAATTTGATCCATATTGTCATCAACCGTGTCACTATCCAGAGGGCACTGTAGGGGACTATAATAATTATACCAAGTGGAATCCTTCCGACCACGCAAACTATTTTTTGCTGTTCATCCTGAGACAAATTTTCTTATCCGAGGACAATCGAATGTCCCCGGCTTCAGGTGATCTATCACGTTTTGGAATTTTGGTAGCTTAAGGGAACTAGAGAAACCTCGAGACATTGACGTATTCTATATGGACTGCTAGTGAAATGTCACTTTTATACTATGTCTGCAGAGAAAAATGTGTTCCAACATCTCCAGCGCTATTGTTTCAGTTCGGTATTAAACAGAAACAAAATATCCGCCATCATAGATATCCGCCATAGAAACTTGCGCTATCTGTGTTTGTTCAAGTGTACTGGTTGTGAAAAACTGTTAACATTCAAATAGTTTCAATATTCCTTGCCCTAGATGTCACTGCAAATCTTTTCTTGTTTCCTACAGTTACAATATTACGAATTTGAATTTCGTTGCAACACAATCCGTTTTGTGAATCACAGCCAACCACATAGCACTTCATTTTATCTCTATCCTCCTTTTTTTAGCTAGAGTTATTATTTATTCCACAATGAAATATTCCCATCTTATTTTTCCACAATCAAAAAACAACTTATTTTTTTTTCCATTGGCTCGCGAACTGTGACATCTATGGGAACGAATATTGAAACTATTTAAATGTTAACAGTTTTCTACAGCCAGTACACTTGAACAAACACAGATGGCGCAAGTTTCTATGGCGGATATCTATGATGGCGGATATTTTCTTTCTGTTTAATACCGAACTGAAACAATGGCGCTTGAGATGTTGGAACATGGGTGAAGTTCGGCACTAGCAGTCCATATATAATACGTCAATGCCTCGAGACGTCATGCTCCGGCTATGCTGGTATGTTAACAGACACCTGTGAATGTGTTTTTAAATGGAGCCGCAGACGGTCACAGTCAACTCAACTGTTTTGCTTGCGAGAAACAAGAAAAGAAACAGAAGAAAGAAAAAGAAGAACGGGAGGGATGAAACATTTCTTGTCGAGAGTTGAGTTGAAATAGGTGTTCGTAGTGAACAGCCGCTCATAAAATAAAATTGCGTTCTGAAAATCAATGCGTTTTAATTAAATTTTAATTATTTGCTTTAAATTTCGAACAATATATTATACATACATACAAATGCATATTTTGGTTACATTTATCATTTAGATTTGAATTTACTTCTCATACAGGTCATGTAGCTTTCATAATTTTTGTTTTTCATTTGTAGTGTTTAGCACTATTCTAGATAATGCATCTTACTGTGTAAATCAATGCATTGAAGTGACTAAATAAATAAAATAAATAAATATCCACCTACCTGTTTTCGTTAACTCAGTACAGATACCGCATGCAAACGAAGCTAAATATCTGGGAATGGCACTGGGCGCGAAACTTACGCGGAAGCCGCACGTTAAAAAGAAACGCGACGTGCTCCAAAATCGACTTAGAGAAATGTATTGGCTAATTGAAACATATTTCAAGCAATATAACAAACTGTTTCTATATAAGCAAGTGATTAAACCTGTATGTACGTACGGTACACAACTCTGCGGTTGTACAAAGCCAAGCAACAGAATGTTATGCAATCATTCCAAAATAAAGTTATGAAAGCAATCGTGAATGCTGAAAGAAACTGATCGATTTAGCACAATAAGAAGTAACCGCATGTAATGATGGAAATCTGCCTGCTCCAAGCGAATATTTTATTTGGTATGGTTGTGTATTCCAATGTGAGAGCATTTGTTTGCGTTCCCAGCGAACTAGCTCTATTTTTATCTGGCTAGTAACCCAGAAGGGTTCAGGAGATTGGGTACTTAGTCTGGCAAGGCCATCAGTCACTCGTTATCAAGAATACCTTTGTGTCCAGGGATCCACACTGATCTGATTTTATTGTGTGCAGCGAGCTACAAAGGAGTCTGAAGACAGTTCCAAACTAGCTTAGACTCAAAGTCAAAGGACGTTATAGCCTTGAGTGCTGTTGGCTATCAGACACTATATTAATATGATGATCTTAGTTGGGGCCAAAGATTCCAGCTCCTGTCCCATTTGAAGACAACCCTTAATAGTTCTAACGAGGATTGAGATTTGTCCAAGCTTGGCAATAATTAATCTGCTACTGAGCATAGAACATATACATTTGATAGTTTGCGGGTCAATGCCTTTGGCATCAGCAGCAGACTTAATCGATTGAAATGATTTGTTATCGAAAGCTCCAGAGATGTAAAAGATTTTCGTGGTCATAATCCTAGTGCGCCGGTTGAGTGGGTGTTGCATGACTTCATGCAAAAGTGATGTGTGAGGGTCAGTGATTTGGGAGTCAGGGAAATGGGTTGACAGAAGCAGACCTAATGTTTCGTTGTATCCCTGTGTAAAACTGCCGTCAGGTTTTTGTAGGCGACCAATACCGTTGCTGCCCCTACATAACTACACACCTCGCCGTGGTGTAGGGGCCTAGTAATGGTCAAGGATTCTCGGGTATTATTCCCAGATGAGATACGAAGCCAAGATGTAGTCGTCCTAATCCCTTCCCTTCATATCCTAACCTTTCCTCTCTCTCGTCTCCGGTGGGCTGGATCAAGGTGTAATACGACCTGTGCCGAGGATCAGCCTGGCTGGGGGCCCACTTTATATAATAGTCCAGTCGCTAACGGAGTATCCGGATACCTGGGGACCTCCGGATTAATCTGCCTTGCCTGCACAATGCGGATCTCTGTGCAGGTGGACCTCCCATACTCAGCCACGCGTGGGTCCAATGCATGAATAAAAATAAACTATATATATAATATATATAATATATATAAATAATAAAAAAACCAAAAAAACATAAAAAAGTAAAAAAAAGAGGACGGTCCTCTTAAAAACCCGTCTTCCAGCCTCCTGGGTAACATACCCAATCCCTCCTTACACATTGGCCTTGAGGCCAAGCACTAGCTTTGCGAGCAGTTATGAGCAGGTCGGCGCCCCCAGGGTTGCTGAACACCCGTCTGGAACGCCGGCAGCTAGGACATCGGTATCACTACCTGATCCTAGTAAAAATCCAGGCCATGAGACGCGAGGGGTTAACCCCCAAAATATCTCTGCGCCTTCTGGGGCAGCTAGCTGTTCGGCCTCGGGCTTACGGCACGCTGTTCGGCCTCGGGCTTACGGCACGCTGTTCCCTCTACCTCGAAGGATCCACATCCCCTTCACAAATCCCTTTCAGGGCGAATTATAAGCTAATTCGCCGCATCGAGGAAATTCCCGAGCAGGACCAAACTCAGAAGCATAAGACTTCTTTAAGCTGGGCACTCAAACGTGTCCAGCTCACCCCCCCCGACTCATCCAGCAAGGATTTATCGTCCAAACGCCAGAGGTCTCAGGATGAGTCTCCCACCCTAGCGAAGAAGACCAAGGTAGTACCTTTCATCTCTACTACCAAGCCCTTCCTTCTTCCTTAAGCACTTGGTTTAAGGCACACTTGGAGATCGCGGTCGTTGATCAAAGCGATTCGGAGGCAGCATTACGGCGGACAAATAGAGGAAGGTGGAGATTAAACTCGCCGCCAATTGTCTCCAAATGCTACGTGACCATCCCGGCTCTGATGTTTCCTGCAGGGATGGTGACTGGCATCAAGGGCATGTCAAATTGATTACCTGTGCTGACCAGAGATCGAAGGGTCCCTACAAAATTGCTGTCTCCAGATTAGGACAGGTTTGGCCAGGTGCACAGTTGGAGGTCGTGGAAAAAGACCAGATTCCAAACCGACCAAGAACACGTGCCACCATTCCGGCTGAACCCTCTGATCCTAAAATTATACTGGATATTCTCAAGGCAAATAATAGCTCCCTTCCTACCCATAACTGGAAGATTGCAAAAGTGGACGAGCCGAGAGGAGACGTCAGAAGTGTCATCATTGTTATCAATGAAGTGTCTCTGGCCCCATTGGCATCTTCTAAAGGGGTAGTCAATTATGGATTCAGCTCCATCACCCTGAAAGTATACAAACGTGATGAGAAGAAGCTCAAGAAAGTACCTCCCAATCAGGATGTAGTCCCTTCTGCTCCCCTCGCTCACTTGCGCCGATCCATCTCTCTTGGGGGTTGACTCCTCGCCGACAGACAGAGATGGTTGACGCTCTTCTAAGACTAGACTTTTCTGGTCCTCCATCGGCACTCAATGGTGCCATGGTCGAGGCCTGCCCACTCCGTAAACCTCGAGGTAAAAAGAAACCACCCTGGTGGAATGCAAATCTCCGTACTCTTAGGAAAGGCAGTAGGCTCCTTTTGAATATTGCTAAAAGCTCCCGTTAGACGGCCGATTAGGACTCCTATAAACTGTGTCTTAGGAAATACAAAATTTCACTGAGGAAAGAGCTACGACGATCCTGGAGACTCTTCTGCGACAGCATTGAAGAGTCCTGGGAAGCTTCCAGGTTGCGGAAAATCCTCTCTAAAAGCCCTTCTATACCCAGCTATCTTTTGCATGCGGACGGTCACTGGACCTCCTCTGCTGAGGAATCCATTGACATCTTACTGCATACTCACTTTCCTAGAAGCTCCCCTGTTGCTGTCTCGCAATTGGTAAATACCCCCCCTGAACCGTGCAGCAACTCCTTAGTCTTGGCAACTACAAAAAAAAACCGATGGGCCATGCGCAGTTTCAAACCCTTCAAGTCCCCAGAACCTGACGGTATTATTCCAGCTGAAATTCAGCAATGCGAGGACATTGTGCTTCCATGGGTCAAAGTCATCTTGTCGGGCTGTCTAAATCTGGTCTATATTCCCAAACTTTGGATCGAGGTTGAAGTCATCTTCATACCTAAGGCAGGAAAGAGCTCGCACGCGAAACCAAAGGATCTCCGACCTATCAGTCTATCGCCCTTTCTGCTTAAAACTTTAAAAAAGTTAATTGATATCCATCTTCAGCAAAGTATTAGCCCAGCTTTGCTCTCGCCGTCCCAACATGCGTACTGCAAAGGCAAATTGGTTGAGACAGCCTTACACTCGCTTGTGCGCGGTGGCTTTCCTTGACATTGAGGGAGTTTTTAACAATGTCAAATCAAAGGCGATTACCAACGCACTTGCAAATCTGAGAGTGGATACTTCGCTCGAAGTGTTGATCAATCAATTGATTACATGCAGGATTATTAACACACAGCTGGGCGGAGCACAGTCACAGTTGGATTGATACAGGTAAGATAGAGCAGCAACTGCCCTTTAAGAAATTCTCAAGTCTTTATCTTTCTTCTTTTGCGAGATCTGAAAATAACAATTTACACGAAACGCTTGCAAGATTCTTCGATATTGAACCCGTGGTTCACAAAAAACATTTTTCTTTGGAGGAATTGGCGTGTGAGAAATCGTTTGCGGATACCTATCATCGTGATGAAGCAGGTAGATATATTGTCTTCATACCTTTGCGAGAAGATTATAGGAGCATGAGTGAGTCGAAAACTCAAGCTCTCAACCGATTTTTGTCTTTGGAAAGAAAACTCGATTCTGATCCACAATTCAAGCGTGATTACAGCAATGTCACCAGCGAGTATCTTAGCCTTGTTAAGGGTATACAAACATTTTATATGACACATCATGCAGTGATGAAGCCATCAAGCTCGGCAACTAAAGTTCGCGTCGTTTTCGACGCTTCGGCGAAGTTGTCGACACAATTGTCACTGAATGATATAACGTTAGTTGGGCCCGCCGTCCAGCCTGCTTTGAAATTACTCTGCGTTTTAGGAAATACAAGTTTGTTTTCACCAGTGATATAAGCAAAATGTATCGCAAGGTCAGCCATCTCAAACGCCATTACAGCCCATCTTGTGGCGGGATGACAAAAACAATGCTATTGCAACTTATGAACTTCAAACTGTAACCTTTGGTACTTTCTCGCTTGGCAGACACCTTGACGTGGTGCGAGAGCTTAAGTTGCAATGACTCACTCAGCCTTGGGAGCCTAGCTCTCGGATGAGCTGACTGATGAGTAACGAACCAAGATCTGCCCCCCTTAATCCAAGGTGTTACGCGACCCGTACCTATTGGATGGTTTGCCGCCAGGGGGTATACCGGCTGTATTATAACGGAGCCTCTCTGAAACAGGATCGCCTCAGGGAGTAACCACGATGTTACTGCGCTAGCGCAGTTGACCTTTCTTTCCCGCGCTACTCGTGGGATTATGAACCATAATAAAAAACAAATACAAAAAACAACACAGATAGAATGCGGGGTGGTACCGCTTCTATGCTAGCGGGTCGGATGGAGCAAAGACTCTGTGTAGACGACCTAGTGGGTGGAAGTCGGCCAGGAACAAGCCGTGAGGGAGGCTTTAGGCGAGTGCAACCAAGCCCCAGCCAAACAGCCGCTATGTCCTCAAGGAAAATCCCTGACCAGTCAAAAACAGCAGCACGCTTGGAACGTGCCAGAACGGAGGGTGGGAGCTAAGCTCTAGTCCCCGACCCTTGGGAAAAGTGGCTAGGGCCGATAATGAGGCAAGGAGTTCGGGCATAGCTCGGACACCTACAGTTCCTCAATCCAATGCCACACCGGCCAAGAGGAAGCGAGCTTGCCGGCCCATGCCGCCACCTGGGCAACCGGGAGGTAAAGATGACCCCCTGAGAAGGGGTCTGAGCGGTGCGGGATCTCAATGGTACCTGCGCTACTTCGAAAAGGGCCTTGCACCCGAGGATGGCAAGAAAAAGGCGGATGAGCATAGGGCAAAGACCGACTCCACCGCTGTGCCATCAGCCAAGAGGGGCAGTAATGCCATAACACCTCCTGCATATAATGTGCAGAAAAGGCTGAGGACTGAGGAGAGCGCTAAGAGGCCCCAGGCAGAGCCTACGAATGCTAGCGCTGTCTCAGCTGGCAGAAGCTGTGCTGTGGGTGCTGGGGCAGCTCCGGCTGGTGAAAGACATGCTGAGGCCGCAAAGGTTGAGCAGGTTGCCGTACTTCCTGTGAATTACCCACAAGAAATGCTCAATGCTGCGGACCTCAAAGCACTCAAGAACGCCATCGTGGCGGAAATGATCCTGGGATGGGAGCATAAGCTCAAGTTCCAGGGCGTTCATTTCAAGAATGGCATGCTACTGGTCGACTGCGAAACTCCACAAACTGAATAGCTGAAAACTGAAGGGATGGAAAGGGGTGGGCCTTACTGCATGCGGCAGTGCGGAAATACCACGTGCCCATTGCATCACCGTCTTCCTACCACGCAGCGTGGATTAGGATTACCAAACCTCTTTGGCACTCCTAGAAACGTACCAGCTCGAAACCAACCTCAGAAGAGACACCACCGGAAGTGGAGCATCCAGTTCCGCTGACGGTCGAAACACCAACTGCAACTGCAGAACGGGACGTTCGGAGCGCAGATGAATTTATGTCCATCTCAGATGACTCGTTATCTGAGGAGGACATAAACAGTAGAGATGGGAAAAAAATCACTACCTGTGAATTATTCACTGCGAATGAAAATTCACATACGCAGCCTGTGAGTGAATTAAAAATAAACTGTGAATGTTTAAAACGTGAATATGGAATTATTTTGCACATCACATTTTTGTGTCCGCTACTGTTTAGTACTATGAAACACAAGTGCCAAGTAAACGCATAGCACATTATTTACAAAACCTTAATTTTGATAACTCTGCATTTCTCTATTAAATTGCATTCCTGCTACACTCTCTTTGAATTACTCCGAATATAACGTTCGATTTTCCATAGTTTCTTTTTACATTCATATTCTTTATTGCTCAATGTACCTTGATGTTTCGTTCTTTTTCGATTTAAAAATTTACCGAGTGTGGACGCATTGGTAAACATTTATACACAAGCCATTAATACACAAGACATTTATACGCAACATATTTATACTACACAAATTTATTTAATAAAGTACTCCTATTGAAAATACGTGGGCTACTATTGTGGGCGCCGTGGCGTAAGTGGTTAGTGTGTCGGATCACTACGCATGAGGTTCCAAGTTCGAATCCCAGAAAACACCAAAAAGTTTTTTCACGGTCCCACCTCTCGCGAGCATCTGGCAAACATCCGAGAGTATTGTTGTCATGAAAAAGCTTCTCAAATCGCCATTCGGATACGGCACTAAACTGTAGGTCCCTTCCATTCGTGTGAAAAATATAACGCACACAACATGAGTGGTTGCGAGAAGCTAGGCCCTGGCACTTTCAAGAGCTGTTGCGCCAAATATATATATATATTGTATATTGAAAATACAATCATTACATATTTACCCAAACTCAAAATTAATATTCGATACACTTTCACACAAAACACATTCCTTCCAACACAGCAACAAAAGATACATTGAGCGACGAATGAAGAAAGAAAATGTACACATCTAACCGTTCAGTGCGGCTATTGCTCAATGAAGAGCGACGAGCGGATAACGAACATGTACACATCTAACCGCTCAGTGCGGCTATTGCTCAATGAAGAGCGAGGAGCGGATAACGGACATGACCGTTCAGAGCTGGCAACGAAATACGATCAACGATTAACGAAAATGTGTATACCTAATGCGCATAAGGGAGGAATTCTTTTTTACATCGCATTTATGAATACTGAAGTGGCAGGCAGCGAAGGATAGAACAAAGCAAAACGTGGTGAAAAAAATGCCTTGGGTGCAAAAACAACATGCAGGTATATGAAATGTATATTATTCGCTGGGTTATACCATAGATAATAGAAATATGTGCGTGTATGTAGTTACATATATTCAAAGCAAACATTTACAGATTTGTGTTTGGTGTGCACAAGTGCGCGTATATAAAAAAAAAAGTAAATTAAATTAATTTTTAAATTAAAAGATAATTTAAGATGCCGCCAATGATAAAGCGAAAAAAGAATAGTTTTATTTTGATTTTTTTACGGAATTAGATGAGACCTCCGCAAAATGTAATTTTCGACAGGTATGTATGTGCAAATCAAGTATCCTTTGGTGACATTAGTTTCTGGGGTAAGTTTATTTTTTGAATTATTGGGTAGAAATGTTTTTAATGGTATTATTACTTATATGGATAGTATGTGCATTGTGCATACATCAACGCATGTGTATTAACGAATTACCTACGAGTACATTTTACGATACAAGAAGTCAATAATATAATAATTCATTGATAGATAATAGAAAAATATGTAAATTGTACTTTATTATCATAGTAAGTGAATAATTTTTATTCGTAAAAAAAATGACTCTCATACATTCGGATTCACAGGTTATATTCACAGTGAATAAGAAATCACGATCACAGTTATAGCTGTGAACATATATTCACGGACTTAACCCAACTCTAATAAACAGTACAGTAATCTCTCTCCCTCTGAACATTAACCTGGGGGAAAAAGAGATTCTGCTGGCAGAGGGTGAGGCAGCAGCCCCCAATGAGCACTAGCTCGATGACCTCCACCAGTAAAATAAAGGTTGCCCAGGTAAACATCCACTACGCCATAGCGGCATCAGCCGCAATAGCTAGGATGTTTACCAAACAAAGCATGGGCATTGTATTGATTCAGGAGCCATGGATCTTGAAAGGAGGAGTCAAAGGATTGTCATGCAAGGATGCAAAGGTAATTTGGAATATAAGGGTGACAAATCCAAGGGCATGTATCCTTATCAATAACAAAATTAACTTTCTCCTACTTTAAGAATTTGCGACGCGAGACTTGGTGCCATTACAGGTTTCCTTGAACATCGACGGAGTACACCGCACCATCATCATCGCCTCTGCATACTGTGCTGGGGATGAACCAGCTGTCCCAACAGAACTGCAGCGCTTAGTGGAGCACTGTGACAAGCTCCAAATGCCGCTGCTGATTAGATGATGTAACGCCAATGCTCACAATGTTATATGGGGGAGCACCGACACCAATACCAGGGGTGAGTCTTTACTAGAATTCGTTCTTTGTTCATCCCTTGATATATATAATGTACGGAATACCCCAACCTTTGTTACTAGAGTTAGACAGGAAGTTCTTGACCTCACGCTGGGTAGTCCGAGCATCAGTGGGCTAGTCAGGAACTGGAACGTATCAGATGAGCCGTCATTATCTGACCATAGAATCATTGTGTTTGAGTTAGATAGTACTGTATCACAAGAAATCCAGTCAGGAACCCAAGAAAACAAATTGGGAGGGTTTTAAAGAAACCCTAGACAGTAATCTGGAGCATATTGATCTGAGGAGGGCTCCAGCACACTATCTCGGGTTAGAAAACGCAGTAGAGGGCATTAGTACCGCGATTACAAACGCGTTCGAATCGAGTTGCCCCATAAGCAACAGAAAGGGTGGGAAAGATGTGCCATGGTGGAGCAGCAACCTAACAAAGTTACGCTCTGATACAAGCAAGCTGTTTATCAGAGCAAAGCGTAATGGGGATTAGCAAAGCTACAGGCAAAGAGACGCTCACAAACTGCAACAAGGAGTTAAGAAGGGCGAAAAAAGAAAGCTTCAGGAAGTTCTGTGAGACAATAAACAGCACTCCTGCTGCAGCTAGGTTACATAAAGCCCTTGCAAAATCGGGGGGAATGCCAACATCCCTTAAAAAACCTGACGGCAGCTTCACTAAAGATGAAGAACAAAGAGCATCTTAGAAACTCACTTCCCCGAAAGTTCGCAAAACACCTGTGACGGGAGCATGACCAACACGACCAGACCTCGGAAGGAAGATTGCCGGGGCTATCTGTTCCAGAGGGAGAATCGAGTGGGCAATTAGCTCGTTCTAGCCCTTCAAGTCACCGGGTGCGGATGGTATTATACCAGCCCTATTGCAAAGGGGGCAAGAAAAACTACTACCACACCTGGTCAGAATAACAAAAAGCACTCTTGCACTGGGATATATTCCAAACCAATGGAGACGGGTGAAAGTTGTGTTTATACCAAAAATGGGGAAGAAGGGCCCAACACAACCTAAGTCATACAGACCAATCAGCCTAACATCGTTTCTTCTTAAAACAATGGAGAAAACTGTGGACAACCATTTAAGGGGGGATGTACTACAGAGCGGGAAGATCCACTGAAACTGCTCTTTATCAGCTGACGGAAACCATCCAAAGTGCTCTTGAAACAAAAGAGATAGTAATCTGCGCCTTCCTAGACATTGAAAGGGCATTTGATAACACTTCACATGAAGCTATTAAACGAGCCCTTGACAGAAAGGGAGTTAGCAGAACAGTATCTAAGTGGATGTATGAATTGCTGAGAACAAGATCAGCAGAAACTCAAACTTCACATGGAATTATCCGAGTCAATACAACAAGAGGATGCCCACAAGCAGGAGTGTTATTTCCCCTAATGTGGAGTCTTGTTGTGGATGAGTTTCTTGAAAAATGAACTAACCTTGGAATTAACTGTCAAGCCTACGCTGATGACATTGTACTGATTGCCAGGGGAAATTCGAGGAAACCCTATGTGATATTATACAAAGGGCCCTAACAGTAACTCAAGAATGGTGCAGTACGGCTGGGCTCCATATTAATCCAGCCAAAACCACAATAGTACCGTTCACGAGGAAGATAAAACTTGAACTGAAGCCAATCCAACTGTCCGGCACGATACTGGCACCGGTAAAGGAAGTGAAATACACCTAGATAGCAAACTCTTGTGGAAGAAACACATAGAGGAGATATCCAAAAAAGCTACCCGTGCTCTAAGGATATGCAGGAGCCTAGCGGGTAAGTCTTGGGGGTTTAGTCCAAACATTTTAAGATGGATGTACATTGCCATTGTGAGACCAATGATCACTTATGGAGTAATAGCATGGACAAGGCGAACTAGTCTAGTCACTACGAGGGAGACACTCACTAAAGTGTAAAGACTTGCGTGCCTCTGCATCACTGGGGCCATGCGAACGTGTCCAACTGCAGCCATGGAAGTACTCCTGGAGCTAACACCGCTCCATCTTGTAGTGGAGCAAAATGCACAGCGGACGATCCTAAGGATGGTTCAAGAGAATACGATGTACTTCTCAAAAAACTTCCCCTTCTGGCCGTCCCCAGGGACGACAGTATCAGGAAATTTAACTTTGGAAAACTTTAGTACAAAGTTAAGTAACAAGAAAGATTGGAGCAACGAATTCACGATGTACGGTCTGGGGAGCCACACGACAAAGTGGTATACAGACGGTTTGAGAACTGGAGAGGGAAGCACTCAGAACCTATGGGCAAGTACACCAGCATCTTTCAAGCTGAAATATGTGCTATTAACAGATGCATCTAACTCAATCTCGAAAAGGAATACAGCAACTGCGACATAGCAATACTGTCAGACAGCCAAGCAGCTATCAAAGCACTTGACTCCTATGTCATTAAGTCAAAACTTGTGTGGGAATGCCTATGCAAGCTTAATGAATTGGGCAGAAACAATAAAGTTACACTTTACTGGATACCCGGTCACGTCGGAATAAAAGGTAATGAAGCAGCAGACGCCTTGACAAGACAAGGGGCTGCAGTACCCTTCATTGGACCTGAACCATTCTGTGGAATGGGGGAACACACCATACGCGAGAAATTCAGGAAAATGGAGACAGAAGACAGGGCAAGAACCTGGAACAACACCACATGCCTGAGCCAAGCTAAGAAACTACTGGGATGTTACAACCGGAAAATATTCGAAGCCTGCATTAGCCTTAGCAAGAATAACCTACGGATCCTAACGGGGCACTGCAAACTCAAGGAGCATCTACTGAAACTAGGTGTAACAAATGAAGGCCTTTGCAGATTCTGCAGCGAGTCATGAGAGACTCCGGAACACCTTCTGGAGTCTTGTGGGGCTCTGACCCACAAAAGATTGAAACACTTGGACAAATACCAAGTATCAGAAGAGGATATGCCAACCATGGACCCACTTCTCATTCTCAGATTCTTAAAAGAAACTGGTCTGGAGAAAGAGCTCTAAGGTGAATTATCTGTTCCAGAGGGAGAATCGAGTGGGCAATTAGCTCGTTCTAGCCCTTCAAGTCACCGGGTGCGGATGGTATTATACCAGCCCTATTGCAAAGGGGGCAAGAAAAACTACTACCACACCTGGTCAGAATAACAAAAAGCACTCTTGCACTGGGATATATTCCAAACCAATGGAGACGGGTGAAAGTTGTGTTTATACCAAAAATGGGGAAGAAGGGCCCAACACAACCTAAGTCATACAGACCAATCAGCCTAACATCGTTTCTTCTTAAAACAATGGAGAAAACTGTGGACAACCATTTAAGGGGGGATGTACTACAGAGCGGGAAGATCCACTGAAACTGCTCTTTATCAGCTGACGGAAACCATCCAAAGTGCTCTTGAAACAAAAGAGATAGTAATCTGCGCCTTCCTAGACATTGAAAGGGCATTTGATAACACTTCACATGAAGCTATTAAACGAGCCCTTGACAGAAAGGGAGTTAGCAGAACAGTATCTAAGTGGATGTATGAATTGCTGAGAACAAGATCAGCAGAAACTCAAACTTCACATGGAATTATCCGAGTCAATACAACAAGAGGATGCCCACAAGCAGGAGTGTTATTTCCCCTAATGTGGAGTCTTGTTGTGGATGAGTTTCTTGAAAAATGAACTAACCTTGGAATTAACTGTCAAGCCTACGCTGATGACATTGTACTGATTGCCAGGGGAAATTCGAGGAAACCCTATGTGATATTATACAAAGGGCCCTAACAGTAACTCAAGAATGGTGCAGTACGGCTGGGCTCCATATTAATCCAGCCAAAACCACAATAGTACCGTTCACGAGGAAGATAAAACTTGAACTGAAGCCAATCCAACTGTCCGGCACGATACTGGCACCGGTAAAGGAAGTGAAATACACCTAGATAGCAAACTCTTGTGGAAGAAACACATAGAGGAGATATCCAAAAAAGCTACCCGTGCTCTAAGGATATGCAGGAGCCTAGCGGGTAAGTCTTGGGGGTTTAGTCCAAACATTTTAAGATGGATGTACATTGCCATTGTGAGACCAATGATCACTTATGGAGTAATAGCATGGACAAGGCGAACTAGTCTAGTCACTACGAGGGAGACACTCACTAAAGTGTAAAGACTTGCGTGCCTCTGCATCACTGGGGCCATGCGAACGTGTCCAACTGCAGCCATGGAAGTACTCCTGGAGCTAACACCGCTCCATCTTGTAGTGGAGCAAAATGCACAGCGGACGATCCTAAGGATGGTTCAAGAGAATACGATGTACTTCTCAAAAAACTTCCCCTTCTGGCCGTCCCCAGGGACGACAGTATCAGGAAATTTAACTTTGGAAAACTTTAGTACAAAGTTAAGTAACAAGAAAGATTGGAGCAACGAATTCACGATGTACGGTCTGGGGAGCCACACGACAAAGTGGTATACAGACGGTTTGAGAACTGGAGAGGGAAGCACTCAGAACCTATGGGCAAGTACACCAGCATCTTTCAAGCTGAAATATGTGCTATTAACAGATGCATCTAACTCAATCTCGAAAAGGAATACAGCAACTGCGACATAGCAATACTGTCAGACAGCCAAGCAGCTATCAAAGCACTTGACTCCTATGTCATTAAGTCAAAACTTGTGTGGGAATGCCTATGCAAGCTTAATGAATTGGGCAGAAACAATAAAGTTACACTTTACTGGATACCCGGTCACGTCGGAATAAAAGGTAATGAAGCAGCAGACGCCTTGACAAGACAAGGGGCTGCAGTACCCTTCATTGGACCTGAACCATTCTGTGGAATGGGGGAACACACCATACGCGAGAAATTCAGGAAAATGGAGACAGAAGACAGGGCAAGAACCTGGAACAACACCACATGCCTGAGCCAAGCTAAGAAACTACTGGGATGTTACAACCGGAAAATATTCGAAGCCTGCATTAGCCTTAGCAAGAATAACCTACGGATCCTAACGGGGCACTGCAAACTCAAGGAGCATCTACTGAAACTAGGTGTAACAAATGAAGGCCTTTGCAGATTCTGCAGCGAGTCATGAGAGACTCCGGAACACCTTCTGGAGTCTTGTGGGGCTCTGACCCACAAAAGATTGAAATACTTGGACAAATACCAAGTATCAGAAGAGGATATGCCAACCATGGACCCACTTCTCATTCTCAGATTCTTAAAAGAAACTGGTCTGGAGAAAGAGCTCTAAGGTGAATTATTCTCGCCAAGGCAAAGTAAGAGCATATGACCTTCAAACACAATTCCGCAGGAATTGCAATTGCGAAGGGGACTCTAACGAGGCAACAAACCTCCCCAAGATATTAGCAGGCACAATAGACCATTAGGTCGCAGTGCAAAATAACCCTAAACAAATAATAATAATAAACCTTTGGTACTGCAGCTGCCGCATACTTGGCAACGCGAACACTAAAACAGCTTGCCATAGACGAAAGCAGTTTGTATCCAGAAGCATCTGTTATTGCTCAACGCGATTTTTATGTTGATGAGGATTTAAGATACACAAGTGGTGTTCGAATAGTGTAGAGATCAGATGTCTCTGTCCAAGACAGAGAAGTTTTGAAAAAAAAATCTGTCGAAAAATCAGTTGACTGCATAAAAGGTCTTGATTTAGCATGGCAGCCAAAGGAAGACTGTTTTACTTTTATCATTCAGGAAATAGAATTAAAACCGAACATGACGAAAAGAATGATAGTATCAGAGGCTGCTAAGTTATATGATCCTCTGGGACTTCTGGCGCCGGTAGTCATTACAGCTAAAACCATGATGCAGCAACTGTGGAAAAGCAGTATTGGTCGGGATGATATCGTCCCAAAGGAAATTCAGGAGTCTTGGGAAGAGTATCGATCACATTTTTCATGTCTCAACGGCATTACGATCAATAGAAAAATTCTGTGTGACAATCCTGAAACTATACAAATACATGGTTTCGCTGATGCATCAGAAAGAGCTTACGGAGCATGTATTTACGTACGAAGCGTAAATACATCCGATGTCATATCTGTTAATCTTGTTTGCAGTAAGTCGAGAGTAACGCCTATAAAACCAGTGTCACTGCTACGTCTTGAACTGTGTGCAGCGTTACTCCTCGCTCGGCTCATGAAAACGGTCTTGGGTGCTCTGGAAATAGATTTCAAAAACCTATTTTTTTCTGGTCTGACTCTGAAATAACTCTTGCGTGGATTAAGGCTGGTGAGATCCAAGATCTCACTTCAAATTTCGTTTGGAGGCATGTTCTAACTTCGGCTAACCCAGCAGACATCATATCCCGGGGCATTATGCCTGATCAGTTGCAAAGGGCAGATATGTGGTGGAACGGTTCCCCAGTGCTTTACACTGACGTCGATCTGATACAAAATGCCAACCGGATAGAACACCAATTTGATCCAGACATTTTCGAGATGAAGAAAGAATTCACAACGTTAGCAGTTGTAAGTCAGGTAGATTCTGATAAAATGGAATTAATCAACCGATTTAGTTCGTTCTCTAAACTATTGCGTGTAACTGTGTATTGATTGAGATTCCAAATTAAATTGTCTTCTCAAAAAAGAAAGTTAACAGAATTTCTTTACTCGGAGGAATTGCAAAATGCAACAAATGCGTTAGTTTCGATTGTTCAGAAGGAAGAATTTCGCGAGGAAATTTTAGCGTTATCGAAAAACCGTGAATTATCTAGGAAAGGTAGCGTAGTTTCTTTAAACCCATTTCCTGAATTCTGCGAGTCGGAGGTAGGTTGAGTAATTCTGGTATTGAATATGGTCGAAAACACCAAATATTACTCGCTGCAAAAGGGAATTTAACCAAATTAATTATTCGTTTTTATAATCTGCACTACGCACATGCTGGGCCGCAGCTTCTTGTTTCTCTTATAAGACAAAAGTTTTGGATTATATCTGCGAAAAATATGACAAAGCGTTGCGTTCGAACATGCATTATTTGTTTCAAAACAAAACCGAGGATGGGTGAACAGTTGATGGGAAATCTGCCCAATGAACGATTCACCCCAGCTAGAGCCTTCTACACAACGGGTGTAGATTTTTGTGGCCCTTTCTTGCTCAAGAATAAACGGCAGCGATGATCAACAACATACAAGGTCTATGTTTTGTGTGTTTCGGGACAAAAGGAATTCATTTGGAAATCGTGTCCGACTTAACCTCGGAAAGTTTCATTGCGTGTTTGAAGCGTTTCATTTTTCATCGAGTAAGCCACATGTCATTTGGAGCGACAACGCAACCAATTTTATTGGAGCTAATAATGATTTGAAGAAAATGTATCAATTGTTCAAAGACGATCTCGTAGTTCGTAAAATCAATTCCTTTTTCTTAACGGCAGAGATAATCTGGAAGTTTATACCCCAAGAGCAACTAATTATGGCGGATTATGAGAGAGTTTAGTGAAATCACTGAAAACTCACTTACAGCGTATTACAATCACTATAACACTTTCATACGAAGAGTTAAATAATATTGAATTCCAGATCACTGTCGGTAATGTCAAATGATCCCAGTGATCCGGAACCCCTTACTCCAGCCCATTTTCTGTTTGGTGGACCAATTGCGGCACCGCCAGAGCCGTCGTATAGTGATATTCCTCCAAATCGTCTAACAAATTCGCGGAAAATTTCACAAATAGATAAAAATTATTGGAAGAGATTTTCTATTAAGTACGTACATTCTCTCCAGCAAAGAAACAAATGGAAAAAGCTCTTCTCCAAGTCTTAACATCAACGCTCTCGTGATGGACGACCAATTGCCGACAACGCAATGGCTTCTGGGAATTATAATACATACCGTCAAAGGGCCAGAGTCCCTATATCGCATGAAGATGAGAGAAGTTCAGCGTAGCATGCGACGCGACAAGCGCAACTACATCAACGCGCTGGCTACAGAAGCAGAAGAAGCAGCACGGAGGTGCGACAGCAGGACCGTCTACAGAATCACCAAAGAGCTGACAGGTGGTCGCAGCTCCAGCCAACACCCAGTGAAAACTCTAGACAGCTCCTTGCTCATTTCGGATGAGGACCAGCTCAAGAGATGGAAAGAGCATTTTGCTACGGTTTTGAACCGCGTATTCACTAGCGATAGGCTCAAAAATCAAACTGAGATGCCCGAGGTGAGAAGTTCCCGAATACGCACCACGACTCCCAGTAATGATGAGATCACTACCGCAATCAAGGCACTCAAAACCAACAAGGCGGTAGGACTTGACGGTATTCCGGCAGAGCTCTTACGATCAGTGCTAACAACATCGGCTGAGCTTCTGCTTCCACTTATAGATAGAGCTTGGGAAGCTGAGAGCTTTCCTAACGAGTGGAAAAAGGGAATAATCGTCAAGCTTCCTAAGAAAGAAAATTTAATGGAGTGGGGAAACTGGAGGAGTATCTGTGTGCTGCCTGCTGTAGCTAAGATTGACAACTGGAGGCAAATCTCTGGCGTGGAAAAAAAGAAGCTTAGTCCAGACAACGTATCTGTCAAACTGGAAAAAACACCCGCGCTTTTTTAGAGGTAAGTCTATTTGTTTATATTGTCACTATAATTGTTACTAATATTACTTTTAAATTGCAGAAACACAACAACTGAAGTGTTCCAAGTCTTTCCCCCCAGGCATCGATCATCGAAAGTGACACAGTTCCAGCCAATTCAACAGTTTCCAGAGCACCTTCGCTACGCACAGGATAAAATAAAATTCGAATTTCGGAATATCGAATAAACAGTGTTTAAGTAAGTATATAACTAATTGTTACTAATATTATCTTTAATTATAGATATACTACACAACTGCGACAACATTTCAAAGGATTTTCCACCCCAGTTGTCGTCGTAGCCGCCAAAAAGTTTCATCCCTTGAAACTGGGACAAGAGCAAATAATTTGCCGGAAGACAAAATAGTCAGTGATTGCGTTTATTTTCTTGCTAGTACATGTGTTATTGTAACTAACATAGTTTTTAATTACAGGAAAATAACATGCGAAGAAAAAAGCATCTCCAAGTTGCCATCCCTCATCGTCGTCGTAGTCGTCGCCACCAAACCACCATCAAACTTTCACCAAATCAACCAGGCTGAACTAGATGCAGCTCCTGTTGTCCCCGGAAGACAGCGAGTAAGTTTAGTTGATTAGTATATGTGTAATCGGTAAAACACTAAACTTACTTACTGATAGTTCTTCCGGGAACAGCAGGAGCTGCATGTAGTTCAACCCTGTTGATTGGATAAGTTTGATGGTGGCTTGGAGGCGACGACTACGACGACGATGAGGGATGGCAACTTGGAGATGCTCTTTTATTCGTATCTTATTTTCCTGTAATTAAAAACTATATTAGTACAATAACACATGCACTAGTAATGCAATAAACATAATCACTCACTATCTTGTCTTCCGGGCAAATTATTTGCATTCGTCCTGGAAGTTTCAAGGGATGAAACTTTTTTGGCGCCTACGACGACAATTGGGGTGGAAAAACCTTTGAAATGTTGTCGCAGTTGTGTAGTAGATCTGCAATTAAATATAATATTAGTAACAATTAGTTATATACTTACTTAAACACTGTTTATTCGATATTCCGAGGAATGCATTTTATTTTATCCTGTGCGTAGCGAAGGTGCTCTGGAAACTGTTGAACTGGCTGGAACTGTGTCACTTTCGATGATCGATGACTGGGGGAAAGACTTGGAACACTTCAATTGTTGTATTTCTGTAATTTAAAAGCAATATTAGTAACAATTATAGTGACAATATAAACAAATAGACTTACCTCTAAAAAAGCGCGAGTGTTTTTTCCAGTTTGACAGATACGTTGTCTGGACTAAGCTTTTTTTTCCAAACCAGAGGGGGTTTTCCAACATTACCATTCGTCAATTATAGCTACGTTTTCAAATCACATGCCACACATTGCAGTAATTCGATGTACTACTACTGATATTGTTGAGGCAATGGAACTTAAGCTTTTGCCAAAATTTAAATGGAACAATAGCTTTCTCAGTGAATACCAACGGAATCTGAGTAACAAGCTGATGACATTGAATAGTTCTTCGCGTATCGGTCAAAATCGAAGAAATTTTTTTAAAGAAAAATGGTTCGACAACGAGTGCGAAGTTGCTAGGAAGAAATCGTTTGCTTTCCTCTTATTGTTCCGAACCTATAATAACTCATATTTCAGGCTTAGTTACACGGCAGCTTTTAAACAATATAAGAAGTTATGCGCGGGAAAGAAGATAGCACACAGTATGAGCATCATTGCCTCCTTGTCAAATGCAAGATTGTCAGGCGATTTTTGGAAATGCCTTGCTCTCTCAAGGCAAATGAGTTGAAAGAATACTTTGCCTTTCTACTCAACATTGAGCGCAGAGCTATTCGGTTTTAATATGCGGAGCCACTGATAGCAGATCGATATCCTGATGCCGTTTGTTTAAAAATGCCACTCCGGAATATATCGCGAAATTAACTGACAATAAGATCTCCCAGAATTGGGACATACCATCGGAGTTCCAGTCTTCAATTATCTTTCCGCTTTTTAAAAAATTAATCTTCCAGAAAACTATAGAGGTATCTCCTTCTTGAATACGTCAATGCAGCTTTTGGAGGGATGCTATATCGCAGATTAACAACCTGGGTTAACGAAAGGAGGCCACTCAGTGAGTTTCAGTCTGGTTTTCGAGCTAAGTACTCCACAGTACTTATCTGCAGCGCAGTAAAAAATTGCTCACCTTCTTTGTTGACTTCAAAGCAGCGTTCGATTCAATAGGTAGGGAAAGTCTCTTTTACAAGCTGTCGAACTTAGGAATTCCTTCTAAAGTTATAGCAACTGTAAGAGCTATGTACGCGCCCGATACCATAGCTGTGTGGGATGGTGAATCGGTCTCAGATCAATTTAGCTCATCGATGGGCCTTAAGCAAGGATGTGTGTTGAACACTCTTTTCTTTGCTATATTTATTGATAACATCGTAGAATGTCTTGGAGGAGGCGTAGATGTAGCAGATATTATCGCCGGTGTTATTACATGCTGATGACATAGTACTTTTAGCAGACTCCCCTAAGTAGCTGCAAGAAATTATCAACAAGTTGGACAGATACTGTGACACGTGGAACCTAACTGTCACACAAATAAGTCTAAAAACATGATTTCCCAAAAAGGGCTCGGAAGACATGCCGGAAATGAAAAATGGTACTTTAGAGAACAATTAAAAAACTTAGGAAAGGAGTTCAAATACCTAGGTGTAACTCTTACAAGCAATATTAGCTTCAAAAAGCACCTCACGTCTAAACTTTCCGAAGCCAAGGCTGCCATATGTGCACCCCGGAAAAGTTGTTTGTCAAACAGGCATATTGGTCATCCAGAAAAATACAAGCTGGTTCAAGCAGTTTCGAAATCCATCATGTTGTATGCGGCACAAGTATGGGGTTATAAACAATACGGAGAAGTTTAAAAAATTGCATCGCTTCTTCCTAAAGCGGATCTTCAAACTACCATCCGCAACGCCAAACTACATGCTATATATTGAGACTGGTTTGCCGAACATGTTTCTAGACACACTCTAGCTGCATTTTGATTACGTCCTCAAGCTCCTTCAAATGGATTCTTCAAGACTCATCCACAGGTTCTCAAAATTCTTGGTAACAAACCATCTTAGTTTTATAAATGATTGGACACAACTCTCTGAGTCCAACGGAGTTCCCCGGCGGCTGGTCGTGAATAATGCAGCTGATCTACATACACAGCTATTCGAACTGCTACGATCTATAGACGCAAAATCACGAGAAGAGTATATTAGTTTGGTAAGATCTTCGCAGAATTTTTGCATGAAAGGTGAAAAATTACATTTTTGTTGAGAAGATGTGATTTTTCTTCCCAACTTAGTGTAATCAATATGTCACCATAAAGCCACCCTCTTAAGAGAGCGAAGATAAATAGGGTCAAAGGGGGTAATTGTAAACGTTTTAGCATTTTCGTTTTTTTCTAAATTTATAGTGTTTCATCCAGCTTATCAATGCGATATTGGAAATTGGTGTTGGTTGAACTTACATTTAAATTCTTTCATCTTTTCGAAAAAAATAATTGTAAGTGTGTAAGTTTATTAGTTTTTGTAAAAATTTGTGTTTACATTTACCCCCGCCTTTTTTTTGGAAAAAGAGAAAAATGGGGTAAATGAAAACAAGGAACTCAGCCCCGTAAGGCTGTAGAACATAAACATTTGGGGTAAAAGCGAACTAAATCAAAATGGAAACATTTGATGAAGAAAAGAAATCGAAGATGCAATGTTCACAACTACCCCAAAGAAAATTTAATAAGGAATAAGCATAACGGGAATACATCGTATTTTGAAATAATGACATGGCATGCCTCGATGGAAAACCGGTTTTTGGAGAATTAAGTGCGTTTACAATTACCCCCCTTGCCCTACTCGAAACGGGTAAGAAACCAAGGGCGCAAATGGATTTAATATAAACGATTTCGTCTTAGAACAACTCTTGTTCTATTTTTATTTTACCTAAATATCTTATTCGCCTGAATTAGTTTAAAATGATGTAAGCTGAGAGTGAAATGACAGTAGAATTAAAAAAAAATTAATAATATTTAGTCTTACTCGACAAAAGGAAAAACGAACGGAGAAAGGACAGTGAACATCTCAATAACTGACTGATAAATTTCAAATTAAGTAAAAATAAAATATAAATAAACATAAACGGTGAATACAAAATATAAAAAATAAATAAGAAAATAACTGTATACGCAGCTTATGTTGTTCGCATTTCTCCGTCATTATTTCTTTGCACAACATCCGCACTCAGAATTAACAAAAAGAGTTTTCGACGATGCTGTTGTACGCGATAAATTCTTCCATTCTGGGTGAAAACAAATGTAAGTTGATTTCTTCGCTTAAGTTGAAAAGCTTTTTGAAGAATTACGTGGTTATGCGTTGCAAGGCTTTCATTGAGATAGATGCGGCTGTCAGATGGTAATTCGACATCATGTAAACAAAGTACCTTTTTCCATGTTTTGTAACGCTGATGAATTACTTTCAGGAATTTTTTCGGATGCTGATTTGAATTTCAAAACTATTGCGGTGTTCTCGGAAGCTCCTTTCGACTGTATGCAAAATTGTACAATATTTAGTACAGATGTTGTGGTCAGTGTTATCACTTTACCACAATTGTGCTAGATCTACCACGATTTTGAACGTTTTTCAAATCTACCACATGCAATGCAAACATTCTACCATGTTTTTAAATTCTGTCCTGCCGATATTGAATCAACCAATTCAATATGTACATATACGTATATATATACGTTTTTCCAATTCGTTTCGAAAATATTCATTTGTGTGGAAGCACTTTCTCGTCATCCTCATCTGCACATCATTTGATGCCATGTATTCGTTCTTCATGTGTACTCGTAGAGTGTAGCCCATAGCAGAGTGCCGTGAATGCTAATATTTGGGAGTGCATCGTCTTTCCAACCGGATGGGAAAAACAACACCTTGTTGTTATTATATTCTGTGGATTTAGTTTAGTTTGTTAGCAGAAACTAATCATATTGTAGTATCAAGTACATCGTCAGGTACTGCGTACAACGACATCTATTGCCTGCTAGTAGTAAATATTCCAACCTGATGAGCTTACGTTCCACAATTGTTCCACACATTATCCCAATTATTCCAGGATCATCAATTCATCCCTGGCGACATCTAGTATACTCTAGAAGGTTTTGTATTTTATATAAATACACATACCACAACCATCGTCGACACAGTTGTTTTATAAGTGCATACAGCGATTACAAGAGGGAGATTAGACCAGTGGTGAAAACAAGCGACGTATTGAAAGTAAATCTGTAGCGGCAGTTTAATTTGAAATAAATAAAGAATAAAGCGATTGAATACTGTGTTGAAGTAAAGTTAGTACATAGTTGACAATAAATAAACAGTGAAATACATAAAAGACAGTTTTATTTAAATGAACCCCAGCAAGAATATTACATTGGTGTCAGAAAAGTGGAATAAAACAAATCTTGTGTATTGCTTATTGTGTAAGTGACAAAAAAAAATAGTTCGGAAATTGCTAGAAGATTTGTCATTGCCGCAACTAAAGGAAGTACTGAGCCAGCGGGAGTAACCTACGACTGGTACGAAAAGAGAATTGATTATTAAGTTACGGAAAATAGTGACGGGCGAGGGTGCAGATCCTGAAACAGCTTTGTTTGACGTCGAAGAAGAACAAGTAAGTACAACGAGTGACATGCTGGCTTTAATGGAATTGCTATCTGAGAAATTCGACGAACAAAAGAATTTTCAAAATGAAAAATTAGATTAGATTATTATTATTATTCAAAAATTCCTTATATAAATTCAGCATTACTTCACAATTCGAAAAATAAACATGATAATAGAACTTAAAATAAATATAAAGTATAAGAAATTCATTTGGTATTCTGTATTTTTTATACGTAAGTAATAAAAATAGTGTTGAGTACCACTTCAATATGTATTTAGATATTTCAAAAATTAGTTTATTTGGGTGGGGTAACCCTTGAAGAAAATTAGAAAAATAGTATTTTTATTAAACAATATTAAGAAAGCATTTACTCTACAACATCAAAAACTGTGTAAGAAAAACAAACTTAAGATTTAATTTAAACCAGATAGTCAGAAAGAATAGATTCTATGCCATCGAAGTTGAACTTAAGAAGCCAATTTTTTACTAGTTTCAGAAACATTCCAGGTAAAGTGATTGTTCTGAACGACTGAGGAAGTTTGTTGAATAAACGATGAGACGAAATGTGATAAAAATTACGATAGGTAGTAGTATGGAAAGTAGGAACAGATACAGCGTACAAAAAGTTTCCACGTAAGTTATAGTTAGAAATTAAACGGAAATTACGATTACCAGATTTCATAAAAAAACACTTTAGCACCTTAAAACAATACAAATGACGAACAGGAAGAATTTTTAGGTCACAGAACAAGGGGTAACTAGCATGTCTCACAGAATTACGGCATAATTTTCGTAGGATATACTTCTGTAAGATCAATAGAGGATATATTTTGTTCTTAAAAGTACCTCCCCAGCAAGCAATACCATATTGTAATTTTGAGTGAACAATACCATAATAAATAATTTTTAAGAGCATACTTGAACAGATATTACGCAAATGGAAAAAATGCCTAAGTGTACAACGAAAATAATTCCTCAAAGCATCTACATGATTCGAGAAGCTCATTTTCGAGTCAATGATAAGCCCAGATATTTAAATTCACTAACGTTTTCAATCAGAAAACATTTATCACTACAGCTTAGACTATCATTAAAGGTACGAGAAGATAAGCCAGAATTACAATTGCAGACAGGAAGTTTGAATTTTTGGCACTCTGGTGAATGAAAGTAGATATTAACTTCAAGATCCGGAATAGAGCACAAACTAAAAAACTTAATCTTAGTCTTGGGACTTATGACCAGGTTGTGTTTGGAGAACCAGATTCTTAGACGATGAAGGTCCATATTAATGTCTGAAATCAGGTCTAGGCGACTGTCAGAACCATATCCGCAAAAGCAGTCGGTGTGCCTTTGAAATTAAGTGCAAAAAGAGAGTTGATATAAATAAGAAAGAGAATAGGACCTAAGACAGAGCCTTGAGGTACCCCTAAGTTGAAGACTATAAGGTCGCTCCTGATTTCGTCGATCTTCACTCTTTGAGACCTATTTTTCAGATACGACCTGAACCATTCTAACATGAAGCCACGGAATCCTGCTTTTTCAAGTTTATTGAGAAGAATGAGGTGATCGACCATATCAAACGCTTTGGTGATGTCAATAAATAGACCAGCAGTGGACTTTTTACTATCAAGGTTAGATATCACATTACCACAGAACTGTAGAAGTGCATCTTCGGTTGATTTCCCTTTTTGAAAGCCAAATTGAGATGAATTAAAAAACTTGGTTTTTGAAAGATAACTCACTATCCTATTTTTTATCAGCTTTTCGAAAATTTTACTTATAGCTGGAAGAAGAGATATAGGCCTATAATTACACATTTCTATAGTAGAACCCTTTTTAAACAACGGAACAACATCTGCACACTTAAGCTCTTCTGGAAAAACCCCCTCAAAAATACAGCGATTAAAAATATGTGATAGCACGTCCAATAGATAGCATGCAACTTTTTTAAGAAAGATATTCGAAATACCGTCAGCACCACACGAGTTTGTATTTTTTAGAGTATCGATAACTTTTAACACTTCAAGTGAAGTTATGGGTTCAAAAACAAAACTGTTACAAGAGATTGGATCAGCACAGCAACCAGTTGTCAGACAGGTGAGAGAATAAGGTTGGGCAAGACCTGGTTCTAAATTAGTCGCTATCTTTGTAAAATTGTTGTTAAAAGCATCTACAATAACCAGTATGTCAGATGCAACACAATCATCGACACGAATAAGACTCGGCTTTTTTGGAACTGAGGACTTATTAAGAATATTGTTAACTAGTTTTAAGTTACCTCTAGCAGAACTGAATTGAGAACGGTAGTAGTTATCTCGGCAAATTGGAATTTCCCTTTTAAGTTCAGTGCACAGTTTGTTGTAGTTGCTTTTTAGTCTTAGATTTCCAGGGTACTTACGGCATTGAATTCTGAGTTTGTTTTTAGCCATTAACTTTTTTTAATAAGTACATAAAAATCCAAGGTTTATTTCTCTTTAAATAACTTTTAGCACGTAAAGCATAGGAACAACTAAGAATATGCTTCTTAAGAGAAGAGATGAACATTGAATAGGAAGTTGAGGGATCCGTACACATATAAACATCTTCCCAAAACCCAAATAAAAGGTTGTATTTGAGCATGCTGTAGTTAATCTTCACTACCCTGCTTGGAGACTTGCAACTATAATTATTAATCTTGCTATTGCAAATGCTAAACAAAAACCCAGTCATACAGTGATCAGTAATCATAAAATCTAGAACGCATTTCTTACAATTACTGATCGAATCATTTCTAAACCTTCCATAAATATGGTCTAAACAACTACCTGAGACAAGTCTAGTGGGTTGATTGACAAAGCTTGCTAGACCATGTGAAGCTAATAATGCCATATAGCTCGAAGCAATCACACTTTTTTCTAAAATATTAATGTTGAAGTCTCCTAATACAATTAAATTTTTGGATTTTTCATTTTCTAAGAGACGAGCAAATTCTTCTACAAACCTAGAAACAGTAAACATATGCAACCTATAAACACATAAAAAGACATAGATCTAATGGTTCATTTCAATGGAAACTTTTAATACATCTGCACACAAAAAATCAACACAAACGACTTCGTGAATAAAACATTCCTCTTTCTCTTTTATGAAACAACCAACACCACCTGCAGCGTAATTTTCATTAGTGTTAGCATAAAATTTAAAACCGGGAATAAAGTAATCTTCTTTTTCAAACTCATAAATCCAAATTTCGGACAAAAAAACAATATCTGGAACGCACAAAAACGAATCAACATGAGTGACAAGAGCGGCAAAATTTTCTCTAAGACTTCTGACATTCTGGTGTACAATAAAGAATCTATCTTTGCTACAGAAACTATCAGTAACATCAATATCAGCGTTAGAGCTACAAAGATTAGCGGAGGAAAAGTCATCAAATATATCATTCATTTCAATCATATTATTGGCAAGAAAGAGAGAAAAAGAAAAAAAAACACTAAATAAGAGTAAGATCATTAAAAGATCTAACAGAGATGACTTTACCTGCCTCAACCTTTCTGAAAGGAATTTTATTGTCTTTGAACCAAACGTATTTAGCACCTTTCTGCTTTATTTTTTCTTTCGCCTTCATGAAGAGAGCTTGTGTATATTTTGTAAGAGAGTCATTTATGTAAATGCCGGTTCTCTTGCTGCTGCTCTTGTTACTGCTGCTCCTGTTGTTACTGCTACTGTCGCCCAATCCATCGATCCCAGTTATGCGTGAGTTGAGTTTGTTTTTGTTCGCCTTTTTTGCAATCATTATTCCCTGCTTCGTATGTACATCGGTGAATCTTACACAGATGATTGGTTTGGATGCCGATGATGTCGCATCGCTGTTGGTTTTGGATTGCATTATTTTAATGTAGCATTTTTCAATTTTGTTGTCCGGAACATCAATGGACAGTGCTTCATTAAAGAGCTGCTTCGCCTTGGACATAGCATTCTTCTCGTTGACATCTGACACTCCAACAATGTCAATGCAGTTGCTGAGAAGATGTTGTTGCTGCCAATTGAGTTTGCTCTCCAAAAAATCAACTTTCTTCTTAAGCTCCGTATTCTCTGTTTGCAGCAAAGTTAGTCGCTGTAGGAAACGAATATTAGTTTCCTCTAAGTTAGAGAGCTTCTGATAGATCATTTGGAGAGTGCATTCGTTATCAGTGTCACTGAACTTTGAAGAAGCTAGAAAATTCCTTGACTGAACAAAAGAATTCTCTAGACGCCAAACTCAATGTACAGAACAAACTATTTGAGAATTCTCTAGAAGCTAAGCTTGATGAGCAGAAGAATTCTCTAGATGCTAGGCTCGACGAATAAAAGAACTCTCTGGAACATCAGCTATTCGATCAAAGGAGTGTTCTCGAAAGCAAATTCGATGAACAAAATAAAAGTTTGGAAACAAGATTTGGAACAATTGATGAGAAGTTTGAAAACGTAGAGGCCAAAATTGAGACATTTCAAACAGCCATTGAAGGAAGGAATCCCCCAAATTACATCGATGGAAAAGTTTAAGTGGAGCCAAAGAACAGCCTGGTCCCAGTAAGACTCATGAACTTAACACTTCATGTGTTCCGAATCTGCGAGGCCTGTTTCATCAGCCAGGTTCACAGAAGTAAAGGACATGATCCTCAAGCACTGCGAACTGGATCGGGATCAGCGAGCCATGGCAGAAACTCTAATCGTTGAGTACGCTGATATATTTGCCTCACAGGATGGAGAGTATGGCCGAACACATCTGGTGCAACATCGCATAGACACTGGAGATTCCAGACCAATTCACCAGCCTCCCAGATGACTACCATTGGCAAAACAAACAGAGGTTGCGGATATGGTGTTAACGATGGAGAAGGAAGGGCTCATCGAAAGTTCTAAGAGTCCGTGGGCCTCACCTGTTGTACTGGTCAAGAAGAAAGACGGCAGCACTCGATTCTGAGTAGACTATCGCAGACTTAATGATGTCACCAAAAAGGATAGCTACCCTCTGCCACGGATCGGTGACACATTGGACACACTCTCAGGAGCTCGATGGTTTTCCACCCTTGATTTAAAGAGCGGTTACTGGCAGGTACAGATCGATCCAAAGGACCGAGAGAAAACTGCGTTTACTACAGGAAATGGGCTATGGCAGTTTACAGTAATGCCATTAGGATTGTGCAATGCTCCGGCAACTTTTGAGCGCCTAATGGAACACGTCCTGCGTGGATTGACCTGGAAAACTTGCTTGGTGTATCTGGACGATGTGATCGTGATAGAAAAAACCTTTGAGGAACATCGCGACAACGGCTTCGAAGCGCTCATCTGAAGCTGAACCCAAAGAAATGTGACCTCTTCAGATCCGAAGTCAAGTACCTGGGCCACGTTATCTCGTCAGAAGGAGTACGAACCGATCCGGACAAGGTGGAAGCTGTGAAAAACTGGCCAGTTCCAAAAGACAAACACCAACTCAGGAGCTTTTTGAGTATCGCCACGTACTACCGACGATTCGTAAAGGATTTTGCCGGAATCGCGAAGAGCCTGCACCAACTGACGGAAAAAGGAAGGCAATTCAAAGGGTCAGGTGAGTGCGACAAAAGCTTCAAGAACCTTAAGCAACAACTATGCGAAGCACCAACACTAGCATATCCCATTCCCGAAGAAATGTTTATCGTGTATGCAGATGCAAGTAACGTCGGTGTCGGAGCGGTTCTTTCGCAGGTACACAACGGCCAAGAGAAGGTAGTAGCATACTTCAGCAAAGTGCTCTCCAAGCCCGAAAGGAACTACTGCGTGACCGGGCGAGAACTTCTGGCGCTGCTTCTGGCGACAAAACACTTCCATAAATACCTCTACGGCCAAAAGTTCCTTTTGCGCACAGACCACGCGGCTCTAAAATGGCTGCTGCAGTTCAAGAATCCAGAGGGCCAGGTCACAAGACTGCAGATGTACGATTATGAAATACAGCATCGTAAAGGGAAATTTCATTCTAATGCGGATGCCTTATCCCGGCGACCATGTAAGAGCGACTGCAAGCATTGTGTGCGACAAGAAGAGAAGAACCTTCTTTCCATCCAAAGGGTAAGAGCTGAGCCTATCGCTGGTTGGAGTGCAGAAGAAATCCGCAACGCTCAAAAAGAAGACCCAGACATCGAGCCGATATTAGCGTGGAAGGAGTTTATGGAAAAGCCAAGTGGACAAGATATCTCGGACAGGAGCACCACTCTTAAGGCATACTGGGCTCAGTGGGACTCCCTTCATGTGCAAGATGGTGTTCTGAAAAGGAAATGGGAAAGGCCGGACGGGAAAGATTTCATAATGCAGCTTCTCTTGCCGCGATCAAAAGTACACGAGGTGCTACGGGAGATGCATGATGGAGCATCCGAAGGCCATTTGGGTGCAAACAAGACACTGGAGAAGGTGCGAGAACGTTTCTATTGGCTCAGCGCAAGGGTAGATGTAGAGAGTTGGTGCCGGAAATGCATCGTGTGTTCCGCCAGCAAGGGACCAAGAACGAAAACGCGAGGCAAGGTGCACCAGTACAACGTGGGCGCACCCTTTGAACGGATTGCCGCTGACATCGCTGGTCCGTTTCCGGAAACCGACAGTGGCAACCGCTACATCCTAGTCGTCATGGACTACTTCAGCAAATGGCCGGAAGCGTTCGCCATCCCTAACCCTAACCAGCGAAGATCACCGTGAAACAGATCGTCAACAACTGGGTGAGCAGATTCGGCGTGCCTATGGAACTGCATTCTGACCAGGGACGAAATTTCGATTCAAAGATATTCCAAGAAGTATGCCAACAACTAGGAATTAAAAAGACGAGGATGACACCGCTTCATCCACAATCCGACGGGATGGTAGAGCGCTTCAACAGAACCTTAAACGAACATCTCTCTAAGGTCGTAGAAGACCACCAGCGCGATTGGGATCGACAAATTCCTCTCTTCTTGATGGGCTACCGAAATTGCAGTGCACAGTACTACTGGACATACTCCATCTGAAGTCTTGTTTGGTCGAGCAGTCCGGTTACCTAGTGAGGTGAAGTTTGAATCCCCTAACGATGAGCCCAAATGTGAAGAGGACTACGTGGCAGACCTCAGGGAAAGGATCCGAGACATACATTAGAGAACCAGGGCGAGGATAAGGATAGCGAGTGACCGCATGAAAACCACGTACGACACAAAGGCAACAACGTCCAGCTTTCACGAGGGAGACCTAGTGTCGTTGTACAACCCACACCGGCAAAAGGGGAGATCGCCTAAGCTGCAGCAAGACTGGGAGGGCCCTTATAAAGTGGTCACACGCATCAATGACGTCGTCTTCCGGATCCAGCGTGGAGTAAGAGGCAAGATGAAAATTGTCCACCTGGATCGTCTTCATCGTTATCATGGTAGTAATCCAGATGATCTTGTTCGGAACGAACAAGTTTAAGAGGGGCAGTGTAGTATCAAGTACGTCGTCAGGTACTGCGGACAATGACATCTATTGCCTGCTAGCAGTAAATATTCCCACCTGATGAGCTTACGTTCCACAATTGTTCCATTATCCCAATTATTCCAGGATCATCAATTCATTCCAAGCGACATCTAGTATACTCTAGAATGTCTTGTATTCTATATAAATACACATACCACAACCATCGTCGACACAGTTGTTTTATAACTGCATACAGCGATTACGAGAGGGAGATTAGACTAGTGGTGAAAACAAGCGACGTAATGAAAGTAAATCTGTAGCCACAGTTTAATTTGAAATAAATAAGGAATAAAGTGATTGAATACTGTGTTGAAGTAAAGTTAGTAGTTGACAATAAATAAACAGTGAAATACATAAAAGACAGTTTTATTTAAACGAACCCCAGCAAGAATATTACAATATGTATGTAAAAACTATGTTTAGTTTAATAGTTTTCCTTGTTATGCATAAATATTTTAAATAGGGGGGGATGTCAATGTTATCAATCCTACAACATTTTTTTTAAATCTATCATATTCTTTGTCAAATCTACCACTTCTTATCTTTTTCCAAAATCCAAGTGACAACACCAGTTATGGTACAATTGATGGAGTGATATAAGGTGCGTTTTAGTGAGACGTCGCTTCTCAGTGAAGTAAGACTTAACAGGGAGTACAACAACAAAAAGTGACTTGGAATCGCTTTAGGTTCTTTTCTCAGTCTAAACTGAGATAGGAAGTTTAATTTGCGCTACTCCATTCCAAAGGGCGCTGAAAAGAACTTTTTCATTCAAGTTCAACGATTCAGTCGTATTTCACAAATTTAAGCACAACTTTTTCATACTTTTTAATTAAATTTCAATTCAATCACCAATCTTCAAACAATAAAAAAAGTTTTAAACCAGATTGACTTGGGATCGTTTTGTGGAGAAACTTTCACTTGGCTTTGCATAATTCTCACCAAAACGCACCTATAGTTTGCTGAACATTTCACGCAGGTCTTCGTTGTCTCTCCTCGGCACAGCACGTTGCAAAGAATCGGCGCAAAATCTCCCGTTCAAATTGATCAATTTTTGCAAATACATAATTGTGTTGTATCATTGTTTTGTAGTTGCGAAGTTGAATTTGTTTGTGGAGATGCATTTGCTACACGTTTTGTGAGTTTTGATATTAAGCATGTTTTGGTGAGACGTCGCTGCTCAGTAAAGTAATATTAGCACCGAGTATAACAACAAAAATGACTGACAACTACTTCAGCTTTGATATTCAGTGAAAAGTGAGTTGGAATGTATAGTTTGCAACACTCAACTTCAGAGGGCGCTGAAAACAATTTTTTCTACAGCGACAATATTTTGGCAGGCTACTGGAGAGCAGGTGCACCAATCTTCAATTAATAAAAAAGCTTCAAATCCAGATTGACTGGGGATCAATATCTTGTTCTTTCTGTATGTGACAAAATTCTCAAATTCACCAGGAACAATTTTGATTATTGAAATAAAGTGTAAATCCATGGATAAAACAGTATTGTCTATGTATGCCGCTACTATGTATTAACAATTATATTAAAAGCAATTTTGTACAAAATGGAAAAATATTTATATATTTTATCTTGAAAACTTAATCGCTTGATTTTAATGTTCACTTAATTTGACAGTTCCACTGCGAATTTTTCCAGATGTTCGCTTCACAGCACAATCAATGCGGTGTATACACATATGGTATGTATGTACAAGAAGAATAGGTTTTTTTTCGTCGCTGCAAATGCATAGCATTTGTTTTGGTTTTGCTTTTGACTCATACATATAAATTTCTTGTAGAACACTCTTATAATACTTATGTTTTGATGTAGAATGCAATTTCTTGTGCAATAGCTTTATTTTGTTGTTTTTGTGTTAGTTTTGAATCCTTTTTTATGTGCATGTGCCAAATTACAAACACCGTTTTTTTTTTTTGTTTTAAAATTGTTAATTGTTTTATGGTTTTAGATAGATAGATAGTTTGTTTATTTCGAGATAAAATACAATAATGATTGTCACCGCACATTTTACATACAGATATCTAATACTTATGTTTCTTACTACTAAAATGCGAACAAAATAAATTCATGACAAAAAAGAAAAATATTGAAGGAAAACTCGAATTTAAAGAAAAAAGATAGTAATAATAATTATAGTTCTTTATTTCAAGTTAAGCTGTGTTTACAAAAATATGTAGCAACATAATGTTGGGATAGTGAACATACGATTGTGACTAAAAGTCGTCTGTCGGACGTTTTGGTTAGATTTACGTTTAAATATTAATTTGATAGCAAATGATTTCACATTCATTTAATTTTAAGCATAAGAAATAATACATTTTATATGACATTGTAGTTGCAGTTTTATTTATTTATGAACTTCATATTTAAATACTGAATTCGTTTATTATTAATTTTCTGTATGACAAAGCACTAGTAATATAATTGATTATTTTATTCCAATTTAAATCGCTTACTCCATTTAAGACATCAATAATTTCGTCTTTCTGTACTCTAGCTTTCCCAAAATACTTGATACGATATCCGTTGAATATGGAGCGTTTTCCATAAAGTGTTGAATGGATTCACATTCATTTAAATTGCAAAGTGTGCAGTTTCTTGGCGTAATGCTATAAAAGCCGTTTAGATTGATAAGGTCGCATCTGGCTTTAAAAATCCACATTACATTCAAAACCGTCTTTAAAATGGTGCTGTCCTATATGATGATCTAGGTGTTTGTAAATTCTCGTGTTGTTATTGAGCGGTTTTTGCATCATTTCTTGTTGAATTGGTTGTTTTATTTGGTTTAATACGTTTGTTGAAGGTTTACAGCTCCCCATTTTAACCCATAGATTTCGCATAGCTGGTTTAAGTCTTTAGCCCAGAAAATATTTCTACTTAAAATTTTATGCTATAGTTTATATGGTAGCCTGTCTGCTTCGTATTCAAAAAGAGTTTTATGTATATATATCAAGTGCAGATCCAGCGTGTAAAGTTGCCCATTTTCCAGTCCAGTTTCAAGTTCCAGCGCATAAGTTGGTGTGAAGTAAGGAAGTTTAAGAATACTTTTTAGGAAAAATATTTGTATAATAGCTTGTCCACCTTTTCAAATAATGAATGTAGCTGATGAAATGGGCGCCTTAGAGGATCAACCAAGTGAACGCATCCTGATAGGAGAACCATGGTTGACATTCGGTTCAGATGGCGAAGGACGATAAGATCATCTTTGCTGTGTTGTTTTATGCGGGGACGACACCACTCATTTTTTAATATCCATAGTATTCATATTCATTCATATTCACATTGATTTAATTTTGCTATTCATTTCTAATTTTACTATTCATTTGCTAATTTTACATATTCAATAAAGTTAAGGTGTTACTCAAGAAAAGTGCGTCGTTTTTTATAACCAACATTTCTAAAAAATTATAGTCGCGATTAATTTGAAAGCTTCAGTACCTATGAACGTTAGCCGGAGTCATGTCTAGGAAAGGAGACTGCGATGTCTGCATGGAGCCGAACACAGCGGACAACCTGGTGAGTTGTGGTGGATGCAAAGTCTGGTTGCATTTTGGATGTGCAGAGCTGGACGACTCGGTAAAGGATCGAGAATGGCTTTGCAAGAGGTGCGAGGCGGCACCAGCAACAAGCGGCGGATTGGCGACGAACACACCGGCGCCAATCGCCGACGAAACTATGGCGCTATACAGGAGTGTTCGCAGCAATGTTTCTTCCCGGAGCCGACGAGTGGTAGATCTCGAGTTGCTTAAACTAAAAGAGCAAAAGGAGATAGAGGTCCGACTAATGAAAGAAAAGGAACAAAAGGAAAAATAGTTCTTGGACAGGAAATTCTAATTACTCGTATTAAGGCAACAGCAGGACCACGATGGTAGCGTTGTAAGCGGTGAGCGTTCAGAGGTGTTGTGTTACAGGTCTGGCAGTGTCAAGGGTGACATTGACTCTTTTCCTCGGCACACCAAGGACTGGGTTGCAGACGCTAAGGGAGAAGTCCAGGCTGAGGCGACTATACTAACACAAACCCAGGCAGCAGCAAGAAGGGGCCTGTCAAAGGAGCTGCCTATGTTTTCTGGAAGGTCAGTTGAATGACCTCTATTCATAAGTAGTTACCGCAATAGCACGGAGTTATGTAATTACTCGAACGGCGAGAATCTGTTACGGTTGCAGAAGGCTTTAAAGGGCAAAGCATTGGATGCCGTAAGCAGCCAGTTATTCTTCCTGGATGCGTGACAGCGGTTATATATACTCTTGAAATGCTCTTTGGTAGGTCGGAGCACATCGTCGAAGATCTCATAAAGAAGATGGAGAATTTTCCGGCTCCGAGAACTGAGCGTTTGGAAACTTTCATCTCGTATGCGCCGGCCGTTAGGAATTTGAACTCCACAATGGAGGCGTCGGATCTGATAGACCACATCAACAACCCGGCGTTGCTCAAGAAGTTGGTTGATAAATTGCCATCGGCCAGGAGGTTGGATTGGGCGATGAGCACAAAGGCGAGTCATCTGAAGCGGAATATAAGGGGTTTCGGTGAGTGGATGTTCACGAAGGCAGAGGCAGCTGCAACGGTCACCAGGTATTCGGACCAGTGCATCAAGGTAGACAAACGCTCGGGACACGTCCATACGCATGCTCAGGACAAGGAGTCCGAGGCAGGGTCTTTGGAGCAAGGTGTTACGTGTGCAATCAAAATCATCGCTTGGTGGACTGCGGTGACTTCAACAATCTCTCCGTTCAGAAACGTAGAAATTTGATTGCAGAAATGTCTCTGCGATTGTTGTCTCAAACACACTAGGCAAGCTAAATGCAACAGTATGAAAGAGTGTGGTCTTGCAGGCTGTAAACTAAAGCATCATCGGTTGCTGCACTCTGGAGGTAGGAATAACGTGGGGGCATGCTACTCTCATCAGCAAGACAGGGAAACGGGGACGCTGTTCAGAATTTTACCGGTGGTATTATACGGTAATGGCAGGCAAGTTCATACCTTTGCCTTCTTGGACAGTGGCTTCTCACTTACCCTGATAGAGGAAGCAGTATCAAGGAAGCTCAGGTTAAGGGGCACCCCGAAACCATTGTGCCTTAAGTGGACGGCCAATTCCACTCGTCATGAAGCAGACTCAGAGATAGTGCCGCTGGCGATTTTTTCACAACGCAGGAGAGAGGAGTTCTCGAGGATGCGGCTCAACGGCGTGAGGACTGACTGTTCCATCACAATCACTATCAAAGGAACTTTTGGAGAGATACCATCATCTCAAGGAGCTACCATTGTTGCCATACTCTAACGCAAAATGTGGCATTCTCATTGGTCTTAATAATGAGAAGGCAGCAGTGGCTCTGAAGGTGAAAGAAAGCTGTTGGAACCAGCCGATCGAGCTCAAAACAAGATTGGTATGGTGCCTCAGCGGTGGATCCGAAAGGAACTTAGAGTCCTACGGAAACTTTCAAATCTGCGAGTGTAATAATGACCTGCACGAATTGGTGAAACAGCGGTTCGCACTAGAGGACAATGGCGTTAATCAGGTGCGCATGGTATCTGGCGAATATTTGAAGGCGATGCAGATACTTGCAGCAACAACGAAGCGAGTCAACAAGGCTTTTGAGTGTGGGCTTCTGTGGCGGTACGATCACTTTTCATTGCCGAATAGTTATCAAATGGCACTTAAGCGATTGTGCTGTTTGGAGAGGAAGGCGCGTTCTGATCCTGTGGTCATTTCCAAAGTAAATCAACAAGTGGCCAATTTGGTGCAGAAAGGCTACGCAAGGAAGTGCAGCGAAGAGGAGGTGAATGCAGTGTCGCCGAGGACTTGGTATTTGCCGACGTTCATCGTAACCAATCCAAACAAGCCATGCAAGGTTCGGTTAGTTTGGGACGCAGCGGCTTTAACACAAGGCGTTTCGCTAAACAAGATGCTGCTGAAGGGTCCTGACCAACTGCAGGAGCTTCCTGAACTCCTTTATGGTTTTCGGTCGAATAAGGTGACCATTGCTGGGGACATAGAGGAAATGTTCCATCAAGTTCGTGTGGGCAAGGAGGATCAGTGCGCGCAAAGGTTTCTCTGGCGCGATGGTGAAGGTGATCGGAAGCCAGACATCTACCAGATGGAAGTACTTACTTTCGGTGCTTGGTGTTCTCCGAGTATCGCATTATATGTCAAGGATACTAACGCAGCTGAATTTTCCGATACGTATCCACGGGCGGTGGAAAGTATCGAAAAGCACCATTACATGGACGATCTGCTCGACAGCGTAGCAACTGTTGAAGAAGTTGTGAAATTGGCTGGTGAGGTACGAGACATACATTTCAGACCTGGTTTTCGTGTGGGGCGCAGGATGTCGAACTCTGCGAAGGTGCTTCGGGATCTTGGGCAATCCGCTGAAAGAGAAAGTCGGACAATAGACTGTGGCAACGAGAATAATATTGCCGAGGTCTTGGGTCAGTTGTGGAACCGAACGAGGACGTTTCACCCTTTTCTTACGCTTCACCAAGATATTGGATATTTTGTTTGAAGCAAGACTGCCGACAAAGCGTGAGTTGCTCAGAATCTTAATGTCTATTTTTGATCCTCTAGGGTTCTTGTTTTTTTATCTGGTGAGCATTAAAGTACTTCTGCAAGGTGTGTGGCGCAATCATCTAGACTGGGATGACGTTATCGATGGCTCCTTAGCATCAAAGTGGGAGTCTTGGCGGAAACTGCTGACGAAGGTGGAGCTCGTTCGTATTGTAAGATGCTACAACAAGTTAACGAAAAAAGGATTGTGCCTCGGTGCAATTGCACGTATTTGTAGACGCCAGTCAGGAAGCTATGGCGGCGGTGGCGTATCTGAGGTTTTCTGAAGGTCGTGAAACGGAATGCGCACTGGTGGGAGCAAAAAACAAGGTATCCCCATTGCTCCCAGTGTCCATTCCCAGGTTGGAGCTCCAAGCAGCCCTCATCGGTTCATGGTTGGCTAAGGCGATTGTAAAGGGTCATGAGTTCAAGATCGACAAGAAGTTTTTCTGGACGGACTCGAAGGCCGTATTGCATTGGTTGCGTTCAGATGCAAAAATGTACAAGCCATTCGTGATGTTTCGTATCGGAGAGATACATGAGGGCTCCAACGGGGATGACTGGCGATGGATGCCCACAAGCTTGAATGTTGCAGACGAAGCGACGAAATGGACGAAGGAATCGTGTTTTGACAAGGACAGCAGGTGGTTTGCTGGGCCTAGTTTTTTGCTTCAACCAGAGGAGACTTGGTCAGAGGAAGTCAATGCGGAGCGGAGAAGAGTCTGTGAAGAGGAACTGCGAGCAAAATACGTGCTGGTGATGAAGGAGAAAACAAGCCGAATGGAAAAGGGCATCCAGGCGCTGGTGGTGGATTTCTATCGTTTTTCCACCTGGGAACGACTTCGGCGAGTGGTCGCATGGATCGTGCGTTATTGCCAGAGTCTTCAAAAGAGGGCGAAGGCAAGGGCTTTGGAGAGTGATCCACTCTCGTTAGAGGAGTTGACTTCAGGTAAAACTGATGATTTGGTGAGGGGTCCTATTCGTTCGGATGAGTTACAACAGGCGGAGGTGATCTTATGGTGAATGGCAGAGTGGGCAGAGTATGCACGAAGTCAGGCAAAAATATGTTATCCCGCATTACGAGTCTTAGTAAGATCAGTAAGATTGCAATGTGGTCGCTGCTATATAAAGAATGCAACTCCCAGGATTCCTCAGATGGCACAACTTCTCGGGCTCGACTTGGAGCCTTTTGAAGGCCAGTTCGTCGGTGTCGACTACTTCGGCCCTATGTTGGTTACGGTCGGAAGGAGTCAAATGAAGTGATGGGGAGTTTTGTTCAACTGTTTAACTAGCCGAGCGATTCATCTTGAGGTGGCGTCAACCGACTCTTGTATAATGAGCACAGAGCGATTTATTGCAAGAAGAGGGACACCGTCCGAGATTTATTCGCACAACGGAACTAATTTTGTGGGCGCCGAAATGGAGTTGCGAGAGCAGTTCCAGCTGGTCAACAAGGAGGCACTTGCTCGCAAATTTATAGCTCCGGGCACGAAGTGGTTTTTCAATACACCAGCCTCCCCGCACATAGGCGGCAGTTGAGAGCGGCTAATCGGTACGGAGAAGAAGATCCTGAGGGAAGTCACGGCAAGCAAGCGCCTGAATGATGAAACATTACAATCTGTGTTGGTCGAGATAGAAGCTGTAGTAAATTCACGACCGCTTACCTACGTAACCTTGGAGCCTGATGACGACGAAGCGTTGACACCCAATCATTTCCTTCTCGGGTCGTCAAGTGGGAATAAAGTGCTTGTTGAATTTCAGAAACGGGAACTGATGTCACGGAAGGCGCAGTAGGTGGTAAACGTTTTTTGGAAGCGGTGGGTACGTGAGTACCTCCCCAGCCTTACAAGGTGAACGAAATGGTTTGGGAAGGTCAAGCCAATAAGGGAAGGGGATGTCGTTCTCATCATCGACGAAAATCAACCGAGGTGTACCTGGCTCAAGGGGATTGTTGTCAGTACCATTATATCCCAAAATGGTCAGGTGGGGATAGCGACGGTAAAGACGCCAAACGGGGTATATGACCGGCCAGTAGCAAGGGTTGCAGTGTTGAACATCAGCAGTAGAGTCGAAAGTAAGGCAGCAGATGATGGAGCTCCCTTGCTGGGGGGAGAAATGTTGCTGACGAAATGGGCGCCTTAGAGGATCAACCAAGTGAACGCATCCTGATAGGAGAACCATGCTTGACGTTCGGTTCAGATGGCGAAGGACGATGAGATCATCTTTGCTGTTTTGTGCGGGGACGACACCACTAATTTTTTAGTATCCATAGTATTCATATTCATTCATATTCACATTGATTTAATTTTGCTATTCATTTCTAATTTTACTATTCATTTGCTAATTTTACATATTCAATAAAGTTAAGGTGTTACTCAAGAAGAGGGCGTCGTTTTTTATAACCAACATTGTATGGCTCTGCATATAGTTTGGAACATTTTCCATTTATCTGTGTTATATTATTTTTACTTAGAAAATTTTTCAATACAACGTTGATACTATTTTTCGCTGAGTTGTTTCTCTTATCTAAATGTTTCCGAAAAATCGTTTTTGGAGTCAGCAGCACGCCTAAGTAGCAATACTCAGATGTAGTATTTATTGGGTTACCTCTGAATTCTCTATTCTCTTTCCTGGATAGGACGCCTCCTCTTCTGAAAATCATTATTTCCCATTTGCTTAAGTTAACTTCCATGTTCCATCTATCGCAATAAGACCTCAATATGTTTTGAAGCCTAGGTATCTATGTACATCCCATATTCTGCTCATCGATTATCAAACCTCCTCAAAGATGGTCGTCTAGATAGTATATATCTTAGGTAAAGTGCAAACAGCAGTGGCGACAGACACCCTTGTTTTACTCCAGAGTATGTATTGAAACATTCAGATGCTTCTTCACCTGTCCAAATCACTGATTTGGTACTTGCGTAGATGTTTCCAACGAGATTGACAAATTTAGTTCAAAGAAATAGTGGGACTAATTAAAACTGAAACTAAAAAAAGATAGTAAATAATAAAAGATAAATAAATAAATAACTTTTATATGCACACAAAGATACAAAAAAAAGCAAATAAAGATAGGTGCATCGATGAACGAGTATATAAATAAATAAAAAAATTAATAAATATATATATAAATAAATAAATGAATTAACTAAATTAATTAACAGATAAATAAATTATAGGTAAATAGACAAATAAAATTTACGTAAATACATACATATATAAAATATAGAAATTTGTTGTACATAATAAAACTAATATAATTTCATACACGTCCAGTATATCATTTCAATAAGATAATTGGTTTACCAAAATGTTGTTGCCAAGTCACCAAGGACATAGAGAGATATTATATAAACCTGTTGTTAAGTTTTGTAATTCTATCAGAGATCAATTCAACATTCCCTTTTTTATGTAGGTTGAAAGTAGAATAATTGCATGGCAAATTCAACATCATTTTTAAAACCATATTTTGTGCAATCTACAGCTTTTTAGTATGCGAATCAGCACAGCTCACCAGGCCTGTCATCCATAAACTAAAATTGTCTGAAATACTTCCTTTGCTATACTAATCCTGTTCTGGTTCGATAGCTTTGACTTTCTTTTAATAAAGGGGTATAACATTTTTAGTAATGTTAACTTTATTCAGTGTATTTTCTATAGTTTGTTGAATTTTAATCTCGTATCAAGATAAACCCGTAAATATCTTACTGATAATGTCCAGTTAATCGCGACTCCATTAACATGTAACTGGTGATTTCGAATATAATAAGCTTTACTTTTCGGTGTGAAAAAGATGGCTTGTATTTTGCCCATGTTAACTTTTATTTTATTTTCCATTTTGTATAATATTCCATTGCATTATTCGAATTTCTGTCAATATTGAGAGCAAATTCATCCGATGCAAACACAGCCATGTCATCAGCATAGATAGCCGCCATACATTTAGGTAGGTTAGGAAAATCTTAATTACGTTTTAACTTATGTCCTGTATACCCTTGAAGGTTCTAGGGCCTCTACTACGCCTACGCGCCATCGTGTGCCGTTTCTGGCAATGTGTCTGAGTTTTACCCAACTTTTCCCCAACTGCCGTGCCTCCTTCTCGACTGTTCTGCGCCATGTTCTCCTCGGACCGCCAGTTCTTCTGCCATCCTGAGTTAGAGGGTTCCATTGCATAGCATGGTTCGCTATGGAGCTGTCACCCTTTCGGAACGTGTGACCAATCCACTGCCACTTCCGTCGTTGGATGGTTGTGCCTATTGGTTCCTGACCCGTTCTCTCGTAAAGGTGCTCGTTAGAGATACGATTGGGCCAGAAAATTCTTAAGATATTACGCAGGCACCTATTAACAAACGTTTGCAGCTTTCTGGTGATAGTAGTAGTCACTCTCCACGTGCTGCAACCATATAACAGCACGGATTCAACGTTGGAGCGGAACAGTCTTATCTTGGTGCTCAAACAACATACCGAACGCGGACCTTGCTTTGGCGATCCTGTTGGCTATATCCAGTTCGGTTCCACCATCGGTCGAGACAATACTCCCAAGATACTGGAAATCCTCTACTCTCTCTACCGGTTGTCCAGCAATGCATATTTGAGCCGATGAGTTTGTTCCAAGGCTGATAATTTTAGTTTTTGCCGACGGCGCCTGCCTCCCTCTCCGCATCTGCTGTCATTTGTTGGAGGTCCATAATTCTGTGGGAGAGTAAGCATACATCGTCAGCGTAGTCAAGATGTTTCAGTTGAGATGTAAGAGTCCATCGAATTCCTCCGTTTCCCGTCGACAAAGCTGCATGAAGCACATCGCTAATCAGCAATAGCAATAATATTGGTGAAAGGATACAGCCTTGCCTTACCCCACTTTGGATCTCAAATTCCTCAGACAACCTTCCCCTGTGCAGAACGTGACATTTGGAGCCTTCATACGTAACTTTGATAATAGCAATTAGTTTATCGGGAATACCTCTCCTGCGTAAGGCACGCCAAATAAACTCCTTGCTGACACTATCGAACGCCTTCTCAAAATCGATGAACAGCAGGTGCAGTGGCGATCGATATTCAATACACTGTTCGATGATAATCCACAGGGTGTTGATGTGGTCGGCACAGGAGGATACAGAGCGGAAACCTGCTTGTTCCTCATCGAGTGTGTCTTCGAGATGTTGTTTCATTCGCTCAAGGATGATTTTAGCTATTATCTTAGCCACAGCAGGCAGCACGCAGGTACCCCTCCAGTTTCCGCACTCCATTAAATTTTCTTTCTTAGGAAGCTTGACGATCATTCCCTTTTTCCACCCGTTAGGAAAGCTCTCAGCTTCCCAAGCTCTATCTATAAGTGGAAGCAGAAGCTCAGCCGATGTTGTTGGCACTGCTCGTAAGAGCTCTGCTGGAATACCGTCAAGTCCTATCGCCTTATTGGTTTTGAGTGCCTTGATTGCGGTAGTGATCTCATCATTACTGGGAGTCGTGGTGCGTATTCGGGAACTTCTCACCTCGGGCATCTCAGTATGATTTGATTTATTAAAGACTGTATCGAGCAATCGGAAGACCTAAAGATAGAGCTTGAAATTTTGCAACTTTGCACGATTCGAGTTAAAAATAGTCAGCGTACTCTTAAAATTTCGTCTATCTACTGTCCACCGCGTTCCGCGCTTAAAAAAAGTGATTTTACTAACATGTTTGAATCGCTTAAACCTAATTTCATTATTGGCGGGGATTTTAATGCGAAACACACGTTCAGGGGCTCAAGATACAGCTCGAAAGAAGGTAGAATGCCCTATGGGGCAGGTATGGAGTACAGTTGCGATTTCCATTCGACGGGTAAACCGACTTACTGGCCAACTGATACTTCGAAAATACCTGATCTGATAGATTTTTTCGTTGTGAAAGGAATATCTACCAACTACATAAAAGTCAAAGAGAGTTTTGATCTGTCGTCTGACCATTCCCCAATTATTTTGCATTGAGCGAAAAACTAGTCTATAACCTAGAGCCAGCGAGATTAACTGGTAGAACAACTAACTGGAAAGATTTTAGGAACGAAATTGAAGATAATGTTGAACTGAGCGTTCCACTTACGACACCCTATGAACTTGAGGTTGAAGTTGATCGCTTCGTTGAGATCGTACAGCTCGCCTCTTGGAATAATACTCCCATTCCAAGGGAAACGCCGGACAAATACGGCCTACGATATCCTCCGGAAATAAAGGAATTGGTCAAGGAAAAACGAAAAGCGCGTAAAAAATGGCAACAGAGTCGTACTCCGCAGCATAAAGCACACTTGGATCGTCTGTGCAATTCGTTGAAGAAAACTATTAAGGATTTTAAGAATCGTGCAATAGGCTCTTACCTTGAAAGTTTGACAGCGAAAAAGATTCCAATTATTCACTTTGGAAAGCCGTAAAAGGCACCCAAAGTCCCCGCGCCGCCAGTCAAATTAAATCAAAATGAATGGGCAAGGGAAGATAAAGAAAAAGTGGACGTCTTTGCGGCGCACCTGGAAGAAACCTTTAAACCGTACGATAGTCAAGTGGTTTACGATAACATCAATAGGCCGGATTTACCATCTGGCAATTTAACACTCGCAAGTGCAACGCTAAGGGAACTCACACATGAAATCGAGATTTTAAAACCTAAGAAAGCTCCTGGTTATGATTTAATCACCGGAGAAATTCTCAAAGTTTTACCTAGAAAAGCTTTGATTAAGCTTCTCTATATTGTAAATGCTGCGCTCAGATTAAAACACGTTCCGAGCCAATGGAAAGTTGCGGAAGTAATAATGGTCTTAAAACCAGGAAAACCGCCAAATGAGGTAAAATCGTATAGACCAATTTCGCTTCTTCCAGTCATATCCAAAATTTTCGAGAAGATGTTACTAAGGCGTCTCCAACCGGTTATAGAAGAAAATAATCTTATCCCTGACCACCAGTTTGGGTTCAGAAGTAAGCATTCGACGATTGACCAGGTGCATAGAATTACTGATGTAATCGAGAAAGCACTTGAAGAAAAAAAGATTTGTTCAAGCGTATTTCTTGACGTCTCGCAAGCCTTTGATAAGGTGTGGCATGATGGCTTGAAATGCAAACTACGACAAGTTCTCCCTGTATGCTTATACGATATTCTAGAATCATATCTCGGGAATAGACTCTTTCGTGTTAGACATGGAGTCGAATACTCCGAGCTCAAACAAATTTCGGCCGGCGTACCGCAAGGAATCGTTTTTGGACCGCTTCTCTATTTGTTATATACTCGTGATATACCGAACGAAGATGGCACTATCCTTGCTACGTTTGCCGATGACACTGCTATCCTAGCAGTAGGTAAAACAATCGAAGAAACGACTGCAAAACTGCAAAACGCGCTAAATAAAGTAAATGAATGGACGATGGACTGGCGGATTGCCCTCAACGAATCTAAATCTGTTCACGTGAATTTCACTTACAAGAAAACTAATAACTTGCCAATTTTCCTAAACTCGGCCCGAATACCTTTTGCAAACGAGGCCAAATACCTGGGAATGACACTCGACGCAAGGCTGAAATGGAATTCGCACGTGGAAATGAAATGTAAAGAACTCGAAATCAAATATAGCGAAATGTGCTGGTTACTCGGAAAACATTCCCAGCTCAGTACTGAGAACAAACTGCTTTTATACAAGCGAGTGCTAAAGCCGGTGTGGACCTACGGTACACAACTTTGGGGTTGTACCAAGAAAACAAATGCAAATATTTTACAAACTTTTCAAAATAAAGTGCTAAGAGAAATTGACCAGGCACCGTGGTATATTACAAACGACGATATTCACAGGGATCTCGGAATTCCGACAATGGAAGCTGAAACTAGAAGCTTCGCGAGAAAGCATAGAAACCGACTAATCGGACATGTCAACAATACAGTCCTACAAATTTTGGATGAGAGCAATTTATTGCGCCGACTACAAAGGACGAAACCCTTCGACTTGGCGAGATAATGATAAACCGCGTCTAGATTGCGGAACATGCAGGATCTTTCAGTGAAAAGTAACCTGCCAAACGTTTTTATTTCATGATAGAAAAATTGCTTGATAAGTTATTACTTAGTTGCGATATCTAACAAATTTATATCGAAGGGTGGTGTTTTTTTAGTCAGTAAGAATCTCACACTACTATGAGCACGAGCTTGGTATTCTCATAGTGTCTATGGAAGATTTTTCACCAACCCTCGGGAAAAAAAAGTATGATTTGGGACCATCAATAGCGAATTCGCGGTTCAAAACCGTAGCGAAATGCTCTTTCCATCTCTTGAGCTGGTCCTCATCCAAAATGAGCAAGGAGCCGTCTAGGATTTTCACTGGGTGTTGGCTGCAGCTGCGACCACCTGTCAGCTCTTTGGTGATTCTGTAGACCGTCCTGCTGTCGCACCTCCGTGCAGCTTCTTCTCTCATCTTCATGCGATAATCTTCTTCGACTACATACCTTGTCGCGGTGAAGATGCTTAGTAAGGGCGATTGCAGTAGGGCCACCCATGCTGTAAGGTCTTCAGGGAAGGGTATCTGAAGCTAAAGTGTAGTCAACCCATTCTAAAGGGTGGAGTGAGCGTTTCATGTAAATCGTGCCCAGGGATGAAAGGCTGAGGGTTTTTATCAGTCGCTAATGAGCTACTTCAGGTGCCCTGGCAGGACCTGTCGTAATAAGCCTTACCGCCAGTAAAACCGGCTATGCTGGCGGTGGACACATCTCACCGGCTTACTCGTGGGAACATGCTTAAATTTTTCAAGAGGAATTCCCCTAGTGCTAAAAAGTACAGAAACCTTCGCTTGGCAAAGCACCTGCTCGCACGGATTCTCGAGAAACCAGAGGACTCGTGGGAGCAGAAGGACAAGGAGTCGCTATGCTGGGCGAGTAGCGTTATCGCTGAGGAGACCAGTCAACCCGAGTCGGGAGGGCAGGCCCCTTCAACGAGTAAGAGTGTGCCACTTGATAACAAGAGGCCACCCGCAAAACGCGCACGCTCGACAGTACATAGCAAGTCTCAGCCAGTCAGTCGGCGAGACCTGCGAATGGCAATAGGCCCTTCGGCAACACCCCGAACCGTCAACCTGAGTCGGGAGGACGTTCGGGCGTGGTACTTAAAACGGACTCAACGTCCAAACTTCCTAGATCCCAGGACGATGCCTCCAAGACCCCGAAGAAGGCCAAGAATACCGAGTCGGTGCTCAGGCCCTACAACGAGGTGGCGAAGGATCACCTGGTGTTCGGTATCTGAGACAGCGGAAATGAGGAGGGCCATATCAGTGGTGATAACTGGAGGCTCCTCAAGGCAAGACTTGCGTCAGACGTGCTGGCGCATTGTCTTAAGAACCAACTACTACGCCACCGAACTTTTCGGACGCTGGCTGGTACCTCAACGGTGCAAAGTTCTTAAAATACAGTAACAACAGTTCCATCGCGTTTCTAAAGGAGACAGTACCCAAGCTTAACCACCTTTGGGCCATAGCTGATTTATCGGTCTGTCACTGGAGCGACATAAAGGTCCGTCCAAGAGCTCGAACTTGGATTCCTCCAGGACCATGCAGTGAATCGGATATCCTGAAGATGATCCGTATTCAAAATCTTGACCTTCCAACCGCCAATTGGAAGATCATTAAAGCCGATGAAACGGTAGAGGTAGGAAGGTTAGTCTCATTCCTCCTCAACCAAGAATACCTGGAGCTTTTAAGCAAAAGTGATTACAATATTTTCTACGACATGGAAGAACTGGTGCTGAAGGTCCATGAGAAAGACGAAAGGCTCATCTCAGGTATGGTTTCCTCTTTAAGTAGTGCTCGATTGGATACCGAACCAGAGAGTCTTCCGTCGGACTCACAACCGGCAGCTTCCACTTCGACCTAGGCCGTAACGCCAGCTGAGTCAGCAGGCGTCAAATAATTGGACCGGTCGGTACACCAGCAGAGTCAGCAGGTGAGATAGAGACAGTTTCGCTGCCAAAGCAAAACAGCGGTGAATCTTCCGAGTCGGAGGATGGTGACACCACAGTAATAGAGGTATATGTACTAGTCAGGATGATGCTCCGACTGGTACAGATTAATCTACACCATTCTATAGCAGCTTCTGCTAACCTTTTGCTCCGCCTGCAGTCAGGAGGAGAGGACATTGCCCTTATCCAGGAACCCCGGGTGACAAGCGATAATCGCATAGCTGGTTTAAGGGCAAAGAATTATTCCTTGCTTTATGCCAAAGGATCAGGTAAACCAAGATCCTGCATTCTAGTAAAAAATAACTTAAATGCCTTCTTTTTACCAAATTTCAGCGATTCGGACTTCGCATGTGTGGAGTTAGACCGCTTTGGGAAAGACAGGCTATGGATATGGTCAGCGTATATGCCCTACGATGACACAGGCCCATTACCAACACCAAATATACGCGAGACGATAAAGTCAGCCCAAGTAAGCAACATCCCCATAGTGATAGGCGCTGACGCCAATGCCCACCACAACCTTTGGGGAAGCAGTGATACAAACAATCGAGGTGAGCGTCTTTTTGATTTCATCATAGAAACTAACCTCGTAGTATGTAATATAGGTTCTGAACCTACCTTTACTAACAAAATTAGACAAGAAGTAATAGATATTACTCTAGCAACCAACTCCACAAAGCTAAACATTAGCAAATGGATGGTGTCGAAAGATATCTCTTTTTCGGACCATAATTATATTCAATTCAGTTTGGAATTTACCAAACCTCCATCAAAATCCTTTAGGATTTCTAGGAATACTAACTGGCAGGTTTATAACACATTTTTAAATAAAGAACTCACCACCGAGACAACTCAACCTTGCTCACCATCCGAAATCGACCAGATGGTAGACAAAGTTTCCGGAACTATGAACAAAGCCTTCTTGAAAGCTTGCCCGATAAGCAGGCACAGAAACGGCAATAAACCACATTGGTGGTATTCTAACATAGCAAAACTCCGAAATGATAGTAGGAAACAGTTTAATATAGCTAAGTCTTCACGATCTCCAGAAGATTGGGAAAACTATAAGAACAGGCTCAGGGTCTTCAAAAAAGATATAAGGAAAGCTCAGCGAGAATCAAGGAGATTATTCTGTAGCAATATAGAAAGGACAAACGATTCTATCTATACCCCAACACCACTCTATCATGGACGTTCCGGTAGGAGTAATAAACACCCACACTATTCATTGGGCTGTTAATAGCTTCCTACCATATAAATCTCCAGGTTTAGATAGTATAACACCAGTAGAACTGCAAGAGGGCATAAGATCCTTGGCCCCCTGGTTCTACGTGATATTCAACAGCTGCCTTAAATTCGGCTATACCCCATCCTCGTGGAAAAGAGTTAAGGTGGTCTTCATCCCGAAATGCGGTAATACCTCCCACTATAATCCGAAAGATTTCAGACCAATCAGCCTCTCCTCCCTCTTTCTGAAAACGTTAGAAAGGCTAGTCAATAACTATATCCGTTCAAAACTCAAGGTACAAACCTTGTCTAGCTCTCAGCATGCTTACCGGAAAGGTTTTTCAGTGGAAACAGCTCTACATTCGTTAGTAGGCACCATTGAAAAATCTCTTGCCATTAAAGAATATACTATGGTGTCTTTCCTTGACATATAAGACGCCTTTAATAACGTCATTACAGAATCCATAACAAGAGCGCTCGCTGACCTGAAGGTGGACTGCTGCCTTTGCATCTGGATAGAGCGAATGCTGAACAGCAGGCAGATTCTATCCGAGCTCGGGTGCTGCTCAACCAAAAGGTTAGAGCACAGAGGGGTGTTCTGTTTCCGCAACTTTGGATATTAGTAGTGAATGAGCTACTCACTTCACTAGGAAAAAAAGGCTACAAGGTCGTAGCATATGCTGACGATATTGCCATAGCCATTTAAGGTAAATTCCCGCAAACCCTAATGAACTCGGCGCTAAATTTATAGCGAGATGGACGGACAGCGTTGAACTCAACGTAAGCCCGTCTAAAACTAAACTAGTACTTTTTACTAGGAAATAAAAAATGCCGTTCATAGCCCCACCTAAACTTAGAAACACGGAACTCAGCTTTACATACAAAGCAAAATACTTAGGGTTGACCCTCGATAGTAAACTTAACTGGAAACAAAACGTTCTAGACCGAACCAAGAAAGCAGAAATCGCCATCTACACCTGTAAAAAGGCTGTAGGTCCAAAATGGGGTCTTCAACCTAATATAGTCCACTGGTTGTACCTGGCGGTGGTCAGACCAATCCTGCTTTATGGCGTTCTCGTCTGTTGGCCTGCACTCGAAACAAGGTGCAACACAAACTCTATCGAAAGAGTACAACGATAGGCATGCAGATGCATCACAGGGGGCTCTCAGGTCCACACCCACAGCCGCCTTAGAAACGCTACTTAATATATATCCCATTGACATCTTTGGGAAAATGGAAGCATCTAAAGCAGCCCTAAGACTTAGAGAGTTTCTCTAGTGGTCAAGCTCACAAATCGGCCAAATGAAAATCTTACAAAACTCCAATCCCAGAGTAACAGATTACATATCCCCATTTATTGATTTCAATATCAAATATAACACCACCATCCCTGACAGATCCGCATGGGATGAAGGTATCATTCTAAATGACGCCGCAATCGAAATCTATACAGATGGTTCCAAAACATCGGAGGGTACAGGATTGGGTATATTTTCCGAATCACATATAATAAACGTAGCTCTCCGACTTCCGGACCACTGTTTCATCTTTCAAGAGGAAATATCGGCTGTTCATGAAGCAGCGCTGCAGACTCTGTATGCACCCGATAGATGGTAAGTCTATCGTCCTTTACATAGACAGTCAGTCAGCCATTAAAGCTCTGGAAACGCCAACAAGAAGATCTAAGTTGGTCAAACATTGCCGCGAATCTCTTAACGAGATTGCGGACAGATGCAATATTAATCTGTGCTGGGTCCCGGCACACAGAGATATTCCAGGCAACTGTAAAGCAGGTGAACTAGCTAAACAAGGCACCGTACTACCTCTAGATGTCAATAGAGAGGTACCGGCACCACCAATACAATTGATGAAACTCCGTATGTTTAACGAAGCACAAGCTATTGCAAACAATAGATGGAGTAGTCTAGCTACGTACGTATCGACCAGGAAGATCTTCCCTTTACTAGACGCAAAGAAAACCAAAAATCTCCTTCCATTAAATAGAAGGAACATAAGCCTCACAGTAGGAATAATCACAGGACACTGCTTGTTAGGTAGACACGCCACTAGAATGGGTGTCCCAGCAAACGATTTCTGTAGAAGCTGCAGAGATGAAGAGGAGGAGGAGAATAGTATCCACTCCCTCGGCACATGCACAGCGCTAGCCACACTAAGAAAGAAGCTACATGGTGAATACTTCTTTGAGGACCTAAGTGACCTGTCTAACATAGACATTAGAAGCTTACATAGATACATAGGTAAATCCAACTGATTTAGCTGAAATGACCCTGTCAGGACAGCCACCTTTACCTAACCTAACCTAACCTAACCTTCATGCGATATAGGGACTCTAGCTCGCTTCTCCCTGCTGCTGGGGTAGCTGCAATGCGAGCTTTCAGCTGTTTTCATTCGTCAATCCGTTTCCAGGTATCCTCGGAAAGCCACGCCCTATGTCTTCCCTGCCATCGACCGACGATTCTTTCAGCACCAGATGTAAAAACATTTTTCACAGCACACCAATGGTCTTGGGTGGTTGCGGGCATTGAGCTGCTGATTGCTTCCACATCTTGCGAAAAGTGCTCCCTTAATTGTTGGCGCCCTGAGGGATCACTAAGTCCATCGATGTTGAACCTGGGCATTCTTGTGTTGTCGTGGGATCTTCGAACTGCAGCAGTACGTAGTTGGAGAGTAGCTATCATAAGATGGTGATCACGTACTATCACCACATCTGCCCCTCACCTGTTTCATTGGAAACCCAGCTGACTTTGTGGCAGGTCTTGTGATTAAACATGGTGCCACCTATCACAAGGCAGTTGGCATTGCAGAAATCCACAAACCTTTCGCCGTTGTCATTGCGGTTGCCTAGTCGATGCCTTCCGCTTACATGTTTGAGCCCTTCGTTCTCGTTGCCTATCTTGGCATTCAAATCCCCCATCACTATGACAATGTCTCCATTTGGTGATGTGTTGAAGACCGTAGTTAAGAGATTGTAGAAGCTCTCCTTTTCGTCCTCAGACGAACTATTCGTTGGGGCTTAACACTGTATGATAGTGACGCGTCGTACTTTAGTCCGGAATCTGGCCGTCATAATCCTATCGCCATGAGGCTGCCAAGAAATTAGGCCCTTGCGTGCTGTTATTGTTAGCATTAGTCCGACTCAAAATTCCCGCGGACTTCCGGGTGGTCTTCCAGAATAGAGAACTAATCATTTCACAAACTAGACCGTTGCGAGATACTGAGTCAAATGCTTTTTTAATATCTAAAAGAATCATTCCGCTAGAGTTTCCCTTATCACGGTTTTCTTTTTTTGTGGTTGCAAATTCTGAGCACTTGATGGCTGTTGCTATGATAGCGTCTTAACCCAAATTGCTCATTTAGGAATAATTCATTTTGAGTGTTGAATTTTAGCAATTTTTCTTTTAAAATTCGCTCAAAAGTCTTGCTAATAGTACTTAGTAGGCTAATAGGTCTATAGCTGGAAAGGTTACTATGCGGCTTTCCAACATTTCCAATTGGTATTACTTAGGCTGTTTTCCAAACATTAGGGAAATACTACATTTTAAGACATGGGTTGATGATGAATGTAATGAAGATTATTTCAGCCCTCGGCAATTCTCTCAAATATATATTTTTAATGGATTCTAGTTCGCTTACTTTTCTTGGCTTAAAACTAACAATTTCGAATTCAACATCTTTCGAGTCCACGAAAATGTTTTCAGGAGTTTCGCAAATGAGTGAACTGAACTGGGTAATAGCATTACCAACTAAAGCATTAGTAACTGAATCTTCAAAGTTTAGGGGAACATCGTATTTTTTTAAAAACGTGTATGCAAGCGCACGAGATTTTTCTAGGTCACTTTGGTAAATATGATCTGCGTTGCGGACGGAAGGCAATTGTTTGTTTTTGTTTTATCTTTACAATGTTCCAGAAAGGTTTTGCTCCCTTATCTAGCGCGCTAAGTTATTGGTTCCATTTGTGGTTACGTTCATAGTCAATGTGAAGCGAAATAAGCCTATTTAAATAAAACAATTTTTGTCTAAATATAGTTTTATTTTGATCAGAACTGTTAAACTAAGGTTTTGCACTTAAGAAATATTTATTTGTTTTTTTAAGTTGTAGGTTTTGGTAAGTTGAAATGAAAAAGGAGGTGAATTCGGGTGAATCATCTGGCAACACTGCCACCAGATCGAGATTCTCTCTTATTTTCGCTATTAAAGTGCTTAAGACAGTATTAAGTTGATTGGTTATTTTTTATTTACTAAGTTTGTAACGTGTACTTTTCGTTTTCACGTATTTGAAACAGTAGTTTATAACCCCTGTTACGCCAAACTCAACACAGCAATTAGCTTCGTAGCCTGCGCGTTAAATAAATTATGACTATTACCGATTAACACTTCATAAGAAGGCAAATTACATACAATGTAATTGTACTTATGTACACTTTCATTTGTGTACATACTATGATAGATCATAATCAGTGGACATACATTATGTACATACACATATAGTAAAGACGTTAAAATCAATTTAGCTTAAACTCACCTTCAACATTGTCTATATCCAAATTTTGTGCCAGAAAACTTCGTTTTTCAACATAGCAACGAAACGCGGTTCCTAAATCCATAAAAGCCACAAAAGCAATCCATCCCCGAAATGCATATAGGACTCTTCCTTCCATGACTCAAATAATTCTATGTACTGCTTCTGATGTTTTCTTTGGACGTGCATACATATGTATAAAACCAAATACTGCATTAAATATCTCTTTTTAAAATATTAATAATAAAAAAACAATTCAGATTTTCAAGGGAATGGTAGATGCATATAAATTTTATCTGAGGAAGCATGCTATAATTATTGCTAGGTACATTATAAAATAAGAAATCTTAACTTACGATTTTTATTAATAAAACAATGAGCTTCCGGAACTTTCATTATTATTTAATACTGTAATGTTTTGTTTTCGCGTTGTAAACAATTCAAGGAAAGAAACATTTCACGTGAATTAAATATAAAATGTCAAAATGTTTGGACTTGCGCATTTATCTTGCAGTAGTGAAATACAATTGCAAAACATAATTCCAAATATTTGTAAATGCACATATGTAGGTACTTTTTAATTTAATATGTGTAGTGTAATATATTCAGGGTGTATACACTTGATTTATTTAAAAATAAGCAAAAGAAGTAATGTGCGTATAATTATAGTTCCGTAGGTACGTACATATGTACATACATAGATGTGTAACACTTAATGTACATACGTTCGTATCGAGATACAAACCAACATTTATAGATGCATAAGCACGTGCTTTTAAATTGTCAGTTCACAATGAATGCATTCTTGTGTAGCTCTGGTAAATGAAGGGTGGGCATTTTTTTAAGAGCGTTACAAATTTTGCTTTAAATACAGTAGGGTCTCTTTTTATGCGTATTTGTTTAATGTGATTTTGAATTTATGTCCTTCATAGTTTTTATTATTTTCCTATGAGAATTTTTTTAATGCGAAAAATCGAGATTTCCCCATTTTATATGCATACTAGCGTCCCTGTGTTGTATGTTTATTGTATTACGAGGTCCCCCTTATATAGAAGTGTCTGCGCTGTTGAGAAGAGTGTTGTGTTTTTGCATTTTAAATCACATTCTGTTTTTGATTACTTAGCATTTATTATAAAAAAAAGATAAAATCATAAATCCGTTCCATTCTTCAGTTGCCTTGAGGTGGCGGCTCTTAGGGTCTGAATGGACCCCAGGTAAGACATCGAACTAAAGGCTTAAGACGTCGTGACTGTGACGTAAAACTTGTTATACAATATGGTGGAGAAAACGAATGAGATATCCACTCCAGGTGGTACTCATGAAAACGATAATCCAACCGTGGTCTTTTCGACTACGGCCTGGACAAGGATTCTGGAGGTCCCAACCAACATACTTTTACCCCCCGCCTCTGCCATTGACCCGAAATTAGTAGCAGCTCTGCAGCTATGTCTCCGACTCGTTGGGTAGACTGGGCTGGAATAACAAAGAAAGTGGGGGAAAGGCTTCGGCTGGAACGTCTAATCTCTGTCTTAATATACGGGCAGCCGAAGCGGCGCACTCCGATAAGCTTCTGACTAAGAAGCAGCTGAAAAGGAGAAGAAGGAAGGCGGCGATGGCGCGGTTCAAAGAGGCTACAGAGTGAGCTGAAGGCGCAAACGCCGAAAGCAGTCATTCTTCAGAAAGTACTCCAACCGGAGCCGATGAATCCCTCAGACCCAGCGCTGGCTCCTTTTTGATCGGCTGGAACAGGTGCAAGCTGACGAAGCAAGTCTCACCTGCTCTCCTCGGTGGAAGAGTGTGCGCACCTGATGCGCACTCTTCTGCTGGATCGCCCCTAAGGGTCACAGCACTAACGGACAGAAAGCGGCTGACGCAGGCAAAGCTACTGGTAAGGGTGCTCGTTTCAGCGGAGGCATGTGTCCCAATATTTTCGCAGATCAACCTGCATCACTCGAAGGCTGCTACCGCTCTCTTAAGCAGTGGACTCTACTTGGTGCGTACAAAACCCTACATAGCATCTATCCAGGAGCCGCATGTGTGGAACAAGCGCATATGTGGCTTTGGAGGTGGACCGAGAGCTAGTCTACTTGTGCCGAATTTCCTCTCAGTAACCAAGCTTGGACAATTTCGTGGACTGCAGCTGTAACCTACGAAACGAAAGGAAGTTGGAAAACCTTCGTCGTTGCGTCGGTTTACTTTCCTTATTTAGTTTAGTTTAATTTATTTCATGTATCTTAAATCTATTACGATATTTGTTTGTACATGCGAAGCCACATGGCTTATCTGCAGGAGGTTATTTTTAAAATTCAAATAATATAATTGCTATCACGAGAGTGACAGGTAATTTAAACTAAGTGCATTTATGTTTGCAAGTTTGGCTATAATTCAAAAAATTAGTAGTTTTTAAAAAAAGATTATGTAATTGTTTCAAGGACATATTCTTTTAGTCTATTCTTTCTTAAATTAATGTGATTTATGTTTCGCAAATGGTTTGGAAGAGTATTCAGGATGTTTGGTATGGTGTACATTAGCTGACGCTTGCCATATAAGTTTCTGAAGGATGGAGCTTCTCTGCTCGTCTTCTGGTGTTAAAGTTGTGATTGACTAGAGTTCGTAAACGTTCATCATCATAGTACTCCAACCCTGCTGTCATACTAAATATCTGCCTTACTGTGAGAATCCTGACTCTGCCATCCATGTTGTTTCTTCCCGATAGTAATTTGATCGCCTTGTTTTGGATATTTTGAAGCTTCGCGATGTGTGAATTTGCTGCATCTCCCCACGCCAGTATGCCGTATCTCAACCTTGATTCGACAAGAGCGTGATACACTTGTTTTTGCACACAGCTTGAGGACTTATTCTTCAGGCAAGCTAGTGCAAACAGAACTTTTCAGCTTCTTTCGTAGATCATGTATGTGTGGTTTCCATAAGAAATGACTGTCAATCGTAACACCCAGATATTTGTAGGTATCCACGACTTCTATAACTTGGCAGACTTTATATTTATTTGTGATTTTGGGTACCGTAGAATACGAATATGCAATAGCTTCGTTTTTGCTGCATTAATTACGAGCTTATTATCGTGGCACCATTTCCCCGCTCCGTCAAACTATGTCTGCATCATCCTTGCTGCTTCAACGATTGATTTGTGGGAGACAAAAATCGCCGTGTCATCTGCATATGCGAAGGGAATGTCATATTGAAGGATTTTAGTAGTTCGTTCGTGTACAATATGAATAATAGGGGTCCAAGTTTAGAGCCTTCTGGTACTCCATACTGCACTGTGTTGGCTTTGCTGCAGTGACCTTTAATTCCCACGCGAAATGTCCTCCTCCTGAGATAGTCTCTCAACCAGTCTACTAGTTTTCCTCTGATTATTATTCTTTGTAGTGCTTCGATGAGTTTATTGTGATCGAGGGTATCGAATGGTTTACTAAAGTCTAAGAAGAGCACTAACATGTGCTGACTTTTGGCAAGGATGGTGTTAACTAGGTTTGCGAAATTGCCGAGAAGTTGGTTGGTGATTCTTCCCTTTTGAAACCCATACTGATTCTTGCTTATTAGCTTATGATTATCAACAAATTTCTATATTCGCTCTGCAATGATTTGCTCCAAGATATTTTCTGTCACCGGCAATATTGCAATCTGACGATAGTTTGCTATCTCACTTTTGGCTCCTCCACAAGTAAATTGTGTCCCTCAAAAATATGTTCTGGTGGCTTCATACGTAGATTATTGATGCTGCTTGTTGTGAAAAAAAGTTCTCAAATGTATCGGCCAAATCAATAACAATCTTATTGGATGAAAAGTTGTTCACGATTGTTTCATGAGCGCCCACGTTTTCTTCGGATCGCATTTTACTTGCTCGAACTTTCTTTTGTAGTATTCTTCCCTGCTTCTACATATTTTTTTGTTAACTTGGTTACACAATCTTTTGTACTCGGTCTCGTAGGTTCTATTATTTCGATTACTCCTCCACCTGCGATACAATCGATCCCTGTCATAGCAGCTCTCAACGATGTCTCTTGTAATCCAATCGGCAATTTTTCTTCGAGTTTTCTTTTTATCTATAAATTCAATAAATTCCACAGACTATTTTCTTTTTTCTATTTACACTAATTTTCACGGTTAAATGTTCATAAGCTGCAGTCTCAATATTTAACCTTTCGTATTTTATGTGATTTAATGCACATCACAATACCTCCATCTTTTCTTTTATCTCTATTACTAAACTCTGAACAGAACCCATCAATACAATACAGACTATTTTCATCTTTTTTTATGTTTATTTTCACTAGGACAATTATATCTACATAATTCAGAATCGGAATACATATTCACAGAAAACATCCCAATTTTTTTTCAACGATCTTACTCGTATATTCATACATAAACAACAAGAACTCCATTTCCTTAATTCGTTTTCAGTTTGATTGAAATCTAAAAACTCCATAAAATTTAAATCAAACAGTCAATCTTCTTCGATGTTGACGTTATCATCCATATCCATTACCACATAAGACAATTCCATTACGCAAACATTTATACAATAAAAAAATTGCGTTTGGTTTTATTTATATCAGTCATGGACTGTATAAACAAAGCCTCAGCATTTTCCTCTCTGCGCGCGAATACTTTTCCAGCACTCTCCCACACAAATTTCCACACTTCCTCTTTTGCCTTCTTCTTTGTCTGCCGCAACAACTGTTTGTTGAAACCTGTGAGCATATTGTTGATGAAAACATTCTTGTTGAAATTAGCCTCGATCAATTTTGCACTGCTATCCATGTTCTGATTGAGTTTAGCAATTATCAGTGGACCGCACGGGCATTCTTTACGAAATTCGTTTTTGTATACTGCTGTTAAAAGTGGCGACAATTGAGGAGCGGTTGGTATTTTCTGTTCTTGTGCGGTATATTAAATAATTTACACTTAAGCGAGTCTTTTAATCTGTTTCTTGAAACAGTACGTTTAGCAATTGATTTACATACTCCTAAAAAAGAGCAATGTCTTTCTCTAAACCAGTTTGGTTCAATAAAAGGATTATTAACCTAAACAATAGAAAGAACAAGATTTATAAACAATTCCGCAAGTGGAATAATGATCCAGACCTTTATAAGCAGTATCGTATGCTTCAAAAAGAGTTTGAGGTTCTAAACAAATTTCTTTACAATCAGCATGTACGCTCTGTGGAATCAAACTTAAAAAAAGATAGTAAGTATTTTTGGAGTTTTATCAATAGTAGGAAACAATCCAGTGGCATTCCGAATTTATCCATTTTTTGTAACCTATTTGCGAAGCATTTTCAATCCGTTTACACAAATAATTCTTCAAATACACAAATTACCTCAGAAAACATGCACTTTTTCGACTCTGTAAACATAGGCAGTCTTACCCTATCAATCCCTGAAGTCGAATTAGCTCTTGCTGGTTTGAAGTCAGATAATAGACCTGACTCCGATGGCATCCCCTCAATTATTTTGAAAATGTCTCAAAAGCGTTTGCTATTCCCCTTCAGTTAATATTTAATAGTTCCTTGGAAAATGGCGACTTTCTTAGTATATGGAAGAAGTCATTTATTACTCCTGTTCATAAGTCTGGTTCCAAACATGAAGTTGCAAATTATCGTCCAATCTGTAAAATATCCAACATTCCCAAGCTATTTGAAAAACTAGTGTATGATAAACTTACACCTGCTTTAAGAGGAGTTATTTTTTCACATCAACACGGTTTTGTTACTGGAAGATCAACGGCAACAAATCTCTCAATTTTTTGTAATCTTGTTTTAAATGGGCTCGAGAAAGGTCTGCAATATGATGTCATATATACAGACTTTTCTAAAGCTTTTGATCGAGTAAACCACGAGGTGCTCTTGTTGAAATTAAAGAAAGTAGGTTTCCATTCAAATATCTTAAAATGGATTAACTCTTATCTAAGAGAGCAAGTTCAGTACGTTCGAATTAATAACCTACTTTCCTCGCCAATTTATGCTACCTCTGGAGTTCCACAAGGTAGTCATCTAGGTCCTTTCTTATTTTCGTAAATGACATTTCCGACATTCTTTCATATTCACTATGTCTGATGTTCGCTGATGATATACAAATATTTCGATGTATTAACTCGACACAAGTTTGTTTACGCTTGCAAGAAGATCTTAACAGATTGTCAGCTTGGTGCAATAAAAACGATTTGCATTTAAATGTTTCCAAGTGCCAAAGTCTTACTTACTGTCGCAATCATTCACCCATTCATCATATATATGTATAATATTGCTAACATAGCACTATCAACCGTATCCATTAAAAAAGACCTAGGTGTTATCTTCGACCAAAAACTTACCTTTTTGAGTCACATAGATTTTCTAATTTCTAAAGGCAATTCAATGCTAGGTTTCATTTTACGCAACTCTAAACAGTTTTCAGATCCCCAACCGTTTAACTGTCTCTTTTTATGGTCAGCTGCTGCCAACTCTGAAAAGATTTTTCACCGCTGGTTTGGCGCTATACCTTGGCGGACAGCCAGAATAGATTTCATACCGAAATTTGGTAAGGAGGACTATTCGCTCCCCAAGAGTTTCAAATGCATAAGTTTGACCTCCTCCTACTGAAGAGTATGGAAAGGCTCGTGGAATTTCGAATGCGCAAAGTTGCTTTGAAGCTGTATTCACTATCGGAGATGCAGCATGCTTGGCAGCGTGGGAAATCCTGTGAGACCGCACTTCAAAATCTAGTGGCCAGAATTGAATGCGCCCTCGATAGGAAAGAAAACGCGATGGGTATCTTAATCGACATTGAGGGTGCTTTTGGCAATGCGACTTTTGACTGCATGTTCGACTCGGTCAGACAACACGTGGTAGATGAAACATTAGTGTTGTGGATTAAAGCAATGCTAATGAATAGAACGTTGGTAGGGGATGCGGATTGTGGCCGATATGTCTCGGCTGCACGGAAGTTTTTCCTGGTACCCCTGGCTCTGCTTTCCTCTAGATGCTTTGCTGAATTTACCTCTTCTTGATATTTATGTATATCATGGGCTGCACTATCAAAGCCAACCATCGTCTTAGGCGGGGTGATTTTTGGTATACTCCACACTGAAATTTTTATGAACTTGAGTGACACTTATCTCACGACTCCTCATGAATATGCCGTCTGATGTAATGACACCAGAATTTCAGCTGATGTGCAAATTCAGATTTGCATTTTCTTGTGTTCAGAACTGGCTGCGGCCAGAATCTGAGCCAGGAATAGAATGTAGTCATAGTTTCACGGATGGTTCCAAAGCCAGTTAAAGATCTGGCGCTGCTGTCTTCGCGGAAGACACATTAGACTTCTTTTTTCGTAAGGCAAATATGCGTCTGTTTTCCAAGCGAAAACTTATGCAATCCTAATGGGAAGGGCCGTAGTATTTGTGTCTGTAGTGCCAGTCAGGCTGCGCTCTCCCGACTGACTCTCATCCACACTCCTTTATGGAAAAATCCTGCAAGACGAGAATGTGAATCTTGAGCCAATGCAAAATTTCCTCTACATTCTCGTCTGCGATCTTTGTATTTACTTTTTCTCCCGTTTCCTCTTGTTTGACAGAAGATTCGGAGAATATTCGCTGTTTCGCTACCTGCCAACCCAACAGATGGCGGCCACCGCATTAGGTGGTTAGTGAGGTGTGCGTAGAGTGTGGATGATCGCTTCTGTGGTGGTGGATTATGTCACTTCGCTACAAAGAATATTACATTGGTGTCAGAAAAGTGGAATAAAACAAATTTTGTGTATTGCTTTTTGTGTAAGTGAAAAATAAAAATGGTTCGGAAGCTGCTAGAAGATTTGTCAGTGCCGCAACTAAAGGAAGTACTGAGCCAGCGGAATCAGCTTACGACTGGTACAAAGAGAGAATTGATCATTGAGTTGCGGAAAATAATGACGGTCGAGGGTACAGATCCCGATACGGCTTTGTTCGACGTCGAAGAAGAACAAGTAAGTACGACGAATGATATGTCGGCCTTAATGAAACTGCTTTCCGAAAAGTATGAGAAGCTAGACAATTCTCTGGATGAGCAAAATAAAAAGCTCGATGAACAAAAGAATTCTCTGGATGGCAAGCTGGATGTGCAAAACAAGAAGTGCGAGCTTCTAGAGAATTCCCTAGATGCTAAGTTCGACGAACAAAATAACTCTCTAGAGCAACAGCTATTCGATCAAAGGAGTGTTCTCGAAAGCAAATTCAATGAACAAAATAAAAGTTTGGAAACAAGATTTGGAACAATTGATGAGAAGATTGAAAATGTAGAGGCCAAAATTGAGACATTCGAAACAGCAATTGAAGGAAGATTCGAGAATGTTGAAATAATATTCGAGGCTGTTGAAGGAAGATTCGAGAATTTGGCAAAGGAACTCGAATGCGTGAAGAAACAGAAAGTTCGGGAGTATTCAACCGACTGCCCGAGAAGGAAAGAGATGCAGCCTCCCGTCTTCGATGGACAGACATCATGGCCGATATACAAGAGGCAGTTCGAAGCTGCGGCAATGACGAACAACTGGGACGACGAAGAGAAGTCCATTGCCCTCACGCTTGCGCTTAGAGGATCAGCTGCAGAGCTACTACAAACTATTCCCGAGGACAAACAACGCAACTACGACAGTCTGGTGAAAGCCATTGAGACACGATTTGGGGACGACCACATGCAGCAAGTATATAGGGTCCAGTTGCGCAGAAGGTCCCAGATGAAGGGTGAGACACTCCAGCAGTTACAAGCAGACATCGAGCGGCTGGCACATTTGTCCTATCCAAACGCCGGTGAGGAGATCATTAGCGAGATGGCAACCGAAGCGTTCACCCATGCCATAGCTGATGCGAAACTACAAATGGCGGTGAGAATGGCTGGAAAGAAAACGCTCGCCGAAGCTTTGGCGTTTGCTCTGACAATGGAGGCCGCAGACCAGGCCTGTCAGGGAATCCACCGTGTGAGGGAAGTAGCCGCCATCGAATGCTCTTGCCAGAGGATGGATGTCGAAGACCGAAACAACGCTCGTGGAGGACAAATTCGTTGCTGGAACTGCAAAAAAATAGGACACCTACAACGGCAATGCAGAAATCCATCCAGACGCGGAAACTGTCCACATTGTGCGAATAGGCGACGCAACGAAGAACCATCCTACAGGGACAACATCCATCCTGTTGGCCAGGCTTCTCGAAACCAGGAGTCGGGAAACGTCTAAGAGCCAGCTTCGCGGGCCAGAAGTTGGCTAATGGAATCGACGCCCCCAAGACCACCATCCAGGTCTCCCAAACCAAACGATGCAACAAGAGTCTAACAGTGGAAGCATTCATCGGCAAAAACAAGTGCGTGGCTACTATCGATACCGGCGCCACGGCTTCCATTGTAAGAAGAGATCTCGTCCAGAAGTCGTGGCTGCACAACACCAGCTGCTACTGTCTTAGAACTGCGACAGGGGAATCGGCGAAAGTATACGGAGAAGTTCGCCTCACGTTACAACTTGCAGGATTGGCCTTTTCTCATGCGTTCCTGGTGGCCGACATATGTGATGAATGCATCATCGGAGTGGACTTTATGAAACAACATGACGTAATCATCGACATCGGGATGCAAGTTCTGCGGTACAGGAACGTAGAGATTCCAATGGTGTACGGGAACGAGAATGCAGCACATTTAAGGACAATACTCAGCAAGGACGAAGTCTTACCACCATCTTCTGAGACTATCATTTGGACAAAACTAGAGGGTGATCCTGGGAGCCACCGATTCTATCTATTGGAGCCGGATTCAGGAAGGATATCCCCAAACTGCATTGTGGGAAAAGTTTTAGTGGAGCCAAAGAATAGCCTGGTCCCAGTAAGGCTCATGAACTTAAAGAGCCACAGCGTCAAACTGAAACAAGGGGAGGTTATTGGTGAATGTGTTCCGATATGTTTAATCTCGACAATAACTGGAAAGGAATCTGCGGGGCCCGTTTCATCAGCCAGGTTGGCGGAAGTAAGGGACATGATCCTCAAGCACTGCGAACTGGATCGGGACCAGCGTGCCATGGCAGAAAATCTAATCGGTGAGTACGCTGATACATTTGCCTCACAGGATGGAGAGTATGGCCGAACACATCTGGTGCAGCATCGCATAGACACTGGGGATGCCAGACCAATTCGTCAGCCTGCCAGACGACTACCATTGGCAAAGCAGACGGAGGTTGCGGATATGGTGTCAACGATGGAGAAGGAAGGGCTCATCGAAAGTTCTAAGAGTCCGTGGGCCTCACCTGTTGTACTGGTCAAGAAGAAAGACGGCAGCAGTCGATTCTGTGTGGACTATCGGAGACTTAATGACGTCACCAAAAAGGATAGCTACCCTCTGCCACGGATCGATGACACATTGGACACACTCTCAGGAGCTCGATGGTTTTCCACCCTTGATTTAAAGAGTGGTTACTGGCAGGTGCAGATCGATCCAAAGGACCGAGAGAAAACTGCGTTCACTGCAGGAAATGGGCTGTGGCAGTTTACAGTCATGCCATTTGGATTGTGCAACGCTCCGGCAACTTTTGAGCGCCTAATGGAACATGTCCTGCGTGGATTGACCTGGAAAACTTGCTTGGTGTATCTGGACGATGTGATCGTGATAGGAAAAACATTCGAGGAACATCGCGACAACCTGAAGAATGTGCTAGAACGGCTTCGCAGCGCTTACCCCACTTCATCCACAATCCGACGGGATGGTAGAGCGCTTCAACAGAACCTTAAACGAACATCTCTCCAAGGTCGTAGAAGACCACCAGCGCGATTGGGATCGACAAATTCATCTCTTCTTGATGGCCTACCGAAAGGCTGTGCACAGTACTACTGGACATACTCCATCCGAAGTCTTGTTTGGTCGAGCAGTTCGGCTACCCAGTGAGGTGAAGTTTGAATCCCCTAACGATGAGGCCAAATGTGAAGAGGACTATGTGGCAGACCTCAGGGAAAGGATCCGAGACATACATCAGAGGACCAGGACGAGGATAAGGATAGCGAGTGACCGCATGAAAACCAGGTACGACACAAAGGCAACAACGTCCAGCTTCCACGAGGGAGACCTAGTATGGTTGTACAACCCACACCGGCAAAAGGGGAGGTCACCTAAGCTGCAGCAAGACTTGGAGGGCCCTTATAAAGTGGTCACACGCATCAATGACGTCGTCTTCCGGATCCAGCGTGGAGTAAGAAGCAAGGTGAAAATTGTCCACCTGGATCGTCTTCATCTTACCATGGCAGTAATCCAGATGATCTTGTTCGGGACGAACAAGTTTAAGAGGGGGGCAGTGTAGTATCAAGTACATCGTCAGGTACTTTGTGCAACGACATCTATTGCCTACTAGTAGTAAATATTCCAACCTGATGTGCTTACGTTCCAACCTGGTGTGCTTACGTTCCACAATTGTTCCACACAATATCCCAATATTCCAGGATCCTCGATTCACCCGGTGAAACATCTAGCATGTTCTAGAACCCCTTACAATTTCCTATAAATACCCATACCACAACCACCGTGGAGATAGTTGGTTATAAGTGCATACAGCGATTACAAGAGGGAGATTCGACCAGTGGTGAAAACAAGCGATGTATTGAAAGTAAATCTGTAGCGACAATTACAATAAATAAAGAGTAAAGTGAATGAATACTGAGTTGAAGTAAAGTTAGTGTTTGATAATAAATAAACGATTAAAATACACAAAAGATGGTTTTATTTAAACGAACCCCAGCAAGAATATTACAGTATGAATAGACTTAGTTTCTAATGGCGACACTGCCTTTTATACCTTCCTCAGTTGAGGAAAATATGATATCATGGCGTGGCTTGGTCATGCACACCCGAGTGATCTATTGAATGAGTGACTTTTCTAAGTGTTAGACGTATATAATGTATGGTGGTCGAATAAAGTAAATTGATGTGGTTTTCTTATCGATTTATACTAATAGTTACATAAAAGTATACGTAGAATTCTTTGCCTAGCAAGTGCTTAAGGAAAAACTTAGTGGTGTAGCCGAAATATAGGCTAAACTTAAGAAAAAAAACGAATTTGCATTTTTGAATTTATGAACGGTTATTATACGGAGAGAGACCATAATTGAGTTACATTCGTGTGCAATAGTGTTGGTAGTACGAACTCATAATGAGTGAAGTTTGCAAGATTGAAGCTTGCGGTAAACCTATTAGAAATGAAAAAGGGATTAAATGTAGTGGTTTTTGCACTGGAGTGTATCACAAGAAATGTCTAGGCTTGAGTGACTACGATGTTAACCTTTTGAGTGAAAAGAACACTCTCATGAATATGTGTGAAATGTGCAGAGAGTACTTAAAAGTAATAACAGCGAAAATGGACAATACCGTATATTACAAGTGGTTAACGACAACAAAGCTATATTGAGAAAGCAAGAAGAAGAAGTAAAATCTCTTGTAAAGTGTGTGAAAAATATTAGTGCGAGTGTAAGTGAGAGGGCAAATGAAAATGAAATTGCAAAAAAAAAGTTCAAAAAAAGAAAGCATATGCCGAAATAGCAGTAAAGAACGTGTCCCCTTTGATTATTGAACCTAAAAGTAAACAAAACAGTGGTCAAACAAAGAGTGCAATTAGAGAGAGAATTAACCCTTCAGAATTGTCTGTGCAAATTGATAGTGTGTCTCATAGGATGAATGGGGCTATTGTCATTAAGTGTAATAATGAGGAATCAATAAAAAAATCGAAAATGAAGTTAAAGAAAGATGTGGAGAACATTACAATGTGAAAGTTTCAAAGCTGGTTAATCCTAAAGTAGTGGTGAATGGTATTGATAATGAAGTGGCTGAAAATAATCTAATTGAGATAATATTGAAACAGATTAAGATTAATGGTGAAATGAAGTTGTTAAAATGTTTTAAGAAATCTAACAATGCTTTAAATATAATGCAATAATTGAAGTGGACAAGGTTTTATTTAAAAAATTGATGGAGGATGGTGATCCACATTTAAATATTGGATGGAGCAAGTGCCGTGTATTTGATAATTAAATTAAATTAAAATTCAGTGTCCGAAATGTGGTGGAGAACATTGTATGTCAGATTGTAGAAGTGGTAAATTGGAATGCATTAATTGTTTAAATTAAGACATAGGCCATGATTCGAGAGACTTTAAGTGCCCAGTATACTTGAGGCGTCTGGAAAAAAAAAAAGAGAAGCTGAACTATTAGCAATTAGCTGAAATTAAATGTGTCTATTTAAACATATGGGGTCTCACTAATAATTTTAATGAATTAGTTATGTTGACGCAAGAGGGGCGATACGAAATTATAGTTGTTAGTGAAACGCATATAGTTGAAAATGTTAACGACAGTGAAATAAAAATAGATAACTATAACACGGTAAGATGCAATAGTTCATCGACTAGAACCGGTGGAGTTGTTATTTACCTGCAAGAAAGTTTTAGCTTTTCCATACTTAAAAATGAGCAAATTGAAATGGATATATGGGTGATTGTAATCGAAGTGGGGCAAATGGGCCAAATGCCTATTACATATGCAGCAATATATAGATCTCCCAGTTCATCTGATAGATATTTTTGTGACTTTTTAAATACATTTATGGATGATATTATGGGGAGTAATTAAGTGATTATGGGAGATTTTAATATTGATTGGTTGAGTAACAATATTTATAAAAAAAAGAAATTGAATACGTATCAAATGAAAGAATGTGTAAACAGTTAGTTAAACAACCAACAAGAATAGAACTTAGTAGTAGAACAATTAAAGACTATGTCATTTCAAATATAAAAAACTGTGTCGCGAAAGTGGATAATTCACTTAAGATAAGTGATCATGAAACTATAGTGATATCGATAAAAGTGAATTTAAAAAAATCGATGGTAAGAATTCGTGTAAGAATTCTTAAATATAATAAAATCAAATTTATTCAGTTAATCTCCAGAAGTGAAATAAGCGAAATTTGTGCATCACCATACGTTAACTCAATGCACAGTATTTTTGAAAAAGAACTAACTCGCATCATAAGTGAATTTGTAGTCCTGAATAATCGAAATGCTGCCTTCTAAAAAGGATTTTCACGGAATAGATAAAAACATAATTAAAGATGGTATAAAGATATAATAGGGCCAGCACTTCTTAAAATTATAAATATGTCACTGATAAGAGGAATATTTCCCGATAGTTGTAAAACATCCGTTATTGTCCCAGTACAAAAAATCGCGAATTCGGTAAAATGTGAAGACTTTAGGCCGGTAAATATGCTTCCAATATACAAAAAGATTTTGGAAAAGACTGTACAAATACAACTAGAGAAATTCGTGGAAATGAACAACTTATTAGTTGAGCAACAATCTGGGTTCGGAAAAAAACATTCATGTGAAACAGCTCTGAACTATGTAAATGGAAGGAGGAGATGCATGGAAATAAGAAGGTAGCTGCTGGGTTTCTTGATTTGAAGAGGGCGTTCGAGACCTTGGATAGAGACATCTTTCTGCAAAAATTCTTAAGATATGGTGTGAAAAATGAGGAGCTTAACTGATTTAAATCTTATTTATATGCCAGAAGGCAAGTAGTTAAATTTAATAATGTGTTATCGGAACCATTAAATGTTGAGTTGGGTGTACCGCAGGGATTTATACTTGGTCCCCTGTTATTTTTATTATATATTAATGATTTGCAGAAGGTGATTAAGCATGGTGAGTTGATCTTATTTGCGGATGATGGCCTATTATTTGTAGCCGAAAGCAATATTAATATATGCAATATAAAATTGAAAGAAAATGTACTTAATATTAGAGAATACTTTAATATGAATAAACTCAAATTGAATGTCGATAAAACTAAAATTATGTTCTTCAATGATATTTGTCAGAGTGAGCGTTTTGAAGATTTTGAATGTGTAAAACTAATTAAATATTTAGGTGTCGATAGTAATTTGAATTTTAAAAAAAACATTTTGAATATATACCATATGTAACAAAATTGCAAAGAAAATTGGATTCTTTAGAAGAATAAGACAGGACATATGTACATTAACATCAGTTAAAATATATAACACCATAATAAGACCTCACTTTGAATATTGTCGGACTGTATTGTTTTTATGATCAGCAGATGTATTTAATAAATTGCAGAAATTACAAAACATAGCCATGCGATGTATATTACATTGTAATAGATACAGTAGGATTAATTATATGTTCGAAGCCTTGAGATGGCTTAATATAAAACAGAGAATCGTAATGTGTGTGCTAATGTTTGTATTTAAAATAAAAAATAATATATTACCAAATTATCTTAGAAGAAAATTAACTTTGAGGATAGATGCACACCCATATAACTTAAGGAATAATTATGACTTTAACTTACAACTATTTAGAAATTTCGATTTGTGTGATTCTATTGCTTTATATGCGTCATTGGTTTCTAGCAGTATGCATCTTTCGTTTCTAGCGCCTTTTAATATATATATACCATATATAATACGTAGGTGTTCGTTTAGTGTTCCGTGTAGTCTTTCGACATCTGAATTACCTATGTGTCGGTAGGGTGTTGTGTAATGAATAGCTATATTGTTGTCTTCAAAGAATTTTTTATGGGTTCTGTTTTAAATATGGCGTCATTGTCTACCGTTATTTTCTTGGGTTTTTTCATGTAACAAAAGATTTTTACAATGGGGTCTATAATTTCTAAAAAAATTTGTCCTTAATGTATTCTAGTATAGTAAATTTTGCGAATTTGTCTATCTGAGTTAGGTATTTAGTGTTTTGGCTAATAAACCATACGTCTAAATAGAAGTTGTCCTGGTTCTGTGCGGGTCTCAGTTTTTTTGTAGGGGAGTTTTATGGGATTTTTTTTTTTAATTTTTGCTAAGCATATTTTACAATTATTTATTATTTTAGTGATTTTTTCTTTTAACTTGGGAGTAAATAGTTTTTGTTCTAGGTTTTTTCTATAACTGGATGATTGTGTTCAATCATATGTTTGTTTAATATTTATTCATAAAGTTCTGTTTCGCTATACCAATTCGGGAACATTTTTGTAGCTCTGTACAGTTTTCTTTTGGGATGAATTTTATAGAAATTTTGATATTGGCGAATGGTAATGTTGAAAAACCCCCTTTGGTGGGTAATTAAACAAGCTGTAATGAGACGAGACAACTACCAAACTGGAATAAATACCCGCGCTTTTTTAGAAGTAAGTCTATTTGTTTTTATTGTCACAATAATTGTTACTAATATTACTTTTAAATTGCAGAAATACAACAATAGAAGTGCTCTAAGTCTTTCCCCCCAGTCATCGATCATCGACGGCGACACAGTTCCAGCCAATCCAACTGTTTTCAGACGGCCTTCGCTTCACCCAAGGCAAGTGCAAACATTTCCCTCGGAATATCAAATATTCAGTGTTTAAGTAAGTAAACGACTTACTGTTACTAATATTATCTTTAATTACAGATATACAACACTACTGCGACAACATTTCCAGGCATTTTCCACCCCAATTATCGTGGTAGGCGCCAAAAAAGTTTCATCCCTTGAAACTTCGAGGATGAATGCAAATGATTTGGCCGGAAGACCAAGTAATCAGTGACTAAGTTAGGTATTTTAATAGTTTATGTGTAATTGCCATTAATATATTTCTTAATTACAGGAACACAACACAGCAGCAGAATTTTCGAAAGTTTTCCTCCCCATTTCAGCATAGAAAATCTTCTCTGCAGCTAAAAGTGGACTTCAGGATGAGGATGTTTTTATTTTTTTATTTTTAACATGGCTTTTTTTTTATAACTTGAAATTCAAAATAAAATCTCTTCAGGAATTTGTTTGTGATCCTTAAAAGAACCCATTATGTAAGCATTAACTATTCTTTAATCTCTGAAATCATAAAGAGTGCTTCCTTGCCTCTTTAATGCATATACAACATCCATTCCGGTGCCTGTCTTACGCTTAGTATGTTCGGTGTAGGTAACAGCATCACGAATATCATTTCCAAGAACACTTTCAGCACACTACGGGTTTCTTCGTATATCACTTAACTTTCTCACTTATACTTCTTCCGCGGACAGCAGGAGCTGCAGCTAGTTCAGCCTGGTTGATTGGATGATAATTTGATGGTGGTTTGGTGGCGACGACTACGACGTCGATTGGGAATGACAACTTGGAGATGCTTTTTTTTTTCGTGTGTTGTTTTCCTGTAATTAAAAACTATATTAGTGACAATAACACATGCACTAGTAATACAATATACATAATCACTGACTATCTTTTCTTCCGGCAAATTATTTGCTTTTGCCCTCGAAGTTTCAAGGGCTGAAACTTTTTTGGCGCCTACGACGACACTTGGCGTGGAAAATGCTTGAAAATGTTGGAAACTTGGATGCTTTTTTCTTCGTATGTTGTTTTCCTGCAATTAAAAACTATATTAGTGACAATAACACATGCACTAGTAATACAATAGACATAAACACTCACTATCTTGTCTTCCAGCAAATTATTTCCTGTTGTCCCCGAAGTTTCAAGGGATGAAACTTTTTTGGCGCCTACCATGAAAATTGGGGTGGAAAATGCCTGGGGGCTAACTATGCACTTCGCCGCGAATAGCATAATTTGCGATTCATTCCGTTCGCTTCGCGGCGATGATGCCAACTATGCACAGCGATCGCTTGGAATATCGACTTTCCAAAAGATTTCCATATTTCCCGTCATATTTAAACAAAAATGTCCATTCATCTGTCAAAGTGTCATGGAAAGAATATACTTTGTTTCAGAATTTTGCTAAAACACCAGTGAATAATTAAAACAATGTTTTCATAAGTGCTTACATAATTAAATATTTATTTTTCTGCCCTAAATACAATAAAAGTATCAAGTGGGAACAAGTTTCCTTTTGATAGTTCGCTTACATATAATTTTAAATTTCAAAATGTCTTGCAATACTTGTGGAGAGAAAGTGGAGCGTTCTCAGCTGAAGGTAGTTTGCCGAGACGGCAGTAGCCTTTCTCATGCAGCATGCGTTAACGTGATGCCTGCCGATAACGTATCTGTCGAACTGGAAAAAACACCCGCGCTTTTTAGAGGTAAGTCTATTTGTTTATATTGTCACTATAATTGTTACTAATATTACTTTCAAATCAAAGAATCGATCGCCACTGCACCTGCTGTTCATCGATTTTGAGAAGGCGTTCGATAGTGTCAACAGGGAGTTTATTTGGCGTGCCTTACGCAGGAGAGGCATTCCCGATAAACTAATTGCTATTATCAAAGCTACATATGAAGGCTCCAAATGTCACGTTCTGCACAGGGGAAGGTTGTCTGAGGAATTTGAGATCCAAAGTGGGGTAAGACAAGGCTGTATCCTTTCACCAATATTATTCCTATTGGTGATTAGCGATGTGCTTCATGCAGCTTTGTCGACGGGAAACGGAGGAATTCGATGGACTCTTACATCTCAACTGAAGCATCTTGACTACGCAGACGATGTATGCTTACTCTCCCACAGAATTATGGACCTCCACCAAATGACAGCAGATGTGGAGAGGGAGGCAGGTGTCGTCGGGCCGAAAATTAATACGACAAAAACTAAAATCATCAGCCTTGGAACTAACTCATCGGCTCAAATATGCATTGCTGGACAACCGGTAGAGAGAGTAGAGGATTTATAGTATCTTGGGAGTATTGTCTCGACCGATGGTGGAACCGAACTGGATATAGCCAACAGGATCGCCAAAGCAAAGTCCGCGTTCGGGATGTTGTCCAAAATATGGCGAAGCAATGCAATCAGTTTGAGCACCAAAATAAGACTGTTCCGCTCCAACGTTGAATCCGTGCTGCTATATGGTTGCAGCACGTGGAGAGTGACCACTACTATCACCAGAAAGCTGCAAACGTTCGTTAATAGGTGTCTGCGCAATATCTTAAGGATTTTCTGGCCCAATCGTATCTCTAACGAACACCTTTACGAGAGAACGGGTCAGGAACCAATAGGCACAACTATCCAACGGCGGAAGTGGCAGTGGATTGGTCACACGTTCCGAAAGGGTGACAGCTCCATAGCGAACCATGCTATGCAATGGAACCCTCTAACTCAGGATGGCAGAAGACCTGGCGGTCCGCGGAAAACATGGCGCAGAACAGTCGAGAAGGAGGCACGGCAGTTAGGGAAAAGTTGGGGAGAACTCAGACACATTGCCAGAAACCGTACACGATGGCGCGGAGACGTAGTAGAGGCCCTAGGACCCACAAAGGGATACAGGACATAAGTAAGTCTTTCCCCTCAGTCATCGATCATCGTAAGTGACACAGTTCCAGCCAATTCAACAGTTTCAAGAGCACCTTCGCTACGTACAGGATAAAATAAAATTTATTCCTCGGAATATCGAATAAACAGTGTTTAAGTAAGTATATAACTAATTGTTACTAATATTATAAATAATTACAGATATACTACACAACTGCGACAACATTTCAAAGGATTTTCCACCCCAATTGTCGTCGTAGGCGCCAACAAAGTTTCATCCCTTGAAACTGGGACAAGAGCAAATAATTTGCCGGAAAACAAAATAGTCAGTGATTGTGTTTATTTTATTGCTAGTAGGTACATGTGTTATTGTAACTAATATAGTTTTTAATTACAGGAAAACAACACGAAGAAAAAAAGCATCTCCAAGTTGTCATCCGCAATCTTCGCCGTAGTCGTCGCCACCAAACTACCATCAAACTTTCATCAAATCAACCAGGCTGAACTAGATGCAGCTCCTGTTGTCCCCGGAAGACAGCGAGTAAGTTTAGTTGATTAGTATATGTGTAATCGGTAAAACACTAAACTTACTTACTGATAGTTCTTCCGGGGACAGCAGGAGCTGCATGTAGTTCAACCCTGTTGATTGGATAAGTTTGATGGTGGCTTGGAGGCGACGACTACGACGACGATGAGGGATGGCAACTTGGAGATGCTCTTTTATTCGTATCTTATTTTCCTGTAATTAAAAACTATATTAGTACAATAACACATGCACTAGTAGTGCAATAAACATAATCACTCACTATCTTGTCTTCCGGGCAAATTATTTGCATTCGTCCTGGAAGTTTCAAGGGATGAAACTTTTTTGGCGCCTACGACGACAATTGGGGTGGAAAAACCTTTGAAATGTTGTCGCAGTTGTGTAGTAGATCTGCAATTAAATATAATATTAGTAACAATTAGTTATATACTTACTTAAACACTGTTTATTCGATATTCCGAGGAATGCATTTTATTTTATCCTGTGCGTAGCGAAGGTGCTCTGGAAACTGTTGAACTGGCTGGAACTGTGTCACTTTCGATGATCGATGACTGGGGGAAAGACTTGGAACACTTCAATTGCTGTATTTCTGTAATTTAAAAGCAATATTAGTAACAATTATAGTGACAATATAAACAAATAGACTTACCCCAAAAAAAGCGCGGGTGTTTTTTCCAGTTTGACAGATACGTTGTCAGGACTAATCTCTTTTTTTTCCACGCCAGAGATTTGTCTCCAGTTGCCAATTGCAGAAAGATTTGCCAGCCAGCCGATTTTATACGAACATACCTCTAGGAACCAAACAACATCGCAGTGACAGCAACAACAAATAATTAAAAAACATTCGTTATTGAGCCGCCTGAAATTAGGCATCACAAAATTCCCAGCCAGTTACTTTTACTTACTTACTTACTTAGGTGGCGCACAGTTCGGGGTGAACCTGGGCCTCAACCAACAAGCCTCTCCATTTAGCTCGGTCTTTAGCTAATTGCCTCCAGTTGCGCACTCCAAGTTGGTCGAGGTCCCCTTGAACTTGTGCGCGCCACCTACGGCGATGATTCCCTCTACTGCGTCGTCCCTCGGGATTAGATTCGAATACTCTGCGGGCCGGAGCGTTGGTGTCCATTCACTCTACATGTCCTAGACATCTCAGACGTCCAATACACAGTTTTTTGACTAGGTTGATGTCGCTGTACAACTCGCACAGTTTGTGATTGAATCTTCTCCTCCAAAACCCGTCAACGCAAACGGGACCGAAAATCATACGAAGAATTTTTCTCTCGAAGCGACCAAGGATATCTTCATTCTCTTTTAATAAAGCCCTATAAGCCCAAAAAAACAGCGATTGGCAAGAGTTATTTTTCGCTTGATTTCTGCGCTGATGTTATTTGTAGAATTTATAGCAGAGCCAAGGTAGACAAAGTCCCTTACTACCTCGAAGTTATAGCTGCCCACTGTGACGTTTTGTCCAATTCGTCGGTGTTGGCTTTCCCTTCTAGTTGACAGCATATACTTGGTTTTGCCCTCGTTTATCGCTAAGCCCATTTTGGCCGCTTCCGCCTCAATGCTTGCAAACGCACCGGTGACAGCCCGCTGAGTTCTTCCGATAATGTCTATATCGTCGACGAATGCAAGCAGTTGTACAGACTTGTAATAGATTGTGCCTCCGGTGTTGGCTTGTGAGTTCCGCACAATCCGTTCAAGTACAATGTTAAAGAAGTCACTTGACAGCGCGTCACCTTGTCTAAAACCTTTTTTGACATCAAAGGTCTCGGTGAGGTCATTACCAACCTTGATGGAGCAGCGAGCGTTCTCCATCGTCAGCCTGCACAGAGGGACAAGTTTGGCAGGGATGTCACAACTAGATATTGCTCTATAACGCTCTTCTCTATAGATGCTGTCATAGGCGGCCTTGAAATCGACAAAGAGATGGTGAGTATCGATTTCCAGGATCTGCCGAAGTGCGAAGATTTGGTCGATGGTGGACTTTCCTAGCCTGAAACCGCAATGGTAGGGTCCAATCAGGCTGTTGATAAAAGGTTTCAGGCGTTCATACAATATGGGGGACCTGCATTGCGATTGATCGGGAAACTACTGACTGCCCAAAACTTGGCTTGGGCCAGTAGCGCAGTAATCAAGTTCGTGATGAAGTGCTTACTTTACCTCCTAGTGGTAGTCCCCGGGCAACTATACGTATAAACCCTTATACGTATAGGCCAAAATTGTAAGTGCGGGTTGTCTAGGGCCTTGATTCTAGGCTAGGTAACGTGGGCCAGCAACCTGCGTTACCGAATATTGCCCGCTACAGAAACTGACACTATGCCTCGGATAAGGAATGATCACATTTTGACGACTTTTGGCTATTGTACCCGGACAAAGATAGGTTTCTGGAATATAAAGAGGCTCCTCGACTCGGGAAGAGAAGGTCCTTACAATGCCAGATTCCTCTAATTGGAAAACGAATTCATGCGATATAAGCTGGACATTTTGGGGGTAAGTGAAATAAGATGTTTAGAAGCGGGCGAGTACCAGTCGCCAACGCGTAACACTGTACTACTCTATTCTGGAAGACCATCCGGAAGTCCGCGGGAATATAGAGTCGGACTAATGCTAACAACAACAGCACGCAAGGGCCTAATTTCCTGGCAGCCTCATGGTGATAGGATTTTGACGGCCAGATTCCGGACTAGAGTACGACGCGTCACCATCATACAGTGTTACGCCCCAACGAATAGTTCGTCTGAGGACGAAAAGGAGAGCTCCTACAATCCCTTAAGCGCCGTCATCAATACAACATCAAATGGAGACATTGTCATAGTGATGGGGGATTTGAAGGCCAAGATAGGCAGGTAATCGGGAAGCATGGACTAGGCAACCGCAATGACAACGGCGAAAGGTTTGTGGATTTCTGCAATGCCAACCGCCTTGTGATAGGTGGCACCATGTTTGAGCACAAGACCTGCCACAAAGTCAGCTGGGTTTCCAATGACAGGCAAGCAACCTCCAACCAAATTGACCATTTTGCTATCAGCCGACGCTTTAGAAATAGTCACCTGGACGTCCGAAACAGGCGAGGGGCAGATGTGGGGATAGTACGTGATCACCATCTTATGATAGCTACTCTCCAACTACGCACTGCTGCAGTTCGAAGATCCCAGGACAACAAGAGAATGCCCAGGTTCAACATCAATAGACTTAGTGATCCCTCAGTGCGCCAACAATTAACGGAGCACTTTTCGCAAGGTGTGGAAGCAATCAGCAGCTCAATGCCCGCAACCATCCAAGACCATTGGTGTGCAGTGAAAAATGTTTTTACATCTGGTGCTGAAAGAATTGTCCATCGATCGCAGGGAAGACATAGGGTGTGGCTTTCCGCGGATACCTGGAGACAGATTGACGAACGAAAACAGCTGAAAGCTCACGTTGCAGCTACCCCAGCAGCAGGGAGAAGTGAGCTAGAGTCCCTATATCGCATGAAGATGAGAGAAGTTCAGCGTAGCGTGCGACGTGACAAGCGCAACTACATCAACGCGCTGGCTACAGAAGCAGAAGAAGCAGCACGGAGGTGCGACAGCAGGACCGTCTACAGAATCACCAAAGAGCTGACAGGTGGTCGCAGCTCCAGCCAACACCCAGTGAAAACTCTAGAGCGCTCCTTGCTCATTTCGGATGAGGACCAGCTCAAGAGATGGGAAGAGCATTTTGCTACGGTTTTGAACCGCGTATTCGCTAGCGATATGGTCCCAAATCATACTGAGATGCATTTAATAGAGTGCGGAAACTGGAGGGGTATTTGCGTGCTGCCTGCTGTAGCTAAGATAATAGCTAAAATCATCCTGGAGCGAATCAAACAACATCTCGAAGACACACTCGATGCCGAACAAGCAGGTTTCCGCTCTGGATCCTCCTGCGCCGATCACATCAACACCCTGCGGATTATCATCGAACAGTGTATTGAATATCAATCGCCACTGCACCTGCTGTTCATCGATTTTGAGAAGGCGTTCGATAGTGTCAACATGGAGTTTATTTTGGCGTGCCTTACGCAGGAGAGGCATTAACTAATTGCTATTATCAAAGCTACATATGAAGGCTCCAAATGTCACGTTCTGCACAGGGGAAGGTTGTCTGAGGAATTTGAGATTCAATGTGGGGTAAGACAAGGCTGTATACTTTCACCAATATTATTCCTATTGGTGATTAGCGATGTGCTTCATGCAGTTTTGTCAACGGGAAACGGAGGAATTCGATGGACTCTTACATCTCAACTGAAACATCTTGACTACGCTGACGATGCATGCTTGCTCTCCCACAGAATTATAGACCTCTACCAAATGACAGCAGATGTGGAGAGGGAGGCAGGTGTCGTCGGGCTGAAAATTTATACGGCAAAAACTAAAATTATCAGCCTTGGAACTAACTCATCGGCTCAAATATGCATTTGCTGGACAACCGGTAGAGAGAGTAGAGGATTTCCAGTACCTTGAGAGTATTGTCTCGACCGATGGTGGAACCGAACCGGATATAGCCAAAAGGATCGCCAAAGCAAAGTCCGCGTTCGGGGTGTTGTCCAAAATATCGCGAAGCAATGCAATCAGTTTGAGCACCAAGATAAGACTGTTCCGCTCCAACGTTGAGTCCGTATTGGTATATGGTTGCAGCACGTGGAGAGTGACCACTACTATCACCAGAAAGCTGCAAACGTTTGCTAATAGGTGCCTGCGCAATATCTTAAGAATTTTCTGGCCCAATCGTATCTCTAACGAGCACCTTTACGAGAGAACGGGCCAGGAACCAATAGGCACAACCATCCAACGGCGGAAGTGGTAGGGGATTGGTCACACGTTCCGAAAGGGTGACAGCTCCATAGCGAACCATGCTATGCAATGGAACCCTCTAACTCAGGATGGCAGAAGAACTGGCGGTCCGACGAGAACATGGCGCAGAACAGTTGAGAAGGAGGCACGGCAGTTGGGGAAAAGTTGTGGAGAACTCAGACACATTGCCAGAAACCGTACACGATGGCGCGGAGACGTAGTAGAGGCCCTAGGACCCACAAGGGGATACAGGACATAAGAAGAGGTTCACACAATATCGCAGAAAAGATCTTCTATGCGATGTTGAGGAGACTGATGCCTCTATAATTGGCGCAGTTGAGGGGGTCTCCTTTCTTGTGGATCGGGCAAACGATGCTGAGGTTCCATTCATCAGGCATACACTCGTCTGACCAAATCTTAGAGATGAGTTGGTGTATGCACTCTACCAATTCATCCCCAGCAGCCTTGAAAAGTTCGGCCGGTAAGCCGTCAGGTCCAGCAGCCTTGTTGGATTATAATGGGATATTGCTATCCTCACTACGTTTTGGACAAATGGACGGAAATTTTGACTATCATCGTCTATGTTGAATGGTGCATTTTGCCTGACAGCGGGATGTTGGTCTTCGTCGCCGTTATACAGTCTGCAGAAGTAGTTTTTCCACATTCTCAGCACCGACTGTGATTCTACTACGAGGTTTCCATTTTCATCTCTACAGGTTTCTGTACGGGTATTGCTCCTCTGACACGACCTTTTTACCTTTTGGTAAAACTTCCGTACATTACTCTCGATATTCTCAAACGCACGCTTCTCATGCTCTTTCTTCTTCTTTTGGAGAAACCGATGTTCTTCCCGTCTCTTTTGCTCGTAGAGCTTACGAGCAGCTCTCGTTTTCCTTTGCAGCGCCGCTTTGTATGCCTCTTGTTTTGCTGCATGCACTCGCGGGCATTCTTCGTCAAACCAGGGGTTTCACGTGGTAGGCGTGCATAGGGGTGATTGAGAGTTTTCGGGATACGCGTTCAGCGAAGAGTCTGGCGGTCTCTTGCGATTGTAGCTTTTCGACGTTAAATTTTCTCACCGTGATTCTTCTTTGTTGCTTAGATTGGGATATCCGCATTCGTACCTTGGCTACAACAAGGTAATGATCCGAATCTATGTTGGCCGCTCGGAAAGTCCGGGCATCCAGAATACTGGAGGCATGCCTTGCGTCGATCGCAATATGATCAATTTGGTTGATCGTTACATGATCATTTGACCGCCAATACGATTTTAACGTCGTGTTTAGGACATTGCTCATATGTCTTGTCGAGGAGCTAGTAGAAACACTCTTTGGTGGCAAGGTCCTTTTCTTCCGTGGGGGCATGAACACATATTAGGCTTATGTTAACGAATTTAGCCTTGATCCGGATAGTCATAATACGCTCGCTTACGTGTCGGAAGCTTAAGACTTCTTGCCTAAGTCTGCCGCGTATGACAAATCTGTTGCGAGTAAGGGTAGGACCACGGAGGTAGCTTCGGTGCAGGTGAGGAGGGCGGCGGCATGCTTGTGGCTGCTCGGCTCAGCTCGTCGGACGGGGTGGTTCTTGCCAACCCCACCGTACACCACCTACTCAGCAAACAAAAAAAATCATGCCAAAATAAGCTAAACCTAGTAGAAGAGTAAACTAAACCCTAACCAGACGTCGGACGGACAAGAAAAGGAAAGAAAAGAAGAAAAGGAAAGCCATGTCCAAGAACCTATGCCTATACCCAAGAGAAAGTGCGGAAAAGATCGCGAACTAAACCTAACTAGCCTAGACTAAACCTAAGCTAACCTAAAACTTAACATAAACCCCTAAACTACCCCTAAACTATCTTAACGCTAACCTAACTTATCCTAACACGCGGCTCCTCTTTTCCACTGTCTCTCTTGGATAAAGGTTCGTCAGGAACCCAGGGTATGCCAGATGTTAGTGGCAAAGGTAAGCCAGCCCACCCTTCACGTCTTGCGACGCAAACCAAAATGCTATCTCCCTGGCTAGATTCTATGAGAGACAGCCCCTAAAAGTTCCTTTCAGTCACAACCTAAGTCTGTAGTAGAGGTACGTGTGTCAGTTCATGTCGTCAGCGTTCGTATTAGTCTTGTCAGGTCTTCGTCCATCTATAAAAAGGCGGCCAATTCATCCTCCACACACCTATGCTAAGGCTTTGCTTACGCGCTCATCGTCAGCAGACCAAAACTCTCGATTTAAATGGGTTACACACAATTTCCAGCTTTATTGTTTTGTAGCTCTTAGCTTACTATTGGCGTTATTCGCCTTAATTCATTACAAATTCAAAGTTATTTAAATTACACTAAAATAAAAGTAAAAATCTATGTAATATATGCATTAACTTAAATGCTCTGCCCCACTGGTATATTATATATATTTTTATATAAAAAAATTTGTATGTACTCACGTTTTTTTCCTGCTTTACTGCAATCCCCCGTCGTCCTGCCGGCAGCACTTGATGCAAGATGCCTTGACACTATTTACGCTAATATGCGTTTTCTTTTTTTTTTTTTGCGTACAATTGCCTATAAGGCAGAGCACCCAATTAACACTATATATATTGACTAAGTTAATTTAAGACCTTGTTTCAAAAAAAATTCACAACTACCTATATCTAATAACTACTATTATATTGTATAAAAAAAAAACAGGAGAAAGAAACAAAAAAATATATCACTATCACTAAAGGTTAATTATCAAAATTCACTATTTCACTGGAGTCACTATCTCTATTATTCTTAATATCTTTTTATTTTTATTTTTATTTATATCTGTGGGTCCACTTATGTCCCTCGGAGCACCCCCTTGGGGCGATTGGTAGCGTTGAGTTATCGCTCTATGATGCGAATCGACCAATTATAGCGGAGCACCCGATTGCGGTTTTGTGGTTTTACCCTATTATATATATATACGTATATTCCGCGTACGTACTCGTATTTGAACGGGTCGGTATTTGTCACCCTACACTGACCGTTACACCGGATTCGGCAGTGAACCGGTCCTGATCGGTGCTCCACCCAAAAGGCAGAGGCCTGAGTTTCCGTCAGGCACCCACGGTCACTCAGAGCCTACATAAATAAGAAAAAGGTAAATTTAGACTTGACGGTTCCCCAAAGCCTTTCCTACCTACCTCTGTGTCAGTCGTATCTTGATTTGGTAGTTTCGACACACTTGCGCCGGTCGGATCAGGGTTTTCCCTAAATTGACAAATTCTATAATTTCTCAAAATATTAAAATAAAAAATTATTCCACTCACCAGCTATCTAAATAATAACTCTGGGGGCTCGAATTTGCCTTGTCACTGTGCCGTAGAATCAAAAAAAACGAGAAAAAAAAAAAAAGGAAACCTTATCTGAGAGGGCATCGACCGCTCGCTATGTACCAGAAAGATGATATGTAGGTCAGGTATATGTGGTCGATGCTCTCTGGCCTAACTTCGCTTTGTCTTTTCTCTATGTACTCCTCTTGTCTCACTCCATTTTCTTTGTTCTCGTCATTATTCTATTGTTTAATTGTCTAGTCTTTCTCTGTCTTGTTTTTCTCCTCTCCTCTAATATAGATGTCTCGTTCGTTTTTTTTTTCGGAACTGGAAGGATAGTGTGGAGACCTTCCAACTTTCCCAACTCCCCTATCGATTCCCTTTCACTAGGCGATAGCCTATTATGTTTATTAAACCATACCTACTGTAAACTATTACATCTACCAGACAATAATAATACTAATAATAATAATAATAATCATGATCATGATAACTATCCTAATAATGATGACAATAAAATAAAAGTAAAATAACGATATTAAAACACCTAATTATCACATCCACTAAAACCAATAATCGATATTAACTATCGATTTACGTCAATACACCGCGTGAGCGGTACAACCCGACAAACAAACAAGGACAAAAGACAACCACGAACGAAGCACAAAAAGAAATGATAAATCAAATTCAAATGGATTCTGACTTACATCGATGGCGGTTGTAAGTTTGTTTATTTTGCGATTTTATTTCTTTTGTATTTTTTTTCAGGATTGCTTTTTTTTTTAGGGCACTGGTTTACCGCCCCCACATAACCAGGCTCCGTAACAAATCCGCATCCGAATAAGCGTTGCCTGTTGCCTCTGTAGCAGTCACCGTAGTAGATGTCACAGTTCTTCATCCTCTTTTTGCCCGGCCCATCCCATCGCACTTCCTGGATGGCGGTAATATCTGCTTTATAGCAGTCTAGGGCTCTGCTAGTTGTTCGGCTGCACGTGGTCTGTAAAGGGACAGAACATTCCACGTACAGATCCGAAGGTCGTTGTCCTTATTTCGTTTGCTGGGGTCGTCATTAGTTGAGTCATCCTTATCCGAGGCTTTTGGTTGTTTCCGAACCATCGATTTTTTACGTGGTAGGGAAGTTACCCCGACGGCACAACCCCCAACCTGGAGGGCCAATTACTTTTGGCTGGGGATTAAATCAAGAGTAGTAGCCAGCCGGTATTTGTATTTGCTTTATATGTAAAATTTGACTTTACTAGCAACTACTGGCTGGCTAGGATTAAAAAAAACACGCCTATTGTCAAAGCAAACTTCAGTTATATTAGATTTTGCTATTTTTTCGTGAATTTCTGAAAGGTCTTTGTCCTTGTAATTAGGTTTTTTAAATATACGTCCTTTAATATTTTCTTCTATTTCTGTATTAATTATTTCTGTATATATTATTTTTTAGGTTTGCACTTCTCAGAATGTTTTATCATAGTGGTTTTTTTTACTGAAAATGGTGTTTTACATTTTGTGCATGGGAATTTGATTTGTTCGTGTATGTTTTCTAAATGGTGTTTCAATTTTTGAGATTTTTCGTAACTTTTGTTACATTGACCGCATTCAAATATACTTATCTCTCTAGCTCTAGCAATCACTTGGGTTGCGTACGTTATATTTTTCACACGAATGGAAGGGACCTACAGTTTAGTGTCGTATCCGAAGGGTAATTTGCTTTGAGAAGCTTTCTCGTAACAACAATACTCTCGGATATTTGTCAGACGTTCGCGAGAGATGGGACTGTAAAAACTTTTTTGTGTTTTCTGGGATTCGAACTTGGAACCTCACTCGCAGTGATCCGACACATTAACCACTTGCGCCACGGCGCCCACTTCTTATTGATCTTGGATCCAGATAAATCCAGTATCCTTTTTTAATAATTCGTTCAACGGTTCGCCAACTTTACTAAAATTCTTGATGAATTTTCTGTAATACCCTATGATCCTAAGGAAGGAGTTGATTCCTTTAGGCTTCTCTGGGCTTCCAATTCTTTAATACAGGTTTTTTTTTTTTCATAATTTGCGCGCACTCAAGGGGTTATTAATACCCTTAACATGTTTACACACAGTGAGGTCGTTGGAAATAATAGATACAGAGAGAAAGATTGGGTGTGGTGATTTTGAAGCTCAGTTGTTTACGCTTCAGAGAAACTCTGGGGGTGACGTCCAGATAACTGGGGAGATTTTTTGTAATTTTTTGCCTTTGCCTCTGGTTCACAGTATTTTTTCGCTATTACCGACGTCATAGAAAAATCAATCATCCAACAGAGCGAACAAATTTTTCCCGCTTATGACCAAGCTATTGCCAGTGTTATGCCATCGCTGTAGTGTTCACACAAGCTTTCTCAATTGATCAGATTGATTTTATATATTTCATCAGAAATAAATAAATACTTGCTGACATCAGGATTTGAACCATGAACCATTAGCGTGGCAATTGACGACGTTACCACTACACCATTGCCACTCCAATCCAATCCAATTCATTTCCTCGTTAGTTATTACATGGTCTAAGTATTTCCTTTCTAAGGAATTCACACTCTTCAGGCTGCAGTTTGTGGTACGCCTTTCGCAGTTGCTCCAAAACATAAACTAGATTTTTCCATATACGACAATGTCGTCCAAGTAGACGAAACATCTCATTCCCTGTAGACCTGCCAGGACTGTATTCATCAGTCTTTGGAAACAGGCCGAAACAATTTTCAAACCAAATGCCATTCTTGTGTACTCAAAATGGCCATATGGAGTGCTAAGTGCTATTTTTTCGATGTCCTCCTCATCCACTGGGATTTGGTGGAAGCCAGACGTTAAGTCTAATGTCAAAAAATACTTGGCCTTACCCAATTCGTCGAGGATTTCGTTCATGTTGGGCAAGGGTAAATGTCAGCAATAGTCATCACGTTCTATTTGCGGTAATGAATTACAATCCGCCACCTTTTATACCACTTGCGTCATACTTTTAGGAACTATCCATTGCGCAGAGCTCCAGGCAGAACTGCTATTTTGGATTATTCCGTCCTCTTTTAACTTTTAACTTTTCCTCCTCGTCAACCTTACGGTGCCCGTATGTTTTCGTGACAACAGGTTCGCAGTCATTTCTTGCCCGTATTATGTGTTTTATTACAGAAGTTTTTGACAATCTTTCATTTTCGACACTAAAAATATCATCATATTTCTTAAGAATTTCGATTAGACTTTCTTTTTCTTCCTTATTTAAATGGATAGTTTGAACGTTACATAACGTTTGTTCCTATGATCCTAACATCTTTTAAATTAAATGGTTTGCCAGTGATATTAACTATCGAAACTAAAAATGTCCTTTTATTATTAAGGGTGACGCAATTTGGAATTATGATACCCCCGGTAATTTCCTGTTTGGGTACCATAATGTCTCGTAGGGAATGGTTTACGATCAATCCATCATAATCTCCTAACAGATTATTTTCTATTAATTCGGATTTAATATTTGCAGGTCTAGATTTTCCAGCTAGTGCAGCAAAATTAGTTTCTTATTCTGTTTCGCCTAAGTTTCACGTACCTTTCTGCCTAGCCTACTGAATTTCATTCTGCCAATATGGAGACTCAGCGGAAGACGATGCTTTCCACACCTTTTTCGCCTGTAGCAGATGGACAGAGCAGAGGAGTAGACTGGAGTCGGAAATAGGCGATTTGCTATAAGCAAGATGATCTCGAGTACCGACATATGGAATAGAATATCTTCCTTTATCGAGACGGTACTAAGATCCAAAAAGAGAGAGGAAGACGCCAACATTCCCTCACAAATTACATAAAGTAGATAAAAGCCTTACCGGCAAGAATGTATAAACCCGCACCAGGAGCTGAATATGAAAAAGCCGGCCCCCAGAGGGGAAAGAAAACGACACCACTCTGAAGTAATGCAATAAGCGGTTCCGGAGTGGATGGTGTCAAGTAGAAAGAAGGGGTTAAAGTTGGTTTTTTAGTGAGTAGTGAGTCTCACACTACTAGAAACAGAGCGGGACTGTTTCCCGTGCGCATTAGCGTTTTTCCACTACCCCCTAGGCAAAAAAAAAAAAAACTGAATTTCATTACTTTTTTCTGTATTCACCTCATCCTTGTAGACACAATTTGCTTTGATGAGTGACATCACACAGTCATTCACAGACCTCCTCGGTGTAAACACGTGTTTCGGCTTCTTCTAAAATAGTAGTGGCTCTGTTAAGAGAACAATTAGACCGCGTAATAATAATAGGCGAGTTAGCCTAGTCAAAGTGGTGTTGCCCAATTAAGCCAGCGACACTGGTTCGAGTTCGGGCCAAGACTTACATTTTCTTTTTTATTTTCTTTTTATTTAATATAAATAAAATTATAATAAACAATAATTAAAAGTGATTAAAAGCGATAAGCAACGCCAGGCGATGGAAAGTGATGACCGATTCGCTCTTTCAGTTATGGGATCAGCGGACTGAACAACCTCGGCCGATGATGATATCGTATCGTCAGACCATATGGCGACAAGTTCGGCTGAGGGTACTTCCAAACGAAGGAAAAGGCTAAGGCCGACTCACAACTTGGTTCAGCGTGTCTCTCTGTCAACTTCAACCGAAGGAAGGGGCGCCAACGAAGAAGACTAGAACGGTAGTTCAAAGGAGGAAACAACAGCTTTGATAATCTATCAACCTCCGAGTCAGATGATGAAGAGGAAGAAGTCAATATTCTGAACAGCACCATAAGGCAGCTCCGCGAGAGGATAAATGCCATCAAGGCTAAGCAATTGGCCAGAAGGGAGAAGGACCGACAGCTGGAGCTCCATCGAGTGGAGCAAGAGCAACAACAAAGACAACAATAAAAGCAACAGCCACAACAACAGCAGCAGCAAAAACAAACGCCGCAACAACAGCAGCCGCAAGAACAACTGCCGCAACAACAGAGCAACATAAACAACTGCCGCAACAACAGCAGCTACAGCCAAAAGCCCAACAGCATTGTTTGCCCGATCCACAAAAAAGGAGACCCCCTCAACTGCGCCAATTATAGAGGTATCAGTCTCTTCAACGTCGCATACAAGATCTCTTCTGCGATATTGTGTGAACACCTGAAACCTTTTATCAACAGCCTGACTGGACTCTATCAGTGCGGTTTCAGGCCACGAAAGTCCACGATCGATCAAATCTTTACAAATCCTTCGGCAGATCCTTTTGTAAATCGCTTTTCTCCCCTAAGCAGCGTGGGTTCCTAAAGGGTAGATCTACCACCAACCTCACCGGAATCATTTCTTCCACATTATAAGCTACGGAAAGAGGCAAAGAAGTACTCCTCAAACTTTCAGCTGTTGGTTTTCCGCCACCGTTTATTTCATGGGTTAAGTCCTACTTAGAAGATCGCCAATACAGTGTTCTTTTCAGATCTTTCGTTTCAAACCCAATCATTGCGACATCAGGCGTACCTCAGGCTAGCGATTTAGGACCTCTGTTATTTGTATTGACCATAAACAACAAAACTTTTTAGAACTCAACGTCGCAAAATGTCAATCTATCACTTACTCTCGCACACGCCCTCCCCTACCTTCAAGAACTTATTTTTTTAAAAATGAACCTGTTCCCAGAGTTAGTTTAATTCGTGATCTCGGCATCATTTGCGACACTGAACTTAACTTTCGTTCTCACAACGATAATATTATCAGCAGAGCTAATTCAACACTAGGCTTTATAAAACGTTGGTCTAGGGAGTTCTCCAACCCTTACGTAACCAAATCACTTAACATGACTTTCGTCAGACCACTTCTCGGGTATGCCAGCCAGGCTTGGTCACCATACCATCAAGTCCACTTTCAAAGAATTGAAGCTGTTCAGCTTTGCCCTGCGACGTCTTGGCTGGAATGACCCCTACAATTTACCTCCCTATGAGAATCGACTAAAGTTGTTAAACTTACAAGCCTTGGAAACACGTCGCGTTATCGCTGATGTACTTTTTGTGCATCAATTATTAGCCGGAATTATTGACTGTCTTCACCTACTGCAACTGATTCCGCTTAATACAAACCCTCGACGCTTAAGATCTGCACCCCTGCCTACCACCGCACTGAATACGGCCAATATGAATCTATGAGCAGAATGCTTTGTAATGTAAATAAGTTCCCTAATGTCTTCGACACGCACCGTAGCAAATCCTTCTTTCGAATTTCCCTACGCAACTTACCTCCCCACTCCTAAATTTAGCCTTAGTAGCAGTTTTATTAATTTTAAGTAATAATAAAGAAAAAAAGATATTAATAATAATCATAAGAATTCACAAATTCACATAGTTTTAAATTATTGAATTAATGTTAGTTAATTAGCCTCTTAACATTGTTCTGCTGGTATTAAGCTAATAAATAAATGTTGAGAAAACCCAAGAATTTCAAATCGATACTCACCATCTCTTTATCCATTTCAAGGCCGCCTATGACAGCATCTATAGAGAAGAGCTTTATAAAGCCATGTCTAGTTTTGACATCCCTGCCAAACTTGTCCATCTGTGCAGGATGACGATGGAAAACCCTCACTGCTCCATCAAGGTCGGTAATGACCTCACGGAGACCGTTGATGTCAAAAAAGGTTTTAGACAAGGTGACGCGCTGTCACGTGACTTCTTTAATATTGTACTTGAACGGATTGTGCGGAACTCACAAGCCAACACCGGAGGCACAATCTATCACAAATCTGTACAACTGCTTGCATACGCCGACGATATAGAGATTATTGGAAGAACTCAGCGGGCTTGTCACCGGTGTGTTTGCAAGCATTAAGGCGGAAGCGCCCAAAATGGGTTTAGCGACAAACGAGGACAAAACCAAGTATATGCTGTCAACAAGAAGGGACAGCCAACACCGACGAATTGGACACAACGTCACAGTGGGCAGCTATAACTTCGAGGTAGTAAGGGACTTTGTCAACCTTGGCTCTGCTTTAAACTCAAAAAACAAGATCAGCGCAGAAATCAAGCGAAAAATAACTCTTGCCAATCGCTGTTTTTTGGGGCTTATAAGCAGTAAACCCTATCTCGAACAACTAAGGAGGCTCTGTATAAGACCCTGATTATCCCAGTCCTGCTTTACGGCGCTGAAACATGGACTTTATTAAAAGAGAATGAAGATATCCTTGGTCGCTTCGAGAGAAAAATTCTTCGTGGGATATTCGGTTCTGTTTGCGTTGACGGGTTTTGGAGAAGAAGATTCAATCACGAACTGTACGAGCTGTGCATCGACCTAGTCAAAAAACTGTGTATTGGATTTCTGAGATGGCTAGGACATGTAGAGCGAATGGACACCAACGCTCCGGCCCGCAGAGTCTTCGAATCTAACCTCGAGGGACGACGCAGTAGTAGACCTCCTCGCCGTAGGCGGCGCGCACAAGTTCAAGGGGATTTCGACCAACTTGGAGTGCGCAACTGGAGGCAATTAGCTAAAGACCGAGCTAAATGGAGAGGCTTGTTGGTTGAGGCACAGGGCCCTCACTCTGTATTGCTACTCTAAAGTCAAATCATTCGAATTCGCAGAATTGTCACTCTGTAATTCGAATCGCAAATCCAAATTTATGACAATCGAACAAACTTTTGTTGCCAACTTCAATGTCAATTTCTTATCGCAAATCTGGCACTCTGTATTGCTAAACGAAATGTCAAAGTAACTCGAATTCGCATAATTTTGTTCTATTGCTATTTGGTTTGCGGATGTTGAGATAAGCAATTGCGTTTCTTTTAAAATGTAAGTATTTTATGGCATCTAATGTTATTTTTAACTTGAAATACAATGAAAGTGATATACATAAAATTGTTTTGTGAAATTATTTGATTAAAACGTGTTTTAGAACATGAGGGCAGTCCACCAAAAATCAAATGTAAATGCTCCACCTTAACTTCTCTTGAAGGTAGCAGTGGATAGAATGAGTAAAGTGGGAAATACACGATACAACTGTTCTACGAACGGTTTCACAGCTTTGGTGTTGTATTCGATAATTGTGTCGTGTGTATTCACACAACCGACCGTTGTGCCGATATCGTATGGTTGCATGGTCTTGACTGTACAACCGCTGTAACATACACAAACTGTATGGAAACTATATGGTGTGTTTGTGTAAAATGGCTGAATAAAATGTCTGGTTGCACGTAAGTCGTATGCAAATTGTATGTGTGTGCTGCATACAACAGTATGCCGATGCCGGTACGACGGTTGTATCGTGTATTTCCCACCTAATACTCTCAGTTTCGGGTTGAACCAACCACTGCTATATTTTTCTTCTACTTTTTATCACTTAGCTCCATTATTTTCGACCTATTTCTAATTCGCCTGCGTTATTCTTTCTCCCTGTATGTTATCTTGATGGAACTACAATTCGACAGCATCCAGTTCCATTTCTATAACATATATTTAACTTTCTTTCTCAAATATAAATAAAACACAAAATTCTTTGGAACAAATTTTGCTCCAAAGTGACATTTCAGCGTTCGATACTCGAAACTAGATTCGCACATTTCATAGCCCCAGTTGGCAATACTTCCATTCGATTCTGTTTTCTTACAGAGTGCCGGCTAAGATTAGAATCGCAAAGCACTTTCGCAAAAATTTGACTTTCGAGTAGCAATACAGAGTGAGGCCCCAGGTTCACCCCGAACTGTAGCGCCACCTAAGTAAGTAAGTAAAGGCCCAACGGCAGCCTAAAGGTCCATTAACAGCTCAGCGAACTGCGAACAAACAGTCTTTTACACATTTGTAAGCACGCCATTTGCAATTTTATTATTCCAAAAGAACGCAGCTTAATTTATCTATCGATTAATATAATAAAAGTTGAATTGTAATTAGTTTCTGCGAAGAAATTAACAATTCGCCGATTTTTTCGTGAATAAGCGAATGCTTTTTGCGAACTGTCAACTTTTATTCACATTCCCGTGACCAAAAAATTCGCGGGAGTATAACCTCACAATTCTTTTGTTTTGTTCTTGGGGATTGAGATCGTGGTTGAATTTATCGAAAGAAGATAAGATATTACCTTCTGAATAAAAGCGACGCTATGTTTTTATTCATTTTCATTCATTCATTTTTTTGATGTCATTTTCATCATTAGTTACAAAATGAATGACAACTGAAATTCGCGGATTTCCGCGACCAAATAAAAAGGCAGTTGTGAATGAAATGTTAAAATTGGCTAATATTCGCTCGTTCGCATTCAAAGGTCACTGAGCTGTGAATGGACTTTAAGTCAAAACAGCAGCAGCCGCCGCAGCAACAGCAGCAACTACACCACCTGCAAAAACAACAGCAGTAGAAACAACACCAACATCAGCAACAGCAACAAGAAAAGCAGCAGCAGCAGCAGCATCAACAGCAGCAACAACAGCAGCCTCAGCAGAAGGCGAAGCAAAGAGTGCCACCATTTAACGCTTTCTAATTTGAACTAAAGGATGGCATAGTCGGCCATAGATAGTAACTTTTACATTAAGCGGCTAAGCGCAGATAGGCATGCTTTCCACTGCAAAACAGTGGAGCAGATTAAAGATTTGTTGAGAGAATCGACGACGGAGTTCTTCTCCTTCACCCCGAAAGGGGAAAAGTTGAAAACCATGTTATTGAAGGGAATGGAACCGTCTACCGAACCAGAGGAGCTCTTGAAGCTGCTTAAAGAGAAGGAGAGCGTCGAGCTCAAATTCGTAGGAGTCCATCCATTCATCACAGCTAAGGCCAAAAGGGAGAAGAGGAAATTACCTTTATTCATGGTTCAGATCTCATCCAACAGCAAACTGGATGGTCTAAGGAGTATCAAAGTCCTAGACTACCAAAGGAGGAGTGAAGGCATGATACAATGCCTTCACTGCCAGAGATTTGGGCACGCCGCGTCGAACTGCGATATGCAGCCTCGATGCGTAAATGTGAAAAAGACCACAAAGCAGAGGAATGCGCGCTAGGTAGGGGCGGCGTGACTAAAAAAAAGTCAGCTCTCGTGCGCATTATGTAGGAACACGGGGCACACCACAAACGGAGTTGCCCTAAGTTCCAGTACATTAAAAAAGTTAGTCTGGTTGGTCAGCAGAAGGTGGAAGTTAGCCGTCCGCCCGTTCCAAACGTTCCTGTATAATCAGTCACTCCCCAAGTGACCTACTCCCGAATAGTGTCAGGCCGGGGGGAATACGGTACAGTCGCAGCCGAAAGTTGTTTCGCAGGTCCCAAAGCCGAGAGCACCAGACGCTGAACCTGATTTGTTGGCTATCTTGCTTTCTATCCGGGGGCAGATGGGCCAACTTTACTAACGCACCACCAATCGTAATGGGTACGAATATGGCGGAGCAACCCTTAAAGATCCTTGCGGTGAATGTGAATTTACTGATTAGGATCGAACGAAGAGCCGTACTTTTCAAGTTGCTTGAGAACCATTCTCCTAATGTGCTTTTGATTAGCGAAACTAACCTATCCCAGGAACATAAGTTGAGGCACAGTAGTTATAATATTATAAGAAGAGACCGACCCAACTCTGTACAAAGTGGAGGTATCGCGATCTTCATTAGAAAAGAGTTGCGTAATAAAGTAGTGTACTGCGGTGAAGTGCGTAGATTCCAGGAGCTGGAAGTATATGGTATATCGTGTATATCCCTCTTCGTAGTGGAAAGAGGATGTACATGGTCGCGGTCTATGCTCCTGACCTACTCAATCCACTTGTTTTATTTCAAAGCTCGAGTCACTTTTTCTAATACTAAGGCTGGAGTCGGAAGAGAATTTTTTCATTACAACCGGCGATTTAAACGCCAAACATAGAGATTGGGGAAATAACACACCAAATTCTAGAGGAAACCTACTATTCAATTGGCACAGTGTTGAGTATCGGCTTGATTTAAAAGCGACGAATAGTCCGTCGTTTCCGAAAGCAGATTCTATCTGTATCTAATGCTGTTGGACGTACGGTTACAACTGACAAACATGGACCGACAAACGATAAACTGCTTACACACTTTTGTGTATGACAGTGACCATTGCGGACTCAGTGCCGAAATAGCTATTCCCAATGGACGAGACAATAAAACGAGAGATACACAGTACGATACCTCGGTATCAATACACTGACAACGTGGACATATACCGCAATGCAACAACTGACGCACTGCACGAACATAAAAGTAGACTGCTGTCGAGAATAAAAACCTTGTACAGACAGTTTAGTGACAGACAGAACTCGGAGGAGGTTAAGACGCTGAAGGCGTTGATTAAAAACCTCTAGAAATTAATTAAAGAAAATTACAGACTTTCTATAAACTTGCACTAGGACAGGAAAATGGGCTGTAAAATCCAACAACCTGGGTATGTTCCGCAAATAAACAAAACCTTTCAGAGGAATAATCAAAACCATCTTCCGCGTCTTAAAATCCCCCGAACTACGAACAATGTACAAATACTAGTAGCAGCAGGTATAGATCCACATAACGCAGCTGACGATGACAATTTCTTTGTGATCGAAAATCTGAAGGAGAAGGTAGAGGCTATGGGAGCGACTTCCAGGACGTGTGGTGAATGATAGTGTTTGCCCGAACCACGACCTGAAAAATCGGGTCCTTGTGAACAACAGCTAGCTTCGAAATGGCATGGAGCACTGGCGATCTGTGAACACTGGTTCCACCGTGTTCAATGAAAAAAATATGGCAAACAATGCCGTCGCCGATGAAAGCGTACATCCCCCATTCATCTCGAAGGCAGAACTCCAAGCGATATTCGAATCACTGAGGAAAAAGAAATCCGTGGGAATCGATGGTATACCCAACATTGTACTTAGACATCTTCCTCCAGAAGCGGTGAACATTTTATTTCATTTCATTTATTCAACGTTTCAACACACTTCCAATAGACTTTAAAGATCTTTAAGGCATACATGTTCACATTTCATACATTATTCTAAAATCAGAATTGAGATGACATGACAAAATTAAAATTAGTTTAAAACTTCATGTTAAACTCTGCGGTTAAAATAATTTCAATAGGGAAATAGGACAATTTATAATCTTAGACAATATTGTAGCATAGACGCACACTACTGCATGATTTGTGTACCAAACAAAAAAATTGTGTTCCAAACTGTAACCTGCTAGCAGAAAATATTCCCACCTCACTGGATGTTCAACAAATGTTCCACAACAATATCCCAATTATTCCAGGATCATCAATTCATCCCGAGCAACATCTAGCATATTCTAGAAGGTCTTGTATTTTGTATAAATACATATACGTGATACAAGTGAATACAGCGATTGCAAGAGATATTCGACCAGTGGTGAAAACAAGCGACATTGTGAAAATAAGTCAGTAGCGACCGTTTGATTTAAAATAAATAAATAATAAAGTGATTGAATATTGTGTTAAAGTAAAGTTGGTGTTTGATAATAATTAAACAATTAAAATACGCAAAAGACGGTTTTATTTAAACGAACCCCAGCAAAAATATTACAATATCTTAAACAATCCTCACAAATAATCTTGTCCACTTATATTCTTTTTACACTCACTTTTCTATTCCATACACGAAAAAATTACTTTACATTGAATATATTTACAGATACAATTAAAAAGTTTGAGTCCATCGATGATTCCTCCTGAGTTCTTTTAGCCGATCCCACTGCTGCCATCAGAAAATGTTATGCCTTAGGTTTGGCTATACGCACAATTATCCTAAAAGATATGCCGTCGGGCTGGATTGTCACCTGGGTGAATGGCTCCGGTGTTATACTTTCAATGATGATGAGAACTCTCGATAGAATGAGAACTGCTTCACAAGAACAAACTGCTTCGCAAGAACAAACTGCTTCTCAATGTCACTGTTTCTTAATCTGCTTTTAATCCACAATTCCGATTCGCATACTATAAGAAAATAGTATAACAAACTCTATTTAGTTTATCTTAGCGTAGGTAGGTAGGTGTGGTGGTTCTTCTTAAAGAAGAACCGTATTAGCACTAGGTGCCGTTTTGATGCCACAAAACCCGTGTGCCTGGATGTGAAAGTGAGTGAAACTCCAACCTGTGGAGTTTAGGAAGATTATTAAATCTTTAAGGTTTCCCATCGAGACTTCTTCAAGGAAATTGAAAAAGGATTTCCTAAAGCTCGCTGTCTGGTCCCAGCTTTTGGCGGACAGGCGTTTAAGAGGTGGATAAGGATTTCTTCCTCAGTTGCGACATTGCAATTGCGATAGTGTGTGTTGTATGGGATGCCTAGTTTAACTGCATGCTCTCCTATAGGCCAGTGACGTGTGATGGTCGCTGTTATCCCGGCGATGTCCCTAGGCGTTCTGTTAAGGAAGTCGGTTGTTTTTGCTTTGTTAAAGTTTGGCCACATCTTTCTAGATATGAGATATGAGAAAATTATTTTTAGAAGTACTTAGAAAAACAAACACTATTTCTGTGCAGCTATCATATATTTCATTAGTACATTACATACTTAACATAAATAATAGAAAAGACAAACAAATATAGGTACATATAGGTAAGTTACTTTAATATCTACTGAAAAAATAAAAAATAAAACAAAAATGTACTTAAGTTTGAGAAATAACCGTAAACCGTATTTGCTTATTGCGCGATCACATCATTCGATCGATATATCAAATGAATGACGAGAAGTTCGCCTTACTTTAAGCCAAGTTCTAACTGTAAGCAAGCTATTTAACTTCTTTTTTTTTGGCGCACTCAAAGGGTTATGAATACCTTTAACATGTTTACGCACAGTGCGGGCGTTGGAAAGGATAGATAGATAGAGAGAGAAAGATTTTGGTGTTTTGAAAAGTTGGTGCATGCATCTTTTTATCATGAAACGTCTTTCCAAACCGTTAAAGTGGAATGTTTTCCCTTCCATGACACCAGATTCACGTTTTAATATTCATTTATTATATTATAATACTAAAACAATTACCGGGTTCGTATTTTTTAATTATTTCTTCTTTTCGGGAGTTGATGTACTCATCAACTTCTTCTTCCTATTTTGGCGATCCGAAACACGGGATCATAACCCTCCCACTTCACCGCATTTCTACTTATCCGCCTGTGGAGATCGCCTATTTGACCTCAGAAAATATCGGCACGTCTCCCGATTTTGAATAATTCGGTTACCGAGGACAATGAAACGCCGATATCGTAGCATTTGTGTGATCCAGGCGTTTATAGGCCTGCCTTTCCTACATCGCGATGTCTTTGGAATTTTTTTTTTTATTATTATTATTTTTTATTCGGTTTTTCAACAGTTAGTATAAATAATTTACAAATATTTTTTGACAATATACCTTTTAAGTTACATGCACGGAAATTACTAACAATTTCAAACGAATAAATAGACATCATTCTATAGTATAGTACTTAAGTGACTAGAGGCGAATGATCCTTCAATTGAATTATTACAATATATTATATTTCGTGTTTTATGTGGGGTTAATTCAACAATAACATTAAAAAAAAATTTCAGATATAACAAAAATAATGGTGAAAATAGACTACATTAGGTACATTACAAACATAATTTACAAATCATAGAGAATTGTTTAAAAAAATGTTGACTGCAGAACTAAATACTAAAAATAATTTTTTTTACTTCGCTTAAGAACATATTGGGTTGAGTTATTAATCGTAATTCAATAGGCAGTTTGTTAAAAAGCCTTGGTGCTGCCGTAGTATAAAATTTCCAGAAATGGGTTTTATTAACTAAAGGGATGTTTACTAAAGCCATACTATTAATTCTTAGTCCGTGTGTATTTGAGCTTCTGAGAGTAGCACTGTAACCACTTCGCATGAAAAAAACTTTGAGAACCTTATAGATATAGAGATGTCTTATTGGTAGAACACGTAGGCTAAGAAATAGTGACCAACTGTTGGCTAATCTATTTACTTTAAGTATAATCCTCATAAGATGTTTTTGGGCAATATTAATTATTTCGATCGTGGTATTGTAGGTTCCACCCCAACAGGACAGGGACCTTTCAAATTACATATCATTAGCTTTGTTTTTTCGCCTATAAGTAGCTCATGCTTAGCGAACCACTGTCGCAATATATGAAGATCCATATGCAATTTTGTCGCTGAATCAAATAGGCTGCTGTTTGCATATATAAATGCCATATCATCAGCAAAAGCAGTAATCGACCATTGAAGTTTTGGTAGAATAACGAGTTGATATAAATTAAAAATAATATTGGCCCAAGAACTGATCCTTGAGGTACACCAATAGTCGTTTTTAACTCATTGCTGTAGATTCCGTCAAGTTTTACTCGTTGACTTCTATCTGTCAAGTAAGATGAAAACCAATTGTATATTGCGCCTCTCATTCCATATTTGTATAATTTATTTAGCAGTATATCCTGATTGACCATATCGAAAGCTTTTGTCATATCAATGAAGAGAACAAGACTAGTGTTATTATTATTGAAGCTATCATAGATTTCACTACATAATTTGAGAATGGCATCTTCAGTAGATCTACCCTCACGAAAGCCGAATTGTTGAAATTAGTTATGTTCAAAAATGATACTACGCGTACTTTGATTAGTTTCTCAAATAGTTTGCAGAACGTTGGGAGTATAGAGCTAGTTCTATATTGGGTCATTGAAATTCGATTTCCTTTTTTGAACACAGGAATAACTTCAGCACTTTTTAACGATGACGGAAAAATACCGCAATTAACACTTAAATTAAATAAATGACACAATACATCAACAATATACAGTGAAATACGTTTTAAAAGACAGTTAGTTATTTTATCAGAAGTACTGGAATATTTTTTATCAAGAGACATTATACATTTGTGAATTTCAAATGGAGTGAAAGGTTTGAAAACAAAACTATTGCTTACAGATCTGTCTTCAACTACATCTGCATATATATTGCAACTACAATTGTATTGTGGAGGACAGGGTTTCGATTTAGCAGCGATAGACACAAAGAATTTGTTAAAATTGTTGGCAATGTCCGTTGGGTTAGTACTTATCGCACCTTCCACTTCAATTTTAAAGACTTTGTCTTTATCCTTTTGATTGTTAAGGATATTATTCACAACTCTCCATTCTTCTTTTACATTACCTTTACAATTCTGAAACTTATCAGTATAATACTCATCACGACTAAGTTTGACGTATTTCTTGACCTCATCATTTATTTGTAGGTAATACTTTTTTAATTTTTTATTGCAGGGGTGGCGTTTGCATTTTTTTCTAATTGAGTTTTTTTTAGCTATTTTAATTAGTAATTCTGTATTTATCCACGGTCTTAGGCGTTTTAATTTTGAAAATTTCGTTTAACAGAACCTGTACAGTCATCAATATGAGTTTTAAGAATGCTGATGAAAATATCGTAAGCCTTTGAGGGATTACTTTCTTCATAAACAGGCTCCCAGAATTCAAAAAGCAAACAATCCACTAGCTTGTTATGATCAATTTTAGTAGTTTTCCTAAAAGGTACATATTTATCAAAATTATCTAATTGAATGCTTTCTTTATTTAAGTTAGTCATGCAGTGATCAGTAATTTTATAATCTAATACATCACCAGATAATTTATATCTAAAATGAGAGGTCACTCTTACAAAAATATGATCGATACACGTCTGTGCTTTATCAGTGATACGAGTTGGCTCCATGATAAGAGATTCGAAGTCAAAAGATGACATTAATACTAAGTAATTATCGGAATCTGCATTACTTTTCAAGATATCTATATTTATATCTCCTACAATCAATTAGTTTGCTGTCTTTATATCTTTAAGAATAAGGTTCAATTGTTCAATAACAACATTCTTATTCAAGTTGTTTTCATGGAGACGATAGACACACAGTATGGTAAATTTTTCCCCACAGATATAGCAACTAATTTTTAAAATGTCGGCACTAATAAGACTAATTTTAATTACTTCTCATTCGTAATCCTTTTTAATATATACTACGACACCACCTGAGCGATACGAATAATTGCAGTTGGAGTAGGGTTCATAACCGGGAATATTATAGTTGGATAGTTCATAGTCGTATAACCATATTTCAGTTAAAACAACAAAATCTGCAGTGAGATTGTGAGCATTTAAATGGGCTAAAAAAGAATTGCAATTTGCTCTCATACTACGTATATTTTGATGAATGAGTAGTGTAGAAGTGGTGGAACCAGCATAATTTTTTACGTAAGATGGGTTATTTTTTTTTATGTTTGTATTCATCTTTTTGTTTTACAACAGCTTTAATTTAATTTATAATTTATTAAGGTCTTCAAAGCATCTAACTTTGATAGCAACATCTCCCTCATTCTTACGTATTTTATTGATATTGCCTTCTTAACAGGGTTCAAATGATCCCTTCTTTGAACGTGGCAATACCAGCTGAGCCGGTCGCGCTCTATTTTTGTACGATGGTTTCCTTTACGTGAAGGCATTCACGGATCTTCGAACTTCTTATTAGATCAAGCTTTTTCATTCTGCTGTTATGCGAAGAATCTTCATCTCAGCTGCTATTAATTTACTCTCATACTTTTTGTACATTGTCCAACATTGTGAGCCGTATGTGAGCGCTGGGCGTAAAACTGCGGTGTAGAGCCTTCCCTTCAACTTGGGTGGCATTTTTCTGGCACAGAAGATAGCGGAGTTTTCCCGCCGCTTCATCCACAGATATTTGAACTCTTCGCACTTGGCAAGCACTGTTCCATTAAAATAAATGTCTGGAATAGGTCTGAGTGGATCAGACAGCGGGCAGCACAAGTACTCTGTCTTTTTTTAACTAATGCGATATCCATTTCCCTCCAAAACGTCCACCCACACATCAAGTGCTCGTTGCAGGGGTGTAGGATTCTCACTTATGATGGCTCCATTGTCAGCAGAGAATAACTGATGTACCTTGGGGTCTATCACTTTACCTTCAAGCAGATAATCAAGGACTGTAATAAAGAGCAAAAGACTTAAGACGCTTCCCTGGTGCACCCCGACTTTGATTGGGAATTCTTCGGTTACTCCAGCGTGGCATCTTACTCTTGTCTTTGCTCCTTCGTACAAGTCCATGATTATTATTATTATTATTTCTTTATTATTAAGTAATAAAATTACAAAAATAATACATAGGTATATAGCACTAGCTACCAGGGCTATCGGCTAGACAAGTCCATGATTATCTGTACATAGGTTTCTGGAACCCTTCGATATCTTAGCGCCACCCATATCAGATCTCGTGGTTGTCTGTCGAATGCCCTTTCAAAGTCAACCAATACAATATGCAAATCCCTTACGGAATCACGATGTTTTCCATTATGATCCTTATACTTTGGATTGCATCTGTGGTTGATTTACCTGCGACAAACCCGCACTGATCATAAGATAGCCGTATTATTTTTCGCAGTCGGCCACCTCATACCCGCTCAACGATCTTCATGGTGTGTGACATCAGCTTGATCGAACGGTAGTTATCACAGTTTTGCGTATCACCCTTCCCTTGGTAGATTAGATTAGATTAGAAAAGACTTTAATTAGCAAATTCAGGATATATATTACACGGTACATTGTCTTTAGTGACCTGGCATAGAAACCATCGGTCAGTTTGACTTAAGGGAAATTAAGAAATTAAGAATTCCGCGCCCGTATATGGTATGTCATGGATGCCCGAGTCATCGAAGATAAGTTTGATCATTTTCGTGGACGCCTCGGAGAAGGCTTTTGCTGCCGTATCATATTGGCGTTTCGAGCAAGACGGGATAGTGGAAATAGCGCTCGCCATGGCAAAGGCGAAGATGGCTCCAGTTAAGAAATTGTTGGTTCCCCATTTGGAGTTGCAGGCGGCTGTGCTTGGCGTGCGGGTTGCAGAAACGGTTAAGAAGTCCCACACCATTCGTCCTGCAAAAGTCATGTTCTTTTCCGACTCCAAAACGGAGTCCTGCAAAAGTCATGTTCTCAAGTTTCCATCGTTTGTGGCAGTTCGTGTTGGTGAGATTTTGGAAACTACCGATCCGCATCAATGCTGGTTTATTGGATCTGCGGATAATGTTGCTGACGACGGGACCAGATGGGGTGAACTTTCGGGAACCATCAATAGCAGGAGATGGTTTGCGGGACCTGAATTTTTAAAGCGTCCCGAAGCTGGTTGGCCCATATCACCAGGCAAAGCTGTTGGAAGTGAGGTAAGCGAGATTGATTTGAATTCTAAGTTCTCCGTAAATGTACACCATCGAAACATTTCCTATGGGATTTTCGATGAGTTGAGGCTGAGGTTCCGTTCAAGATGGTCTTCGGCGGTGAGAGTTCTCGCCCTGCTTCTTCGTTTCAAAGACATCTTAAGAAGGAGAACAACTGAAAAGGATATTTTTGCATCACCGCCAGAAATTCTTCGCGCTGAGAACTGGTTATTTAGGAAGATCCAACAAGAAGCATTTCCAGATGAAGTTGCTTGTCTCCGAGCCAAGCGAAGCTTAAAACCCACGAGTTCCTTATTGAGTTTGTCGCCGATTATGGATAAAGAGGGTACAATACGGTTAAGTTCGAGATTGCAAAAAGCAAACATTTCCTACGCAGCACGTAATCCAGCGATCTTACCCAAATCCCATCCCTTGGTCGATTTACTGGTGCAGAATCATCATGAAGCGAATCTCCATTCGCGAACAGCAACAACGATTTTCGACATTAGGGAAAGGGCTTGGATTATTATTATCCGCGGAGCAGTAACGCGAGTCAAATCAAGGTGTTTTATGTGCAAGAGGCTTAAGGCGAAACCAGTTATGCCACTAATGGGTCAGCTGCCAGCAGGCCGGTTAGCATCGAGGTAAGACCCTTTAGTCACGTGGGGGTGGACTGCTTTGGGCCAATGGACGTTTAATATGGAAGAGGCACAGCTAAGAGATTGGGATGATATTTGCCTGTTTGAGTTTCGGGGCCGTGCACATTGAAGTGCTCAATGATCTCAGTTTGGACCAGTGCCCCATGGCGATGCGCCGATTTCTCGTCATCCGTGTCGTCACCAAATTCATTTATAGTGACAATGGACTTAACTTCGTTGGAACGAAGAATCGTTTAGAGAGGGACATAAAGGAGATGGAGGGCGCTCTAAGTGAGTACTGCGCGAAATACGAGGGCATCATTTAGCGTTTTATTCCGGTGTATTCGCCATGGATGGGCGGAGCGTGGGAGCGACTTATTAAGTCCATCAAGTCCACTTTGGAGTTTATTCTAAGAGGAGTGACTCCTCGAGAAGATGTTCTTCTGAATGCGTAATGAAGGCCCAAGGGCAGATCAACAGGAGGCCGTTGACTCACATACCCGTCGACCCAGAGGATCCAAGGCCGCTCACGCCGAATTCAATTCTTTTCGGTGATGGAGGCCGAGATGTTACAGTGCCTGGAATTTTCTCCAGACGTGATCAGTGGAGTAGGCTGTATTGTCGACGATCGCAGCACTTAATGAGAGAGTTTACAAGGCGTTGGTATTCGGAGTACCTTCCGGAGATCACGAGGCGCTCAAAGTGGTACAAAGAGACGAGACCGGTGGCAGTTGGCAGCATTGTGCTTGTGGTGGAGCCGGGTGATGTGCGTTCTATGTGGAAGCTTGGGAGAGTGTCAGCTGTTTACCCAGGTCCGGATGGAATTGTACGGACTGCCGATGTTTGTTTGTCAAGTGGAGCGTTGATGGCTAAGAGAGCGGTTGGAAGGCTCGCTATCTTGGATCTGGAGTCTTCACCCTAGAGCTTCAGACGGGCCCCGGGATGTCATCGAGCCGTAGTTTCCCAAAAAATGTTATGAAAATTTGGCCTGGGACCGTCATGGGGAAGTTTGTTAGAAAAATCCTTTTTCACCCATTTGGGCAATTTGCAACGTCAAATAGTTCGAGAATGTTCTTCACAATAAAAAAAAGTTACGGCAGAGAGACAACAACCCCACGACGTTGGCCGCGGCCAGGATTTCAGCTTTACCAATGTAAGCTATTTTATTTTAAAATTACTTTATTCTTATACATGAACATTTTGCAGTAAATAAAATCCTAATAATTGTTTAGAGGATATTTATCATTGGAAAAAACTGTTCGTGGGGAATCCACAGGTAAGCCGCGAGCCAACAGTCTGACTTATTGAGGCATGTGCCAACCTGATGGTTATCTTTAGTGCCAGCAGTTGATCGTTTACTTAAGCATTATATGTCTGTGAAATCATATTTTCTTTCAAAGCAAAAACTACGTCAATATCTGAAACAATTTTTTGAATTTGAAATTGCTGAAGTATATTTGGCATTTATTTCTCATGTTGGTGAAGTATTCCAAAAGGCTGTAATATCTCTGGAATCCGAAGACACTTCGGCTGTTCGTTTATTTTTCATTATGAACAACGTCAGGGTACAATTAAGAAATGAAAGACAACACAAATAGTTTGGTTCATTAGTTCGAACAATTGTATCAAACTGTGACAATGATGAAATTATTAGTCAATTTTATAGAGAATTAGGTACATTCTATGACAGCGCTCTTAATTATTTGGAAAAAAATTTCGACTTTAGCACTAAACTTCAGTGCCTATCAGGGATGAAATTACAAAATAAGCCAATTTTAGAAAATTATCTGAAAATTATCGAACATTTTAAAATCAAAACATAAATACTGATATGCTTTTTGGGGAATTTATTACATTAGAAAGTTTTTTTGATTCCGAACTAAAAAAAATTGATGGGAAAAAAGATGTGGATATCTGGGTTAGTTTCTTCAAAAACAATACGGCACCAAATTTGGAAATGTTGTGCAATTTTGTATTTTCGTTGCCGGTGTCTAATGCTGGCTCTGAAAGAATTTTCAGTTTTATGAAAAACGCATTGCGAGATGAGCGAAACACACTTTCTATGGGAGTATTAGAAACCAAGCTTCTTGTAAAACAACATTTTTCGATGAGTTACGGGGAATTTAAGGAATTTTGCGCAAACGACTTTGGAAAAATGGAAATTGTTTAGAAAATAACTTCCTCTGATAAGTACTGAGGTTTAAGCAAATTGACTGTTAATATAAAATAAAATTAATATAAAACATATGTATGTAGTAAGATAGTTACACAAAATATACTAATATGAATTAAAAGACTGTTATTTAAACCAAATGGTACTCTATTACATTACATAAACAAAATTTAGACTGAAAAACGATTTTTTTTCACGTAGAATAGCGAAATTTCCCGCAGGATAATTTTTCAGATCTGGCACCCCTACAGTCAAGATTCCCGTCAACCCGATCAGAATGAAGTGAGGATAGCGATATCTAAACTCAAATCCAACAAAGCTGCTGGAGCCGACGGCCTTGCCGCTGAACTTTTCAAGGCAGGAGGAGATGAGATGGTAAGGAGCATGCACCAGCTGATCTGTAAAATCTTGTCGGACGAAAGTATGCCCGATGAATGGAATCTCAACATCATTTGCCCGATCCTGCAGAAAGGAGACCCTCGGAACTGCGCCAATTACAGAGGTATAAGTCTCCTCAACATTGCATATAAGATCCTGCTTGCCGTATTATGTGAACGCCTAAAACCGATCGTCAACAACCTGATAGGTCCTTATAAGTGCAGTTTTAGGTCGGGAAAGTCCACCACTGGCCAAATATTCACACTACGGCAGATTTTGGAGAAGTTCCATGAATATAAAACGAATTTAAACGCCGCGCTTAGACTAGAATATGTTCCCAGTCAATGGAAAGTCGCCGAAGTCATAATGGTCCTTAAACCCGGAAAACCGCCGAATGAAAAAACATCTTATAGACCGATTTCGCTTCCTCCAATTATATCCAAAGTGTTCGAGAGAATACTGATTAAGCGAATACAGCCGGTAATAGAAGAAGGGCATCTCATTCCGGATCATCAATTCGGATTCAGAAGTAAGCATTCTACAGTTGAACAAGTACATCAAATAACACATGTAATCGAAAAGTCATTTGAAGAAAAAAAGATTTGTTCAAGCGCATTTCTTGACGTCTCTCAAGCCTTTGACAAGGTCTGGCACGAAGGCTTAAAGTTTAAATTACGACAAGTTCTGCCAGAGCACCTATATACAATAATATTTTGAAGAACTACCTTACGAATAGACTATTCCGCGTCAAATGTGGAAACGAATATTCAGATTTTAAGGAAATAATGGCTGGGGTGCCGCAAGGAAGCGTTCTTGGTCCGGTTTTATATCTATTATACACTCGTGATATACCGCAAGTAGAAGGCACTGAGCTAGCTACATTTGCCGACGACACTGCTATCTTGACAGTAGGTAAAACGGTCGAAGATACTACAGAAAAACTGCAAGAAGCTTTGGATAGAGTAAATGAATGGACAAAGATTTGGCGAATCGCACTCAACGACACCAAATCTGTTCATGTAAATTTTACTTATAAGAGAGTAAATAATTTGCCGATCTTTTCAAACTCGGTTCAAATCCCGTTTGCAAACGAGGCTAAGTATCTTGGAATGACACTTGATACAAAGCTGAAATGGAAAACGCACGTTAAGAAAAAACGCAAAGAACTAGAAAATAAATATAGAGAAATGTATTGGTTACTTGGAAAATATTCAAAGCTTAATAGAGATAACAAACTGCTTTTATATAAGCAAGTGCTAAAGCCTGTTTGGACATATGGTATACAACTTTGGGGTTGTACCAAAATAAGTAATATTAAAATTTTACAAACTTTTGAAAACAAAGTACTAAGAGGTATTATTAATGCGCCATGGTATATCAGAAACAGCGATATCCACAGAGATCCTGGCATTAAAACAATCGAAGACGAAATCAAAAACTACGCGAGAAAGCATAAAAGTCGACTAGAAAGTCACCTTAATATAACAGTACTCCAAGTTTTGGATGAAAGAAATTTACTACGCCGTCTGCAAAGAACCAAACCTTTAGAATTAGCGCGTTAAGTAACCGCGTCTAAACTGCGGAGCTAGCAGGAACTTCTAATGGGAAGGTGCCTGCAAAACGTCGTTATTTCGTGAAATGAAAACTACTTGATAAGTCGAATACTTAGTTGTAGTAAAAATAAAAACAAGTCTGTTTTGAAGGGAGGTTTTTTAGTGGGTAAGAATCCCACACTACTATGAGCACGCGCTGTCGATCCTCATAGTGCCTTGTTGAAGATTTTCACCTACCCTCGAGAAAAAAAAAAAAAGAATATAAAATCGATAGGCACTACCTTTTCATCGATTTTAAAGTTGCCTATGATAGCGTGCATAGAGACGAGTTATACATAGCCATGTCTAGTCTTGGCATCCCTGTCAAGCTCATCCGTTTGTGCAGAATGACGATGGAGAACTCTCGCTGCTCCATCAAAGTCGGTACGAACATCACCGAACCGTTCGATGTAAGGAAAGGTCTTAGACAAGGTGACGCGCTATCATGCGATCTCTTTAACATAGTACTTGAGAGAATTGTACGAAACTCACAAGCCAACACCGGAGGTACAATCTTTTACAAGTCTGTACAACTACTCGCTTATGCTGATGACATTGACATAATCGGAAGAACTCAGCGGGCCGTCAATGGGGCATTTACGAGTATTGAAATCGGGGCAGCAAAGCGTGGTCTAGCGATCAATGAAAGCAAAACAAAATATATGCTGTCTACAAAAAAGGACACTCGACATCGGCGTATTGGACAGAACGCCACAATAGACAGATATAATTTCAAGGTCGTAAAGGATTTTGTCTACCTAGGCTCTATGGTGAGCTCCGCAAATGACATCAGTAGGGAGATCACACGAAGAATTACTCTTGCCCATCGTTGTTTCTATAGGCTAAACTACTAAGGTAACTCTTTATGGGACACTAATCATCCCAGTCCTGCTGTATGGCGCAGAGGCATGAGCTTTGAGCGATCTTTGGTCCCGTCTGCATAGACGGTGAGTGGAAGAGAAGGTACAATGTCGAACTATACGGCCTGTACAAGGGCATCGACTTAGCCAGAAGAATTCCCATACAGCGGCTAGGATGGCTGGTTCATGTAGAGCGGATGAAGCCGAACGCTGCCGCTAAGAAAGTCTTCGAATCCACCCCGGATAGACGACGCAGTAGAGGACGACCTTGCGGTAGGTGACGCAAACAACTGGAGGGAGACGTCTACCAACTTGGCGTGCGCAACTGGAAGCAGATGGCTCGTAACTGTGCTGGCTGGCGAGGTTTGTTGTTTGAGGCCGAGGTCCACCCCGGACTGTAGCGCTATCTAAGTAAGTAAGTAGCCTTAACTTCTATTTCGGCATTTCTTTTTCAAACAGGAAATTAATACACCTCCAACTTTTCTGAAATGAAACTAATTTTCGCTCTGGGCTTCCTATTTTGTAAAACATTCACGTTATAGCCCTTACCTAGCTTCTACTTAACATTATCTTTAAACTTCTCTACGGATTTTTCATGATCACACGACACTAGGATTGCTCCACCCGACGTCGAAGGTATAACATATCATTTTAACTCCTCTTTTGTCTTGTCTGCCCTTTGGCTACTTTAAGTCTTTACTACAACCATGGAATTTTTCCTTAATTCGCTTGCATGCGATTTTTTTTTCTTGTCGACTTTCACCGATTACCTTCTTGATCTCTTTTAAAACCAAACTTTCTTTTTGAACAACATTTTTGCTTTCAGCTGGGGTCGCTTTTTCAAAATTCTTCTCTAATTCCGACTGCTCTTTAGATCGCAAAAATTCTCCTGTATATGTTTCAACGATAATAATTTTTCCCGACATTTTTTTACACAAGATCATTATGTCGTTTTCCATTGGGCCAAAAGGAGTACTCTTTTTGTGTTCCCACAGAAAAAGCACTCCCAATCATGTTCCTTTGGCTGTTTGGAGTGCTGTTCCAGGAGTGTTTTTCTCTTCCGGATTTAATTTGGGAGTGCTTTCAAAATGCACTCATACATATAAACCCTTACATCGGACTACTTGTCAAAGTCATATGGTACAATACGCATTCTTTTGTTTATTTTACTTTTTCAGTTGGGGCAAGTTAGTAGAAACAAATTTCGGGCCGGCTGCTGGTCCGAGCAAGGCTCGGGCCGGCTATCAGTCCGAGCAAGGCACGGGCTGACTGGCTATGTCCGTGCAGGGCACGGGCTGGCTGGGTGTCCGTGCAAGGCACGGGCCCCTGGCTGGTCCGAGCAAGGCTCGGGCCGGCTATCAGTCCGAGCAAGGCTCGGGCTGACTGGCTATGTCCGTGCAGGGCACGGGCTGGTTGGGTGTCCGTGCAAGGCACGGGCCCCCTGGCTGGTCCGAGCAAGGCTCGGGCTGACTGGCTATGTCCGTGCAGGGCACGGGCTGGCTGGGTGTCCGTGCAAGGCACGGGCCCCCTGGCTGGTCCGAGCAAGGCTCGGGCCGGCTGCTGGTCCGAGCAAGGCTCGGGCTGACTGGCGAGTCCGGACAGAGTCCGGACAGAGTCCCCGGTCTGGGGAGTTTGTCCCAAAAGAATGGGGACCCTTATCAAGGGACGGCTGCTGTGGTCAAAACTGACCCTTAGCTGAATACCCACTCACTGGGGTGAAGGCACGAAAACCAGGAAACCAAATTGGTGACCGAATTCGGGGGAGAGTCTGTTCCACGTACACTGGATTGGTACACCTATCACCACTGAGCAGACTCTCTCAACTGCCACTTGCGTTCTCTTACTTATGGAATATCCTTGCAAGAACGAAGTGTGACTTTTTAAAACTCCTTCGTGTTTTGTTGTTGTTTATGTCTCATTGTCTTTCTGGCTTTCTTTTATATTGGCGTGCCTTAGGGTATACCATACTTTCTTATGAATGGGTCGTCTTTGTAGAGGTGCCCAAAAGTATGCAACTCTTTTGGTGGCATGGGTCGTCCTCTGCCAAAACACCTGGCTGTATACATTGTTTTCTCTCTCGGTTGATAATTGAAGGTAGGGAAACATGTCACTTCGTTACAATAGATATAATTAAAAAAATTTATAATTAATAAAAACATGATAGAATTGCTAATGTGGTTTTCTATTACGCAAAAAGAAGCCATTTTTCGCTTTATTTTTCTGTGAAAAATGTAAACAAAAATTAGACATTCACCAACGCACACAAAAGTAAGCAAAAGACGATTTCACATGTTCCATTGGAATCAAAAAGGAGTGAAATCGGGAGTGAAACAAAGGAAAACGACATTAAATAATCATTCTGACGGAGCGCAGTCATATCGTAACCTGTTAATTTTATGCACTTCGGATGATACAAAATACCACATCCATCCTGACAAAGTACGGTCCCAGCAGCACGGCTACTCTTTATACAGGCACCGCAATTCAAATCCCTTGCCACTTACTCCCTCTTTCACCTTATATCATTAACATATATGTATACTCGTATTTATCGCAAATATTACAGTATGTAAATATAAAATATTTTTATTAATACAGGAAAATCTAAAGGAATATGTTATTGCCTTCTATTAACAAAATTCACCAAACTTCTATGAACAACTCCTAGATTCTTATAATCTGCACTGGAAATTGATGAAAACACTGTGCAAAAAGTAAAGACTGTATACACAGTGAACTCTCGATAATTCGAACCTCTATAATTCGAAAACCTCTATAAATAGAAGTACTGCGTCAGTCCCATGAGAAAACCTCTATTAACCGAAGGAAACCTATGCAATTTGTCCCCTTCGTTAATTCGAATCTACTCTTGTCCAAAAATAACCTAAAAACCTCTCTAATTCGAACTTGATGCCTTTTTTTACCTCTATAATTCGAAGTTAAGAATATTTTTTTCCACTCAAATCATTGTTGAAATGCTTATGCGATGAAAGGGTGTGCCCTGTATATTCATTGAACGAAATGGTGTGCAGATGGTTGACAGTAGAGTTAAAAATTGTCCATTCTAAATGATGCAATCAAATTGGACTATCAATTTTCAAAGACGACATTATACTATAATATAATAGCACGTCGTTGACGTGCCTTCAACTTTAACCACTATCCAAAACACCCTGGAACGAGTTCGTTTGCAATTTCTTTACATTCCGGAGTATAACATAGATGTAAACAGGTACATAAAATGGTAAATAAAATATTCATTTTGCAAACATTTTCTTTTTCTCTGAAACCTCCATAATTCGAAAACCTCTGTAATTCGAAGTTTCACCGTGTAAAGGTCTTTTTTATCGAAGGCTGAGGTAAGCTCGCCGGCTCCAGGGTCAGCCCCAAAGAAATACCCTAAAACTTTGGGAAAGAGGTACTTTATTAAAACTATGAGACTAGTGTTACAGTGTTCCCTTTAACAATGCAATATTCTGTTACTAACAAATCTTATACTTAACAATTCATGGATAAACTTAATTCTACACTACAATAATACTTAAACCCCAGGCTCAGGCTTGGACTGGCCTCCTTGGCGGGTCTCTGGGGTTGCGGTGTCTGGGAACGGCTTGACAGGTCGTGCGGTCCACACGCAGTACTGGTACGGGCTTGTCCGTGCAGGGCACGGGCAGGCTGGGTGTCCGTGCAAGGCCTGGGCCCCCTGGCTGGTCCGTGCAGGGCACGGGCCGGCTATCAGTCCGTGCAGGGCACGGGCTGACTGGCTATGTCCGTGCAGGACACGGGCTGGCTGGGTGTCCGTGCAAGGCACGGGCCCCCTGGCTGGTCCGTGCAAGGCACGGGCCGGCTATCAGTCCGTGCAGGGCACGGGCTGACTGGCTATGTCCGTGCAGGGCACGGGCTGGCTGGGTGTCCGTGTAAGGCACGGGCCCCCTGGCTGGTCCGAGCAGGGCACGGGCCGGCTGGCGAGTCCGGACAGGGTTCGGGCTGCTTCTCAGGAAGGGGAGTCAAGCGTAAGCTTGGAGCGGGAAAGGCTGGCGGTAACACTCCGCTAAATGCCGGTCTGGGGGGATTTGTCCCAAAGGAATGGGGACACTTATCAAGGGACGGGCCGGCTGTGGTCAAAACGGACCCTTAGCTGAATACCCACTCACTGGGGTGAAGGCACGAAAACCAAAATCGAAAATGTTGGTGACCGAATTCGGGGGAGAGTCTGTTCCAGGTACGCTGGATTGGTACACTTATCACCACTGAGCAGACTCTCCCAACTGCCACTTACGTTCTCTTACTTGTGGAATATCCTTGCAAGAACGAAGTGTGACTTTTTAAAACTCCTTCGTGTTTTGTTGTTGTTTGCGAATCGTTGACTTTCTGGCTTTATTTTATATTGGCGTGCCTTAAGGTATACCATACTTCCTAATAACTTGGTCGTCTTTGTAGAGGTGCCCGAAAGTATGCAACCCTTTTGGTGGCATGGGTCGTCCTCTGCTAAAACACCTGGCTGTATACCCTGTTTTCTTTCTCGGTTGGTAATTGAAGGTAGGGAAACATGTCACTTCGTTACAACCCTGGTCCGATGAAACTCGAATTATCGAGAGTTCACTGTATATGTATGCGTGTAAGTCGCTGATCAATTGGCGAAGCGCGCGATACCGGAAACCTTATTTCGCGATACTGTATTTTTGTTATTGGTTATTGCAATAACCAATAACTTTTGATAAATTTACATTCACTTTTATAAATTCTTTCACTCAATTTAGTTTTTAAAACGTATAAATCTCCAAACTATGATTTTTTTGACTTTATATCACCAGCTTTTGAATAAACATACTCTCAACGATCTCTCTCATACTTTAACACCTCCATTGATATCGCTCTCGTATTCTTCTATGCAGCAATCTTTGACTGCCTTCTCCAATCTGTCCCTTATGTGCCTCGAAAAAACTGCTCCCCCCCCCCCCCCCCCCCCCTCATTTTCCCTGTCCATAAAAATGGCAGTAAAAACGACATATCGAACTATCGACCCATAGCCAAACTCTCCTCCATCCACAAGCACTTCAAAAGCATTGTATACGACTCCCTATATTTCAACTGGAAATACATTTTTTCCCCACAACAGCACGGTTTCTTAAAGGGTAGATCCACAATGACTAACCTAACCGAATTTGTTTCCAAAACACTGCAAGCATTAGAGGAAGGTAATGAAGTAAATGTTTTTACTACCGACTTCAGCAAGGCGTTTGATAAAATTTGTCACCTAACTATTTACCTTAAACTTAAAGCCCTTGGCTTCCTACCCTCTTTCATTTCATGGCTGAGATCGTAGCTAGAGAAACGCCAGTATAGGGTTCTCTTCCGATTTCCAGCCTCTGACCTCATTGACGCCACTTCAGGGGTTCCTCAAAGCAGTCATCTTGTACCGCTGATCTTTGTCTTAACCATAAACGATGCTGGTCACATCATAAAATACTGAGATTTTTCTATTTACGCGGATGACATGAAAATCGTCAAGGTATTATCTACCCCACACCGATTCACTTTTACTCCAAAACTAACTAAATTAATTCCACACATGGTGCGACAAAAACTTTTCAGAACTTAACGTCGGCAAATGTCAATCGATAACATTCTCCCGTAAGCGCCTCCCCCACCCTTCAGAACCTATTTCTTCAATAATGCGTCCGTTCCCTTAGTCTCCTCTATACGCTTACTTACTTACTTAGGTGGCGCCACAGTTCGGGGTGAACCTGGGCCTCAACCAACAAGCCTCTCCGTTTCGCTCGGTCTTTAGCTAATTGCCTTCAGTTGCCTACTCCAAGTTGGTCGAGGTCCCCTTGAACTTGTGCTTGCCACCTATGGAGGCGGTCCTCTACTACGTCGTCCCTCATGGTAAGATTCGACGACTCCTCTATACGCGATCCGCTTATTATTTGTGATAGGGAGCTAAACTTCCGTCCCTACATTGATCAAATTATACACAAGCCCAATTCTTCTCTCGGTTTCATAAAGCTCTGGTCTAAAGAATTCTCGTACCCTTACATTACTAAATCTCTTTAGATTACCTTTTTCAGACCCCGCCTTGAATTCACCAGCCAAGTTTGGTCACTATATTACGACACCCACTCCCTTAGAATCGAAGCTGTGCAGAGTAGGTTTATCCGTTTTGCATTACGCGGTCTCCCATGGGCCGGCAACTATATCTTATTCTTTTCCCATCCCTCCCTAGTTTTTTAAAACAGTTTTTAGACCTAGTTTATGCAAAAACGTGCGAGCCCTAAGGGGCCCGGGGGAAAAAAAAGCGTTAAGTTCCCTTTTATTTTTGTTAGTTTTTTAAGTTATCGTAAATCAAGGCGGCAAACTAGAAAAAGTATGCAATTTATTTTCTTATTTTGACAGCTCATTATTTTTTTCGTTTAGTTTTAGAAGAAAATTGTTACCTTACAAATACAAATACAAATATTTGGGGCAACAGCTCTTTAAAGTGCCAGGGCCTAGCTTCTCGCAACCACTCATGTTGTGTGCGTTATATTTTTCACACGAATGGAAGGGACCTACAGTTTAATGCCGAACCCGAACGGCGATTTGAGAAACTTTTTCGTGACAACAATACTCTCGGATGTTTGTCAGACGCTCGCGAGAGGTGGGACCGTGAAAAAAACTTTTTGGTATTTTCTAGGATTCGAACTTGGAACCTCATGCGTAGTGATCCGACACACTAACCACTTACGCCACGGCGCCCATAAATTGTTACATTACTGGAGTTGGAAATATTATTTTGTGAATAATTTAATGATATTTGTTCTATGACCCCAACAAAAGTAAGTAACTACCACAGGCTTGTAAAATTACTACCATGAAAAAGAGTTTCGGTCTTAACAACATTTTTCAAACTACATTTTACCTTGAATTCGAATATGTATCTTCGATATACGTATACATATATTTTCTAATGTATATTTTCTATCGCATATTCTTTTGAGATTATGAACGCCTTTTTTTTATATATTTACTCATTTAATTCAGCATCGACAATTGAAAACGAATTTCGCCTATTTTCTTTATAACCTGTTATTCTTAAATTTTGTATTCAATATTTGTCTTAAATTGTTTTATTAAAAACTGAAGTTTCTTCAGTTTTCATTCCCATTTGTGAAATTATAAGTATTTAATAAAATAAATGTATTTTAACCGATCAGTGATTTCCGGGATCTTTTTTAAGAGAGGCAGATATCATCCAAAACTCCCCAATACTAGTGTCAAATATCGATGGCTGCCAACCTTTAAGAAACAAATAATTTTACTTTACGTGATTTGGTGGTAAGGTGAGCTACTTTTTGATTTCATTCTAAGTATGTACAAACCTTATTTCGTGCAAGATAGGAACGAGCCTCCCTTCGTCACCAGAAACAGGCGAGAAATATTGGACATCACCCTTGCCAATTGGAAGGTGTCAAGCGAACCATCATTCTCAGATCACAAGTATCTCCAATTCTCTTTATACGTAGACTCTATTAGTCTGGCAGTTTTTAGGAATTACCGTAAAACTGACTGGCTCAAGTACAGGTCAACTTTAAGTAATTTAGTTACCCCAAATCACTTTAATCCCCATGGTTGAAGATTTAACCTCAGCCTTTAATACAGCGATGACTTTTTCCTGCACTTTGATTCAACCCAGTGGCAAGAAGAAGCTGCATCTGCAGTACCAGAGGCACACCAGATTGTGACTTGTACAAGGCGTCCCTAAATATATGCAAAAATGAATTGAGGAAAGATAAACGTAATTCTTGAAGACTCTTCTGTGGTAAAATAGTACAACCCTCTTAGGCATCCAGTCTAAGGAAAATTATCTCTTTAAATCCAATCACATCTAGTTACCTTAAGAAAACTGATGGGTGTTGGACGATTTCCAGCGAAGATTTCCTAAATTTACTGCTTGACACTAATTTCCCAGGCAGCTTCCAAGTTGTTAGCAACGTGGTTTTCAGCAGACCATCTGCACAAATAGCCAACTTCTCAAAATTTATTATACAGAGCAAACTCCAGTGGGCACTACATGGCTTCAAAGCATATAAATACGCGGGACCAGACGGCATAATACCTGCCGAGTAGCAAAAGTAATCTTGCTGGTGTTTGGGGTAATTTTAAAAAATTGTCTAAATCTGGTGGAAGGCGAGGGATGCACGGCGATTGCCTATGCAGATAATGTTGCTTTGGCTATCTTGGAAAAGCACCTATATACTCTAAAAGAACTTCTACAAAACGCTTTGAACAAGCTCACTAGATGAACGGTTCGGTGTGGATTGTGTGTAAGCCCACAGAAAACTGAACTAGTACTCTTCTCAAGGAAATATAAAATTCCGTTAGTCGACCCTCCTTCTCTCACTTGTATCAGCTTAACTCTCTGACACAGAAAAATATTTGGGTCTTATCCTGGATAAGAAATTAAGCTGGAAAACTTACATTCAAGAAAGAGTAAAGAAAGCTCCCGTAGCACTTCTCTCTTGCAAAAAATGGTATTGGTAATAAATGGTGTTTACAACCTCGAATCACTCACTGGCTGTACATCTCGGTCATTAGACCGATACTTACATACGGGGTGATTGTCTGGTGGACTGCCTTGGAAAATGTAAGTAAGGACCAACATACAGCTTGTCTGTGCATAAGCGGAGCACTACATACAACTCCCTCTGCTGCACTGAATATTATGTTTCATTTAATACCCCTTTATATATTTAGCAAGCAAATGATAGCGAATGCAGCCGTTTACCTTGGAGCTACCCAACAGTGGTCAAGAAAAGAATTTGGACAAGCTTCCATTCGGAATAAATTCAAAATCTCTCCCGTAAACACGGATTACACCATCCCACGTCTAAATTTGTATAAAAAAAATATTTTATATGAGCGTTCCAAATGGAACGCGAATTCGCACGCTATAAAATAGACATCTTAGGGCTGAGCGAGATAAGATGGTTCGATGCTGGCGAATACATCTCCCCAACAAAAAGCACTGTCATTCTCTACTCTGGTAAACCAGCTGGAAGTGCGTCTGGAGTAAAACAGCACGAGGAAGCCTCATATCTTGGATACCTCATAGTGACCGGATATTGACGGCTAGGTTCCACAGTAGGGTAAGAAAAATTACCATCATACAGTGTTATGCTCCGACTCAAGACGCGACTGAGGATGAAAAGGTTTTTATAGCCAGTTAGGTGCCGTCTGCAACCGAACGCCTAGCGGAGACATCGTAATGGTGATGGGAGATCTCAATGTCAAGGTGGGTAGCGACAACACCATGCTTAAGCACGTGATGGGAGTTCGCGGCGTGGGAGACCGTAATGACAACGGTGAGCGGTTTGTGGACTTCTGCTGTACCAACCGCTTAGTCATTGGAGGTACGCTCTTTAAGCATAACACCTGCCACAAGATCAGTTGGATGTCTACTGACAGGCAGCGGACATCCAACCAGATCGACCACATTGCGATCAGCCGTCGCTTTAGAAATTGTCTCCTGGATGTCCGAAATGTCAGCTCATATACGCCTTCGTACTGCATCCGCCAATAGCAACCGCTCAAACTTACTTAACATCACCAGGTTTAATATCAACAGGCTCAAGGTTCCCCAAGACCGCAAACAGTTCAGGGACCACCTTGCTTTAGAAGCAGAAGCTAAACCACTGCACATACGATGGTGGTATATTCTCGAATTCGAATGAGCAGTTTGAAGCAACAAATTCTCGAATTCGCACCGCACCTCCCAGTAAAACCGAAATAATAACAGCAATCAAGTCCCTCAAGAAGAACAAGGCGGTGGGTATTGATGGCATCCATGCCGAACTATTCCAAGCGGCGCCAAATACATCGGCAGATCTGCTGCACCCTCTAATACGGAGAGCTTGGGATAGCGAACAATTTGCGTAGGAGTGGAAAAAGGGGATGATCATTAAACTTTCGAAAAAGGGAAACTTGACAGAATGCGAAAACTGGAGGGGTATTTGCGTTCTTCCAGCCATAGCCAAAATAACAGCTAGAATAATTCTGAAACAAATCAAAGAGCATTTAGATTCAACTCTCGACGTCGAACAGGTAGACTTTCGTGCTGGATGCTCCTGCATTGGCCACATAAACACCTTACGGATCATAATCGAACAATGCGTTGAGTACTGGTCTTCGCTACATTTGCTGTTTATCGACTTCGAGAAGACTTTCGACAGCTTGAATCGAGATACTATCTGGTTGGCCTTTCGCAGGAGAGGTATCCCAGAGAAACTTATAGCTATTATCAAGGCTACATACGAGGGCGGTAAGTGTCACGTCTTACACAATGGTAAGGTGTCGGACGAATTTGAAGTCCAAAGTGGAGTACGTCAAGGGTGCATACTGTCCCCACTATTGTTCTTGGTGGTTATCAGCGCTGTACTCCATGCAGCATTGACGGAAGGTAGTTATGGAATTCGTTGGACTATGACACCTAGATTACGCTGACGATGTTTGTCTACTTTCACATTGGATAATGGATCTTCATTTGATGGCCCAAAATCTAGGAATTGAGGCAAATGAAGTGGGGCTAAAAGTAAACACAGCCAAAACAAAAGCCCCGAGCACTTCTAATACCCGCGTTCAACTTAACATTGCCGGACAGTCGGGAAAGTTGATTGCTTTCTTTATTTAGGAAGTGTGATCTCGGCTAATCGTGGGGGCACCGAACTGAATGAGTGCAGCAGAATCGGGAAGGCTAAAGCTGCGTTCGGAATGCTATTCAAAATCTGGAGAAGCAATGTTATCAGCTTAAGAACCGAGCTGCGACTGTTCCGCTCCAACGTTGAATTGGTGTTGATTTATGGGTGCAGTACTTGGAAGGTGGACACCATTAACACACGCAAGCTGCAAGTCTTCGTAAGCAAATGGTTAAGGATCATCTTGAGGATTTTTTGGCCGAACCGCATCTCCAACGAACAACTTTATACGAGAACAGGCCAAGAACCTATAGGCATTACTATACGAAGGAGAAAGTGGCAATGGATTAGACACACCCTACGGCGCGAAGACAACTCCTCTGGAAAATACGCCGTGCAGTGGAATCCGCTCGCCCAGGCAGGCAGACAAACGTGGCACGGAACAGTTGAGGAGGAATCGAGCTCTTTAGGAATGAGTTGGGGGCAGCTCAAACGCGTTGCAGAACTCCGAACAAGATGGCGAGGGGTTAGAAGATCTAAGTAAGTAAGTCATTATATTTAAGTTTAAGCAGGTCTCTTTCCGCCAGTTCTTGCCTCAATTTATCTATCTAAGAAATTTCTGAGACAGGTTCGACTGATGTACTCGATATATTTATATTATTTGAGTTGGAAGCATTTGCAACCTGCAACTCACGATTCTTCACCCTTCTTTGATAACTTGTTGTAGTCATGGTCCTAGTTTTGTATCCCATATTTTTGTTGGGAACCTAATCTGGATTTAGTTTGTTCTTCGAATGTGCAGGACGTCCTGTAAAAATGAGCACGTTACTTAAGATATTGTATGATTACCACTTTATTTGACAAACCTGTGATAAAATGTCAAGGGACTTTGAAGCATACCCATTCTTCTTTTGGGAATCTGAAGAACCGTACTCTGTTCCCATCCCTATCATGCCGATTGTTACAGCCCACAACACATCGCTTTACACTTAAAGTATTTTTTTTGAGGGTGTAGTGGAAAAACGCTAATGCACACGGGAAACAGTTCCGCTCTATTTCTAGTAGTGTGAGACTCACTACTCACCAAAAAACCACCTTTAACCCCTTCTTTCTACTTGACGCCGTCGATCCGGGACCGCTTATCGCATTACTTTAGAGTGGTGTCGTTTTCTTTCCCCTTTGGGGACAGGGTTTTTCATATTCACCTCCTGGTGCGTGTTTATGTATTCTTCCCGGTAAGGCTTTTATCTGCTTTATGGAATTTCCGAGGGAATGTTGGCGTCTTTCTCTCTCTTTTTGGATGTGAGTACCGTCTCGATGAAGGAAGATATTTTGTTCCACGTGTCGTTACTCGAGATCATCTTGCTTATAGCATTTTCCGGGGTAAAATAGCCTATTTTTGACTCAAGTCCGCTCATCTGCTCTGCCCATCTGCTACAGATGTAAAAGGTGTGGAAAGCGTCGTCTTCCGCTGAGTCTCCATATTCTTTACCAATCTTGTGGAGGTATCGTTTGAAATACCAATGTCCGGTTAGGAATTGAGTGACAAAGTAGTTCACGTCGCCGGGTTCCCGCTCTGTCCAAGCCGTGACGTCTATAATCAGCCACGCTGTCCACCTCCTCCTCGTTTCAGCGCTCCACCTTCTTTGTCAAGCCTGCTTGATAAACTCCTTCGCTTCCGCGACTGCCAAATCTACTCCTACTTCCGCCTTCTTGCCGTGGGCGTACTTCCTCTCTTTTGGTAGGAGGTCGATGGGGGTCACTTCCGCAACTACCAGGTCGGCTGGTTCCGACGCTGTGCGATAGGAGCTTGTAAATCGGAGGGCTCCTCACCTTTGTACTGCAGCAATTTGTTTTTTGTACTTCTCCTGTCTAAGTGCATCCGCCCAGATCTCACACCCATACAGAAGAATGGCGTGGGTAATGGACATGAGGAGTCGTCGCCTATTCATTGTTGGGCCTCCGATATTTGCCATGAGCTTACTTACTTACTAGTGACGACGTGACCTTTGCAGCTCGCTGAGTTGCGGACATAATCTGTTGCCAGAAAGAAAGTTTAGAGTCCAGGGTGATTCATAGATACTTTACTGATTATCACTTCTGAGCCTACTCGGAATTCAGCAATTGTCGGGATCCGTCTCGTAGTCAGAAGGACTATCTCTGTTTTTCCGCAGTGGGACTATGGCCAGGCAAGTACTCGTCTGATTACCTAATTCAGTTTCAGCTGAGCCTCTTCGATGTCCCTCGCAGTAATCACCACACCGATATGTCATCTTTGTATCCGACTAGGAAGGTGTTTTCGGCATCTCCATACGAAGGATTCCATCATAAGAGATATTCCACAGATCAGGTCCAAGGAGTGAGTCCTGCGCTGCTAAAGCAGTGATTTTCTTTCTGTGAGTACCTCCACGGTGTCGTACAGACGTTCCCTGTCCTTGAGATAGTCATTCAGAATTTCCAGAAGATATTGCGGTATCCTGAAGGTATTCTCTAGCGCATCTAACATATCTCTCCATCTGGCTGAATTGAAGGCATTCCTCACGTCCAGAGCTGCCAGTACGACGATTCGCCTTGAGTAGTGATTTCCCAATTGGGCGACGTGGGTGGTTTTGACTACTTCCTCAATTGCTCCTATCATGGAGTGGCCTTTTCTGAATCCGTGTTGTCGATCGGATAGGCCACATGCTCTTTAGATTGCTGCTGTGAGTCGAGGCTATAGCATCTTCTCGAGGAGTTCTCGTGCCGTGTCCGTCATGCACAGAAGTCTGTATGCTGATGGGGAATCGGGTCTCCTTTTCCCTGGCTTATGAGCGCTAAGCGTTGTACCTTCCACGTCTTGAAGAAGATTCCTTCCTTTAGACAGCCGTTATACATACATATCAGTATCTGCGGACAAGTTTGGGCAACCGTTTTCAACACTTCCGCTAGTATGCCGTCAGGGCCAGGGACCTTATTGTTCTGAAGAAATTTAGCTGTTCAATCAATCAGCTCTTCTTCGCTGAACATTCGGATGTCTTTTTGTTGGGCAGGAGAGATCTCCATTGGCCTAAGAGGGTGAGCCGGGATGAGTGTGTCCACTATGTTTTTCATTTGTTCCGCGGTCATCGTGGAGCAGGTCGCCTGCGATCCTAATTTTTCATAACAACCCTATAAACGAGTCCCCAGGGGTCGCTGTTGATCTCCCGGCGAAGCCCCTCCCACTTTTGTTTCTTGCTCGAATTGATGGCCCTCTTGAGCTCGTTTTTTGCGGTTTTGTATTCCGCGAGTGCGCCTTCCGTGATTTCAGCATGTCTTCGCCTTCCCATGGTTACATTGCGTCTATGGTGTGGGCATCTTCTTCTAAGTCCAGCGATCTCTCCGTCCACCAGTACATTGGCTTTCGCCCTCTAATTGAGTTACTAACTTGAGGCATCGACGCATCGCATGCGGGGTGTAAGAGTTGCATCGTCGCTTAAGCTTTCATTTCAACTGTCCCCGTCATTTCTAGGATGGCTTCCGTCTCTTCCTTTAGCGTGGCCGTGAGAACCTCTCCATTTAGCCGGCTGACTCTACACCTCGGTGCTCACCTCTAGTTTCCGTTAGAAACTCGTCGGGCTATCTGTAGGTCAAAGACGACATACTGGTGGTCGCTCACGGTGTACTCCTCGAGGACTCTCCAGTTTTCTACCTTTGTTAATAGCTCTTCTGACGCGAAAGTAACATTTGGTATTGTTTCCGCATATCCGAGTCGCCTGAAGGTGGGTGTATTTCCTTCGTTCAATACGTAGACCCCCAGCCTGGCTGGTATCTCAAGCATCTGCCTACCTCGTGAGTCTCTGCTAGGCATTTCTCAATCTAATACCTTGGCGTTAAAATCACCGGCAACCAAGGCCCCGCCCTCGATATCTCTCACGGTGGCCTCTAAACGGTCTAGCTTTGCTCGAAAATTACTGATACTCTCGTTCGGCGTAAAATAACAGCTAAGTATCATGATTCATTCGCATTTCACCCAAACAAAGCCACTAGCTGCGCCGTATGTTTTTATGTGGGTCGTCTTTGCGTCCGGTATGTATATTGCGGAGTATATCCGAGAGCCAACTAGGTCCGTCCTTGTTTATTGGGTATATAACTTAATTCGTGCGGTTTTTTTTTTTCAAAATTTGAACGTTTATTTAAGAAAAACATGTACAATAGTATTATTGAAAGTATTGCCCATCTGAAGCTATGACTTTTTCCCATCTTTCTGGCAATTTGTGGATCCCATCCCAAAAGAACTGCGCCGGCTTGGCAGCCAAGAATGAATCAAGCCAATTTTTGATATTCTGCTCTGATGTGAACCGTATTTCAGTGAGGGCGTTCTGCATCGACCGGAACAAATGGTAGTCAGAAGGGGCAAGGTCTGGGCTATAAGGCGGGTGGGGTAAAACTTCCCATCCACTGTTTTCCAAATAGTTCTTAACCGGAATAGCAACGTGGGGCCGAGCGTTGTCATGATGGAAAATTATTGCCTCGTGTCTGGTCGCATATTCCGGGCGTTTTTCGGCTACTGCTGTCTTCAAACGGATTAATTGTGTTCGGTAGCGTTGTCCATTGATGGTTTCACCCGGTTTTAGCAGCTCATAATACAGAACACCCTTCTGATCCCACCAAATACAGAGCATTACCTGCGCGCCATGGAATTCGGCTTTGCCGTTGATTTGGCTGGTTGACCGGGTTTCACATATGATTTTTTGCACTTGGGGTTGTCGTAATGGATCCATTTTTCATCACAAGTAACAATCCGATGCAAAAATGACTTCCTTTTGTGGCGTTCCAGCAGCATTTCGGACATGCAAAACCGCCTTTCGACGTCTCTCGGCTTGAGTTCATGTGGAACCCAATTTCCTTGCTTTTGAATATATCCAGCTGCTTTTAAACGTTTTGAAATGGATGCTTGAGTGATACCCAAAGATTCTGCGAGCTCTTCTTGTGTTTGGCAACAATCTTCATAGAGTAATGCTTCCAGTTCTTCATCTTCAAACTTTTTTGGCTGCCCAGGACGTTCATCGTCTCCAAGCCAAAATCACCACTTTTAAATCGTGCAAACCACTTTTGGCACGTTCGCTCAGCTAGCGCATGTTCACCATAAACTTCCACCAAACTACGATGAGTTTCGGCAGCAGTTTTCTTCATATTAAAGTAATGAAGAAGAACTCCCCGCAAAAACACTTTTTCAGGCACAAAGTTCGACATATTTGAGTGAAAAAAAATTATTGTTGTTTACGCTTCAAGTAAATGACATATACTGAAATGACGTACAATGACAGTAGCTTTCCAACGCATGTTCCAATGGAATAATAACAATGGAATAATACAAGTTACGCCATCTCTTAGCAAACCGCTCGAGTTAAGTTATAGGCTCGGCCACCACATCCACTTTAAGATCGAATCTAACTTGTGAGAGTAGGTTGTCAGCCGTGCGAATTCTATGGAGATTTACTTGCAGGATTTTCATCATGGTGTGCTGCTTCGTTTCCCGACCCTGGTAAATTGGCTAGCAGATCTGTCATGAGCTTCAGTTCCACACGTAAGCAGCACTTCTCAATTGCTTTGCAATTGGTTTTTTTGTGGCCCTGTACTCCGCACTTGAAGCATAGTTCCTGCTTCTTTCTGTCGGGCAACTTACAATAAGCTTGCTCGTTACCATAGCCGAAACATCTGTAGCAGCGCATGACCACCACTCTTCGGCAAATTCTGCAGAAAACCCACCCGAAAACTCTAAAGCGACAGGGCCAGACGAAAGTCCAAATGAGATACTTAAGCTTTTTGATGAAGATAACATACAGATATTAGTAAGGCTTTTCAACTCCATTACAAACACGGAAAAATCACGGACGAATGGCTGAAGTCGACATTTTTCACACTTCCAAAAAAGAGCAAACCAACCAACTGTTCAGATTATAGGACAATAAGTCTGATGTGCCATGCATTAAAAATCTTCCTAAAAATTAAAGAAAGAGAAGAGAATTTATAATAAACTAGAGGAAGGGATAAACAATTCGCAATTCATTCAGAAGTGGATTTGGAACGCGAGAAGTTTTATTTGCATTTAATACGTTAATTCAGCGAAACCTCAAAATGAACAAAGCGGTTTTTGTTTGTTTCGTCGACTACGAAAAACCTTTCGACAAAGTACAACATGGTAAAATGCTGGAAATATTAAGGAGCAAAAAATAGACGGGAATGATGCCAACATTTTATTATTGAAAACCTCTACTAGAATCAGAGGGCAAAAGTAGCTATAGAGGGCGAAGATTCGAAGGAGATAGAGATTCCTAAAGGAGTCAGACAGGGCTGCATCTTATCCCCGCTCCTTTTCAACATGTATTCGGAAAAAATTTCTAATAACATGTCAATACACCCAGAGGTAGGAATAAAAATCAATGGATTTACAATCAACAACATAAGATACAACATAAGATGACGCAGTAATAATGACAAATAATATAAACGAACTAAACATTATTATGAATAAACTCAGTACGGAAAGTAACAAATACGGGTTGAAAATTAATACAACAAAACCAAATTTATAGTATTTGCTAAAAGACGAGAAACACAAAATTACGTTTTAAAAATAAACAGCGTAGTTGTAGAAAAAGTAGACACCATTAAATACCTGGGAAATGGAATGGAAACCCCTCCAAAGAAATTCAATGTTGGATTGAACAAGAGGGATCTGAATTGTGCAAGATAAGGAAAACACTCACGGGTAGAGAGATTAACCTAAACCTCAAATTGTTGTACTTTATGGAGCAGAAACATGGACACTGAAAAGAGTAGAAGAATTATACGTATGTCATGGGTCGACAGAATTACAAATGAGGAAGTGCTAAGACGTGTTGAGAAAAAAAGGGAAATACTTCTTTTAATTAAAGGAAGAAAACTTCAGTATCTTGGTCACATAGTGAGGAACAGAAAATATCGAATCCTCCAATTGATGCTAAAAGGAAGGATTGAATGGAGAAGAAGCGCCGGAGTGCAGAGGTTAACTTGGTAATCAAACTTGAGAAAATGGCTCAATCTTTCAACAATAGAAATAATCAGGGGAGCGACAAACAAACAAGTGCTTGCATCGACGATTTCCAACCTCCAGAACGGAAAGTTTTTGGCTCAAGGTTTCGGACCGTTGCCTTCTTCCCCAAGATGGACTTCAGGGATGAGCTAAAACCTTCCTTCTCGTTTGTTTTGGCACCGACCTCAAGCAAGACATCTCCGAAACTCGTTTGATGGACAGCTCATATCTACATTTGTGTTTCATCTGAATTCACCCTTGTACGAATTTCTCGGAGCATCTCCGCGTACGTTTCTGCTCCTCTTCGTCTTATGATAATTGCTTCGCATCGGTGCCTCGCTGGCCTCTTATCTTTTTTCTTGCCAATTACCATTCCTTCCTCCTTTTTCTGCTGCTCGTTATTTTGCCCTGAGGAAGTCCGCACTTTTCCATTGTTCTTCTTGCTCTCGATTAGCTTTTTAAGCTCTTTTTAGGGGTTGATCTGTTAGCCTATGTTGTGTTCAAGATCTTTGCCAGGTGCTTGTGGGATACATCCCTTCTACACACGGTTTGAAGCCTAGTTGGAGGAGTTGCGACCTTCGGCGACTTCTTCTTCTTTTCCGTCTCCTTTTTAAGGGGGCTTAATGGCGGTCTTTTCTTGGGTTCCGGAATTTCACTTGGTGTTCTACTTTTTGCCTCAGGAGGCTCCTGGTGGTTCGTGTCTGTTCGGTTGGTCTGTGGCATCTGAAGTTCAGGTTGTTGTGACCGGTGAAGCCTCGGGTCGCCATCCCACCCCTTTTCAAGGAAGCCAATTATTTATTATTTGGTTTTATTAGTTTTCAAAAACTCTTAATACTAATTACAATAATGATTTCCTATAAACTTATAAGTTAATGTTTTTTAATAGGAAGTTTATTCCTGATTTAAATATATTAAGATTTGTTAAATTTCTTACATTTCTCGGAAGTCGGTTAAATAGCTGAAGGTCCTTATAGAGCAGGTTGTTCTGCGTATGCGCTCTTCTGTATAATGGTAACCGGAAGTCGCCAGCATTTCTTAGTTCATACCTCTCGTTTGATATATACTCTACGTTATTCTGCAAATATTGGGGGTATAAGCTTTTTTTTTATTTTAAAAATCATTACAAATGCATTGAATTTTAATCGATGGGTAACACTTAACCAACCAACTGAACGTAACATGTCAGAAATTCCGGAGTACATGTCGCGTTTTAGGATAATCCTCATTGCTCTATTTTGAAGAATTTGGAGCTTTCTCTGGTTTTCATCACAACACATGTACATAATAGACGAGCAATAATTAAAATGGGGACAGATAATTGTATTATAAATAGTCTGTGCACAACTTTTTGAAATACATTTTCGAATTCTTCTAAGAAAGCCTATCTTTTTTGATATTTTTGCACATAATTTAGTTATATGGCAATCAAATTTCAGTTTATTGTCAATATATACACCTAAATATTTAATTTGATTAACACATTCAGTTCTTTGGCCATTTACTAAAACATTTACACTTAAAATGTCACTGTTAATACACATACACTTAGTCTTTGATCCATTTCTCTCTGTAAAATACTCTCTAAGTTACTGGTATTATCTCCACTGGAGTCCATGAGCTTATCATCCGCAAAAAGACTCATTTTGCTACCCGTCAAGACTGCACCACGATCGTTAAAAAGTAAAACTCCCAACACGGAACCTTGGGGGACACCGATAAATATTTTCTGCGGACTAGAGAACGTTTCATTTATTTCAACCCGTTGAATTCTGTTCGACATGTAGCTTATAAACCAATCAAGGTCTATTCCTCGAATACCGTATTTATATAGTTGTTGTGCTAAAATATTCCTATCTAAAGTTTCAAAAGCTCGTTGAAGATCAAAAGAAAATCACCAGGATATTTTTGCCGGTTTCCATTTATTTATCCAGTCATTTACGAGCCAGCTCAAGGAAGTTTCACAGGAATGTCCACACCTAAATCCCGATTGCTCTACACACAGAAGACGTATTTCCTCAACAAAACTAGTAAGCTGCTTACAAACTACAACTTCCAGAATCTTTTCATACGTAGGCAACATATTGATGGGTCTCCACTGCTCTGGATTCTTTGCGTCTTTTTCTTTTTTTACCGGTATAATATCCAAATTTTTCCAACTTTCCAGGAATATTCCGATGACAAAAGAAAAATTAATTATTTTTAGTAACGGTGGCAGGATTTGCTCCTTACAATCTTATGCTATCTTACAACTGAATCCCGAGCTGTCACTTTTCTTGCTGAAAACTTAAACTCATTTTCATTTACATGTATGCTATCGGAGTAAGGAACATACGGAATTCTACTGTTTATGGCCTTAACACTATCAATAAAAAATTTGTTAAACGCGTTAGCAATTTCCATGTCTGCCTTTAGTACTACACCAGTTATTTTAATCTCAATAATTTCCTCAGTAAAAAATAGTTTCATTAGAGTTTTCCAAAGCGCTTTTTGGTCACCGGCCTTTTCTTTTATTTTTAATTCAATGTACTTATTTTTGTTTTTAACACACTGATATTTACATTGATTTCTTGCGATTTTATATGTATTCCGATCTGTTTTATTATTTGGATATATATAGCTCTATTATAAAGATAATTTTTTCCCCGCTTAAGAGTTTCTAATTCTCGGTTATACCACTCAGCCCATCTGTAACTTACAAAAAACAAATATTTGGCGCAACAGCTTTTTAAAGTGCCAGGGCCTAGCTTCTCGCAACCACTCATGTTGTGTGCGTTATATTTTTAACGCGAATGGAAGGCATCTACAGTTTAATGCCGAATCCGAACGGCGATTTGAGAAGCTTTTTCGTGACAACAATACTCTCGGATGTTTGTCAGACGCTCGCGAGAGGTGGGACCGTGAAAAAAGTTTTTGGTATTTTCTGGGACTCGAACTTGGAACCTCATGCGTAGTGATCCGACACACTAACCACTTACGCCACGGCGCCCACATCTGTTACTTACGATGGCAGTTTTTTCTAAACTTGCTAACGAATTCTTAATTGCACATTCATTGATCGTTGCATACATATTAAAATTATTGTCTGTACACGAAATTTCTAAAAGATTGTTACTAAATTCCTTCACAAATCGCCGTTTATCATATTTAATATATTTTATTTTATTTTGTCTGTAAGATCTTGGCTGTTTAGTAAACAATTTAAACCACACGGTTTCGTGATCTGAAATCTTCCAGTCTCGTCGAACTTTAACAAAGGCATTTAGCGTATAATCCGTAAGCACATAGTCGATAAGGCTTCTTGATGTCTGTGTAATTCGTGTTGGTTCTCCAACTGCTTAAGACCAATTTGACACAAAAATAAATTCATATAATTAAGTTCATAACTATTCACGTCACTGAAGTCTATATTAAAGTCACCTGCTATTACAACATTTTCATTAACCGCTATATTCTCAGGTACCCAATCGTTTAATATATTAATAAATTCGCTTAGGGTGAGTGTCCTTAATCCATATATCACAATAAAGTTCAGTATTTCCTGGTTAGGTGTAACTTTGACAGCTGATATCCATATTTGACTTTGACGCACTGAACTATTTTTTTGAGATGATTTTATACCATTTCTAACATATATTGACACTCCACCTGTGTAGAAGCAAAAGAACTTAACTGCTTTCAATATTATCAGTAAGGTGAGTTTCAGTTAACAACAGGAAGTCTAGATAATTTTTGGAAACAATATCTTCGATCAACTCAAAGTTGCCAGTTATACTTTGCACATGTAGATGTATGCCCGATAAATAATTTGAGGATTTTTTTATTTTTTTCACGCTCCCTCTCGAATTGCTAGTATAAAACAAGGTTCCTCTTAGCCTACAATTTCTTTAAATATACAAGACAATTGTAGTCCATCGTATTCTGGCTGACGTCCAAATTTAAACCTAACCGTTTTAGTCAATACACAGTTTACGCAGGTATTTGCATTTAATTCTTCACAATTTTTGGACTCATGTTCACCACAACACATAATTTATTTTTACACTCATTTGCTATATGTTTAAATCCTAAGCACTTATAACATCTCTTAACTCGCAATTCTGAAAAAACATTGCACCTATCCTAACCAATGTTTACCTTCCCTACGCCTATGACTGCTTGAAAGCTTTTTGGGTCCAATGCCACCACTGTATTCCAGTATTTATAGCTTTTTTTATTTTTAATTTTCTCTACTTTCATAATTCTAAGACACAAAGTCTCACTCTCATTCAGCACTTGGTTTAGCCCCTTCAAATTTTTTTCAATTTGTTCTTCACATAATTCTTCACTCACACCAGTAATGAAAGGTATCGGTTTATTTAGGATCGGTACTTCTATTTCATATTATTCACCCAGTGTTACGAAGACTAAAAATTAGATCCATTTTATTTTGTCAATACTTACGAACGCACTCCTACCAAATGTCGTGTCGCCTTAAAAGAAACAACCGCCCTCTGGTGGCATTTGCGATGACGGCCATTGTAAAAGAATAACATCATCTTGGCGGCCTCAAAGATGACTCATTCGGCGTTGGACATTTGGTAGGAGGGCAATAAAAACGTAAGTAAAAATGCAAATCACAAAGCATCAATTTTGTGTACTATTCCTTTACATTATACAGGAAATAAAACTAAAAATTATTTTATAACGAAGAATATAGCGTTCTTATTTCGTCGCTCTCTCCTACGAAACAAACTTTTATTTCCTTTTTAAACGTTTACAACTGGAGAAGGTTGCGCATCAGCGGTGCATGAAGTTCCAGAGCGCCAGAGTGAAAAAAAATTATTGTTGTTTACGCTTCAAATAAATGACATATACTGAAATGACGTACAATGACAGTAGCTTTCCAACGCATGTTCCAATGGAATAATAACAATGGAATAATACAAGTTACGCCATCTCTTAGCAAACCGCTCGAGTTAAGTTATAGGCTCGGCCACCACATCCACTTTAAGATCGAATCTAACTTGTGAGAGTAGGTTGTCAGCCGTGCGAATTCTATGGAGATTTACTTGCAGGATTTTCATCATGGTGTGCTGCTTCGTTTCCCGACCCTGGTAAATTGGCTAGCAGATCTGTCATGAGCTTCAGTTCCACACGTAAGCAGCACTTCTCAATTGCTTTGCAATTGGTTTTTTTGTGGCCCTGTACTCCGCACTTGAAGCATAGTTCCTGCTTCTTTCTGTCGGGCAACTTACAATAAGCTTGCTCGTTACCATAGCCGAAACATCTGTAGCAGCGCGTGACCACCACTCTTCGGCAAATTCTGCAGAAAACCCACCCGAAAACTCTAAAGCGACAGGGCCAGACGAAAGTCCAAATGAGATACTTAAGCTTTTTGATGAAGATAACATACAGATATTAGTAAGGCTTTTCAACTCCATTACAAACACGGAAAAATCACGGACGAATGGCTGAAGTCGACATTTTTCACACTTCCAAAAAAGAGCAAACCAACCAACTGTTCAGATTATAGGACAATAAGTCTGATGTGCCATGCATTAAAAATCTTCCTAAAAATTAAAGAAAGAGAAGAGAATTTATAATAAACTAGAGGAAGGGATAAACAATTCGCAATTCATTCAGAAGTGGATTTGGAACGCGAGAAGTTTTATTTGCATTTAATACGTTAATTCAGCGAAACCTCAAAATGAACAAAGCGGTTTTTGTTTGTTTCGTCGACTACGAAAAACCTTTCGACAAAGTACAACATGGTAAAATGCTGGAAATATTAAGGAGCAAAAAATAGACGGGAATGATGCCAACATTTTATTATTGAAAACCTCTACTAGAATCAGAGGGCAAAAGTAGCTATAGAGGGCGAAGATTCGAAGGAGATAGAGATTCCTAAAGGAGTCAGACAGGGCTGCATCTTATCCCCGCTCCTTTTCAACATGTATTCGGAAAAAATTTCTAATAACATGTCAATACACCCAGAGGTAGGAATAAAAATCAATGGATTTACAATCAACAACATAAGATACAACATAAGATGACGCAGTAATAATGACAAATAATATAAACGAACTAAACATTATTATGAATAAACTCAGTACGGAAAGTAACAAATACGGGTTGAAAATTAATACAACAAAACCAAATTTATAGTATTTGCTAAAAGACGAGAAACACAAAATTACGTTTTAAAAATAAACAGCGTAGTTGTAGAAAAAGTAGACACCATTAAATACCTGGGAAATGGAATGGAAACCCCTCCAAAGAAATTCAATGTTGGATTGAACAAGAGGGATCTGAATTGTGCAAGATAAGGAAAACACTCACGGGTAGAGAGATTAACCTAAACCTCAAATTGTTGTACTTTATGGAGCAGAAACATGGACACTGAAAAGAGTAGAAGAATTATACGTATGTCATGGGTCGACAGAATTACAAATGAGGAAGTGCTAAGACGTGTTGAGAAAAAAAGGGAAATACTTCTTTTAATTAGAGGAAGAAAACTTCAGTATCTTGGTCACATAGTGAGGAACAGAAAATATCAAATCCTCCAATTGATGCTAAAAGGAAGGATTGAATGGAGAAGAAGCGCCGGAGTGCAGAGGTTAACTTGGTAATCAAACTTGAGAAAATGGCTCAATCTTTCAACAATAGAAATAATCAGGGGAGCGACAAACAAACAAGTGCTTGCATCGACGATTTCCAACCTCCAGAACGGAAAGTTTTTGGCTCAAGGTTTCGGACCGTTGCCTTCTCCCCCAAGATGGACTTCAGGGATGAGCTAAAACCTTCCTTCTCGTTTGTTTTGGCACCGACCTCAAGCAAGACATCTCCGAAACTCGTTTGATGGACAGCTCATATCTACATTTGTGTTTCATCTGAATTCACCCTTGTACGAATTTCTCGGAGCATCTCCGCGTACGTTTCTGCTCCTCTTCGTCTTATGATAATTGCTTCGCATCGGTGCCTCGCTGGCCTCTTATCTTTTTTCTTGCCAATTACCATTCCTTCCTCCTTTTTCTGCTGCTCGTTATTTTGCCCTGAGGAAGTCCGCACTTTTCCATTGTTCTTCTTGCTCTCGATTAGCTTTTTAAGCTCTTTTTAGGGGTTGATCTGTTAGCCTATGTTGTGTTCAAGATCTTTGCCAGGTGCTTGTGGGATACATCCCTTCTACACACGGTTTGAAGCCTAGTTGGAGGAGTTGCGACCTTCGGCGACTTCTTCTTCTTTTCCGTCTCCTTTTTAAGGGGGCTTAATGGCGGTCTTTTCTTGGGTTCCGGAATTTCACTTGGTGTTCTACTTTTTGCCTCAGGAGGCTCCTGGTGGTTCGTGTCTGTTCGGTTGGTCTGTGGCATCTGAAGTTCAGGTTGTTGTGACCGGTGAAGCCTCGGGTCGCCATCCCACCCCTTTTCAAGGAAGCCAATTATTTATTATTTGGTTTTATTAGTTTTCAAAAACTCTTAATACTAATTACAATAATGATTTCCTATAAACTTATAAGTTAATGTTTTTTAATAGGAAGTTTATTCTTGATTTAAATATATTAAGATTTGTTAAATTTCTTACATTTCTCGGAAGTCGGTTAAATAGCTGAAGGTCCTTATAGAGCAGGTTGTTCTGCGTATGCGCTCTTCTGTATAATGGTAACCGGAAGTCGCCAGCATTTCTTAGTTCATACCTCTCGTTTGATATATACTCTACGTTATTCTGCAAATATTGGGGGTATAAGCTTTTTTTTTACTTTAAAAATCATTACAAATGCATTGAATTTTAATCGATGGGTAACACTTAACCAACCAACTGAACGTAACATGTCAGAAATTCCGGAGTACATGTCGCGTTTTAGGATAATCCTCATTGCTCTATTTTGAAGAATTTGGAGCTTTCTCTGGTTTTCATCACAACACATGTACATAATAGACGAGCAATAATTAAAATGGGGACAGATAATTGTATTATAAATAGTCTGTGCACAACTTTTTGAAATACATTTTCGAATTCTTCTAAGAAAGCCTATCTTTTTTGATATTTTTTGCACATAATTTAGTTATATGGCAATCAAATTTCAGTTTATTGTCAATATATACACCTAAATATTTAATTTGATTAACACATTCAGTTCTTTGGCCATTTACTAAAACATTTACACTTAAAATGTCACTGTTAATACACATACACTTAGTCTTTGATCCATTTCTCTCTGTAAAATACTCTCTAAGTTACTGGTATTATCTCCACTGGAGTCCATGAGCTTATCATCCGCAAAAAGACTCATTTTGCTACCCGTCAAGACTGCACCACGATCGTTAAAAAGTAAAACTCCCAACACGGAACCTTGGGGGACACCGATAAATATTTTCTGCGGACTAGAGAACGTTTCATTTATTTCAACCCGTTGAATTCTGTTCGACATGTAGCTTATAAACCAATCAAGGTCTATTCCTCGAATACCGTATTTATATAGTTGTTGTGCTAAAATATTCCTATCTAAAGTTTCAAAAGCTCGTTGAAGATCAAAAGAAAATCACCAGGATATTTTTGCCGGTTTCCATTTATTTATCCAGTCATTTACGAGCCAGCTCAAGGAAGTTTCACAGGAATGTCCACACCTAAATCCCGATTGCTCTACACACAGAAGACGTATTTCCTCAACAAAACTAGTAAGCTGCTTACAAACTACAACTTCTAGAATCTTTTCATACGTAGGCAACATATTGATGGGTCTCCACTGCTCTGGATTCTTTGCGTCTTTTTCTTTTTTTACCGGTATAATATCCAAATTTTTCCAACTTTCCAGGAATATTCCGATGACAAAAGAAAAATTAATTATTTTTCGTAACGGTGGCAGGATTTGCTCCTTACAATCTTATGCTATCTTACAACTGAATCCCGAGCTGTCACTTTTCTTGCTGAAAACTTAAACTCATTTTCATTTACATGTATGCTATCGGAGTAAGGAACATACGGAATTCTACTGTTTATGGCCTTAACACTATCAATAAAAAATTTGTTAAACGCGTTAGCAATTTCCATGTCTGCCTTTAGTACTACACCAGTTATTTTAATCTCAATAATTTCACTTTTTTCCTCAGTAAAAAATAGTTTCATTAGAGTTTTCCAAAGCGCTTTTTGGTCACCGGCCTTTTCTTTTATTTTTAATTCAATGTACTTATTTTTGTTTTTAACACACTGATATTTACATTGATTTCTTGCGATTTTATATGTATTCCGATCTGTTTTATTATTTGGATATATATAGCTCTATTATAAAGATAATTTTTTCCCCGCTTAAGAGTTTCTAATTCTCGGTTATACCACTCAGCCCATCTGTAACTTACAAAAAACAAATATTTGGCGCAACAGCTTTTTAAAGTGCCAGGGCCTAGCTTCTCGCAACCACTCATGTTGTGTGCGTTATATTTTTAACGCGAATGGAAGGCATCTACAGTTTAATGCCGAATCCGAACGGCGATTTGAGAAGCTTTTTCGTGACAACAATACTCTCGGATGTTTGTCAGACGCTCGCGAGAGGTGGGACCGTGAAAAAAGTTTTTGGTATTTTCTGGGACTCGAACTTGGAACCTCATGCGTAGTGATCCGACACACTAACCACTTACGCCACGGCGCCCACATCTGTTACTTACGATGGCAGTTTTTTCTAAACTTGCTAACGAATTCTTAATTGCACATTCATAGATCGTTGCATACATATTAAAATTATTGTCTGTACACGAAATTTCTAAAAGATTGTTACTAAATTCCTTCACAAATCGCCGTTTATCATATTTAATATATTTTATTTTATTTTGTCTGTAAGATCTTGGCTGTTTAGTAAACAATTTAAACCACACGGTTTCGTGATCTGAAATCTTCCAGTCTCGTCGAACTTTAACAAAGGCATTTAGCGTATAATCCGTAAGCACATAGTCGATAAGGCTTCTTGATGTCTGTGTAATTCGTGTTGGTTCTCCAACTGCTTAAGACCAATTTGACACAAAAATAAATTCATATAATTAAGTTCATAACTATTCACGTCACTGAAGTCTATATTAAAGTCACCTGCTATTACAACATTTTCATTAACCGCTATATTCTCAGGTACCCAATCGTTTAATATATTAATAAATTCGCTTAGGGTGAGTGTCCTTAATCCATATATCACAATAAAGTTCAGTATTTCCTGGTTAGGTGTAACTTTGACAGCTGATATCCATATTTGACTTTGACGCACTGAACTATTTTTTTGAGATGATTTTATACCATTTCTAACATATATTGACACTCCACCTGTGTAGAAGCAAAAGAACTTAACTGCTTTCAATATTATCAGTAAGGTGAGTTTCAGTTAACAACAGGAAGTCTAGATTATTTTTGGAAACAATATCTTCGATCAACTCAAAGTTGCCAGTTATACTTTGCACATGTAGATGTATGCCCGATAAATAATTTGAGGATTTTTTTATTTTTTTCACGCTCCCTCTCGAATTGCTAGTATAAAACAAGGTTCCTCTTAGCCTACAATTTCTTTAAATATACAAGACAATTGTAGTCCATCGTATTCTGGCTGACGTCCAAATTTAAACCTAACCGTTTTAGTCAATACACAGTTTACGCAGGTATTTGCATTTAATTCTTCACAATTTTTGGACTCATGTTCACCACAACACATAATTTATTTTTACACTCATTTGCTATATGTTTAAATCCTAAGCACTTATAACATCTCTTAACTCGCAATTCTGAAAAAACATTGCACCTATCCTAACCAATGTTTACCTTCCCTACGCCTATGACTGCTTGAAAGCTTTTTGGGTCCAATGCCACCACTCTATTCCAGTATTTATAGCTTTTTTTATTTTTAATTTTCTCTACTTTCATAATTCTAAGACACAAAGTCTCACACTCATTCAGCACTTGGTTTAGCCCCTTCAAATTTTTTTCAATTTGTTCTTCACATAATTCTTCACTCACACCAGTAATGAAAGGTATCGGTTTATTTAGGATCGGTACTTCTATTTCATATTATTCACCCAGTGTTACGAAGACTAAAAATTAGATCCATTTTATTTTGTCAATACTTACGAACGCACTCCTACCAAATGTCGTGTCGCCTTAAAAGAAACAACCGCCCTCTGGTGGCATTTGCGATGACGGCCATTGTAAAAGAATAACATCATCTTGGCGGCCTCAAAGATGACTCATTCGGCGTTGGACATTTGGTAGGAGGGCAATAAAAACGTAAGTAAAAATGCAAATCACAAATCATCAATTTTGTGTACTATTCCTTTACATTATACAGGAAATAAAACTAAAAATTATTTTATAACGAAGAATATAGCGTTCTTATTTCGTCGCTCTCTCCTACGAAACAAACTTTTATTTCCTTTTTAAACGTTTACAACTGGAGAAGGTTGCGCATCAGCGGTGCATGAAGTTCCAGAGCGCCTGAGTCATCGAAATATCATCGAGGCAGCTGTGAGAAAATCAGCGGATTTACGGGTGAGTGTCCCTTTAAGATTTTGGTTGGGCTTTTTTGGTTTTTGGGCTTGGTGTTTGGGCATTGTGGGATAAGGCGATTGGCATGTTGAAATATCAGCTACGACAAGCGGAGATGTCTGCAGCAGTGGGGAAGAGGACAACGAAATTCAAGACAGTACGAATGCCACGGTGATTGAGACGGTGGCACGCCCGAGTCAAAGTTCATCAATCGAACTAAGGCTCAATGAAATGATGCAGCAGATCTAGAGTCTTCAAGCGGCAATTTTAGGAGCAAAAAAATTCAACGCATGAGGGGGAGACGTTGAGAGAAAAGCAGTTAACGGCAGAAACATCGACCGACCAGATGCCAACTTCGGAAACGCCCAGTGGAAGCGGCGGTAGTGACCAGAGGTACCGCCATTAGCAGCTGGATAGGACTAATCGTCATTTGGACGAGGCTCGAGTGGGTTGTCTACAGAAAGGGGATTGGATGCGCCGCGAGTGGTCGAAATCATACGCTCTTTTCTCAGATAGGAATTGCTGAGGACAACGACTTAAACCAGTTTGTAGGGGTTTATATTACCAACGAAAGCTTAGGGGTCCGTAGCGTCGACAAGCCTATTGAAAAATTGGAGGCGGCAAGAGCTAAGCGACTGCTTGATGGGACTACTGTGCGTATGAACTGTCGCTTCGAAACAGGTCTAGTATGGAAGGACGATAATGTGCATCTACTGGAAAGCAGAGATATGGCAATGAAGAGATTTCTGTCTCTGGAGAAAAGGTTTCAACGTGATAAAGATTTCCATCGGGAGTACGTCCGCACCATTGCCGCCCCGCCAATCAAATTAAATCAAAATGAATGGGCGAGGGAAGATAAAGAAAAAGCGGACGTCTTTGCGGCGCACCCGGAAGAAACCTTTAAACCGTACGATGGTCAAGTGGTTTACGACAACCGCAATAGGCTGGATTTACCATCTGACGATTTGACGCTCACAAGTGCAACGCTAAGGGAACTCAAACATGAGATCGAGAACCTAAAACCTAAGAAATCTCCTGGTTATGATTTGATTACCGGAGAAATTCTCAAAGTTTTACCTAGAAAAGCATTGATTAAACTTCTCCTATTGTAAATGCTGCACTCAAATTAAGACACGTGCCGAGCCAATGGAAAGTTGCGGAAGTCATAATGGTTTTAAAACCAGGAAAACCGCCAAATGAAGTAAAATCGTATAGGCCAATTTCGCTTCTTCCAATCATATCGAAAATTTTCGAGAGGATATTATTAAGGCGTCTCCAACCGGTTATAGAAGAAAATAATCTTATCCCTGACCACCAGTTTGGGTTCAGAAGTAAGCATTCGACGATTGACCAGGTGCATAGAATTACTGATGTAATCGAGAAAGCACTTGAAGAAAAAAAGATTTGTTCAAGCGTATTTCTTGACGTCTCGCAAGCCTTTGATAAGGTGTGGCATGATGGCTTGAAATGCAAACTACGACAAGTTCTCCCTGTATGCTTATACGATATTCTAGAATCATATCTCGGGAATAGACTCTTTCGTGTTAGACATGGAGTCGAATACTCGGAGCTCAAGGAAATTTCGGCCGACGTACCGCAAGGAAGCGTTCTTGGGCCGCTTCTCTATTTGCTATATACTCGTGATATACCGAACGAAGATGGCACTATCCTTGCTACGTTTGCCGATGACACCGCTATCCTAGCAGTAGGTAAAACAATCGAAGAAACGACTGCAAAACTGGAAAACACACTGAATAATGTAAATGAATGGACAAGGGACTGGCGGATCGCCCTCAACGAATCTAAATCTGTTCACGTGAATTTCACTTACAAGAAAACTAATGACTTGCCAATTTTCCTAAACTCGGCCCAAATACCTTTTGCAAACGAGGCCAAATACCTAGGAATGACAGTCGACGCAAGGCCGAGATGGAATTCGCACCTGACAATGAAACGAAAAGAACTCGAAATCAAATATAGAGAAATGTACTGGTTACTCGGAAAACATTCCCAGCTCAGTACTGAGAACAAACTGCTTTTATATAAACAAGTGCTAAAGCCGGTGTGGGACTACGGTATACAACTTTGGGGTTGTACCAAGAAAACAAATTCAAATATTTTACAAGCTTTTCAAAATAAAGTGCTAAGAGAAATTGTCCAAGCACCGTGGTATATTAGAAACGAGGATATTCACAGGGATCTCGGAATTCCGACAATCGAAGCTGAAACTAGAAGCTTCGCGAGAAAGCATAAAAACTGACTAATCGGACATGTCAACAATACAGTCCTACAAATTTTGGATGAGATAAATTTATTGCGCCGACTACAAAGGACGAAACTTTCCGACTTGGCGAGATAATGATTAACCGCGTCTAGATTGCGGAATATGCAGGATCCTTCAGTGGAAAGTAACCTGCCAAACGTTTTTATTTCGTGATAGAAAAATTGCTTGATAAGTTTATACTTAGTTGCGATATCTAACAAATTTATATCGAAGGGTGGTGTTTTTTTAGTCAGTAAGAATCTGACACTACTATGAGCACGCGCTTGCTATTCTCATAGTGTCTATGGAAGATTTTTCACCTACCCTCGGAAAAAAAAAAACCATTGCCGAGTACCAGCACAAGGGTTTTGCTAGGAAGCTAAGCAAGGAAGAGGAAAGCATTAAATGGGATCGAACTTGGTATTTGCCTCACTTCGGCGTATATAACCCAGATAAGCTTGGAAAATTGCGGTTGGTGTTTGACGCTGCGACAGAAGTAGGTAACACTTCACTTAACTCAGCTCTGATTAGTGGCCCTGACTTGTGCGAGCCGTTGGTAGCAGTGCTGATGAAATTCAGACAGAAGCCTGTAGCAGTTTGTGGGGATATTGTTCAGATGTTTCGCCAGGTGGGAATCCGGGAGGAGGACCAGATAACGCAAAGTTTCCTATGGAGATCCGACCCGCGCGGGTCAATTGAAGACCATGTGATGACAGTTATGACATTTGGCTCAACACGTTCACCATGCTCAGCGCAGTATGTGAAGAATCGGAACGCGGAAGACTTTCAAGCAAAGTATCCGGAAGCTGCGGCTGCAATAATGAATAATCACTATGTCGATGATTATGTTCACTGCTTCATCAGCAACAGTAATGCCATACGAGTAACGAGGCAAGTTATTTGGATCCATGCGCAAGGTGGCTTCGAGCTGAAGAGGTTTGCCTATAACTCGATACATGTCAACCAGGAACTGAATAGCAGCGAAACCGGAGCGTCCGTACTGAACTTGGACAAGGGCGATACCGAAAACCAAAAGGTGCTTGGTATGCACTGGGGCACTGAGCAAGACAGCTTTAGATTCGTGTTAGCATTTGGATGGGTAGATGCCACCTTGCTGGATGTAGCGCCCACCAAACGCGAAGTGCTACGAATATTGATGTCGGTGTTTGATCCCTTTGGTCTGGCGGCGGAGCACTAGCTTGTGGCAAAGCTGTTGCTGCAGTTCAGCTGGCGAAGGCAAGTAGGCTGAGATGAAAAAATACCGGAAGAGGCTAGCAAAGCATGGATGAGATGGTTAGAGATGTTACAGGAAGTTGAGGGAATAGCTATACCTCGATGCTACAGTACCATCTTCTCGAAAGTTTAGGCGGAACTGCACATATTTACGGATGCAAGCGAGTTGGCGTATGCAGCGACGCGCATTGGAGAATCCGACAAGCAGACACTTCACATGTTAGCTTAGCGTTCATCATCGGAAAAACAAAGTGTGCTCCACTGAAATTAATATCTATCCCGCGTCTCGAGCTGCAGGCAGCGGTCCTGGGAGCCAGGATTAGAAAGATGGTAATATCCGGCAGTTTGTGGAAGCTGACGCCTTGTATGGACGACGCGGGGGTGATTCGTTTGGATGACCGCATCAACAAAGCGATGGCGGTTCCGGCCTGTACACGAAGGCCAATAATACTCCCGAAAGATCATAAAGTCACCGAACTCATTGTGGACTTTTATCATCGTACCTGGAAACATCAGAACCAGGAAACGATTATCGCCTGGATACGTCGTAAATTCTGGATTCCACACATAAGAATATCGGTACAGCGGGCAGCAAAAAGGTGCCAGGTTTGCAAAATTCTTAAAGCGAAACCAGTCACTCCACTCATGGGACAGTTACCCGAAGATAGGCTGACTCCGTTCGTGAGACCGTTCACCTACGTGGGACTGGACTACATGGGCCCGTTTTTAATAACCGTCAAACGAAGTTGCGACAAGCGGTGGATCGCGCTCTTTACGTGCTTGACAACGCGTGCGATACATATGGAAAATTCCAGGGACCTATCTACAGATGCCTCTTTGCTGTGTATTCATACTTTTATGAATAGAAGGGGAACACCTGCACGCATCCGATCCGACAAAGCGACGAACTTCGTCGGCGCCGAACGAGAACTGAGGTGAACAAACCATTTCGATCACGAGAAAATCACGGACGTACTTGCGGGTAAAAATATTGAATGGCTCTTTAATTGCCCTCTCAACCCGCATGCAAGAGGAGTTTGGGAACGCTTAGTGAGAAGCGTGAAACGCGCTGCTCAACGAGAGTCTACAAGAACACAGCCTTTACAGTTTGATGTGTGAAGCCGAACACGTTGTAAGTTCGCGTTCATTGACCCATATACCTATCGATCAGAATGCCTGTGAGTAGTTAACGCCCAACTATTTTCTTTTAGGGACACCCAACTCTGAGCAGACACCTCATCCACTCCAAGAGCAGCTGCGGGCCACAAGAAAGCAGTGGCGAATTGTGCAGCAAATGTAACAGCGGTTCTGAAAGAAGTGGATAGCCGAGTACCTACCAGAGTTGTGCAGAAGGACAAAGTGGTATCGACCAGTTGATCTACTCTCAGTAGGAGATGTTGTCATGATGTGCGACAGTGCCGTCCATCGATCAAGGTGGCTCATGGGGAGGATAGTACGAGCATTCCCTGGAAAAGATCAGCAGGTAAGAGCAGCGGATGTGCAAACGAAGGCAGGAGTAATAAGGCGGCCAGCGTGTATGCTAGCCAAATTAGATGTTGGTGGTGAATCTAAGAAGTTGTAGATTCACGGGGTCCGGGATGTTACGAAGACTAAAAATTATATCCATTTTATTTTGTTAATGCTTACGAACGCACTCCTACCAAATGTCGTGTCGCCTTAAAAGAAGCAACCGCCCTCTGGTGGCATTTGCGATGACGGCCATTGTAAAAGAATGACATCATCTTGGCGGCCTCAAAGATGACTCATTCGGCGTTGAGACATTTGGTGGGAGGGCAATAAAAACGTAAGTAAAAATACAAATCACAAAGCATCCATTTTGTATACTATTCCTTTACATTATACAGGAAATAAAACCAAAAATTATTTTATTACGAAGAATATAGCATTCTTATTTCGACGCTCTCTCCTACGGAACACCCAGCTTGTTCAGAACTACACTTTTCACAATGCCTCTTTCACACACACTTTCACACATGATTGCAAATACATACTCCGTTATTTTTCGTAGCTGTCTCTAATTTTCAAATTTGACGGGTCAACATTTTCTTTAGGCCTTCCTTTGTTTTGATTCCACTCTGTTTTGCTGTTGGTCTTAGTATAACTTGCGATTGTTTGTGTAGTTGACTCGCATATGTTCCTCTCTCCTTAACAGCTTCCACTTGACACTTAGACATTTTCATAGATTTCAACTTCTCAAAAATATCATTCACCGCTTTTTCTTGTTTTTGAATACTTTCTTTATTAGCACTTACAGACTAATATTTCTTGCAAACTCTTCTTGATAGCACTCTTATTGATTAAACAACCATCTTCTTCTTCTTCCTTTTATCAGCGAGGCTATGATCCGAAAACCAGGGATCACAACCCTCCCACTTCACCGCATTTCTACTGATCCGCCTGTGAGGTTCGCCTATTTGACCTCAGAAAATATCGGCTGGCCTGCCGATTTTGGATCACTCGGTTACTGAGGCCAATGAAACGCCGATGTCGTCGCATTTGTCATCATCCAGGCGTTTATAGGGTTGCCTTTCCTACATCGCGATGTCTTTGGAACGTGCATTGATATTGCCTTTTTAACAGGGTTCAAATGATCTCTTCTTTGAACGTGGCAATACCAACTGATCCGGCCCCGCTCTATTTTGTGTACGATGGTTTCCTTGATGTGAAAGCTTTCACGGATCTTCGAACTTCTTATTCGATCAAGCTTTGTCACGCCTGCTGTCATGCGAAGCATCTTCATCTCAGCTGCCGTTAATTTACTCTCATACTTTTTGTACATCGTCCAACATTGTGAACCGTATGTGAGCGCTGGACGTACAACTGCGGTGTAGAGCCTTCCTTTCAACTTAGGTGACATTTTTCTGTCACAGAAGATAGCGGAATTTTCTCGCCACTTCGTCCACCCTACGCTTACACGATCCCCAGCGATGACTATCCACCTTGTCGCGGTGCTGGGGCTTAAGTAGGGCTGAAGGTTTTCTGCGGAGACGTGTCGGCGAGTGCTGGACTCCTAGACTACCTGAGGTCCAAAAAACCAAGAGATAGTCTCCCTTATTCTACCGGTGGTGTGAGCGTTTTTAAAACCCTGCCGAAAGATGAAAGGTTGGGGGGATACACAAAACCAACCACTAACGAGCTCTCACAGATGCCCTGGCGAGGTCTGTGTATAGTGAATGCCTTACCCCGGCATGGCGGCTCTGGCGGGGCGAACTACAATTTCCGGCCTTACTCGTGGGAACAAAAATGAACCAAAAACAAAACAACAAAACAACAACAACAACAACAACAGACACCAGTCCGGAAGCTGACACGCTACCCGTGGGCGTACCGGTACTGGCCGAGCTGCAGCCGCCATCGGCAGCTAGCTCGGATGAGGAGATCTCTATGGAGATGGAGGAGCGGCTTTTAGCAGATCCATCCGAGGGTCCCCGGAAACCGAAGGGGGAGAAGAAGGTCTCTCCAGGCCAGATGAGACGGCGGATGTTCCGTAGAGCGACGCATGTCAAGTCGGTGCTGGACGCAAAAGATCCCTCTTCCCTCTCTGAGAAGGAAAAGAACTCCCTGGCCTGGGCTATTGATACAATAGCAAAGGACGCTCTGACGAGGCCTGCGCCTAAACAGAGCGTTTCTGAAACCAAGTCCAGCCGTAAGGTCGCTGCCCCTAAGGCAAACCTTGGCGGAAAAGAAGCAACCACAAATTTGAAAACCAGCAAAACCGCTGCCGCTAAGGCAGGTCCTACTGGGGCTCAGCCAGAAACCTCGAGGGCCGCTGAACATGGTCGTAGGATGGCCGAGACCAGGCGGGTGGAGTTTGTGTCAAAGAGGCTTAGGTCTTCGGAGGACACAAAAAATTCCCCCAAAAGGTCGAAGGCTGATACGGGGATGCTCTTCAGCGGGGCGATTCGAAGTTCACTGCAGCTAGCTGTGGTGGATTTCGGAAAACCTAGTGGCCAGTATTCCCAAGAATGCGGTCAGATGATTGAGAAGGCCTTAGCTGGAGCAATCTTCGACCGTATTCGAAAGAATGCCGGCGGAACTGCACCCACATTCGGGAGAGCGAAGTGGCATCGTGGGGTCATTATGATAGACTGCAAGGATTAGTTATCGCTTGACTTCGTGAAGGCCACTGTTCGCGGTTTTAAACTCTGGGAGGGGGCCGCATTGCGAGCGGTACCCCCAGAGGAGATACCCACCATGCCCAAGGGAAGGCTCTGTGTTCCTGACTGGGGTGTGGACAAAACAGAGATCCTCGGCTTCCTAAAAGCCCAGAGCCCTTCTACTGATATGAAGGGCTGGGAGGTTGTCGGGGCGGAAGAGGCGAAGAATGGGACCAAGGGATTCATCATTCTTATGAATGAACCCCCGGCCTCACTTCTGGCAGACAAGCAGTTGAGGTTGTGCTATGGAGCGGGAGAGGTAACTCTAAAGCTCTTAAAGCGGACTCAACGTGCGGAGAACGATGGGGCGACTGACGCTATGGAAGTTGAGATTGCGACAACCGATGCAGGTAGTGCAAATCAATCTTCATCATAGTGTGGTCGCCTCCGACAATTTGAATCTGGCCCTAATCCAGGAACCGTGGATTCATAACAATCGCGTGATGGGATTAGGGTCAAAAAACTATAATGTATATTATAGGAGCGACGCTGGCAAGGTTAGGACGTGTATCGTGGCCAAGAAGAGTTTAAACATACTAATGTTATCTCATTTCAGCTCCAGCGACTTGACAGTGGTAAACGTGAGAGGGGTGAATGGAAACTGCACGGTGGCGTCTGCGTACCTACCCTACGATGACGGCATCAATGTTCCCTCGGAAAATCTGAGGTCGCTCATATCAGCGTCTCAAAAAGGTGAGAAAAACTTAGTCTTGGGATGTGATGCCAATGCCCACCATACTCTGTGGGGTAGCACCGACATCAATGCTAGAGGCGAAGTTTTGTTTAATTATATTCTTGAAACCAATCTTGTTATTTGCAATGACCCCACCTTTGTAACGTCTAATAGAAGGGAAGTCTTAGATATAACTTTTATTTCTAAACAGAGCTCTGTTGAAGTTGTTAACTGGAGAGTCTCCAACAAGGTGTCACTATCCGACCACTGTTGGATACTCTTCAAGCTACAACTTACTACTCATGGGAGTGGGACTTTCAGAAATCCGCGTAGGGCCAACTGGTCAAAATTCAAGAGAGAACTGAGGAAATTAGTGTATCACCTCACTGAGGACCTCGACTCGACTGAAGCAGTTGACAATGCAGTCGATGCACTGACTGGTTCCCTTACGCGATCCTTGAAGAAGTCCTGTCCGGTTAGTAGGCTTAGCGGTAAAAGGCGTCCACCATGGTGGAACGATAAAATAGCGGAACTCATTCGTATTTCAAGAGTAGGGTGGAACCTCGCTAAGGAGGGGGTCGTCGAGTGGTCCACCTATAAAGAAAGCGTGAAGCTCCTCAAGAAAGAGATTAGGTTCGCAAAGAAGAACTCTTGGAGGTCTTTTTGCGTATCTATAGAATCAACAAACGAAGCGTCCCGCCTAAGGAAGGTCCTGGCCAAGACACCAACACCGGAATCCAATATCAGGAAAAGCGATGGCACCTGGGCAGAATCACACGAGGAAACGCTGGATATGCTACTGAGTACTCACTTTCCTGGATGTACATCAATCTCTGGAGATGATCTAACCATTCCAGAGACGACATCGGGAATAAGTGCGGAAGAGGTGGGTTATATAATAGATGATGACAAGATAGCGTATGCAATTAAATCATTTGCTCCATATAAGGCACTAGGAATGGATAACATTCGACCTGTGATGCTGCAAGAGTCAGTGGATATTGCTATTCCATGGCTCAAACGTATCTTTACAGGATGCCTTAAGCTAGGTTATGTTCCTAAAGCATGGCGGGAGGTGCGCGTTGTTTTCATTCCCAAAGCGGGAAAAGCGAGAAATACAAACGCAAAAGACCTGAGACCTATCAGTCTATCGCCCTTTTTGCTGAAAACTTTGGAACGTTTGATAGATGTATATATAATAGGTGTGATCGGCGATGATTACCTATCTAAATCACACCACGCATACATCTGCGGCAGATCGGTAGACACGGCCCTCCACCGGGTCGTATCGAGCATAGAAAGATCCCTCCACTTCAAGGAGTTCACTCTTGGGGCGTTCCTGGACATTGAAGGAGCGTTCAACAACGTAAGCTCTAACGCAATCCTGAGCAGTCTGTACAGAGCATATGTCAGCACCGGCCTCTGCAACTGGATTGCGCAGATGCTTCAATCAAGGATAATATCTTCAACGCAAGGAGATGTAACCATCCGGAGAAGGGTCTGCAGAGGAACACCCCAAGGTGGAGTCTTGTCCCCGCTAATATGGCTCCTTGTGGTGGATGAGATCTTGGTAACACTGGAGGAAAACGGCTTCAACGTGACGGCCTATGCGGACGATGTCGTTATCCTGGTTTCATGAAAATTTCCTCCAGTCCTAAGTGAAAGGCTCAATTTCGCGCTACAACTAGTGGACAACTGGATCAACAGCAAAGGGCTGGGAGTGAATCGTTCAAAGACGGAGGTAGTTCTCTTCACTAAGAGGAGATCAATCCCTACCTTCAGACCCCCAAATAGTGGTGGCACTGAACTAAGTATCTCAAGTTCAGCTCGGTATTTGGGCGCAGTTTTAGATTAAAAACTTAACTGGAAGGAAAATATTGCCGAACGCGTTAAAAAAGGAAGCGTAGCTTTCTACTCCTGCAAAAAGGCTTTCAGCAGTACGTGGGCCTTCAAACCGGCTGTGGTGTACTGGATATACACGGCGGTTGTAAGACCCATTCTCACATATGGCTCACTAGTATGGTGGACGGCACTTGAGAGGCAATACCTGCTTTCAAACCTCACCGAAATCCAGAGGGCGGCGTGCATCGGTGTCAATAAGAACAACACCAACGGCGGCACTGGAAACCATGCATAGTTTCATTCCGCTTGACATATACTGCAGCAGTTTGGCGGCTAAAACCGCTGTAAGACTGAGAGAAGGCCGGTTGTGGTCATCAAGCCTTTACGGCCATGCCTCCATTCTGTCCCGATGGGGGATAACCAGCGGATTGACGGGAACTGATCACATGAATCCGACGTTAGCATTCGAAAGGAGATTCACTACAAGAATTCCCGATAGAATATACTGGAAGAACCGTAGAGCCATGAAGAAAAAGGAATTGGCTCTCTATACCGACGGTTCTAAGATGGACGTTGGCACGGGAGCCGAAGAGAAGCTGTAAATCACTCTTAAACGAGATATCCAGAGCCAATGAGGTGACCCTCTGCTGGGTACCAGGGATATCGAAGGTAACGAAAGGGCTGACGAGCTTGCTAGGAAAGGGTCGGCGCTGCACTTATCGCGGGCCCTCCCCTCTGTAGCAATCCCGATCAGCTCCTTGCGGAAAAAAATAGAGGATGAAGCCACCGGTCGAGCAAACAGACGCTGGGTTCATCTGGAAACATGCGCTACGGCCAGGGCGCTATGGCCGGTCTACAGCAAGAAGAGATCAACCTCTCTGGTAAAACTTAGTCGTTATAACGCACGGGTCATTTCTGGCATAATTACCGGACATTGTGCCATTGGCGTTCACGCGGAACGACTCGGTGTGCTGCATAATGACTATTGCAGAAGCTGCAGGAACGAAGAAGAAATTGAATCTGTTCGTCACCTGTTGTGTGACTGTCCTGCCCTATCCGTCAGAAGAATGAGGACTCTTGGTAGTTACTTCTTCTCGGAGCTGGAGGACTTGGGTAGTGTTGAGCTAGCAGACCTCTTGAGATTCATATCACTTTCTGGGTAGTTCTAACGGCGGTTTTCCTTTACAGCGTTTCCAGGGTTAAATGATTGGGCACAATGGACCCGTACTGTTGGTCTGAGTGAGCAGTGACTCCTTGTCACAAGGCACCCATCTACCTAACCTAACCTACGCTTACACGATGATTGATGTCGTCATCACAAGTTGCTTTGCTATTGATCTAAGATCCCAGATATTTGAACTTTTCGCACTTGGGAAGCACTGTTCCATTCAAATAAATGTCTGGAATAGGCCTGAGTGGATCAGAGAACGGGCAGCACAAGTACTCTGTCTTTTTGAACTAATGCGATACCCATTTCCCTCCAGAACGTCCACCCACACATCAAGTGCTCGTTGCAGGGATCTAGGATTCTCACTTATGATGGCTATATCGTCAGCAAAGAATAACTGATGTACCTTGGGGTCCATCACTTTACCTTCAAGCAGATAATCAAGGACTGTAATAAAGAGCAAAGGACTTAAAACGCTTCCCTGGTGCACCCCGACTTTGATTGGGAACTCTTCGGTTACTCCACTGGGGCATCTTACTCTTGTCTTTGCTCATTCGTACATGTCCATGATCATCTGTACATAAGTTTCTGGAACCCCTCGATGTCTTAGCGCCACCCATATCAGATCTCGTGGTTGTCTGTCGAATGCCTTTTCAAAGTCAACCAATACAATATTCCGTGATTCCCTTAAGGAATCACGATGTTTTCCATTATGATCCTTATACTTTGGATTGCATCTGTGGTTGATTAACCCGAGACAAAACCGCACTAATCATCAGATAGCCGTATTATTTTTCGCAGTCGGCCACCTAATACCCGCTCAACGATCTTCATGGTGTGTGACATCAGCTTGATCCAACGGTAGTTATCACAGTTTCGTGTATCACCCTTCCTTTTGTATAAAGGGAGAAGGTAACTTTCCCTCCATTGATTCGGCATTGGATCACCTCTCACGAATTTGGAGATGAGAATTCTGAGCCATCTGAACCCGATGTCTCCCATCTTTTTCCAGAACTCAGAGGGTATCTCGTCTGGCCCAACCGCTTTTCGTTTTTTGGAGTATTTGACCGCCTCACTAACTTCTGCGACTGTAATGTCGGGTATTCCTTCACAGTTAGGGGTGGCTCTTGGAAAGTAAAGCCAGGGAAACTGTTCATTGAAAAGTTCTTCACAATACTGCCGTTACCTCTGCAGAATTTTGTCGTCATCCATAAGAAGCTGGCCATGAGCATTGCTAATGAACTTTGGCGAACGAATCTCCTCAGCATTCTTCCTTCTTTGGGCGGCTATTTTGAAGATAGTGGCGCTCTTGTTCATATTGTGTCTTCGCAGCTCCTGGGTAGCCTGGTTTGCATCAGCAACCGGGGAAAATATTTTCTCCAGCTCCCGATACCGGCCCTCCGTACTCTCTGCTTGAAGCTGGGCGCACTTCTTCTTCGCTTTTTTCTTGCAACATCGGTATTCCATTTCGAGGCGAGCTTTTTCGTCATTATTATTAGAGGGGCACTTTGACCAAGCTTTGAAAGCCGCTTTCTTCTCATTTATCACTTTCATAGCTTCATCACTCCACCATCATGTTTCTTTGGCGTGTTGATGGTGGTCTTTTGAAGCTCCTAGCAGTGATTTGGCCTTCCTTAAGCAAGTTCGCTGTAGGGAATCCCACATATTTTGTGCTCTGCACTCTTCATCCTCAGCTCCGTTGATGGTGTGAGAGAGGTAATTTTTCATTACGAAAACAAAAGCCTCGCCTTTTTCTTTGTCTAGATTGTACCACTTGATTTTCTCAGGGACCCTTGTTTGTTTGCTTTTCTTCGGTGTTTTCATACAAATCTCTGTTAGCAGGAGACGGTGTTGTCGAGCGATTGCCTCTCAAGGATCACTTTGCAATCTTTTGCTCGAGGCTTCATGAAACTGGCTACCAAATGATAGTCAATCTGAGTTTCATCTCCACCACTGCTGTAAATGATCAGGTGTCGGCTTTGTTTGATGAACATGGTATTTAACACGATAAGACCGTGTGATTTGCACATGCTTAGGATGACTTCACCAGGAAGGTTCTTGGTGCCATATCCTAGTTCCCCATGCAGTCTTCATAGTCTTCGTTTGACTTCCCGACATGTCCATTCAAATCTCCTCCAACAAACAGAAATTCTTCCTTTGGGATGTTCTTAAGGAGATTGTGGAAATCTAGCCAAAATGCATCTTTATCTCTCTGATTGCACCCATTTTCGGGAGCATATGCACTGACAATATTCCACACCTCTCCTTGTATTACTAGTTTGAGAGACATCAAACGGTCGCTGGACTTCGAAATGCTCAAGACGTTACCAAGAAGCTCTGCCGCAAGGATGATACCGATTCCGTTCTTAGCCTTTTCCTTTCCGTAGTAGAACATATTGTAATCTTTTGTCCTAACGTCCAAGAAACGCGCCGGATTCCCGGTGTTTTTCCATTTCGTCTCTTGGACACACAAGATATCCACCCGCCTTCTATTCATCATCTCTTCCAGCTCGTAACTTCGACCGGTCATGCTTCCAACGTTCTAACTCGCGACCCTCAAATTTCGACGAAACTGTTTCATTAGTTTGCTAGCCCCCGGAATCCGTATAGCTCTGACCCGAACATTTCTGCTCGGTCCAGGATCAGTACCATGCACAGCAGTGGTAGTGCCTGGCGGGGTAGTGCCTTTCCTTTTCGCAAGTATTACCATAATGATACAGTTTTGCAGCACAATTTTTTGCACCATATTGCGATGGTGTTTGTTGTTTGACACGTGCATGCTCCTGTTTAGTATTGTTTGATCTGTTTGTAGTATTGTTTGATCTTTCTTTTATGACACCGGTGATCTCCAGTCGTGTCAACCCACGGACTCGCATGCACACTTGTGGGAGGGTTTTTAAGGTAGTATATGTGTCGCTAGGCTCACTTGGGTGTTATATTGCCTAGATCTGATGTGTCCCCTTAGTCGCCTTTTACGACAAGCGCTAGTTGTTGTAGGGCGCTGCAATGATATTCTTAACCCGTCCCTGCACGGGGAATTAAACAACCATCAACAATAAATACAATGTTTTTGTTTGATCTCACTGCATTCAAATGGTATTCATCAACGCTTGTACATTTTTCGTGAAAAAATTCGCCACAAAAACCCGCGCATTTCGTTTTGACTCTAGATTTATTGAACCGTTCACCACACTTCTGACAGTTTTCTTCCATTTTATACATAATACCCGCGTTTTGTTTTCAACCTGAACTGGTTTAGTTCATATTTTTACATAGGATGCAAAAACAACAATTGAACCAGCTGGTTCAATTTTCGTGAACCAGAATTTCTATCCCATACCTCACCACTAGATGGCTTTTCACAAAAAAAATATGTAAAGCTTGGCAGCTCTGCTGAATGGCAGAAGTAAATCATAGTTATTTGTTGCATCCTCACTTTCTGACATAAGAATCTAAAAACACTTAATTATTAAACAAATATAAAAATATTAAGCACTTTTCTCACTTCAATTGCTATTTTTTCGCCATTTTTAAGTCATATTAAGCGTCAGTGTGTAGCTGCTGCTACCGACTTGTGAAAATGAAATTTCTAGGTGAACCAGGAGCGTTTTTTTATTTTGAGATGAACTAGTCTAGTTCGCGGACAAAACAAAATGGGGCTAATGTCTCAAAATTTATGTAAATTAGTAAGAAACACAATCAGACAAACTTCCAAACACGTCCGTTCTACGCTGCTGTGAGCTGATCTTTTTTAACGCCCAAGGATTCCTTTAGCTCGTTCGGACCAGACGAGATGCAATCTGAGTTCTGAAAAAAGGTGAGAGACATCGGGTTCAGATGGCTCAGAATTCTCATCTCCAAATTTGTGAGAGGTGATTCAATGCTGAATCAATGGAGGGAAAGTTACCTTCTCCCTGTATACAAAGGGAAGGGTGATACGTGAAACTGTGATAACTACCGTTCGATCAAGATGATGTCACACACCATGAAGATCGTTGAGCGGGTATTAGGTGGCCGACTGCGAAAAATAATACGGCTATATGATGATCAGTGCGGGTTTGTCTCGGGTAAATCAACCACAAATGCAATCCAAAGTATAAGGATCATAATGGAAAAACATCGTGATTCCTTAAAGGATTTGCATATTGTATTGGTTGACTTTGAAAAGGCATTCGACAGACAAACACGAGATCTGATATGGGTGACGATAAGACATCGAGGGGTTCCAGAAACCTATGGACAGATGATCATGGACATGTACGAATGAGCAAAGACAAGAGTAAGATGCCCCGGTGGAGTAACCGAAGAGTTCCCAATCAAAGTCGGGGTGCACCAGGGAAGCGTCTTAAGTCCTTTGCTCTATATTACAGTCTATGATTATCTGCTTGAAGGTAAAGTGATGGATCTCAAGGTACATCAATTATTCTTTGCTGACGATGGAGCCATCATAAGTGAGAATCCTACATCCCTGCAACGAGCACTTGATGTGTGGGTGGATGCTCTGGAAGGAAATGGGTATCGTATTATTTCAAAAAAGACAGAGTACTTGTTGTTGCCAAACCTGGCAGCACTTAAGTTTAACGATCTCACTAATTGGCGGCAGCACCAGTAAGTTTGCTATTGGCCTGAAAAAAGGACCCGCCATAATTGTGAAACAACAAGTAACCTCACTTTCGATCCAGACCACCAGGCCAAGTAGTTATCGTAAGACGTATTTTCACAGTTAAGGATAGAAAGCTGAACCGAGAACAAAAACTAATCGTAAGATTTAACTTATATAGAGCCTATATACAATGTAAATTTAATTGAACATATTTAGGAAATAAAGTCCTCAGTTCCAAAAGGAAAACAAAAGGAGAATCGTTTTTCATTTGCGAGGGCTGTAAGTTTCAGCGATTAAAATCCTTTCTAACATCCTTTATTTCGATTATACCTCGCCAACGTGTGCTGCAAGGAGCACATCATCGCCGCACTGCACGCTGCCCAGCCATCGTGTGCTGCAAAGAGCGCATCATCGCCGCACTACAAGCTGCCTGACCAACGTGTGCTGCAAGGAGTATATTATCACCGCACCACCCGCTGCCCGGCCAACGTGTGCTGCAAGGAGCCTATTATCGCCCCACTGCACGCTGCCCAGCCAACGTGTGCTGCAAAGAGCGCATCATCGCCGCACACACCCTGCCCGGCCGACGTGTGCTGCAAGGAGCCTATCATCGCCGCACTGCACGCTGCCCAGCCAGCGTGTGCTGCAAAGAGCGCATCATTGCCGCACTACACGCTGTCTCGCCAACGTGTGCTGCGAGGAGCACATTATCACCGCATTGCACGCTGCCCGGCCAACGTGTGCTGCAAGGAGTATATCATCGCCGCACGGGACGGTGCCATTGCCGACGCGTGCTGCAAGGGGTTATAATCACCATCAGGAGCCCGAAGTCATTGCCAGAGGAACGTAAGGTAAGTCAAGTCTATTTAATTCTTTCTACCTCTGCCTGCCACGCCATACATAGTCGCACACAATCCCTCCATAGTATCAATTTATACAAATACAGGTGCATACCTACCCATAAGCCTTTGTATCGCTATGCCTATTAATTGCAATTCATGCAGAAGCGAGGACAACGACGATATGGTGCAATGCGACGCATGCGACAATTGGTACCACTATACCTGCGTTGGGGTCGATGATAGTATTCAGGATCACCCGTGGAGCTGTGAAAAATTTCGTACACCACTTAGTTCCCAATCAACAATAACGAACCCAAACGTAGCTGGTACAAACCGGGTACCAAACCCCTCGTCGATACCGTTGCAGCTAAACCTTGCTGCTATCGGTGCAAAGCACAACACATTGGTTCACAATGAGCCCCCGTTAAACGAACCCACTCTACCAATGCCGGAGAAATTAAAAACTCCTGATTATCCTGTCAAACAGGTTAAGAAAACAGCTTCATTAAAGAAACGAGTCTTGCTTCTCCAACGCTTACAGGAGGAAAGGCTACTGAAAGAGCAGCGCGACAAGGAATTTTTGGAAAGGAAATATGCTCTGCTAAGAGAATGGGAATCAGGCTCTGAAAGCGAAGGTGATGATAGCTCACCTAATCCCACGCAACCCAATTTCGGAACCTTTTATCCAACTGCTTCGAAATCAACGTCGAACATTATAAACACAGTACGTCAACCGAATGCAAAACAACCATTCTCTCACCTTTCGATAAGAAATACGTATATGTATGAAGCGCCCCCTGGCGAAATTTCAGCAACAAACTCGTTCAATACGAGCTCGGGTATAGAAGCGTCTCTTCCGAGCAAGCAGCAGATGGCGGCAAGACAAATCATGTCAAAGGAACATGTGACGTTTAGTGGAAAAATAGAAGAATGGCCGAGTTTTATCAGTTGGTTCAACAATACGACGGAATCATGCGGTTATACAAACAGTGATAATCTGCGTCGATTGCAAAGCTGTCTAAAAGGTAACGCATTCAAAACAGTGGGCGTCAGATTGTTCTTCCCTGAGCAAGTTCCCGGTGCCTTGAAGAGCCTTCAACAGCTCTAGGGTCGTCCTGAAGATATCATCGATGACTTAATAGATAAAATACGAAAAGAGCCATCACCGCGAATGGACAGGCTCCAATCCATTGTACAGTTTTCCCTTTCCGTCCAAAATGCTCGCGCCGTTATGGAAGCGACTGGGATGCATGACCATTTGGTTAACCCATCGCTTGTCCGCGAGCTTGTTGACAGATTACCTCCGCAAATCCGTTTGGAATGGGGGAGTTTCAGCAAAGGTGTAGGCGCTGTGAGTGTGGCAGTCTTCAGTGATTGGCTGGCAGAAGTTGCCAGCTCTGCTACTCAAGTAACTCGCATGAGCTCTTCAAGCCCATCAACAACGAGAAACGAAAGGTGTCCTAAATCAGCAGTAAACATCCACTCTGCTTCAGCGCCTCATTCTAACGAGAAACAATGCCCAATATGCAAGTTAAATTGCAACTCGGTTGATAAGTGTCAAAAGTTCCTAAATCTCAATCTTAATGAGAAATGGGATGCCATCAAACAACACATGATTTGCCGTACGTGCCTCCGCCAACATGGACGGACTCGATGTCGCCTAGAGAAGGTGTGTGGGGTTGATGGGTGTATCTACAATCATCATAAACTGCTCCACAAGATGCGAGATGGACCCCCCTTAGTTAGCTGTGTAACAAATCCATCAGTGAATTACCATCAAATTGAGAAAAGTTGCATTTTATTTAGGATAGTTCCAGTGACCCTATATAATGGAAATAGAAAATTAATCACTCACTGATGAAGATCTGGTTACGGAACTAAAGGTTTCAGGCGAACCCAAGCCGCTATGTTTAAAATGCACAGCTAACAGCCACTGCAAAGAGGATACGTCTAAAATGGTTAACATGTAAATTTCGTCAATTTCTTTAAACAAAAATACGATATTTTAAACATACGCACAGTCAGACCACTGGGCCTCCCAAGACAAGACATACACGCTGAAGAACTGGCACATCGGTACAGGCATTTAAAAAGGATTCCTCTGGCGTCATATTCAAATGCGAGGCCGCGAATCTTGGTAGGATTGGACCATTGGAAGTTGACCATTCCACTCCGTTCAAGGGAAGGTCTTGGCGATCAGCCAGTCGCTTCTAAGACACGATTATAGTGGACGGTATACGGGCCGTGCATGCGCTCGTCGAAATTAAATAACCGAAAGCAAATAATTTAACATTTCACATCTGCGACTGCCAACGAAACGAAGATGAAAACCTGAGCACACTGTTAAGGAATTTACTTCACTTGAGTCAACCGGGACTAGTAATAAAAATGTTTTGCGTTCATCGGATGATGGAAAGGCCATTGCAATAATAAGAGACAACATTACAAGGGAAGGAAAAAATTTTGTTGTCCTTTATTGTGGAGAAATGAACAAAGCAAAATGCCCGATAGCCGCCCGATGGCTGTGCGACGTCTGATACACCTAGAAACTTACTTACTTAGGTGGCGCTACAGTTCGGGGTGAACCTGGGCCTCAACCAACAAGCCTCTCCATTTAGCTCGGTCTTTAGCTAATTGCCTCCAGTTGCGCACTCCAAGTTGGTCGAGGTCCCCTTGAACTTGTGCGCGCCACCTACGGCGATAATTCCCTCTACTGCGTCGTCCCTCGGGGTTAGATTCGAAGACTCTGCGGGCCGGAGCGTTGGTGTCCATTCGCTCTACATGTCCTAGCCATCTCAGACGCCCAATACGCAGTTTTTTGACTAGGTCGATGTCGCTGTACAGCTCGTATAGTTCGTGATTGAATCTTCTCCTCCAAAACCCGTCAACGCAAACGGGACCGAAAATCTTACGAAGAATTTTTCTCTCGAAGCGACCAAGGATATCTTCATCCTCTTTTAATAAAGTCCATGTTTCAGCGCCGTAAAGCAGGACTGGGATGATCAAGGTCTTATATAGAGTCTCCTTAGTTGTTCGAGAGAGGGCTTTACTGTTGAATTGCCTTATAAGCCCAAAAAAACAGCGATTGGCAAGAGTTATTCTTCGATTGATTTCTGCGCTGATCTTGTTTGTAGAATTTATAGCAGAGCCAAGGTAGACAAAGTCCCTTACTACCTCGAAGTTATAGCTGCCCACGGTGACGTTTTGTCCAATTCGTCGATGTTGGTTTTCCCTTCTAGTTGATAGCATATACTTGGTTTTGCCCTCGTTTATCGCCAAACCCATTTTGGCCGCTTCCGCCTCAATGCTTGCAAAAGCACCGGTGACAGCCCGCTGAGATCTTCCGATAATGTCTATATCGTCGGCGTATGCAAGCAGCTGTACAGACTTGTAATAGATTGTGCCTCCGGTGTTGGCTTGTGAGTTCCGCACAATCCGTTCAAGTACAATATTGAAGAAGTCACATGACAGCGCGTCACCTTGTCTAAAGCCTTTTTTGACATCAAAGGTCTCGGTGAGGTCATTACCGACCTTGATGGAGCAGCGAGCGTTCTCCATCGTCAGCCTGCACAGGCGGACAAGTTTGGCAGGGATGTCAAAACTAGACATGGCTCTATAAAGCTCTTCTCTATAGATGCTGTCATAGGCGGCCTTGAAATCGATAAAGAGGTGGTGAGTATCAAATTGGAATTCTTGGGTTTTCTCCAGGATCTGCCGAAGTGTGAAGATTTGATCGATGGTGGACTTTCCTGGCCTGAAACCGCGCTGATAGGGTCCAATCAGGCTGTTGATAAAAGGTTTCAGGCGTTCACACAATATCGCAGAAAAGATCTTGTACGCGATGTTGAGGAGACTGATGCCTCTATAATTGGCGCAGTTGAGGGGGTCTCCTTTCTTGTGGATCGGGCAAACGATGCTGAGATTCCATTCATCAGGCATACACTCCTCTGACCAAATATTAGAAATGAGTTGGTGTATGCACTCTACCAATTCATCCCCAGCTGCCTTGAAAAGTTCGGCCGGTAAACCGTCAGGTCCAGCAGCCTTGTTCGATTTTAGCTTGGATATTGCTATCCTCACTTCGTTTTGGTCAGGTGGACGGAAATTTTGACTATCATCGTCCATGTTGAACGGTTCATTCTGCCTGACAGCGGGATGTTGGTCTTCGTCGCCGTTATACAGTCTGCAGAAGTAGTTTTTCCATATTCTCAGCACCGACTGTGATTCTACTACGAGGTTTCCATTCTCATCTCTACAGGTTTCTGTACGGGTATTACTTCTCTGACACGTTCTTTTTACCTTTTGGTAAAACTTCCGTACATTGTTCCTGGAGTATAGACTCTCGATATTCTCAAACGCGCGCTTCTCATGCTCTTTCTTCTTCTTTTGGAGAAGCCGATGTTCTTCCCGTCTCTTTTGCTCGTAGAGCTCACAAGCAGCTCTCGTCTTCCTTTGCAGCGCCGCTTTGTATGCCTCTTGTTTTGCTGCATGCACTCGCCGGCATTCTTCGTCAAACCAGGGGTTTCGCGGTGGTGGGCGAGCGAGACCCAGCACATCAGTCGCGGCGTTTCTGATGGCATGTTGGCAGCGTTGCCACTGGTCTTCGGCACTTGATGCTGGCGGTATAGGGGTGATTGAGAGATTTCGGGATACGCGTTCAGCGAAGAGTCTGGCGGTCTCTTGCGATTGTAGCTTTTCGACGTTGAATTTTCTCACAGTAATTCTTCTTTGTTGCTCAGATTGGGATATCCGCATTCGTACCTTGGCTACAACAAGGTAATGATCCGAGTCTATGTTGGCCGCTCGGAAGGTCCGGACATCCAGAATACTGGAGGCATGCCTTGCGTCGATCGCAATATGATCAATTTGGTTGATCGTGACATGATCATTGGACCGCCATGTCTGCTTATGAATATCGAGATGAGGAAACCATGTGCTTGCTATGGTGACATTTCGCTCCACAGCGAAATCAATTAGCCTTAGTCCGTTATCAGACGTGGTGTCGATACACCTAGAAAGGAGAATGGAAAAAGACAAGCAAATATACACAAAGCTTGATACACAAATAGAAGACTACGCTAGAAAGTTAACTAATGTGGAATTGCAACAACAGTTCCCTCACGTATGGTATCTTCCTATTTTTCCCGTGGTAAATCATAATAAGCCGAACAAACTTAGAATCGTCTGGGACGCGGCTGCGTCAGTAAATGACATTTCTCTGAACTCGATGTTGCTTTCAGGCCCTGACATTGTTCCATCTCTCGTTTCTGTTCTGTTTCGCTTTAGAGAGCGTAGGGTTGCCATATGCGCCGATATTAAAGAAATGTTTCACCAGGCGAAAGTAAGACCAACGGATCAACAAGCTCAACGTTTTTTGTGGCGAAACAAGCAAAACAAACAAATCGAAGAATTTATTATGCAAGTCATGACCTTTGGGTCAACTTGCTCTCCATTCTGTGCGCAATTCGTCAAAAATGAAAATGCAAAGCTTTATGAAAATAAATTTCCACGGGCAGTGAGAGCAGTAATAGAAAATCACTATGTAGATGACTACCTTGACAGCGTTGACACGGAGGATGAGGCAATACGGTTGGCCAATGTGATAATATTTATACATGGGGAAGGTGGATTTAATATTCGGAATTTCTTATCCAATTCACAAGCAGTACTCAAAAGTTTAAAGAGAGGGCGGCAAATTACGAGAAGAGCATTAGCAAATGGAATATTGTATCGGGACCAGAGAAAATCCACGGTTTGTGGTGGTCGCCTTTACTAGATTCATTTTCATTTGCTATCAAAGCAAATACCTTCCAAGCAGATATTCTGGCTGAAGATGCGTGGCCGACAAAAAGGGAAATTTTAAAGATCCTCATGACAGTTTTTGACCCTTTAGGCTTAATTGCTAATTTTTTTGTATTATTAAAAATACTTCTGCAAGAGATATGGAGTTCAGCGGTTGAGTGGGACGAAAAAATTCAACCACAACATTTTGAGAAATGGCGTCGATGAAAAGACCTCATACCAAATATAAAAAACATAACTATCGAATGACCATACGCGAAACAATTATCATACGAAGGTAACATATTGGTGCAAATGCATATCGTCGTTGACGCCAGTGAGTTGGCTTACGCTGCGGTGGGATATTTTCGGTTTACCGATGGAAACGTAGTTAAAAACGTTCTGCTAGCTGCGAAGACGAAAGTAGCTCCACTTAAAGCAATGTCGATCCCCAGACTAGAGTTGGAAGCAGCGGTGTTAGGAGTTAAGCTGGCGAAAATCATAACATCTGGGCATTCAATTAAAATATCTGAGAAATACTTTTGGTCTGATTCGAGAACCGTATTGGATTAACTCGGACCACAGGAAATATAAACAGTTCGTCGCCTTTCGTGTAGGAGAAATTCTCGAGGAAACCGAGGCTCAAAACTGGAGGTGGATTTCAAGCAAAGCAAACGTTGCTGACGAAGTGACCAAGTGGCAAAGCAATAAAGAATTTCACTCTAATAGCCGATGGTACCGAGGACCGAGTTTTTTATATGATCCCTTAGACCAGTGGCCCGAAGAATCTAAACGTATCCACATGCATCACATTGCGAAGTCTGAACCGATTATCGAATGTACTCGTTTCAGCGTCTGGAACCGACTTATTCGTACAATGGCACAAGTTTTTCGTTTCATCAGAAGGGCATCGGATAAAAGAACAAATGTAAATCTGGGGAAAGGTCTTATCAGTGCAGACTTCGCCAATGCTGAAAACTATTGCTTCAAGATGACTCAAAATGAAGGCTTTCCTGAAGAAATCGCAGCCTTGAGTAGTAGTAAAGGAAACATGAACCAACAAGGGCTTGAAGTCGATAGGTAGAGCAAGTTGTACCAGCTCTCACCGTACCTAGATGAAAATACAATACTGCGAGTAAAGGGCAGAGTCGATGCAGCTTATGGCGTATCATTAGACACAAAACGGCCAATAATTCTACCCAATGGACATTATGTTACTGAGCTAATCATCAGGGCATATCACGAACGTTTCTGTCACAAAAATGCAGTTGTGAACGAATTATGGCAGCGATTCTTTATACCTAGGCTTCGAGTTTTGCTTCAACAAATAAAAAGAAACAAATGCCAATTTTATACGAACAATAGATGCGTCCCTAATCCACAAATAATGGGTGATCTACCATCGGCGAGACTGCAACCGTTCACAAAGCCCTTTTCGTATATAGGTATTGACTACTTCGGACCACTTCAGGTTACGGTAGGGAGACATTCGGAGAAAAGATGGGGAGTCTTGATAACATGTATGACTTGCCGCGCGGTACACATGGAGATTGCCTGTTCACTATCTACAGACTCATGCATAATGGCTTTAAATCGTTTCACAGCACGTAGGGGTTGGCCTCTGGAGGTTTTTAGCGATAATGGTACAAATTTTCTGGGGGCGAGCAATGAGGTGAAGGAGGCTATGCAGCACGTTGACGTAGAAAAGATGGCAAAAAGCTTCGTTGGACCGAATCTGAAATGGAATTTCATCCCGCCTTCATCACCCCATATGGGGGGGGAGTTGGGAAAGATTGGTTAAATCGGTAAAAACAACTTTGAGTTACATTGCACCTACAAGAAAACCTACAGACGAATTATTGTTGACTATGTTGGCTGAGGTGGAGAGAATTCTTTAGGTAATGCAAATGAGGAGGATTTGATGCCTAACCACTTTTTGTTGGGGTCTTCAAATGGTTGCAAAACGTCAGGAGAACTATGCGACGACGGCGTTGTCCTACAAAGAAACTGGCTAGTCAGCGAAGGGTTTGCGAATCGTTTTTGGAAACGATGGGTCAGGGAGTACCTTCCCGACTTAACGCGACGCACAAAATGGTATTCATTAACGGAGCAGGTCCAAGAGGGGGACATCGTCGTTATTGCAGATCCAGACAGTCCTCGGAACTCCTGGCCGAAAGGGACCATCCTCAAAACCTTTGCGGGGAAAGATGGAAACATTAGAAGTGCCGTGATCAAGACAGCAACTGGGGTCTATACTAGGCCTACCGCGAAACTTGCCGTGCTAGATGTTGGCCAGTTTGGCGAGAGTGGAAAGAAGATTCTAGAAACCGCCTTGCAAGGGGGGAATGTTGCCAAACCTGGCAGCACTTAAGTTTAATGATCTCACTAGTTGGCGGCAGCACCAGTAAGTTTGTTATTGACCGGAAAAAAGGACAAGCCATAATTGTGAAACAACAAGTAACCTTACTTTCGATCCAGACCACCAGGCGAAGTAGTTATCGTAAGACGTATTTTCAAAGTTAAGGATAGAAAGCTGAACCGAGAGCAAAAACTAATCGTAAGGTTTAACTTATATAGAGCCTATATACAATGTAAATTTAATTGAACATATTTAGGAAATAAAGTCCTTAGTTCCAAAAGGAAAACAAAAGGAGAATCGTTTTTCATTTGCGAGGGCTGTAAGTTTCAGCGATAAAAATCCTTTCTAACATCCTTTATTTCGATTATACCTCGCCAACGTGTGCTGCAAGGAGCACATCATCGCCGCACTGCACGCTTCCCAGCCATCGTGTAACAGCTGGAGTAACCGAAGAGTTCCCAATCAAAGTGGGGTGTACCAGGGAAGCGTCTTAAGTCCTTTGCTCTTTATTACAATCCTTGATTATCTGCTTGAAGGTAAAGTAATGGACCCCAAGGTACATAAGTTATTCTTTGCTGACGATGGACCCATCATAAGTGAGGATCCTACATCCCTGCAACGACCACTTGATGTTTGGGTGGACGCTCGGAGGGAAATGGGTATCGCATTAGTTCAAAAAAGACAGAGTACTTGTGCTGCCCGTTCTCTGATCCACTCAGGCCTATTCCAGACATTTATTTGAATGTAACAGTGCTTCCTAAGTGCGAAAAGTTCAAATATCTGGGATCTATGATCAATAGCAAAGCAACTTGTGATGACGACATCAATCATCGCGTAAGCGTAGGGTGGATGAAGTGGCGAGAAAATTCCGCTGTGAAATTCTACTGTGACAGAAAAATGCCACCTATGTTGAAGGGAAGGCTCTACACCGCAGTTGTGCGTCCAGCGCTCACATACGGTTCACAATGTTGCACGATGTACAAAACATATGAGAGTAAATTAACGGCAGCTGAGATGAAGATGCGTATGCTGAGTCTGACGATATATGTGCAGCTGAACACTCAGACCTGCATAAGCACATCTGGGTGAACTTCAGCGCGCATACGTCTAACCGGACGAGGCATCTCTTGTTCACCTGATCGGCTGAAATATGCGTCTCAGAAGTCTAGCAAGAGGTCCTCGGAAGGAGGACGTGCGGCGGATGAATTCTCTCGATGGAATCAACGGTGACGTCTACAGACCAGCGGATACCTTACCGGAGCTACTTCAACATACTTGGAGCTGAGGTCTGTAAGGATTTTCAATACTGCGTCAGGGTATTGAAAAAGAGATGGTGGCGGATGAACCCTTAATGGGCCAACGGCAGCGCTCATATCCCCGAAGTGGGTTACTGACATCGGTGTATCCGGCCTCTCGTCCTAGGGGTACAAAAAAAAAGGATCTGGCCCTCCAGGTTGGGGGTTGTGCCGTCGGGTTAACTTCCCTACCACGTAAAAAACCTTTGGTTACGAAGCAACCAACAGCCTCGGATACGGATGATCTTACTCTTGACGACCCATGCAAACGTAAAAAGGACAACGATCTTCGTGTCTGCACATGGAATGTTAGGTCCCTCTACAAACCACGTGCAGCCGAACAACTTGCGGAGGCCCTAGAGTGTCTCAAAGCAGACATTACCGCCATCCAAGAAGTGCGATGGGATGGGCCGGGCAAAAGGAGTATGAAAAACTGCGACATCTACTACGGCGATTGCTACAGACAAAAAGGACAGCGTCTATTCGGGTGCGGATTTGTCATTGGAGACAGACTTAGGCAAGAAGTCTTGAGTTTCCGGCATGTGAACGAGCGCCTCATGACTATCCGTATCAAGGCTAAATTTGCCAACATTAGCCTAATATGCGTTCACGCACCTCACGAGGAGAAGGACGATGCGACAAAGGATGACTTCTACCAGCTCTTGGACAAGACGTATGAGCAGTGCCCTAGCCACGACGTTAAAATTATTCTAGGCGACTTTAACGCAAAGCTAGGAAGAGAGGAAGTATTTAGTAGCGTGGTCGGAAAGCACAGCCTGCACGACAACACATCCAGCAACGGACTCAGGCTAATCGACTTTGCAGCGGGGCGAAACTTTGTCGTAGCTAGTACGCGGTTCCCACGTCTCGATATTCACAAAGGAACATGGCTCTCATTTGATCGAAAAATCGTCAACCAAATCGATCACATTGCGATCGACGCAAGGCACTCTTCCAGTATTCTGGGTGTCCGGACTTTCCGAGGAGCCAATGTGGACTCGGATCGCTACCTAGTTGTAGCCAAGGTACGGATGCGGATATCCACAACGGAGTGAAATCAACGAAATGCTGTGAGGAAATTTGACGTCGAAAAGCTACAATCGCAAGAGACCGCCAGAACCTTTGCCGATCGTGTTTCTTCTAATCTCAATCTGAGTCCTATGCCGCCAGCAGCAATTGCGGAAGACCAGTGGCAGCGTTGCCAAAAAGCCATCAGAGATGCCGCCTCTGATGTACTGGGTTTCTCTCGCCCACCACAACGAAACCCCTGGTTTGATGAGGAATGACGGCAAGCACATGCAGCAAAACAAAAGGCGTACAAAGCGGCGCTGCATAGAAGGACTAGAGCTGCTTACGAGCTCTACGTGCGCAGGAGAAAAGAGGAACATCGGCTTCTCAGGAAGAAGAAAAAGGAGCATGAGAAGAGCTCGATCGAGGAGATTGAGAGACTTTATTGCAGGAATAATATTCGAAAATTTTACCAAAGGGTAAAAAGAACATGCCAGGGTTTCAAAGCCAGAACAGAAGCCTGCAGGGACGAAAATGGCAACCTAGTAGTAGAATCGGAGTCGGTGCTAAGGATATGGAAGGAACAGTTCTGCAGACTGTTAAATGGCGATGATGACCAATATTCCGCTGTCAGGCAGAATGAGCCATTCAACAGTGACGATGGCAGTCAAAATTCCCGTCAACCCGATTAGAATGAAGTGAGGATAGCGATATCTAAACTCAAATCCAACAAAGCTGCTGGAGCCGACGGCCTTGCCGCTGAACTTTTCAAGGCAGGAGGAGATGAGTTGGTAAGGAGCATGCACCAGCTCATCTGTAAAATCTGGTCGGACGAAAGTATGCCCGATGAATGGAACCTCAGCATCGTTTGCCCGATCCTGAAGAAAGGGGACCCTCTGAACTGCGCCAATTACAGAGGTATAAGTCTCCTAAATATCGCATATAAGACCCTGTCTGCCGTATTATGTGAGCGCCAAAAATCTATCCTGAAAAAGCTGATAGGTCCTTATCAGTGCGGTTTCAGGCCGGGAAAGTCCACCATTGACCAAATATTCACACTACGGCAGATCTTGGAAAAAACCCATCAATATAAAATCGATACGTACCACCTTTTCATCGATTTCAAAGTTGCCTATGATAGTGTGTATAGAGACGAGTTATACAGAGCCATGTCTAGTCTTGGCATCCCTGCCAAGCTCGTCCGTTTGTGCAGAATGACGATGGAGAACTCTCGCTGCTCCATCAAGGTCGGTAAGAACGTCACCGAACCGTTCGATGTCAGGAAAGGTCTTAGACAAGGCGACGCGCTATCATGCGATCTCTTTATCATAGTACTTGAGAGAATTGTACGAAACTTACAAGCCAACCCCGGAGGTACAATCTTCTTCAAGTCTGTACAACTACTCGCTTATGCCGATGACATTGACATAATCGGAAGAACTCAGCGGGCCGTCAATGGGGCATTTACGAGTATTGAGATCGAGGCAGCAAAGATGGGTTAAGCGGTCAATGAAAGCAAAACAAAATATATGCTGTCTACAAAAAAGGACACCCAACATCGGCGTCTTGGACAGAACACCACAATAGACAGATATAATTTTGAGGTAGTAAAGGGTTTTGTCTACCTAGGCTCTATGGTGAACTCCGCAAATGACCGAAGTATACGGCCTGTTAGAAATGTAATACTGTTAAAAATGTAATATCAATGCACGTTCCAAAGACATCGCGATGTAGGAAAAGCAGGCCTATATACGCCTGGATCACATAAGCGCGACGACATCGGCATGTCATTGGCCTCAGTCGATATTTTCTGAGGTACATAGGCGAACCCCACATTCGGACCAGTGGAAATGCGGTGAAGTGGGAGGGTTATGATCCCTTATTTTCGGATCATACCCTCGCTGATAAAATGAAGAAGAAGAATGATTCCTTTAGTTCCTTAAACACTTAAAGGTACTCATTTTTTGTGTGGAAAAATAATAACTAAATATGCTACAATATTAATATTTACACGCACCCTATGCAAACATATTTTTGAAATCGCGTGTTTTGGAGGAGTTTTCTCACTTTCAACTTATTCCGCGTAGCTAAAGAACACAAGAACCAATTGCTTGGTCATCGAAAGTGGCATTTCACAAACAAACTTATCATTTTGACAACCAGGCGAAAAGGTCTATTGAGCAAAAGACAGTTCGCACGTTCCAAGAAGCGAATTGCAGAGCGTTATCTATAGGCGTTTTTCTTTTTTCGTTCAGAGCAGAGCCTGAACTGTCAAAAAAAAAATCGTGTTTCTTTTTTAGCTCAGACACGTCAGAGCTCAGAATTCGTTTTTCTTTTTTCATTCAGAGCATGCTCTGAGCGCGCTCTATGACCTCTGGATTAATTGACCGAGCGTTCAGAGCAAAATCCTGAGCACAGGCGTTTTTCGTGTTTGACAGGAGGACGAAGAAAAAAAAAATGCAAAACAATTGAAATGGCGGACGAAATTTGCAGAAAGTAAATATAACATAAAAATTAACTATCAATAGGTCTTCTATTCATATTTTGACAGCTCAAGCTCTAATTACTAATCAAATGACTCAGAGTGCTTAATTGTGTTTCATAAACAAATCTGAACGCTCTGAGCACGCTCGGTTCAGAGCGCGTTCAGAGCGCGTTCAAAGCGCGCTCCTTGTGCTCTAGCTTTGCTCTGAACGAAAAAAGAAAAACGCCTATGGAAGAGACTCGATTTCCAATTTCCACTGGAACGTTGGATATAAAGTTCTTAAAAATGTTTGCCTTTTCCAAAGTCTCAACTCTCTGATCTTATTTCTGTTCGTATCGAGTTTCTCTCCTTCATTTTGCTTAAAAGTGTTAACAGCGTCGAGTAGCGTTTGCGTGAAGTTTGTAAGTTGAATAAATTGAATTTAGTTTTAGAATAATATGTCTTGCCATTGTTAGGCAAAGTAACATTTCATGTTTATATTAATGAAATTGTACCGGACTTGTTATTTTATCTAAAAAATTACGACCGCTTTTGGTGCTCAATTTTTCTTTTAGGCGATATGTTGTAAGTGAATGCTAAAGTAGAGGTACATCTTGCACCTCGTTAACTAAGTGTTGGAAATCGGGTCAAACGAAAATAAGCGTTGTTGTATTTTTGCATACTTAAAGGTATGTAAATGTATTATGATGGAACGAAATTGAACCTCAATTTCCAGATGTGTTCGTTTTTGTTGGGGTACGAACGGGAGTAAGTGTGGGTGTGTGTCGGCAAAAAAAACTTTTTTCTCTAATAGCAGCGTGGGTGAAAATGTAAATTTGATGCTAATTTGGGAAGAATCTTACTTTAGCGGAAATATTCAGAATTAAGAGGAACCGTTTTTTTAGTCGGATAGCTTACACTGAGTTCGAAATTGGAAACAGATTTTGCCTTTGCTTTCTATAAAAGCGTAATCGGCCTATGAAGTTTAAAAAAAAACCGTACAATTTGGACTCCTTAGTTATGCATAATTGCGTCTTATAGACTAAAAAGTATACTGGCTAAGAAAAAAATCGCCAAAATCGATGTATAACCGAAGTTATGGTTGCCTTACTAAAGAGCGTGAGCTTTTCTATGGTATCTGTCTAGGCACAACGTACCCTGTGCCGTGTCATATTGGGTACAGAGCAATAAATTGGCAATGCCACCCCAAATATATTTGCATAGCGTACTGGTTTTAAAAATACAGGGCAGTGATTTAGGCGTGTAAGAAGATAACTTCCTATAACTTTCGTTTTTATGGACCGATTTTCATAAAACTTTTTATTTGTTAATTTAAATCTTTGTCTTTGCACCAAAAGAAATAATTTAATTTGAATTTGGATACTCCATTCCCGGAATTTTGGTATCATTCTATATGATCTTCTTGAAACTTTGTAGGTGGGTTGCGCCTCAACAATTTTTTGCAGATTCATGATCACAGCCAGCTAATCTATCGGGTTAGAAAAAAAAAATGCAATTTTCGGCATTTCCGGTAAAGTAAAATTTTGCCACATATGTTTTTGGGAAAAACGAAAATTTTAAAACACGACTTAAGCGGTTATTGCTTGAGGCCACAGATATGTACATACATATATCTTCACTTACGGACAATAAAATAGGGTCACCAGCATACTTTGCGTAATTGTGTTAAACTAGCGGATTGGGTGAACTTTGTCCGCCCAAAATTAATTTTTGGAAAAAAAAAATAAAATTCCCCATACAAAAAGTATCGCCTTTCTAACCCTTTACTGCATGAATGGATTCTTTCCATTATTCTTAAGCAACTTTTATTTAAAAAAAAAAAATGTCCTAGAGAAATAAAGGACAAAGCAATTCAGTAATAAAATTCCTCGCACAGGTAAATTAATACTTATTTTTTATTCAAAATAATGTATAACAAACACTATTCAAATGTATATTTATTTCACTGTACTTAAAGATTAATTGCAGTAATTGACATTTGAAATTGGCTGTCGCTCTTTTTCACTGTTGTTTTTAATGCACTCGCGTGATGGACTTGACTGCAAACGTAAATATCCCCGACAGTCGTTTTATGACAAACACAAAAATCATCATTTTCTTTGTCTAAGGATACATTCTAAAGGAATATGTTCTGTTTTTATCAGTGTGAATGAGATAAGTTAGAGAAAATAGTCAAAAACATATGTATATGTTTTAGTATGCAGTAGTGGGTTCAAATGAACACTTCTTAGAACGTGGCAATACCAACTGAGCCGGTCGCGCTCTATTTTTCGTAAAATATATAGCCGTATTATTTTTCGTAGTCCGCCACCTAATACAGTTTCGGTGATGGTGTGAGAGAGGTAATTTTTTATCAGGAAATAAAAGCCTCGCCGTTTTCTTTGTCCAGATTGTAACACTTGAGTTTCTCAGACACCCTTGTTGGTTTGCTTTTCTTCTGTGTCTTCATAAAAATGTCTGTTAGCAGGAGACGGTGTTGCTTGGCGATCGCCTCTCTTAGGATCACTTTGCTATCTTTTACCCGAGGCTTCATGAAACTGGCTACCAAATGGTAGTCAATCTGGGTTTCCTTTCCACCACTGCTATAAGTGATCAGGTGCCGGCTTTGTTTGATATATATGGTATTTAACACGATACGACCGTGTGACCTTCACATGCTTAGGATGTCTTCACCAGTCCTCCATGGCAGCCTACATATTCTTCGTGACTTCCCCTCATGCCCCTACAAGTCTCCTCCAATACATAGAAACTCTTCCTTTGGGATATTCTTAAGTATATTGTGAAAATCTACGCAAAATGCATCTTTTTCCCTATGCTCGCACCCACTATGGAGAGCATATGCACTGAAAATATTCTATACCAATTTGAGAGGTATCAAACGATCGCTGTACTTCGAAGTTGTTAAGACGTTGCCAAATAGCTCTGCCCCAAGGATGATACCCATTCTGTTAACCTTGTGCTACTGTCCAAGAAACGCGCCCGATTTCTGCTGTCTTGCTATTTGGTCATACATTGTGTTTCACGAAAACGTGCGTCTAAAAAACCAATGAAAAATGACAGAATTTTATTAAATCATATTTTTTATAAGGTAAAAAGTATACGTATGTACATATATCAAAGCGAATTGGGCAATTATATTAGTAGGGAGTCCAGTCGCAATTATTACTTATATGTTAATTGCTTGGCTGGGCCTCTCCAAATTTGTTTCAAGACCCGCGAAAGTTGTTTTGTCGTGGCCCTAAGCCTCTGCTTCATTAAAGACCACACATTTTCTATTGGATTCGCATCAGGACATCGGGTCGACCAATCTAACGTCTCTATACCATTTTTCAACGTGTGCAAAGGGGCCTCCGATGTTTTGTATCGTTATCCTCTTGCAAAATCCAGTCGTAATTGTTTGATCTATACGGAGATTCGGCAGACTGAAGCAAACCCTTCTGGTATAATTTTACCAGGAATTGTCCATCGAGGTTTCGTGTGAATAGTATTAACTTCTGAATCCTTCGGCCGAGGAGCATCCGTAAACAACAACAACTTTTGCTGGATGGTTTACGGTGCGTTGCAGAAACTTTAAAATTTTTTTTTTGTCTAGGCTTTCTTCCAATAATAATAAACAAAAAAAATTACTTCTGTAAATATGATGTTGCTCCAATCCCGGCGTTGCCCAACTTAGCCTCTTTTCAATATGTTTGGTACTTCTGTTTTTGATGCCAGATTCTGCCAAACGGCGTCGATGGACACTTTAATTCCTTTCCTGAAAAATTTTTATTTTGCGTCCCTCAGACATATGTAATTCACAAATTACTTTATTGTCCTTACCGGATGTGCTTGCTTTGGTCCCTCTACCTGATCCATCATCGACATTACCGCATTCCTTATACCTGTTTATATACTTTCTCACAAATGGCTTTGATTTTTTTTTAAATATTTTGCTGCCCTTTGAGATGAGTTAGTAAGAAAACACTTTCAAAACGCTTTTTAAAAACCCCACTCATTTTGTAATGATATTATACCGCCGAAGTATGGAAATATACTGAGGAAATGAAAGCAATCACCCTGATTGTCGTTGGCGTTTGTCGCTTTTCGACGATTGTCGTTTTATTCATAAGTACGACCTGCTGACCGTTGAACATTACGAAGCAATTTGCTTATCGCGTAGAATACTATTAGAACTCTTTCACAGTGAAAAAGTTATGAAAATGGATTCGTGCTACATCTGATGAATAAAACGACAATCGTCGAAAAGCGACAAACGCCAACGACAATCAGGGTGAATGTGTGATCGGTAATGAAATGCAGAAAATTATTTGGCTACAAACATGTGTGTGTGAATAAATTAAAAGAAGTATAGTATAGTATACAGCATACGCGATTTCGCTTATTCGCGATTAAGTTTTTCCGAAATTCCGTCTTCATACACGGTGCTTATACGTGATTCAATTAGTATTGTGGAAAATGAAAACACAAAAAAAAAAAACGTTTTTTACTAAATTTTATCATTGCTTTTGTTCTTCCTATGTTGAATTGTTTTTAAGTTTCTTTTTAAAAACAAACAAACTGGATAAAATATTTATTTTAAAATTGCTTGTCTTGGAAAGCATTTATATATATTTTCATACACTTTCTAGTCTCAACATACGCAATTCCACAGACGCCGTGTTTTTTTTTGGAACGCATCCCTCGCGTATGTGGGGGGATTGCTGTAATTTAAAGCACGTTTTTCTGAAACACGCTGTACTTCCAACGTTCCAACTCACGATCCATAAATTTCGCTCAATTTGTTGCATTACTTTGCTAGCCCCTGAAATTCGTATAGCTCTGACTCGAGAATTTTTGTTCAGTCCAGGTACAATCAGATCAGTAGTGGTTTTTCGTTGAAGACGTAACTCCAGAATGTTAAATTGTTTGCAATATTTCTGCGACGGTCTTTGACACGTGCATGCTCCTGTTTTATGGTTGTTTAATCTTTCTTTTATGACAGCGCACAATGTGCAAGTTAAGTCGGACAAAATTATTTGTATAAATAAAACAGTTCACTTGTATTAGAAATATATTTAAAATTGTAAAATAGGTATCAAAGCATAAAATAAACACATTTACATAGACCTAAATGTTGTTGTAGTGTAGCAACTGTGTAGCTGAGGTTGACGATCCTTGGTCGAAGTATTGTCCTCGAGTTGCCCCGGTACGTAGAACCGATCGTCGTGAGAGCTCGTTGGTGCAGTGGTTGGAAAAACGTCGGTGATATTTTTTTTTCCTTGTTATACTCGGGTGGCTGATGATTGCTGTTCCACGCTGGGGCTTGAACTTGAACACATCGGTTAACGAGCAAACACTATCCACTGCACCATTACCACCCTTAACCTAAATGTTATCAAGACTGGTATTATCGTCAGAATCATTTGCTTTGCTTCTAATGGGGTTGTTGTTTGTTTTCTTTATCTGTACCTCTGCGATATTTTCAGAGTGTTGCAAGTTCAAAACATCTGGGTGCAGAGGAGTTTTATTAATTACTTATTACCTTTGTGATGTCACGACTGGGTCAGAAGTAACTAGAAGACAATTTATCCGAAAGAATATTTTTCAGTGCAGTTTATTGCGCATATATTTTTTTATTTAAATGTGCGGGACTCGTAGATTACAAAATGCATAAAATTATTATGTGCAATCGCATACAAAAGTTATACTAAGCATTTAATTAATTTGCAGAAATTTCACAAATACATTTCGGTGCAGTTTACTTTACTAAAACATTGTTTAAGAAATTGCTTTTTATAGTGAAACATACATTTATGTAAACTATTCATACTAAAATATTTTTACAAATGAACACTTGTAGAAAACAGAGTTCACAATGTAATACGGAGGGAAACTACTGGCTTAGTCGGTAGACAGTTGCTTTTGCCGGCTGATTATCAACATAAGCAGTCTTTCTACAGTTATCATTTTCCCAATTGGTCTATTTGGCTTATTCAGCTCATCTAAAATCATCTTAACAGTGAAAATTTTCATTGTTTTTTTTTTTTTATTTTGATCTGCTATGCTAGTTTTGCGAAATCTCACTATGCAGCGGTGATCCCTAGTCGTGTCAACTCACGGACTCGCATGCACACTTGCGAAAGAGTTTTTAAATTGCTTAGATCTGATTCATCCCTTCAGTCGCCTTTTACGACAATTTCTATAAGAGGGCGCTGCAGTGATATTTTGAAACCGTCCTGTGCAGGGGAAGTGTTTATTTCACTATATTGCCTTTAATCTCTTATAGAACATTCCCCGTGCAGGGACGGGTTAAGAATATCACTGCAGTGCCCCCCAACAACTAGCGCTTGTCGTAAAAGGCGACTAAGGGGACAAATCAGATCTAGGCAATATAACACCCAAGTGAGCCTAGCGACACATATACTACCTTAAAAACCCTCCCACAAGTGTGCATGCGAGTCCATGGGTTGACACGACTGGAGATCACCGGTGTCATAGAAGAAAGGTCAAACAATACTAAAACAGGAGCATGCACGTCTCAAACAACAAACACCATCGCAATATGGTAACATTGCAAAACTGTATCATTATGGTAATACTTGCAAAAAGGAAAGGCATTACCCCGCCAGTCACTACCACTGCTGTGAATGGTACTGATCCTGGACCGAGCAGAAATGTTCGGGTCAGAGCTATACGGATTCCGGGGGCTAGCAAAATAATGAAACAGTTTCGTCGAAATTTGAGGGTCGCGAGTTGGAACGTTGGATGCATGACCGGTCGAAGTTACGAGTTGGAAGAGATGATGAATAGAAGGCGGGTGGATATCTTGTGTGTCCAAGAGACGAATTGGAAAAACACCGGAAATCCGGCGCGTTTCTTGGACGTTAGGACAAAAGATTACAAGATGTTCTACTACGGAACGGAAAAGTCTAAGAACGGAATCGGTATCATCCTTGCGGCAGAGCTTCTTGGTAACGTCTTGACCATTTCGAAGTCCAGCGACCGTTTGATGTCTCTCAAACTAGTAATACAAGGAGAGGAGTGGAATACCACCTTGATCAAAAAGTTCCCGGAATAAAACCCGTGTGGCGCTCCCATCGTTCCGATTTGAGTTCTGTTTTCTTTGTTAAGTTGGTATATCTGTTGTTGATATTCCCTCTAAATCTTAGCGTCATAGCTTAGTTACGTAGCCAAGAGTACATCTATCTCTGTGTGTGTTGGCGATTTTTTACAATTTTAGAAATGGATTTCAATTTGCAACAACGAACTTGTATTAAATTTTGCGTAAAAAACGGATTTAATGGTGCGCGAACGTTGGAAATGTTGGAAAAGTGTTTCGGCAACGATTATCTAAAGAAAACGGTCGTTTACCAGTGGCAATCGAAGATGATGAACGCAGTGGCAGACCATCGACATCGAAAACCGACGAAAACATTGATAAAGTAAAAGAAATGTTGGTCAATAACCGCAAATTAACCATCAGAGAGATAGCGGAGGACTTGAACATTGCCTATGGATCCGTCCAAGACATTTTGGTTAATGATTTGGGTTTCCGTCGTGTAGCAGCAAAGTTGGTGCCAAAAGACCTTAATTTCACACAAAAAAGACCGTGAAGAAAAGAGGCCGTGTTGTGCCATCATTATTCGCAATTTTTTGACGAGAAATTCAACAAATACCATCCAACAGCCACCGAATTCACCTGATTTGGCTCCCTGTGACTTCTTTCTGTTCAATCGAGTTAAAAAACCATTACGGGGAACGCGTTTCAGAAGCCGAGAGGAAGTAATGGCAAAATCGCAGGAAGCACTGATGGACATACCGAAAACCGAATATAAAAAATGTTTCAAAGATTGGATCAAGCGCTGGCATAAGTGTGTTGCAGTCGATGGGGACTACTTTGAAGGGGCAATGTAGACTTAGATGAATAAACTTGTATTTTTAATTTTCTAAATAAATTCCGGGAACTTTTTGATCAAGGTAGTATTGTCAGTGCCTATGCTCCCCAAAATGGGTGCAATCAGGGGGATAAAGATGCATTTTGCGTAGATTTCCACAATATATTGTACTTGACAAGATCCCAAAGGAAGAGTTTCTGTTTGTTGGAGGAGATTTGAATGGACATGTCGGGAAGTCAAACAAAGACTATGAAGACTGCCATGGAGGACTAGGATATGGCACCAGGAAGCTTCCTAAGCACCCTAGACATCCTAAGCATGTGCAAATCACACAGTCTTATCGCTTTAAATACCATGTTCATCAAACAAAGCCGACACCTGATCACTTACAGCAGTGGTGGAGATGAAACTCAGATTGACTACCTTTGGTAGCCAGTTTCATGAAGCCTCGGGTAAAAGATTGCAAAGTGATCCTGGGAGAGGCAATCGCTCGGCAGCACCGTCTTCTGCTAACAGAAATTTTTATGAAAACACCGAAGAAAAGCAAACAAACAAGGGTCTCTGAGAAAATCAAGTGCTACAATCTGGACAAGGAAAAAGGTGAGGCTTTTGTTTCGTAATGAAAAATTACCTCTCACACCATCAACGGAGCTGAGGATGAAGAGTGCAGAGCACAAAATATATGGGATTCCCTACAGCGAACTTGCTTAAAGAAGGCCAAATCACTGCTAGCAGCTTCAAAAGACCACCATCAACACACCAAAGAAACATGGTGGTGGAGTGATGAAGCTAAGAAGGTGATAAATGAGAAGAAAGCGGCTTTCAAAGCTTGGTCAAAGTGCCCCTCTAATAATAGTGACGAAAAAGCTCGCCTGGAAATGGAATACAGATGTTGCAAGAAAAAAGCGAAGAAAAAGTGCACCCAGCTTCAAGCAGAGAGTACGGAGGGCCTGTATCGGGAGCTGGAGAAAATATCTTCCCCGGTTGCTGATGCAAACCAGGCTATCCAGGAGCTGCGAAGACACAATATGAACAAGAGCGCAACCATCTTCAAAATAGCCGCCCAAAGAAGGAGGAATGCTCAGGAGATTCGTTCGCCAAAGTTCATTAACAATGCTCATGGCAACCTTCTCGTGGATAACGACCAAATTCTGCAGAGGTGGCGGCAGTATTGTGAAGAACTTTTAAATGAACAGTTTCCCCGGCTATACTTTCCAAGAGCCAACCCTAACTCTGAAGAAATACCCGACATTACAGTCGAAGAAGTTAGTGAGGCGGTCAAATACTCCAAAAAACGAAAAGCGGTTGGGCCAGACGAGATGCCCTCTGAGTTCTGAAAAAAGATGGGAGACATCGGGTTCAGATGGCTCAGAATTCTCATCTAGAAATTTGTGAGAGGTGACCCAATGCCGAATCAATGGAGGGAAAGTTACCTTTCAAGTTTATTATCAAAAACGTGAAACTGTGATAACTACCGTTCGATCAAGCTGATGTCACACACCATGAAGATCGTTGAGCGGCTATTAGGTGGCCGACAGCGAAAATAATACGGCTATCTGATGATCAGTGCGGATTTGTCTCGGGTAAATCAACCACAGATGCAATCCAAAGTATAAGGATCATAATGGAAAAAAAATCCTGATTCCTTAAGGGATTTACATATTGTATTGGTAGACTTTGAAAAGGCATTCGACAGACAACCACGAGATCTGATATGGGTGGCGCTAAGACATCGAGGGGTTCCAGAAACCTATGTACAGATGATCATGGACATGTACGAAGGAGCAAAGACAAGAGTAAGATGTCCCGCTGGAGTAACCGAAGAGTTCCCAATCAAAGGGGTGTACCAGGGAAGCGTCTTAAGTCATTTGCTCTTTATTACAGTCCTTGATTATCTGCTTGAAGGTAAAGTGATGAACCCCAAGGTACATCAGTTATTCTTTGCTGACGATGGAGCCATCATAAGTGAGGATCCTACATCCCTGCAACGAGCACTTGATGTTTGTGTGGACGTTCTGGAGGGAAATGGGTATCGTATTAGTTCAAAAAAGACAGAGTACTTGTGCTGCCCGTTCTCTGATTCACTCAGGCCTATTCCAAACATTTATTTGAATGGAACAGTGCTTCCCAAGTGCGAAAAGTTCAAATATCTGGGATCTAAGATCAATAGCAAAACAACTTGTGATGACGACATCATTCATCGCGTTAGCGTTAGGTGGATGAAGTGGCGAGAAAATTCCGCTATCTTCTGTGACAGAAAAATGTCACCTAAGTTGAAGGGAAGGCTCTACACCGCAGTTGTGCATCCAGCGCTCACATACGGTTCACAATGTTGGACGATGTACAAAACGTATGAGAGTAAATTAACAGCAGCTGAGACGAAGATGCTTCGCATAACAGCAGGAGTGACAAAGCTTGATCGAATAAGAAGTTCGAAGATCCGTGGAAGCTTTCACATCAATGAAACCATCGTACAAAAAATAGAGTGCGACCGGCTCAGCTGGCGATGTAGGAAAGGCAGACCTATAAACGCCTGGATCAGACAAATGTGACGACATCGGCATTTCCTTGGCCTCAGTAACCGAGTGATCCAAAATCGGCAGGCCTGCCGATATTTTCTGAGGTCAAATAAGCGAACCCCACAGGCGGATCAGTAGAAATGCGGTGAAGTGGGAGGGTTATGATTCTTATTTTCGGATCATAACCTCGCTGATAAAAGGAAGAAGAATCTCTTATAAAACATTCCATTTGTTTACCCCTTATTCTCGATTTAAGGTTTTTTGTTTTTTTTTTTCTTAAATTTTACTCTTATCAAATGCCTGGTATAGTTTATAATTCTTTAATTCATTTATAAACTAAGAAAATACCAACACCGCCGCGCTTTTGCTTGTTGCTATTTTTCACGAGATCGCTCGGAGTAGAGGTTATCTGTATAATTGTTCTCCTATATTAGGCTGATGTGACAATTTTCTTACACATCCTATAACTTGCCTTTTCTTAAGCAATTATGTATAAACGTTGAAGTTATTTCTAATTTTAAGCCTACTTTGTTGATGCGGTGTATATTTGTCCAAAATTATATTTATTTTTTTTTATTATTTTTACGTTTTTCAGAAAATGGGTTGCTATATACGACTGCGTGGACTACCCTGGTCAGTAACTCATCAGGAAATTTTAGATTTTCTTAAAAATGTCAACGTTGTAAACGGTACGAAGGGCATTCATATGGTACTAAGTCGTTGGGATGGAAAAAATACTGGAGAAGCTTTTGTCGAACTTGCAAGCGGATACGATGAAAAGGAGGCATTTAAGCTAAATAAAAATACTCTTGGACATCGCTATATCGAAAGTAATTTGCTTAAAGTTAAATTATTTAAACCAGTTTAAATTAATAGGGTGTAAATTAAAAAAAAATATATATTTCTTTACAGTTTTCTCAGCAACGAACGAAGAAGCACAACATGCACTCAAAAACCCAGGCTCCGTTTCTTCAAACGTAGTTAAATTACGTGGACTCCCGTATGCTATTACGGAAGAAATGATTGAGGATTTTTTTAATGGTAAGTATATCCTTAATAATTATTAAATTCATTTATAAAACGCTTGGTAAATCAAGGAAATTTACCGAAATCAGTAAATTTTTGCAAATTTGTTCACTCTATCGCACACAAAAACGCGTACATAAAGGGGCCAATTTGAGAATGAACTGTCCGTTATCTCCATGGCAACTACAGTAATGTGTGCCCAAACCTACCATTAATTTGAAACGAAATCTACACTTCATTCAAACAGTTCGCAGAAAAAAAAAAGGCTTAAAAACCCTTATAAGCCGCAATCAAGTGGTTTTCAAACCAATACGTATATGTAGTTCCAAAGCATTATCATCACGGAATCATGTGTTTATTTTATCACTCGACTTTGCAAAAGCATTAGACAAAATAGGCGTGCATCTTGTACTAACCAAACTCCAAAATTGGGGAGTTGGCTCCAAAATAATTGGATTCATAAAAACACTTTTAACTAAGAAAAGATTCAGTGTTAGAACCAAAAACTGTTTTTCCGAAACTTTTCCGCTATATAACAATCGTGTTATCGCGTAATGCAATATAATGGCTGAAATAGGATCGACTTTCTGAAAAAGAAGATAAAAAGCTCTCGAGCTGAGCTTTCAACTGAAATGTCAAATTTATGTGTTGAAAATGACTATACTCTGTCCAACATAAATTGGCAGTACACGTCTTATGGGGAAGCTTTTCCAAAATCAGTAGCGTGCCATATTTTTGCACGATACTAAATTGAAAGAAACCCCCCCAAAAAAGAGTTTACCCGCCAATGAATTACCAATTGCATCTGACGTAGATTAATATGTGCTATTCAGCGCACATCTGAGTGTGCATTGATTGGCTGTGGCCTGCGGCTGCTGCTATTCAACCCCCCTTAAATTGATGTGCATTCAGAGTTACCAGTGTCCGTTTGGTATCTCGTTCAGTTTTTTTTTCCTTGGGTTTCTGTTGATGAGCTTTTGGTTTTAGAGCTTTGAAAAAAGTTCTTAATGATAAGTGTTATCGTGGAGATCTTGTTTTGATCTTTTGCATTTCTTTCAATGTGTGGAAAATACGTTAAAATACAGTTACAAAATTGTAAGCTGCTTTCTTTAAAGAAAAAGTTTGTTTGCGTAGGTTTTCGTAGCGCGCGGTGAGTTTTTTTTATGTTAAGTGTATTTTTCTAAATTTGGACTGTGATACTAATGTGAAGTTAAGTGGTTTTATGTATATGTTTTAAAAGGTGTTTTTTTTTCAGTTTCGTGCGCCTTTTATCTTACTTCTTGGTGGTGTGGAAAAAGATAAATTTGTTTTATTTTTTATAAATAAAACAAATTAAATGAAAATTTCAATCTAAAAAAAAGGACGGTAACCCTACATAATATTCTTTCAGATTTTTGCTAATTTGAAATGCTTACTACGGAAACCCTGTAAGAGCTTTTGTTAGAATAGCACCTTACGGAAAACAAAAGAGTGCGAATGAGAGACAAACATCCCTATCTTCCCTGTACTGCCAATATATGTTGGACAGAGTATAGAAGCTTGCTATTGCGCAGTTCTTCCTATTTTGGCGAGGTTATGATCCGAAAACAAGGGATCAAGGGAAATAATGTAAGATTTTACAGTGTGGATGAAAGCTATGCTATGCATTTATGCATTTTGCACGTTTAGGCAATTAGTTACAAAATGAAGGACAACTGAAATTCGCGGATTGTCGCGACCAGATAAAAAGCGGTGAATATTCGCTCGTTCGCAGGTCGCTGAGCTGTGAATGGGCCTTAAGTGGATTAAGTTTCACTACTCACCAAAATAAGAAGAGTAGGCCAAATTGTTACTATATGTATATGAAAACTGAGTTACTGGACATTGGGTGGTATTAATAAAAATTTGCAATTGCTCGAAGATAAGTTTCGTAGCAAAGTAAATGCATATAGCAATTGCTCGAATCCGTATGAATACGACTTTACTACAGCAAGTTTGAATATTATAATAATAATTGTAGCAGTGTTTCTGGATTTCAAGAGAGCTTTTGAAACGGTGCACCGGGAAATTCAAAAAAAAAAATTGATTAGGTATGGAGTCAATGGCAATGAACTGGAATGGTTTGAGTCATATCTAAACGGCCGCACTCAACGCACAATAGTAAATGAAAGTATCGCGGATCCAATCGAAATTAAAATAGGAGTACCCAAGGCTCGGTATTGGTTGTTTTTCTATTCTTACTATATATAAATGATATTTACGCAGTAGTGAAATATAGCAAATTGTGTATGTTCGCGGACGATGCGCTCCTATTTGCCAGTGAAAGTAATTCAGAGGAATGTATCCAAAAAATAAACGAGGGCCGGGAATCGGTGAGCAAGTGGGTAAAAGTGAATAAGCTTATGTTAAACATAAGAAAGACAAATACATGTGCATGAACAGTGATCAGAGTGGATGTGTTATGGCGAAGACATAGAGCTTGTGAATGAATTTAAATATCTTGGTGTAATAATTGATGATCAGATGAATTTGAGAGCAAATATTGATTATATAATGTAAGAAAGTATCCAAGAAAATATATTTCCTACTGTTACAGCGATAAGAATATATAACGCGATGATAAGACCGCATTTCCAATATTGTTCAACAATACTTTATCTATCAACGGAAGGAAATTTAACAAGTCTACAAAAGCTCCAAAATAAAGCCATGAGGATAATTCTCAAGTGCGCAGGACTAACCCACACAAAGGATATGCTGGAAAGGCTTAAATGGCTAAGTATAAGGCAGCAAATCAACCTAAGCGTGTTAGTGTTCGTTTTTAAAATGAAAAACGAAATGCTCCCCAACTATTTTTTTTAACAATTTAAGGTATATACATAAGTGAAAGTCAGCTATATAGCCTTAGGGGTGGTCAAAATTTTCGATTAGAACTGAAATCATCCGCGCGTGCTCAGAATACTTTAATGTTCAAAGGTTTGAAACTGTTTAATTGTCTCCCGAATGAAATAAAGAACAAACAATTTGAAGAAATTGTGAAATTTTTTAAATTGGCGAATTGAATTATAATATAAAATTAAAATCAAGAAGCTAAATGGCATATACCTAGTCTAGCCATAACTACAGAAACACCGTGTATTATTCATTTGGGATAGCAAGTTCCCTTATTTTTTTTTACAGTAATTTGTGAAGTAGCTCCTCTAAAAGCCAACATTTTAAAGTATCAACATGGAATGGGCTGATAAAGAAAATAGGACTGCAGTAATTGGGTTGCGCAAATGTGGACTGGATGAGAAGTCAATTTCAAAAACTTTGCTGCCGCTACAAATTAGCCGTGTTTTTGTTGATCAAACCATTAAAAGATTCGCAGAAACCGAAGGAATTAAGGACCGTCAAGGATCAGGGCGTCGGCGTTCAGTTCTTCTGCTTACAGTGGCATTGGACAAAAATAGAGAGCGGAAATAAAAAAAACTGCTATCACAGTACGCGAAGAAAAAGTACCGAAAAATTTTGTGTACCGATGAGAAAATTTTTACTGTTGAAGAAAAATTCAACAAACAACATTATAAAGTCTACGCGCAGAAGTCTAAATAAGCTTCACAAATGATTCCCAGAGTTCAGAGAGGTCACCATCCGGCGTACGTAATAGGTGGGGTGTCCCTTATGATGGGGTTACTGAGCTGCATTTTTGCGAAAAAGGCATCAAAACTTCGGCAAAAGTGTACAAGAATACCATTTAAGAGACCGTGGTGAAATCATTAAACCATTCTCTTTTCGAAAATAAGCCGTGGTCATTTCAGCAGGACACTGCCCCTCGTCACAAGGCCAAGACCACTCAAAAATGGTTAGAAGAGAATGCTCCTGACTTTATAATAGCCGTAGATTGGCCATCATCTAGTCCAAATTTGAAGCCTCTGGATTATGAGTTGTGGTCAACTTTGGGGGGTATGGCCTGCTCTAAAAAAAAAACACCACCATTGAGTCGCTGAAGGCATCCCTTGTGAAAGCAGTGCAAAATTTACCATTGGAAAAGGTTCGTGCCGCCATTGACCGTTGGTCAGACCGATTAAGGGCCTGTGTTTATACGTTTTGTTTTTTATATAATATACCAAATACCATATACAAAAAAATTTGTTTTTTTAAATATTAATTTGTTTTCATTTTATTGCAATATCAAGTTGTTTCAGTATTTATGGCTAGACTAGGTATTGCCAAACTTACGAACCGATATCTTGCTAACGCGCGCGTAAGTGTGTCCCCTCGCGCGGTTGGGAAGGGAAGATGGCGGGGTTCGAAATATTCGAACTAAGCAATAGCGTGGCATTTGACATCAAACGGCATGTCAAAAACTATTTTTTTCATACGCGTGTATCTAGAAAAACCAAATAAAATAAAATGGAATCAACCTACGCTGATGCGGAATATCTGGATGGACATTTTTTCTCACTATTTGTGCTTTTGTTATGTGTTTTAGCTCAATAAGATGGCGACGATACAGCGACAGCTTCTACATCGACACCAAATAATCTTGGCTTATACATATTGCTTTTGTTCACGAACATTGTTTGCATTTGCAACCAAAATCAGCGAAAACGGTATAATATGCTGAACCGGTTCTTGGATTGTCGTATTTGTGCAAAGTAGATTGTGTTTTAGTCGGCACCCGTCTAAACCACACAGCATAGACCTATTACAAGTAGAGTGTGGGTGCTTTTCTAAGCAAACGTGGCACAGATTGTTTTGCCGAACTAAGTTCCACCTTTCTGAATGAGAAGCTTTCTGAAATGTATCACACACATTCACTAAATGCTTGCCTTGACACAGAAACCACTTCTTGGAAATTTTATTTGTGTGGGAGTTGTTTCGCATAACTGTAGAAGCTTCGGTGTGTGTGCACAGTTGCCCACTTCGTCTGTTTGCTCGCCTCTCGGAAGAATTGGTTAGTGGTAGAATTCCAACAGCGCAGGCGGCTTCTGCTATTTCGTATAGCCAATTCGCGAAATGACGTAAGGTAGCTATAATAGTTGCAAATTCTTCGAAAATATTGACTAATTCAGCAAAAGGTGAGGAATGAGTTTGTCGAGAAATTCCTTAACCCTTTAACTGCCAAGCCCGAGTATTCTCGGGTTTGAAGTTTAGCCTTTAATGCCAGACCCGAGAATTCTCGGGGTAAGATTTTTCTGTCTCAATGCCAACCACGAGAATTCTCGGGGTCAATTTTTTTTTGTATGGTGGCATTTTAAAGCAAAGTACACTTTGGACCATGGCAGCTAAAGGGTTAAGAAGAATGGGGTTGTTAAAATGGGCGGTCATGTTGGACGCCTCCATTCTCGCACACACATTGTTGATCGCCAATGCGTATTAAATCAGCGTTCTATCTTTTTCGGCCTTTGGAGGTGGCTGGCTTTTAGGCTTGGAATCATCGCGTAAAGAATATGTTCTGGTCGCCCAAACAGCATACGTTGGGAGTGGAAGGCGGTTCTTCACGTCATCCAAGGCTCGGCCACAAAGACATTTCTGCAACCTTATAAAATTGTTCGCGTCCGAGAAACCTGCAAGCAGAGTGTTTTGCTCAAAACACGAAATAAAAATAGGCCACTCTTCTGGGGAACCATTGAACAAGGGCAACTCTTTAGAAATTGTATGTCTGGTCGCTAATTGAGTGGCAGAGAGATCATGGATTTCCCTTACGGAGCTAAACGCAGTGTCATGGTGCACATTTGCGGGTTGGTGGTATGCCGTTTAAGCTTGTGGGGACGATGTCGCTCGTATTGCAGGTACCTGAGGTTGCGGGGGTATATATTGAGCTTGGTTGTGGGGTACAGTTTGCTTTTGGTTCGGCTGTGTATTTATCACAGCATTTGTTGCAGTGTCGGAATTTGTTTTCTCTACCCATTGGTTTATAAATTGGCTGCGATCTGTCAATGCCGACTTACCTGAGATATTTTCTTCTTCCTCGGAGTCAGCTGCGTCTGTCAAAATCGGATACTTCTTTTGTGGGTATATTTGGTAGCTTCTTTCCCGGAGCTGTTTTTCCTCTTCTAATTGTTGAATTCGGAGTTGCTTTTGACTTGAGGTCTTCGATATCGATGAGATCGTTGGACTTTGACCTTTGCGCTGAGGTCTGCGGTGAATTTTGTGCTGCTGCTTTTGCTAGAACCTGTGCTGAGACTTGCGTCGAGGTTTGATGTTCTTTTTCGGCACACATATCACAATGCCAACTTACTTCTGCCCCTGTTACGTCGACTTTGACACAGTCGTAGTGAAACCAGCCGTCACACTTGTCGTAAGCAACCATTTCAATTGTGTCAGCTTGCTGGCACAGTTTACAATGGCATTCTGATTTTTTTTTTTTTTTTTATTTTGTTTCTTCGGCGTCAATGTAGAATGTAGATGAATAACAATTTTTTAAGAATTGTTCGCACTAGTGTTTTAAAGTCAAGGGAGCAAATTCATAGTCAGCCTTTAAAATAAATAAATAAATATTTGGCGCAACAGCTCTGTAAGTGCCAGGGACTAGCTTCTCGCAAACACTCACACATGTTGAGTGCGTTATATTTTTCACACGAATGGAAGAGACCTACAGTTTAGTGCCGTATCCGAACGGCGATTTGAGAAGCTTTTTCGTGACAACAATACTCTCGGATGTTTGTCAGACGCTCGCGAGAGGTGGGACCGTGAAAAAAAAAAATAGTCAGCCTTTGATCGATTCCATTTAAAACCGGTTTTAAAGTTAAAACCATATTTTAAGTTTTGTTATTCATAAACACGTTTTTCCCATCCTCTAACTAAATGTTTTTTGATCAAACAAACCCAAACGTCAACATACTCACAGAAATCCAGTACATTCACATAAAAAAGTAATTTAATCTTAAAAAAATACATTTAAAAAAAAAGAAACGAAGGTAATTTCTGTGGTCACAAGGCATAGCAGCATAAGTATACATATGCCAAAATTAAAGTATTTTTTATTTTTAATATTTTTTATATAATCTTCTCTCGGGAAAGGTGAATCTATAACGCTGAAACAGTTGGTTGCGACATTCCATGTATGGCTCCTGAAAATACCAATGGATAGTAATTTGTGTAATTTGCTTATAAGTATTATACACTAGCGGTCACCCGGCGTGCGTTGCTGCCCCTAAAAACCAAATAAATTGGTTGAAAATTATCGGCGGTAGAGGGACACATACGCATTTTACCACTTAGTTTACCTTGCGCGAGCTGCTTCGACGTATTCGGATCACAGGTCGGTAAGGAATTTTCAATGTTGGTCAGGACATTGGAATAGAGATGGTGGCGGAGGAGCCCTTAATGGGCCAACGGCAGTGCTCATACTCCCGTCCGGCCCCTCGTCCTAGGGGAATAATTAAGGAACTGGCCCTCCAGGTTGGGGGTTGTGCCGTCGGGGTAACTTCCCTACCACGTAAAAGACTCATGGTTCCGAAACAACCAAAAGCCTCGGATAAGGATGACTCTTCTAATGACGACCCCAGCAAACGAAATAAGGACAACGACCTTCGGATCTGTACGTGGAATGTTCTGTCCCTTTACAGACCACGTGCAGCCGAACAACTAGCAGAGGCCCTAGACTGCTATAAAGCAGATATTACCGCCATCCAGGAAGTGCGATGGGATGGGCCGGGCAAAAAGAGGATGAAAAACTGTGACATCTACTACGGTGATTGCTACAGAGGCAACAGGCAACGCTTATTTTATTCGGATGCGGATTTGTCATACGCGGCAGACTTAGGCAAGAAGTCTTAAGCTAGGCTAACATAAGTCAAGGCTAAATTCGCTAACATAAGCCTAATATGTGTTCATGCCCCCACGGAAGAAAAGGATCCTGCCACCAAAGAGTGTTTCTACGAGCTCCTCGACAAAACATACGAGCAATGTCTTAAATACGATGTTAAAATCGTATTGGGCGATTTTAACGCCAATATAGGAACGGAGGACGTCTTTGGTAGGGCAGTCGGTAAGCAAGCCTACACGACACCACGTCTGATAACGGACTAAGGCTAATTGATTTCGCTGTGGAGCGAAATGTCACCATAGCAAGCACATGGTTTCCTCATCTCGATATTCATAAGCAGACATGGCGGTCCAATGATCATGTAACGATCAACCAAATTGATCATATTGCGATCGACGCAAGGCATGCCTCCAGTATTCTGGATGTTCGGACCTTCCGAGCGGTCAACATAGACTCGGATCATTACCTTGCCAAGGTACGAATGCGGAAATCCCAATCTGGGCAACAAAGAAGAATTGGAAGTGAGAAAATTTAACGTCGAAAAGCTACAATCGCAAGAGACAGCCAGACTCTTCGCTGAACGCGTATCCCGAAATCTCTCAATCACCCCTTTGCCGCCAGCATCAAGTACCGAAGACCAGTGGCAACGCTGCCAACATGCCATCAGAAACGCCGCGACTGATGTGTTGGGTCTCGCTCGCCCACCACCGCGAAACCCCTGGTTTGACGAAGAATGCCGGCGAGTGCATGCAGCAAAACAAGAGGCATACAAAGCGGCGCTGCAAAGGAAGACGAGAGCTGCTCGCGAGCTCTACGAGCAAAAGAGACGGGAAGAACATCGGCTTCTCCAAAAGAAGAAGAAAGAGCATGAGAAGCGAGCGTTTGAGAACATCGCGAGTCTATACTCCAGGAACAATGTACGGAAGTTTTACCAAAAGGTAAAAAGAACGTGTCAGAGAAGTAATACCCGTACAGAAACCTGTAGAGATGAAAATGGAAACCTCGTAGTAGAATCACAGTCGGTGCTGAGAATATGGAAAAACTACTTCTGCAGACTGTATAACGGCGACGAAGACCAACATCCCGCTGTCAGGCAGAATGAACCATTCAACATAGACGATGGTAGTCAAAATTTCCGTCCACCTGACCAAAACGAAGTGAGGATAGCAATATCCAATCTAAAATCGAGCAAGGCTGCTGGACCTGACGGCTTACTGGCCGAACTTTTCAAGGCAGCTGGGGATGAATTGGTAGAGTGCATACACCAACTCATCTCTAAGATTTGGTCAGAAGAGTGTGTGCCTGATGAATGGAATCTCAGCATCGTTTGCCCGATCCACAAGAAAGGAGACCCCCTCAACTGCGCCAAGTATAGAGGCATCAGTCTCCTCAACATCGCATACAAGATCTTTTCTGCGATATTGTGTGAACGCCTGAAACCTTTTATGAACAGCCTGATTGGACCCTATCAGTGCGGTTTCAGGCCAGGAAAGTCCACCATCGATCAAATCTTCACACTTCGGCTATCAAAACTATCAAAAAATGCGGCTTGGCTGAAGCAAACAAAGTTTACAAAGAACAGAAACCAATATCCACTTCTACCTTTTCATACACCGCAGTTGCAAAAAAAGCAACGCAAGCACAATAAAAAAAAAAAAAAAACACTTGTTATAAGTGACACCACAGCACCCCCTCCACTTCCAATTAATATTCCCGTATCAAATTAACCAAGTCCCCCACAAAACAGCAACCTAACTGTACATAATTCTTCAGAAGCCAACACCACTCAAACTCCAAATTCACTCAATGCAGTACCACCAACAACATTAAGCCCACATAAGAACAATATAACTCATCCTATCAATGAGCATATTGACATAAAACCAACTTCTAGTACTCGTACTATCAGCACAAAGCAACCGCTAAATAACAAGTCGAACGCACAATGATGTGTTATAAACAACTCTCACACAATCCACTACAATCCATTCACCGCTGTCCAACAGCAACAAGCAAACAGACAAATTATTGAATTCACCACTTCAAAACATTATCCCCCCCAACTTCAAACCCCTCACCATTATCAACCGTCACACAATCTCTTATAAACTCCAATGAATACTTCTTAAAATTATTAGAAATGGATGATGATAGTAACTAACCAGAATATTGGCAATTATGACACTGACTGTCGTTCGAATGCTGAACTCAAACGATTCAGCTTTGGAGCGGCAGAGTCACACATCTCACCCCTCTATTTCTACAATCCCTGATTTTGCGCAATATACTACCGAAGTCTCCTACTTCCAATAAACAACTTCTCAAGGTTCTCCAATGGAATCTCAAAGGTTATTTTAATACATGATAATATTCATAACCTTCATGAGCTTCAATTATTAATAAAGGACCATAACCCATCAATTATATCCCTACAAGAAAACCACCTTCAAGCCAACTTTACTCCAAATCCTCGTAAACATTACGTTGCATACTTCCATAACTTAATTACAAACAATTCAGCCAAGCAAGGAACCGGTTTACTGATCCACAAAACTGTGCCGCATAGACCGTTAGTAATAAATTCCAATATTTCCGCAGTTGCGGTTGAAATTTCTCTTAAATACAAGTTTACCGTCGTATCTCCTATCTTTATATCCACCCCTCTCAACAATTTGCTGCTTCTTACTTACTTACTTAGATCCTTTAACCCCTCGGGGGGCATAGGGCGTCAACCACGCCTGCGCGCCATCGTGTTCGAAGTTCTGCAACACGTTTGAGCTGCGTCCAACTCATTCCTAAAGAGCTCGATTCCTCCTCAACTGTTCTGCGCCACGTTTGCCTAGGGCGTCCCGCTATTCTGCCTGCCTGGGTGAGCGGATTCCACTGCATGGCGTATTTCGCAATGGAGTTGTCTTCGCGCCGTAGGGTGTGTCCAATCCATTGCCACTTTCTTCTTCGTATAGTAATGCTTATAGGTTCTTGGCCCGTTCTCAGATAAAGCTGTTCGTTAGAGATGCGGTTCGGCCAAAAAATCCTCAAGATGATTCTTAAGCATTTGTTTACAAAGACTTGCAGCTTCCGTGTGTTAATGGTGTCCACCTTCCAAGTACTGCACCCATAAAGCAGCACTGATTCTACGTTGGAGCGGAACAGTCGCAGCTTGGTTCTTAAGCTGATAACATTGCTTCTCCAGATTTTAGATAGCATTCCGAACGCAGCTTTAGCCTTCCCGATTCTGCTGCACACATCCAGTTCGGTGCCACCGCGATTAGCCGAGACCACACTTCCCAAATAAAGAAAGTTATCAACTTTCTCGACTTCCTGTCCGGCAATGTTAAGTTGAGCGCGGTTGTTAGAAGAAGTGCTCAGGGCTTTTGTTTTGGCTGTGTTAACTTTTAGCCCCACTTTGTTTGCCTCAGCTTCTAGATTTTGGCCCATCAGATGAAGATCCATTATCCGATGTGAAAGTAGACAAACATCGTCAGCGTAATCTAGGTGTTTAAGGTAAGATGTCATAGTCCAACGAATTCCATAGTTGCCTTCCGTCAATGCTGCACGGAGTACATCGCTGATAACCACCAAAAACAATAGTGGTGACAGTATGCACCCTTGACGTACTCCACTTTGGACTTCAAAATCCTCCGACACCTTACCATTGTGCACGACGTGACACTTACCGCCCTCGTATGTAGCCTTGATAATAGCTATAAGTTTTTCTGGGATGCCTCTCCTGCGCAAGGCCAACCAGATAGCATCTCGATTCAATCTGTCGAAAGCTTTCTCGAAGTCGATAAACATTAAATGTAGCGGAGACCTATACTCAACGCATTGCTCGATAATGATCCGTAAGGTGTTTATGTGGTCAATGCAGGAGGATCCAGCGCGAAAGCCTGCCTGTTCGACATCGAGAGTTGAATCTAAATGTTCTTTAATTCGTTCTAGAATTATTTTAGCTATTATTTTAGACACGGCTGGAAGAACGCATATACCTCTCCAGTTACCGCAATCCATCAAGTTTCCCTTCTTTGGAAGTTTAATGATCATCCCCCTTTTCCACTCCTGTGGAAATTGTTCACTATCCCAAGCTCTCCGTATTAGGGGATGCAGCAAATCTGCCGATGTATTTGGCGCCGCTTGAAATAGCTCGGCAGGGATGCCATCAATACCCACCGCCTTGTTCTTCTTGAGGGACTTGATTGCTGTTATTATCTCGGTTTTACTGGGAGGTGCGGTGCGAATTCGGGAATTTGTTGCTTCGAACTGCTCATTCGAATTCGAGATCATACCGCCATCGTCTATGTGATTTAGCACTGTAGCAAAATGTTCTCTCCATCTAGTGAGCTGATCCTCATCCGAAATCAGAAGGTTACCGTCTAGACTCTTCACTGGATGTTGTTTGGAGTTTCGACCACCGATGAGCTCCTTAGTGATACTATACACAGTCCTACTGTCGCACCTACTCGCTGCTTCTTCAGCCCTTGAGGCCAGTGAGTTGATATATTGACGTTTGTCACGTCTCACACTACGCTGCACTTCTTTCTTCTTCGCACGGTATTGGGCTTCAAGCTCGGTTCTCTCTACTGCTGAGGCCGCTGCAATCCGAGCCTTGATTGCTGTACGCTCATCGATCCGTCTCCAGGTGTCTGTAGAAAGCCATGTGCGGTGGTGTTTCTGCTTTTTACCGACATACGTGCGTGCCCCAGTTGCTGCTTCGGATATCTACAATATAGTCAGCTCAATCCACATTTGAACCCTGTTAAAAAGGCAATATCAATGCACGTTCCAAAGACATCGCGATGTAGGGAAGGCAGGCCTATAAGCACCTGGATCAGACAAATGCGACGACATCGGCATTTCATTGGCCTCAGTAACTGAGTGATCCAAAATCGGCAAGCCTGCCGATATTTTCTGAGGTTAAATAGGTGAACCCTACAGGCGGATCAGTGAAATGCAGTGAAGTGAGAGGGTTATGATCCCTTATTTTCGGATCATAACCTCACTGAAAAGGAAGAAGAAGTCAGCTTAATCCACACACCCATATTATTAACAGGTGATTTTAACGCCTGGAATCTACTCGGGGGTTCACCTGTGTGTAATAACAGAGGCAAGGAAATCGAACAATTTTTAACTAACTCAAATCGGTTATCAAGGACGGTAGCCCAACACACTTTTCAACGCACAACATATTCCCACATCTAGACTTTATAATCATATCCCCCCAGTTAATATCTCACGCCTCATAAGTGAAAACCTCCATGGTAGTGATCAATTCCCAATACTAACAACTATCTGCATCGGGAATAACTTCCATCTCTGGGATATCTACCAACGCAATATAGCGTTATTTTTTAACAATAAACAACAAAGTTCAAACGTAAACAAAGAAGCCGCTACAATAACTTAAGCTTTTCGTTTTGCTGCTAATCTTTTCATCCCCCAATAAAAAAAAACATTCCGCATAAATCAGTTGTCCCCTGGTGGAATTTCGAAATAAACACACTGCGAAAAAAGGAACAAAACCTTTGGAAGTTATTTAAAAAATACCCTACTTAAGCCAACGTTGTTAATTACCGCAAAGCAAATACATTATTTCGGAAAAAAGCTAAAATCTTAAAAAATAAAGCTTTCAAAAATTTACATCCAAGATAAACCCAGACTCCACCAGTAGGCGAATGTGGAATGATATTAAAACATTAACAGGAAATTACACCCCTTACCTAATCAAAACCATGTGCATTGACTCTGGAACTATCACCGACTCACATAAAATTTGTGAGCATCTTGCTAAAACCTGGTCTGACTACTCCAACGACTTCCTCCTGACTTCCTTGAAGTCAAACTTTCCGCAATAAATAGCACTCCCCCATAAATGCTATTATCTCTTTGGCAAAATTCATCGAAAAATCGATAAATGAGCTAGAGTTAGATAGCTGCTTAGATTCGGTGAAAGGAAAAACTCATGGCTACGACCGGGTCTCTTACCCAATGTTAAGAAACCTTCCATTGATAGCAAAACCAATAATCTTAAATCTGATCTTTGAGCAAGGTACATCTCCACAAATATGGAAAATTGTGACCACGCTCTCGATCACAAAACCTAAGAAACAACGAACAGATACGCAGGGTTACAGACCTATATCCTTGTTACCATGCTTAAGTAAAGTATTGGGAAAAAATTATATCCAGGAGACTTCTTTGGTACGTAGAAAAAAGCAATCTCATAAATCCAAACCAAGTGACGTTCAAACATGGACGAAGCACTATCGATTGCTTACTCCACACAGATGAATACGTTGCATCTGCACTCTCTGCAAAAAACCATGTCTCAGTCCTTTCATTGGATTTCGAGAAAGCCTTTGACCGCATCGGCATTCATGTAGTCCTAAATAAACTAACATAAGTGGAGAATCGGACCTAAAATGTATTCTTATATAAAAGCTTACTTAACCAATAGAAAATTTAGGGTCAAAGCAAATACTGCTACTCCAATGTACGCAATCTAAATAACGGCATTCGCCTAGGTTCACCATTATCAGTGACACTGTTTATCATAGCATACAATGACAAGCGAAATTATTGCTGAAACTAGCCAAATTAATCATTATTAATGCTTTAAATATTCTAGGAATATAATTTGATGATAAGTTTAACTTTAAGAAACATTTTTTAGATTTAAAAAAATAAACTAGCTACCAGACTTAATATTATTAGATTCTTAGCTTTTACAAATAGATTAGTTCACACTAACACCCTAGTCCACGTAACAAATACAATCCTTTTATCGAAAATCAACTACGGCTTGGCAATCTACGAAAAATGCTGAAATTCAACTCTGCAACTCATTAAACCCACCTACCATGCTGCTATCCGATCTAGCTTACATGCATTAAGAACTACTCCCATAGTAAATATCCTTGCTGAGTCTGGACTACCATCTATCGAGAATCGTCGAGATATTCTTATATCCCACCTTGCTCCGAAAAATCTGCGAATCTAAAAAAATCCCCTATAATTGATGACGGCAAAAAAATCATAAAACGGAACAAAACACCTAAATGCACTTCGAATGCATATAACGCACTAGACTAGTGAAAAAGCAGGTCTACACCCTGTACTTAAAACACCAGTCAAGGAAACCTACCCGCCCTGGCTGCTTTTACTTGAAGCCATTAACATAAGGCTATCCAAATTAAAAAAGGACCCAACCTAAAGAAACATATATCCAACTATTTCAAGAAATATTGCTACAGGAATAACTCGTGGGAGTAATATACACAGACGGGTCTAAAAGCGAGAATTGCACTGGATTTGCAGTCGTTGTCTCAAATGGCGTTCTTTCCGCCGATAAACTACCAGACTTCTTCTCAAAATTCTCTGCAGAAGCTCTAGCAATTCACAAAGCAACGGAAGCTGCAAAAACCTCTCGAAGAAAAACCTTAATTTGAACCGATAGTCTTTCTACGGTTAATGCAATCCGAAACATCAACAACCGTACCACAATCATTACAAAAATTCGAAACATCATTCGCAATTCACCGAATCTAGTCTGGATCCCACGTCGTTCGGGCATCCACGGGAATGACCTAGCAGATAGCGCAGCTCCAGATATCACCACACAATCAAACATCTCACTGCACTTGGATGGTAGGTGCAGACTTAACGAAACGATTAAATGCACACTGGTATCTGGAAAAGAGAAGAACTTGGAGCCAATACACCCACTACTACTCCAGGATCAATCCAACTGGCGAATCCTCCTCCTACCCAACAAACGCTTCAGTCAAAATGAACAGGTGTTTCTTGAGACTGAGACTTGGGCATACACAAATGACGCACAAACATCTCCTCACGAAAGACAACCCCCCTGATTGCCATCTACGCCAACTGGATGCGGTTCTGTCAACCAAACATTTTGTACTCGACTGCCCAACAGTTAATCAATATCCCAATGAATTATTTAACAAAAAACCTATACTTGACTATTATATTTAAGATAATAACTAAGTTGATTCTAGCCGATAGCCCTGGTAGCTAGTGCTGTATCCTATAGGTTAAGATAAATTAATTTATGTTTTAATAAACAATAATAATAAAATCTTCGAAAATTTGGAAACCACGATCCTCCGGAAACTTTACTTTTTTTTATGTGTGGGCACGCCCAAAATGGCGTGTAGGCGCTGCGACCAAATAGATCTATTGTGGCAGATGCCACTTTTTAGGCCAGCAGTACTTCCAATCTCCTTATGAAAGCTATAGTAACGGCTGCGGAGGAGTTCCTTAAGTCCATTTGAGATATGATCTCTTTAAGAAAAAGACTTCTCCTAATTCTACACGGAGCTACGCACTCACATAGTATGTGTTCTGCGGTTTCGTCCTCTTGAAGGCAGAGGCGGCAGGTGATATCCTCCGTAATTCTCATTTTGTTAAGGTGGTAAAGTAGTTGACAGTGACCGGTAAGGAAGCTCACAAGCCTTCTTATGGCGTTTCTACCATATTTTAGGATAAAAAAAAAATAAAAAATATGTATTTGGCGCAACAGCTCTTAAAGTGCCAGGGCCTAGCTTCTCGCAACCACTTATGTTGTGTGCGTTATATTTCTCACACGAATGGTAGGGACTTACAGTTTAGTGCCGTATCCGAACGGCGATTTGAGAAGCTTTTTCGTGACAACAATACTCTCGGATGTTTGTCAGACGCTCGCGAGCGGTGGGACCGTGAAAAAATGTTAGGATATCAACTCCCTTTTTTGGAAGGGTTGGACAGCTCTTTTAGCTTGTCTAAGACCTTGGGAGTTATTCCAGTGGGAGACGCACATGTTGCGTTCCCAGATGTTTAGGGTCAGTTTAAAGGCACAATCAGATATTCCGCAGAAAGGTTCAGGTCCAGTGAACAACTGAAAAGAGCCTTTCCTAGCTACCAGGTCTGCAGGTTCATTGCCGTCAACGCCTACATGACCCGGTACCCACCACAATTTTACTTTATTTTATCGGGCCAAATTTTGTAAACTGTCCAAGCAGCTGATCAAGTGGGAGATCAGTGTATTAAGCGCCGTTTGGCTGTCGGTGAGTATGTGGATAGAGGCACCTTTGGTGCTTGAGTTCAAGTTAATGTTAGCACAAGTCTCAATTTCGAAATTTTATAATTGGGTCCATAGACACCGGCGTCAACTCCTGAATCCATTTTTGATCCATCGGTATACCACACGATTCCTTTTGGTCCGTCATTATTCCATATATCACGGCTTGGCATCTCAATTTCAAATCTTCTACCAAAGTAGAGTAATTTGGGTGTAAATTCGGAAACCGTGCTGAGCTATGTGTAGCTCGGGGAAGTCGGATAATAGATCCATGAGATCCACATGATCCCATGTACTACGACTTTGAAAAAAAAAAAACAACATTTAAATAACTTCCTTCATTAATGAATGCTTTAAAAGCAATTTTTATTTACTTAAAATGATGTGTGACTCATTTTAAATTTAAAATGGCTTTCTTTGTTTAATATGGACTTTATGGCAACTATGAATAGCAAAAAATCGTTACTTACTTAGGTGGCGCTACAGTTCGGGATGAACCTGGGCCTTAACCAACAAGCCTCTCCATTTAGCTCGGTCTTTAGCTAATTGTCTGAAATTGCGCACTCCAAGTTGGTCGAGGTCCCCTTGAACTTGTGCGCGCCACCTACGGCGATGATTCCCTCTACTGCGTCGTCCCTCGGGGTTAGATCCGAAGACTGCAGGTCGGCGCGTTGGTGTCCATTCGCTCTACATGTCCTAGCCATCTCAGACGTCCAGTACGCAATTTTTTGACTAGGTCGATGTCGCTGTACAGCTCGTATAGTTCGTGATTGAATCTTCTCCTCCAAAACCCGTCAACGCAAACGGGACCGAAAATCTTACGAAGAATTTTTCTCGAAGCGACCAAGGATATCTTCATCCTCTTTTAATAAAGTCCATGTTTCAGCGCCGTAAAGCAGGACTGGGATGATCAAGGTCTTATACAGAGTCTCCTTAGTTGTTCGAGATAGGGCTTTACTGTTGAATTGCCTTATAAACCCAAAAAACAGCGATGGGCAAGAGTTATTCTTCGATTGGTTTCTGCGCTGATCTTGTTTTTCGACTTTATAGCAGAGCCAAGGTAGACAAAGTCCCTTACTGCCTCGAAGTTATAGCTGATCACTGTGAAGTTATATCCAATTCGTCCCTTCTTGTTGACAGCATATACTTGGTTTTGTCCTCGTTTATCGCTAAACCCGTTTTGGTCGCTTCCGCCTTAATGCTTGCAAACGCACCGGTGACAGCCCGGTGCAAAAACCGGTTTTAACTTAACTAGATGATTAAAAAATTTTAAAATGGGTTTTATCTGACTATGAATTTGCGCCAAGTATTTTTGCTGTGGCTTAAAAAATGCTGCAAACTTTATTCCATAGTTACATATACATTAACATATATAAAATAATTCTTTATCTTAGTGGGCAAAGGATAAATAAATAAATAAAATAAATATTTGGCGCAACAGCTCTTTTAGTGGGCGAACCCCACAGGCGGATCAGTAGAAATCCGGTGAAGTGGGAGGGTTGTGATCCCTTGTTTTCGGATCATAACCTCGCTGATAAAAGGAAGAAGAAGAAGAAGCTCTTTAAGTGTCAGGGCCTAGCTTCTCGCAACCAATGGCAATGGGGTGGGTGGCAATGGTGTAGTGGTAACGTCGTCAATTGCCACGCTAATGGTTCATGGTTCAAATCCTGATGTCAGCAAGCATTTATTTATACTTACTTACTTAGATGGCGCTACAGTCCGGGGTGGACCTGGGCCTCAACCAACAAACCTCTCCAGCCAGCTGCCTCCAGTTGCGCACGCCAAGTTGGTTGAGGTCCCCCTCCACTTGTTTGCGCCACCTACCGCGAGGTCGTCCTCTACTGCGCCGTCCGTCCGGGTTGGATTCGAAGACTTTCTTAGCGGGAAGGTTGGGCTCCATCCGCTCTAAATGACCCAGCCATCTTAGTCGCTGTATGTCAACTCTTCTGGCTAAGTCGATGTCCTTGTACAGGCCGTATAGTTCGGCATTGTACCTTCTCCTCCACTCAGAATGTGATCGCAATGTGATCGATTTGGTTGACGATTTTTCGATCAAAGGAGAGCCATGTTCCTTTGTGAATATCGAGACGTGGGAACCGCGTATTAGCTACAACAAAGTTTCGCCCCGCCGCAAAGTCGATTAGCCTGAGTCCGTTGCCGGAAGTGTTGTCGTGCAGGCTGTGCTTTCCGACCACGCTACTAAAGACTTCCTCTCTTCCTAGCTTTGCGTTAAAGTCGCCTAGGATAATTTTAACGTCGTGGCTAGGGCATTGCTCATACGTCTTGTCCAAGAGCTGGTAGAAGTCATCCTTTGTCGCGTCGTCCTTCTCCTCGTGAGGGGCGTGAACGCATATTAGGCTAATGTTGGCAAATTTAGCCTTGATACGGATAGTCATGAGGCGCTCGTTCACATGCCGGAAACTCAAGACTTCTTGCCTAAGTCTGTCTCCAATGACAAATCCGCACCCGAATAGACGCTGTCCTTTTTGTCTGTAGCAATCGCCGTAGTAGATGTCGCAGTTTTTCATACTCCTTTTGCCCGGCCCATCCCATCGCACTTCTTGGATGGCGGTAATGTCTGCTTTGAGACACTCTAGGGCCTCCGCAAGTTGTTCGGCTGCACGTGGTTTGTAGAGGGACCTAACATTCCATGTGCAGACACGAAGATCGTTGTCCTTTTTACGTTTGCATGGGTCGTCAACAGTAAGATCATCCGTATCCGAGGCTGTTGGTTGCTTCGTAACCAAAGGTTTTTTACGTGGTAGGGAAGTTAACCCGACGGCACAACCCCCAACCTGGAGGGCCAGATCCTTTTTTTTTTTGTACCCCTAGGACAAGAGACCGGATACACCGATGTCAGTAACCCACTTCGGGGATATGAGCGCTGCCGTTGGCCCATTAAGGGTTCATCCGCCACCATCTCTTTTTCAATACCCTGACGTAGTATTGAAAATCCTTACAGACCTCAGCTCCAAATATGTTGAAGTAGCTCCAGTAAGGTATCCGCTGGTCTGTAGACGTCACCGTTGATTCCATCGAGAGAATTCGTCCGCCGCACGTCCTCCTTCTGAGGACCTCTTGCTAGACTTCTGAGACGCATATTTCAGCCGATCAGGTCAACAAGAGATGCCTCGTCCGGTTAGACATATGCGCGCTGAAGTTCACCCAGATGTGCTTATGCAGGTCTGAGTGTTCAGCTGCACATATATCGTCAGACTCAGCATACGCTCATCGTTAGTTCACTATCAGATAGCTATCCAGCGGGCACCGCGTGGAGGTGATGATGCGATTTTGCCCACCAAAGCATTTATTTATTTCTCATGAAATATATAAAGTCAGTCCGATCAATAACGAAAGCTTGTGTGAACACTACAGCGAAGGCATAACACTGGCAGTAGCTTGGTCATCTGGCTGGACAAATTTTTCGCTCTGTTGATGATGATTTGCCCTTAACATCGGTTATCGGGAAAAAAGTACTGTGAGTCAGAAGCAAAAGACAAAAACTAACAAAAAATCTCCCCAGTTATCTGGACGCCACCCCCGGAGAATCTCTGAAGCATAAACAACTGAGCTTCAAGAACCACTACACCAAAAATCTTTCTCTCTCTCTCTCTCTACCCATCCTTTCCAACGCCCGCACTGTGTGTAAACATCTTAAAGGTATTCATAACCCTTTGAGTGCGCGCAAATTATAAAAAAAAATAAAAGTAAAAAAAAACCACTCATGTTGTGCGCGTTATATTTTTCAGACGAATGGAAGGCACCTACAGTTTAGTGTCGTATTCGAAGGGCCATTTGGTTTGAGAATATTTTTCAAACAACAATACTCTCGGATGTTTGTCAGACGTTCGCGAGAGGTGGGACCGTGAAAAAACTTGTTGGTGTTTTCTGGGATCCGAACATGGAACCTCACGCGCAGTGATCCAACACACTAACCACTTACGCCACGGCGCCCACAAAAGATAAGCAAAAAAAAAAAATCTTATTAAATAGACCGACCAGGTCGGTGCCTATTGAAAACCCACGTTAAGTAAAACACCGATTATTGAAATGAAATGTTTATTTCTAAAAAAAAAACTCTTAGGCTGACACGACTTTACTCTATAAATTAAGAAAAAACTGACATTACAATACAATATTCAGAAAATGATGTCAACTTAAAAAGGCAGAGAGATTTACGAGTATGACGTAGGCCAACTGTTTAACCCTTTTATAATAGCGCCAAAGTTGAAAAGGAAAAGGAAAGATTTACGTAGGTTATGTGAGTACATAGTGTGTTGTCTAAAATCACAGTGGCAATCTTCACATCCTTAAGGTGGCGATAAAAGACTGATTCAGCAATTTTTTCATTGATGACGCTAACAATAGCAATTGCAAAAGTTCGTTTTTTATCATACGATGGAAGTAAATGCTAAAGACGGTTACTTTTTCTAGCAATTGCTTCATATTTAAGCAAAGTCAGTTCTTATTAATATCCCCATTATCAGTTGCATCGATGGAACGCATATCAAAATAAGAAGCTCCATGATATTAAAGTCAATAAAATACTTTTTCCAATGTTCTCTTGAAGTGACTTAAACTTAACGAATTTTTTTCCTTGAGGCATACCAATTTTTCCATCTTTCGCATATTAGTAAATTGTTTCCTTCGTTTTGATAAAAAAAAAATGAATTTGCATATTATAAATTCTGTTTTTGTTTGAAAATAATTCAAAATATTGAAATAATTCAAATTTTTTAATTACTTATATTCGACGAGACATTTTTTTTTTAAAGAACACAAAACACAAAATAACGATAGCAATAGAGACTCGCGATGCTGATAATCGACTTTAATAAATATTGAAATATTTTGGTATCTCTATAATTTTTTTTTCCAAATGCCCATTCAATTACACTCCCGTATACTACTGCCAATTACTGACCGTATTATAGAGTATGTAGCTACTGGACAAAACGTTCAGACAAGTCAACATACTTTCGACCACAACCCTTAGACAAGTCTAGCTTTATAACGTTCAATACGTTCTTTATTATGTTTGATGTTGAATACCTACATTGCCTTAATTGCGCACCTATTTCCAGGCAAGTCCAATAAAGGTCCATTCACAGCTTAGCGACCTGCGAATGCGAACGAGCGAATATTCGCCAATTTTGACATTTCATTCACAGTTGCTTTATTATTTGGTTATTTTCATTCATTTTATAACTAATTGCCTTAACGTGAAAAATGCATAAACACATAGTGTAGCTTTCATTCTAAGGTAATATCTTACCTTCATTAGTAAATTCAACCACGATCTTACCACCAAGAATAAAACAAAAGAATTGTGAGGTTAAACTCTCGCGAATGTTTTTGGTCGCGGGAATGTGGATTGCGTCTTACATGTGTGGAATGTGAATAAACGTTGACAATTCGCAAGAAGTATTTGATTAATGGCGTGCTTATAAATGTGCTAAAAACGGTTTGTTCGCAGGTCGCTGAGCTGTTCCCATGTTCCCATGTGTCGTTCTGCTAAGATCATCTTTGTCAGCATCTTCATAATGAAGAGCTTCTTCAACAGTGGTTGAATTCAGTTTCTCAATTTTTATTTAAAATAATTTTAATTAACCGAATTTGTTGTCTCAGGTCTATTGCTTCCTACGATACGCATTTTCCCACTTAATATTCTAGAACTTAGGTTAGGTTAGGTTGAAGTGGCTGCCAGCTGAGAACCGCCAACACACTTAGGCCAATAATAGGTCCATTGTGATATCACGTAGATCATATGAGAACGTTTCTCTCTACCTACTCGTTAAACCATTTTGAGCTACTCATGAAGCGTAGTATATCGTTGTAATAGGAAGCTCCTTATATGGGAGAGAGCTGGGTAGAAACAAAGAAGGTGAGGAATAGTTTCTTCCTCTTTTTTATCCATGCAGTTCTACAAAAGTCGTAAAAAAAAATGCCCAGCCTTGTGGCATGCTTGCCTATTAGACAGTACCCAGTGATGCCGCCTATTGTAGCGTCGATATGGCGATAGAAAACAAATTCTTAGAGCGTTTTAGGTCCAGCTTTGCTGAAATCCGTTTTGTCGCTAGACATGTAGGTCCACTTGTCTAGGACTTGCATGATTTCCTTTTTCGAATTCAATCTCACCAGTTTTTTCTTCAATTTATCCTTGCTTTGCATTGCCATCCATTTCGGTATCTCCAACTTTCCTTCTGTCACAAACTTCAATAATATCAGCAATAAAAATATTTTCATCCAAATTATATATTTTCCACTTTTACCGCTGCCGGCAGTATCTTATCTGTAATTGTTACGACGCGTCGGTCGTTACATGGTGCCTTTACATCTTGGCTAATGTATACTTTACAATTTTTCTGATCATAAAGGCGATAAGCTTTTGATTTGCTTGCATAACCTACCATTATACAATCGACGCCCTTCATATGGAATTTCCTGGTCGCTTGTTCAACATGATTGCTGTGCGAAAATTTTCAAATGTGAAACAGATGGCTTTAAACCTGGCCGTACCTGTAATGGTGTAACCCCTTGCATAGTAATGCATGAAGATCTGTTTATTCAAATACACAGCAGTATTAACAGCTTCTGTCCAAACACATTCAGGTCCCGACAAATTCAACATGCATCGAGAGCCATCCCCATTATAGTTTGGTTGGGTCGTTCCGCAATACCTTTTTGTTGTATATAGGGTGCAGTTGACGGATTACACTTAGCTTTAGGGATTTCGTAAATAACTCGTTTAAAAATTCCGTACCATTAACACCCTGAGGGTCTTATTTCTTTTGGATGTCTGAGTCTCTCATGCTCTTAAATTTCTTGAACATTTCTAAAGCTTCTAGTTTTGCCTTAAAAAAATAAGCAAAAAATGTTCATGAGTAGTCATCAATAAAAAGAAAACAAAAAATAAAAATACTTCGCACTTCCATCGGACCACATATGTCAGTTCAGAATGTCATATCCAGAATACCCTTGCTCCTATTTTGGTTACTGACATACAGCAACCTGCAAGTCGTTCCCTTCAGGTAAATTTTACATTGGATGTTCACATTATCTAATTTTCCTTTCAAATTTAAACCTCTAACTGAATTATTTTTAATCAGGTGGCTCAAATTCATGGTGACCATACTTCTCTTGCCATACATACAAATTGGTTTCACTTTCCTTTATACAAGTGTACGAGTATGCATTCACCTAACTCCTCAAAATGTTGCAAATGTACGTACCTATTCCGAATTTTATTCGTGGAAAAAAGTTCACTTGTAATCTACGATCTTAGCAACATATTTATTAAGAATTATGCGCTTTCCACTATCTGGCGCTTTTCCAATTGAGATTGAGCTTATTTTAATAGTTGGCACATGCAAAACATCTTCAAGGTAATAAATTCGTTTTGAATATGACTACCGATACCATCCGATTGAACATGCGGGTTATTAGCCAATTTGATGCTTTGCTTTTGTCTTCCGTTGCGTATGAAAATTACTTGCTCTGGTGCGAAATCATTTGATACGATCCCCTCTCTTCTTACGCCCTTCCTCTAGGGTCTTGAGAGTTAGGTTCTCGCTTTTGGGTAAATCATCGCTAGCTTCTATGTCAATCACGAAATTTTCGTAGCTGTTTGGAAGACTAGAAAGAAAATGGATGGGTAGAATTTCATCTTGTAATTCAATACTTGTCTCTATTAATTCTTCGAGACAGCATTTTTCGAATGGGCCCCCAGCCGGGTTGATCATCGGCACGGGTCGTTCAACACCTTGATTCAGCAAACCGAAAAGGAGAGAGAGGTAGAGAACGGAAGGGAGGTGAAGGAGGGAAGCGACTATATCTTGGTTTCATATTTCCTCTAGGGAAAAGAAAAGTCCCGAAAGTCATTGAACTTAACTGGGCCCCTACACTATAGCGAGGGGTTTGTAATTATGTTGGGGTCTTCTGTGTATTGAATGGAGTGAAAATGTATATAAGAGGTTGCGTATGTGTAATGGGGAAGAAGAGAACATTTTCAGAGCTTGTGACGCTGTGAGACGCAAACGGACAGAGCTGGGGAACAGATTTTTTTTTTTTTTTTTTTGTTTAGTTTAATGTTTTCTTTTGCGTTATTTTTGAAGGACGGTGACAATTTATAATAAAGAAAAAAAACTCCCGCCCTTAGACGAGAGCAAAGAAAAAAGCAAACTTTACAGTAGTTGTCTGAGACGATGCGCATAGATCGAATGCTAGTCGGTAACTGCATTAATTGTTAAATGTTAAAATATATTTAAACACCACTTTAACACTTACATTCTTATATCTAAACGTCATACTCGAAGTAACATAAAATTCAAAGAGAGTCATAAACTTTTCAAGAATGATGCAAGAAGTCCAAACATATTAAATTTTAGAAGGTTTTGTCAACTTAGGCGTCATAATAATAAAATTGTTTGACTTTTTTTTTTGTATATGCATACATATAGTATGTATGTTTATATAGTTAAAAAGCGCTGTAACGTATAAACGTATTGATATTCTTTTTTATTTGTATTCTCTACACAGGCCTAAACCTAAAGCGTAATCGAGAGGGAATTCTTATTGTTATGGATAGGAGAGGACGAGCGACTGGTGAAGCATATGTTCAGTTTGAATCGGTTGATGATACTGAACAGGCACTGCTCAGGAATAGAGAAAAGATTGGTCATAGGTGAGTATTATACAATTAATCATATTCTTCATAATTCTAATAGACTGACAAAAAAAAAAAAAAAAAACCAGCGCACATAATAAATTCGGAAATATTACCATTTGTGAAAAATATTTCAAACGAACATTATTCTATGTTAACATTGAAAAGAAAATTAACACTGGATCAATTCTCAATACGAAAGGAGAGTACTAGGAAATCCCCTGGAGCAAGATCGTAAAAGCCGTTTATTCGATTTTGAGTTTCAGAGACGACAAAATATTAAAACATAACATCAACTTCTGCTTTCTCGATTTTGACAAAGAGTGTTCCATATAAATATGTTTAAAGATTGTCCTAAGATTGGATTTTGGTGTTTGTAGTTTAAAAACCTTAAAAGCCGATGTAATTCGATTGGCTCTGTGCTAAGGCTTTTTACAGTCGAACCGCTACTGGGAAGCTTTCTCACAGTGGGATTCCAAGAGTCTCGTTTAGCTTTACGAAATTCTTTTTTTAAGCTTGTTAGAGCTTCTTTGTAACGGCACCAGTCGCCATCTCTATTAAATTGTTTTCTTATTTCCCGCCTAAGGTTTTCGAGATGCTTATTTCACCAGGGAACATCTCGACGGGTCTTGTTCATCATTTGGACATAGCTGCCTTCATAAGCGGCGGAAATGGTTTTTCTGAGGTGTTCTGCCTCGGATTCCAAATCTGGAACAGTGCTTATCGGGACCGTTGAGTGGTTAAGATCTGCCCCGAGGAGAAAGCGATTTATTTCCCAATTTGTGGATTTAGGGATTCTGTAAAAAGAAGTGTCTCTGAGCGAGGTTTCTAGGTCGAATATTATATGATTGTGATCCGACATGGGGACTTCATTGAACACGTGTTAGTTGGTGATAGTATTATAAATGAAAGGACGAGCCAAAGTGAGATCGTGTGCCTCTTGACGAATGACATTCATAAAAGTAGGAACATAAGTATTCAAAAAGCAACTCACCTCTTTTGTTTGTGTCCGTACTACCTTGTTTAGATCAACTTACAGTTTTTCGATGGGAGTCCTTTGATGATTCCCTCGAGAGCTCGTGGCTCCTGTATCAATACCAGGTCAATATCTTCCTTGGTGAAGCGATTACTCAACACGGAAGATGCTGCCCTGGCACGACGCAGGTTAATTTGAATACACTTCAATTGCCGTATGATAGTAGGTGCAGTGCCCATTGTTAGTACTACCTCCACTTGGGTCTGTTTTTGCTTCGCAACAGCGCTTGCTCTTCCGGGTTTCTTCTTTCCCATTTCCGCAGTCTCCCTGATGGTGGTGGAGGGCTCCTTCTGCAGTGCCTTCTGGGGACTTTATCTGCCTCCCTGGGCGGTGCCGTTTTTTTTTTTTTTGCGGAGGTTGTCAAACGACTCGTTAAGGGTACGCTGGTTTCAACAGCTTTCGGCTTACTTTTATCAATAGCCGTTCCGGCTATGGTGCTGGCGCACCAATTGACCCCTGTGCCGCTGATTACTCTTTGTTTGTCCCTGGAGTCCTTGGGTACATTAGTGATTTCAGGGATTTCAAAAGTTTTTGGCTTGATCTTATCCGTAGCTGTCGAACTTTTTGAGCCAGCGTAAGCAGCAAACACCAAACGAAAAAACGCCCTATAAGTAGAACATCAGCATCGTTCATTCTGTGAATACCTAAAACCATTTGGCAACACGCTGATTGGTCCACATCAGCAGTTCACTACCAGGAAAGTCCAAATCTAGAAACACCTTTTTATCGATTTTAAATCGGCCTATGACAGTATCTATATAGAAAGCTATTTAAGGCGTGTCTACTTTTAACATCCCTGTCAGCCGTCAGCCTATGCCGGATGACGATGGAGAACTTTCATTACTTTCAAGGTCGGTAGTAATCGCACCGATACCTTCGATGTCAAAAAAAGGGCGACGAGCTGTCATATTACTTTCAACACCGTGCTCGAAAGTACGAGTATCACTACATTGTATAAAAGGAAGTCCCCAAAACGTGTGTGTACGTATATGTGCTAATCTCGAGAACCATCGGAAGGGGTTTGGATGCAGTCTTCACTGTTATGATATGCATTTCCCGGGGAAGGTTGTATTAAAAATTGCTCTACCATTTACAGGAACTGAGCATTCGAGGTGTAAGTGGCAGAAAGGGGGTTCAAATCGAATTCCCACTATCCTAACTCAACAATGTCTTATTGGATTTAAAAACAAAAGAAATTGTATTAAGTAAATTCGTCTAAGATTCATTTGAGCTATAAATCATCCTTCTGCGTTATCCTGAAGTTGAGCTATCCTCAAATCAAAAAAGCGGAAACAAATCAATTTAGAATTAAAACTGGAAATTTTAAAACGTTTCAAATCTGGAGAAAAAAGTCTTGATTTAACTCCAACCACTATAAGAACACTTTGTAACCGTGATGCCGATAAAATAAAAGAGTTTGTTAAGACTGCTACGCCATTACAGTCTAAACAAATTACAAAGAAAAAAAGTCCTCTTACGGTAAAAATGGAGTCACTTCTTAGCGTTTGGATAGAAACCCAAAATCATCGAAGGATGCCAAAAGCATGCTAAAAAGATGCTAAAGATGCTAAGCAAAATGGTTATTCAGAAAGAAGCCTTGATCTTGTTTAATGATCTTAAACAAAGTTTTCCTTTATCAAGTGGTGGATATTTAGAAGAATTTGAAGCAAGACAAGGTTGGTTGTTTTTGTTGCAATGAAATTAAATATACCTATTAAAAGTAATGAAATTAAAGTAAAGTAATAAAACTCAGTGAAACCAGCAGGTTGGTTAATGTTCTCAAAAGGGGCAAGCCGACCAAACCGGAGTCACTGAGAAAATCTGATGGCAAGTTTACTGAGACGAAAGCGGAAACTTTTAGTCTTCTGCTGGAGACTCAATTTCCTGGCAATCGGATAATCACTAGGTCGCAGCTTGGCCCGCTTACCCAGGCTGAGCTTGATCTAAGTCAGAAAACTCGGCGCAGCTGGTATATTGCATCAGCCGTGGTAACAGATGAGGCCATCAAATATGCTGTGGCATCTTTTGATGGTTTCAAATCGCCTGGCACTGATGGAATATATCCAGCTATACTGCAACAGGGTATAGATCAGCTATTGCCAACTCTGAAAAGAATTTTCACCGCTGGCTTGGCGCTGGCATATATTCCTACACCTTGGCGGACAGTCAGAGTAGCTTTCATACCGAAAATTGGTAAGGAAGACTATTCGCTCCCCAAGAGTTTCAGACCTATAAGTCTGACATCCTTCTTACTGAAAAGTATGGAGAGACTGGTAGAATTCCACGTGCGCAAAGTTGCTTTGAAACTGCATCCACTATCGGAGATGCAGCATGCCTATCAGCGTGGGAAATCCTGTGAGACCGCACTTCAAAATCTAGTGGCCAGAATTGAATGCGCGCTTGATAGGAGAGAATACGCGATGGGTATCTTCATCGACATTGAGGGTGCTTTTGACAATGCGACTTTTGACTGCATGTGCGACTCTGCCAGACAACACGGGGTAGATGAAACATTAGTGTTGTGGATTAAAGCAATGCTAATGAATAGAACGTTGGTAGTGGATGCGAATTGTGGCCAATATGTTATGACAGGGGTAAACAGATGCTGTCCGCAAGGTGGCGTTCTGTCTCCATTGTTATGGTGCATGGTGGTCGACTCTCTGTTGAACACTCTAAATAGTTCTAACGTCTACGCTCAGGCATATGCGGATGATGTCGCCGTACTTTCTGTCGGGCCATGCCTGGCGATGGTCTGTGCTAACGCGCAGGCGGCTCTGGACATGATCGATGAATGGTGTACTAGGAGTGGGCTTTCGGTGAATCCTTTTAAAACTGAGGTTGTTCTTTTTACGAGAAGGAGGATTTTGACCGGTCTGACTCAGCCAGTACTAAAAGGCGCCACCATTCGCATTTCCAATGAAGCCAAATATCTGGGAGTGATTTTAGATAAGAAACTTCATTGGTCCAAACACGTCGAGTCGAAAACATCCAAGGCGCTCTCAGTCTTCTGGCAGTGTAAGGGTGCTTTTGGCAAGACTTGGGGCTTATCACCGAATAAGGTTCTCTGGATCTACACGGCTATGATAAGACCATTCCCCGCATATGCGTCGGTTGTTTGGTGGAAGGGGCTCTCGCGTAAATATGTGGTTGCCTTTTGTGCGAAACTCCAAAGAACGGCTTGTCTCGGCTGCTCGGGAGCTTTCCCGAGTACGCCTGGCTCTGCTCTAGACGCTTTGCTGAACTTACCTCCCCTTGATACTTATATCATGGGTTGCACTATCAAAGCCATCCATCGTCTTAGGCGAGGCGGTTTTTGGTATACTCCACACTGGAACTTTGATGAACTTGCGCGACACTTATCTTACGACTCCTGTCTTATAGATATGCCGTCTGATGCAATGACACCAGAACTCCAGCTGATGCGCAAATTCAGAGTCGACTTTCCTTGTGTCCAGGACTGGCTTCGGTCAGAGTCTGAGCCGGGAATGGAATGTAGTCGTATTTTCACGGACGGTTCCAAAACCAGTCAAGGGTCTGGCGCTGGTGTCTTCGTGGAAGTCGACAACATTAGACTTCACTTCTCGTTAGGCAAATATGCGTCTGTTTTCCAAGCGGAAACTTATGCAATCCTAATGGCCATGAACTATGTTGTGAAGAACAGGTGGAAGGGACGTAGCATTTGTGTCTGTAGTGACAGGCAGGCTGCGCTTAAGGCCTTGCTTAACCCTTTAACCACTTCCAAAATAGTTCGTGAAACCAAAAACTCTTTGAACTCGGTCGCAAGGCTGAATTCTCTGTCTCTTATCTGGGTCCCAGGTCACACTGGGATCTTGGGGAACGAGATCTCCGATGAGATTGCTAGACAAGGCTCGGAGGAGGCTTTCTCAGGTCCCGAACCCGTGTTGGGTCTTCCAGCGTCTTCGGATAGGGCTTCCATTGACGATTGGGTCTCTCACGAGCACAATTGTGTGTGGCATGACTCTCCAGGTTGCAGGTTGACTAAACGCATGCTCCCGGACGTCTGTAAGAAATCAGCGGCATTCTTGCTGTCTCTCAGCAGAAAAGACTGTAGACAACTTATCGGCGTCTTGACAGGCCACTTCGCTTTTGCCAAGCATCAACGTGTTAGGCTTAAGTGACACTACAATCTGCGACGCTTGTGGAGAGAGCGACGACACCGCGGAACATTATCTCTGTGAGTGTCCGGCCCTTGCTCGTATCAGGTGGCAGATCTTCGGTGCGGATGTGGTTAGTGCTGGTACTGTAAGCTCCTCATCACTGAAGTGCTTGCTTGGCTTTCTTCGAAAGTCAAGGAAATTCCAGTAAAATGGGTAAATCAGGGTTTGCTCTCTGGCAGTACAATGGACCAGTTGTGTCTGAGTGCTCCAGTCGAGTGTTTCCTATCCCGACAAAAAAAAAAAAAAATTAAATTTTTGATTTTAATGATATATTTTATTCTGGTACCAATTAAACCAAATGCAGGGAATTGTTAATTTGATTTGTGTCGTGTTTTTCTGGTCCCAATTAACGACGCAAATCGGGGGTTTTGGTAGAGCCAAAGACTTAAGACTTAAGCTTCACTGTTGCACTCCGACTTTGATTGAGAACTCTTCGATTACACCATTCTTACTGTACTTTGCTCCTTCGTACATGTCCATGATCATTCAACCCTTCGTTATCTCAGCGCCACCCATATCAGATCTCGTGGTTGTCTGTCGAATGTTTTTTTCCAAAGTCAACCAATGCAAAATGCAAATCCTTTAAAGAATCACGATGTTTTTCCATTATGGTTCTTATATTTTGGATTACATCTGTGGTTGACTTACCCGCGACAAACCCTCACCGATCATCAGATACCAGTATTCTTTTTCGGAGTCGGCCACCACTCTTGGATAGCTGGGGGTGGCCATGGTGTAGTGATAACGTCATCAATTGCCACGCTAATGGTTCAAGGTTTATTATTATTATTATTGAGTTATTTAGCTTGCACTATCTTTACAAATCGTAGGATATCATTCACCTGTCTTACCAGTTTGTTTCGTAAGACTAGGCTCAGATGGGTATGCGGGTTCTAAACCAAGCACAACCATTTGCTTTCGTTACATTATAAGGATAGAAATTCCCTCACGATTCGGCAACTATCCAAAATCACAGCCTTCTGCATATCCCTTACAATCTTTGCCTTTAAGTATAAGCCCGGTTGTAGATACTATTAGCGGTGAAGTTATTGCAGTACTACATCTCCACAGGTTTTTCAACTTTTGGCACAGGAGCATATATTTCTGGATCTTACCAAGATGAGTAGAACCAATGTTTTTGTTATTCACAACTGCAAAGTCCAGAAGAATGATTTGCCCTTGCTCCTTATTGTGGATAACAATATCAGGCCTGTTGGCTGGAATATTGGCATCGGTAAGAACTGATCTATCCCAGTAGATTGTATAGTCGGACGTATCTATGACTGCTTGAGGAGTGTACCTATAATATGGCGTAGGTGCTGTCGATGTTAATATGCCATACTTTCTTATAGCTTGTAGGCAGCATTTCCAAGTGTAGTACACCCAGCGAGTATGTGTTGTTTGTTTTCACGTGCAGCTCCGCAGCGGCAGTTATCTGACTGGACTGCCGGGTCCCTATTATTATTATTATTTATTAAAGTGTAAATGAATTACAATTCTAACTTAGAAACCACAGCGCTAGCTACCTGGTCTTTCGGCTAGTTTTCTATTTTTATGTGATAAAGTTAATTTTAAAGCATTTTGATTATAAATTATTTTCTAATTTAAGAAGTGTTAGTAGTTTGAATACTTTTACAATGTTTTTTTCTCAAGCAAATGACAAAATTTCATAAAAATTACTATTACAGAACAGGTTTTTTGAAAGAGTTTTGATTTTTGCACAGTCGTAGGTTAGGTGTCTGATGGATAAAATCTCATTCCTTTGGCAAATATGGCAATTAACATAGGTGGATCGTACGTACATACATATGTGCAATGTTTGTGTGTCCTAGACGCAGTCGCAGGAAGCATTTGGTCATCCGTCTTGTTATATTAGTGGGATAGAGTAGATGTTCACTTCACTGCGAGCTTTGCTGCGGTATCTACTTCTTCGTTACCTTGAATGCCAGTGTGTCCTGGATGATGACGTTCAGCTTTCCAGATCTTGTGATACGGTTGTCGCGAATTTTGGCGATGACTGGTGTGTTGTTGTTTATGTTTCTTATTGATTCGATTGCTGACAAAACTATCTGTGCAGATTAGTGATCTTTTGGCTGTCTGTAGCGATGAGAATCGCTAAAGCTTCTGCTGTTAGTACTGATGAATATTAGGGTAAAAGTCCTTTGGATATGGTCTTGCCTTTGTCATCAACAACATCAAATGCAGTTCCAGCTTCACCTTTGGATCCGTCAGTAAATACTAGATTCCAGTCTGTTTCTTTAAATTCATCGGCAATTTCTGTGAACATTTGCTTGTAGGCTTTGGTATTTGTCGAGTTTTTGGGGAGACTTGCGAGATCTCTTATGATGGCATCTTGTGATAGTAACCAAGGTGAGTGAGTTTCGTTTCATATACATAGCTTGGGTTGTCAGGCGGATGCCCTCATTTTTCGAGAATGTAACGGCGTTGCATATGGCCGAGGGACATATTTTTTCGTAAAAATAATTTGCTAACTTCCTGGGAGATTGGTGATTTATACGATGTGGAGATCTTGGGAATCAGAAGCGATGTCAGATATTCAACTCTCTTTTCAATCGAGAGGAGACCTGCTTCCATTAAGGTGTTTTTAGTAGGTGTTAATGCTTATCCGAACGGCGGTATGGTATGAAGGTTTTATTATTTGCAGAGTTGTTTTGGGACATTTCCTGTAGATAATAAGTCCGTAGTCGATTTTCTATAGTACTATTGCTTTAAGGACCCTAATCAGCGAGTTGACATGCGCACAGCTATTATTTGATGCTAAATATTTTATAATGTTCACCCTAGTAGCTATGCTTTCCTTAAGTGCTAGACTGTGATCCTTAAAATTTTATTTAGTCAAATGTTACACCGAGTATTTTTAAACAATTTACATTGGTGATGTTAGTACCATTAAAATAGAGAGAAACGTGCTTTGAACAACTTGTTCTATTACAAATATTTATGTAAAATTTATTTTTTTTCTGCTGAGATCCTAGATCCTGAGGTGTTACACCAATCTGTAAGATCCTCCATTAGATAAAATTGATGTAATGACTGTTATGTCCTTACATTTTGTTAATATGACCAGATCATCGGCGTAAAGCTATATTTTATGGATTTATATTTTGAAAGGATTTCGCTGAGCTCATTAAATGCCACCATAAATAATGTGACCGAGAGGGGAGAACCTTGTGGGATTCCGTTGCAAAGGTTATGAACGTTGGAAAAGATGCCATTCAATTTTATTCGAAATTTTATATTTGATAGAAAGGAATTGATGTATTTGAAAATCTTTGGACCCATTTTCCATTTCATGAGCTTGTTCAATATTATATGGATTACAATACGATCGAAAGCTTTTTCGAAGTCAATTGAGAGACGTGTTTGTTTTTTTTAATGCAGATGTCACGTAATTGTCAACATACAAGAGGGCATCAATTGTGCCTCGACATCGTTTGAATGCAACTTGATTAACATCGACGAGATTCTTCTTCTTCCTTTTATCAGCGAGGTTATGATCCGGAAATAAGGGATCACAACCCTCCCACTTCACAGCATTTCTACTGATCCGCCTGTGGGGTTCGCCTATTTGACCTGAGAAAATATCGGCAGGCCGGCAGGATTTTGGATCACCCGCTACTGAGGGCAATGAAATGCCGATCGTCGCATTTGTGTGATCCAGGCGTTTGTAATAATTTTCTCTAATATTTTTCCAGCATATGGTAGAAGAGATTTTGGTCTGTAGCCGCTGACATCAGTGTATTGTTTGTTTGGTTTAGGGATAGGTATGACGTTGGCAATTTTCCATATTTGTGGGATGATGTGGTGTTTAGAATTTGGTTGTATAGACAAAGTTAATATATGATGTTTGAAAGTGAGGCATGATGTTTAAGCATAGAATAAGCAATCCGATCAAATCCGGGCGTTTTGCTTTTTACGCATTTAAGACTGGCTTCTAGTTCCATTAGATTAATAGGTAAATCGATTAACTTAACTGAACTACTAATGGTAAATGGTGGATGTTCGTTATCCACTAATAGCAATTTCGCACAGGTATATGTACAATAGTTAGGGTAGAAATTTGTATCTTTGGAGTATGCCGACCAGATTCTAGCAAAGTGTTCATCTATTTGAAATGCGCATGACAATATCTGACGGCAAAATATGATTGTCCTAATGCAGAGGGGACTGTATTGCCCCGTGAGGGTTTTATCCACAGAGACATGCTTTTCTCGAAAAGTATGCATCACAGAGAAAATCTAATTACAGATTTGAAATCTGCACAAAAGCACGCTTCTAATGACGTATGAATTACATGGATCGGTGGTTGGTCGGAAAATTCAATATTTGGCGACCCTGGCATGGCGATTCCGACTACTCTCACTTCATCCAAATTTTGTGTAGAAAATACATGCCTTTTAGATTTACAAAAGAAATATGAAATGTTCTCTTCAAAAATGTCAAAAATAGTCTCAACGACATGTCAAACGTAACTGGGGAAACCCCCAATACTGAACTAATGCATATGTATACTCTGTGCGATATTACAGATGATGGCGCTATTCTGCAGTGTTACCGTGTATGTAGTACAACAAATTAAGGGTCACAGAGCATTCTTCTTCTTAAGGTTCCTCTCCGGTCCGGAGGTTGGAAATCATCGTTTTTAGGGTTTGTTTGTTCATCACTCCTCTAAATAGTTGCGATGTTGAGAGATTTAGCCACTCTCTCAGATTTGCTATCCATGTTCTTCGTCTTCCTCTTGTCCTCGTTCCTTCTATCCTTCCTTGTAAAATGATATGCAGTAGTTGGTACTTGTTGTTTCTGAGTATGTGACCTTAGTATTCCAGTTTTCATTTCTTCACTAGGAACATTATTTCCTTTTTCCGATTTACTCGTCTTAATACTTCCTCATTTGTTACTCTATCTATCCAAGAGATCCGTAGTATTCGTCTATACACCCACATTTCAAAAGCTTCTATTTTCTTTGTGGTTCTTTTCTTTAGCGTCCAAGTTTCGGTACCGTATAGTAAGATCGACCATATATAACATTTCACCATATTAATATCTCTGCTACATAGAAGTTTTTTCATTTTACAGAAGGCGGCTCTGACTTGTTCTATCCGGCATTGAATTTCTTTAGAAGGATCACCGTTGCTGTAGATAACCGTTCCTAAATATTTGAAATTGAACACTCTCTCCACGTTCGTGTTGTTTATCTTCAGTTCGACATTCTCAATTATCATAAATTTCGTTTTTGCTGCGTTGATTCGTAATCCGTATTTTTCGCTTGTAAGATTCAGCTTATTCATCATAATGTTTAGTTCCCTTAAATCATTTGTTATTATTACCTTATTACTGCATCATCCGCATATCTTACGTTATTTATTCTCACACCATTAATCTTTACTCCATAGTCGATGTCTCTTATGCTTTCCTTGAAGATTTCTTCCGAGTACATATTGAAGAGAAGTGGAGATAGAATACAACCTTGTCTGACTCCTCGTTTAATGTTAATATCCTCTGATTCTTCTCCTTCTATGTTTATTTTTGCTTTTTGATTCCAATATAGGTTTTCGATTATTCTGCATTCATTCATATCTAGGCCTTTGTTCCTCAGGATTTCTATCATCTTTTTGTGCTGGACTTTGTCAAAGGCTTTCTCATAGTCTACAAAACATGCATAAATCTTTCGGTTTATTTCTATACTTCGTTGAATTATCATATTGAATGCAAATAACGCTTCGCGAGTACCAAAGCCACCTCTGGATCCAAACTGTGTGGGACCTACATCATCTTCAAGTTTATTGAAAATTCTTTTATGAATGAGAGCATAACAATATAAAATACAATGGGAAGTTAAAAAAAAAAATCGAGTAAGGGAATGGAAAACACGAATTTGTATCTGAAAGCGCAGAAATGAATTCGAGTAAAGGGGATTTCGACTTACGGGATTTCGACTTAGAGAACATATTTAGCATGTATTTTGTTTGGTCATGCCACAACCCTTTCGGAAATTCGAGTAAGAGAAAAATTCGAGTTAGAGGGACTTTGAGTTAGGGAAAGTTGACTGTATATATATATATATTAATATACACAGCTGGTCAAAGAAATAGGTGTGAACCTAATTTTTTTTTTTTTCAAAATTAATTTGTACCAAATGTTTTCAATAGTTTTAATTTGAATAAAATAAACAAATGATTTATATACATAACAACTCTAAAATTAAAAAAAATTATAGATAAAATGAAAAAAATTAGTTGAATTTCATGATTTTTTCGTGGCCAATGAAATAGGTGTGTTGACTTTAAACAATGAAATTTATCAAATTTGGACGTTTTTCGTTATTATTGTTAACTATTATATAATATTATTCGAATTATAGGACCAATACCATGCCACGAAAAGCAACCCCACACCATGATATTGTCCCAACCATGCCTTACCGTTTTTCTTGTGTAGCGTGCTTCAAACTCCCTACCTTTTGGTCTTCGCACGTTACGTCCAGAGTCCGAGCAAAACAAATTTATTTTTGTTTCGTCACTCCAAAGGATGTTATACCAATTTCTTAATCCTTCAAGTCCGCTCCACTCTTTTTGGCTTAAAGCGAATTCTTAAGTTCTGAACTCTTAAAAGTGGAACTTTCCTGGTGATTCTTCCTGGCAAATTGGCGTCTTGGAGCCTTCGACGAACTGTACGCGCACTCACTACATTTCCAATTTGTGCACAAATGGTCCTTGAATACGCAAAAGAGTCCGATTTGGTCAGTAACACAATGCGGCGGGCAGTAGTCGGTGAAGTTTTTTCTGCTTTCCTCTATTTTCCATGACTTTTAAAGGCTTGATGACATTCTTTACAAAGTTCTCAGAGCGCCCTAGTGCTTCAGCTATAAACTTGTACGTTTTGCCCGAATACCTTAGCCTTCTTACCAAAATTGGGTGCAATGAGCTTTTTTTTTTTTTTTTTTTTAAGTACCTGATATAATCTTAAGAAACTTACTTTTATATAATTAGCACTAAACCAACATGCAGGGTGCCCCAGTTAAGCAGTATAATAAAATATTTAGTAAAAAATTTGAAAAAAATGAAACAACAAATTTTTATTATTTTGAGTTTAAGGAGCCATAACTTTTTTGTAGCTGCACAGCTGTACCCAATGTGTTTGTAATTTGTATGCGCTACTAAATTGTCTTTCCAAAATGTATAAAACTATTTTTGTACCTGTAATAGTTTGGAAGCTATAGCGTTTAAAGTCCAAATAAGAGGCCACCCACTTTGATAAGAGCCTATAACTTGAAATGTGGTGCGAATAGACCCCCCCTGCCGCACAATTTTTTGTTCGGCGGAACTTCAGGTATCTCCTCTTAAAGGATTATACTGCTTAACTGGGACACCCTGTATAATATATACATATAGTATATAACAGTAAAATAATGTTCTGAACTTCGATTTGGATTCACATGCAGCTATTTTATTGACCAACTATCAGAGGGCAAAAAATAAACTCCACGCTCAATCAAACAAAACACGAATAAGCACGTGCCACAATTGAAAAATGTTGGCGGCGTTGTAACCGTAAAATGATAATCTTTAAACATTTCCATATATACAGGGTGATTTGCATAAGATGCGACAAAAGCCTAGGACGGATAGGTTGGGTCGAGACAAGAAAAAAATCGTATGGGAGGAGGGAGTCTATCCCCCCGTTTAGGCGGGAGGGGCAACTTTGTAAAAAATTTACTTTAAATGAAAAAAAAAAATTATTAAAAATCAACGGAAACACATACAATAATGTGCTATAGATTTTTTGAAAGCTAATATTCCATTCTTTTATTTGCTTTTTAAATCAAGTTGTTTCAGTGAATAGTTTTGAAAAATTAAATTTCAAAGTCAAAATCATTTTATTTTTTAATATCTCAAAAACTAAGAAAGATTTTTACATCGGGTTTTAGGTATTTAATTAAGAATTGATAAGAGCATTGAAAAATAAAAATATCAGTGACAGTTAATAACGCAAAATTTAAAAAAAAAACAACTTGAAAAAAAAAAATTCAAAATATTTTTGAAAAATGTTGTCTTTGAAATTTAATTTTTCAAAACTATTCACTGAAACAACTTGATTTAAAAAGCAAAAAAAATAACGGAATATTAGCTTTCAAAAAAGCTATAGCACATTATTGTACGTGTTTTCGTTGATTTTTAATAATTTTTTTTTTCATTTAAAGTCAATTTTTTACAAAATTGTCCCTCCCACCTAAACGGGGGGGAGACAGACCCCTCCCTCCCATACGATTTCTTTCTTGTCTTGACCCAACCTATCCGTCCTAGGCTTTTGTCGCATCTTATGCAAATCACCCTGTATATATGTACATATACAGTGTTGGCAAAAACTAAAGCACGAAATTACCTCACTTTGAAAAAAAAAAAAATAATTAAAATATATTAGCCTTCAATTCACAATTATTAATTTTATTATAACTCTTTACTTATTTATAAAACAACAAAATAATTCCGAACTTATTAAAAAGTAAGTGGACAAAACTAAAGCACATTTTTTAATTCTACCATTAAAAAAAAAGTAATTTATTTCTAATATTTAGTGGCTTTGCCATTTGCTTTTATTACGAGTACTGCAGCACAGCGACGAGGTATGGATGTAATAAGGTTGCCAATTATATGCATGGGGATTTTATTCCAGGCAATTTGAGTCTGTTGAAACATGGAGTTTAAATTACTGCATTTCGTGCGATCTACAATTGTCCATAGATTCTCTATGGGATTGAGATCAGGGGTTTGTGCTGGCCACTTCATAACAGCAATACGGTTTTCTTTAAGCCAATCCTTCACAAGTTTAGCGGTATGTTTAGGATCGTTGCCATGTTGCAAGATCCATCGCAACGGCATATTTTCTTCAGCGTGAGGAAGCATGACATTTTGAAGAATGTCCCGGTACATGAATCGATCCATTATACCATTAATCTTGTGGATTGGCCCGACTCCTTGACTGGAAAAACATCCCCAGAAAATAATATTGCCTCCACCGTGCTTTATTGTGCACCAGACCCCTTCAAATTAAATTTAGATTCATCAGAGAAGAGAACCGTTTTCTATTTTGCCACAGTCCAGTTTAAGTGCGCGTTGGCAAACTCAAATCTTGCACGTCGATTTTTTCGAGAAATAAATGGCTTTTTTAGTGCTCGATAAAGATAGTAAGCCACTGTCAACCGCCCTTCTGCGGATTGTCCTGCTTGAGATCTTTAAACCTAATTCACTTTTCACACATGTCGACGATATGAAGGGGTCCTTTTTGATAAGTCTGATGATTCTTTTATCTTCGCGACTGGTGGTGTTTCGGGGTCTACCACCACTATGGGCCGTTTGGACATTTCCCCGAGAATGAAATCGAGATACTATTCGCGAAATCACTGTATGGCTTATACCAAATTTGTTGGCAATGCCTGTTATTGATTCACCGTTAGTGAAATCAGACACTATTTTTTCTTTTAGTTCGGTGGAATATTTATTGCGAGCCATTTTAGCACTTTTTTATATATAAATTATAACGTTCGATCTGAAACGCCGATAACACACAACTAATTATTTTTCTCATTGTTTAGATCATGCTAAAGAAAAAGAATAGTAAAATTTGTAGCATATTGGAAGTAAACGATAAAATTGACTAAATATGGGCAAATTGTTCCTATAATAGGCAACATGTGCTTTAGTTTTGTCCACTTACTTTTTAATAAGTTCGGAACTATTTTGTTGTTTTGTAAATAAGTAAAGAGTTATAATAAAATTAATAATTGTGAATTGAAGACTAATATATTTTAATTAGAAAAAAATAAAAATTATGGAACTATGACAGCGTTTTTTTATTTTATTTTTTTTAAAGTGAGGTCATTTCGTGCTTTAGTTTTGGCTAACACTGTATATATACATATACATACTTATATATATATATAAAATACATTTTTCTTATTAAATTTGATTTTAAAAAAAAAATCTATTATTTTTTCTTACAAGATTTTCACTTAAACAATTTAACTTAAAAAACTGACTTAACGCTAATGAGCGGCGTCACTGAATGGATTGCGTAAACGAAGTGAAGTATTTTTCATAATGTGGGTTCCTTTTATTCCTTATCGGTTTCCATTCTGTGAGCTGAGCTTGGTCCTATTTTTAGAATGGTTTGGCTTGGTGTAGTGCCATGTGCATTCTGTGTGGTGTCATGTGCAGTGTGCTTTCCGTTGGTCACGTAGGCCACTGGTCCTATTTTTAGAATGGCTTGGCTTGGTGTAGTGCCATGTGCATCCTGTGTGGTGTCATGTGCAGTTTGCTTTCCGTTGGTCACGTAGGCCACTGGTCCTGGTAGTTGGAATGACGCAATTATCTCGGTGTCATAACTCCCCCCTTCGTTAATGAGACTTTGCCCCAATGTCTTGAAGTTTCGTTGTAGGGCTTCTAGCTCTGCTCGGGATATTCTCTTGTTCCGGCGTCTGATACTGTATGGTATTTTCCATGTGCAGTTGCATTTGCTTTTAGAGTTAATTATTACATAAGTTGTCATTGCTACTGTTATTATAACTATAATTGATGTCCAAAAGGGAATATTTTTGATTTCAATTGCTATCTAATCTATTGAAGATATATTGTTTAGTTCTAGTGCCTTATTGGCTGCTTCCAGGTTTTCACTTATGGTGAAGTTGTCTACATGATATGTTTTAAGATACTTAACAATTATTTGTTTAGGGTTTTCATATAGAGTTCTATCTATTGTTACATTGTTTTCAAATTTAACGATATATGTTCCTTCATGATATTTATGATAATCTATTTCGTGTTCTCCGGACAACATTATTGCTCCGTCTGAAATTATTTCTATGTTTTTGTTAATTTCTTTAATTTTAGTGCAGTTAGTTACTTCTTGCCCCCCTGGCAGCTGACCTCCTCGTGGTGGGGGGCGGGCAACGTGACTGGGATGTGCGGATGGGGTAACTTAAATAGTTATTCCCAGCCATACAACCCAGTCACGGCTAACAAAGCGCACACCCCATGATGACACGAAGACGACCGGCCTCGGATATTGCCAAGCCTGGTAAGCCAGGGCATCCTTTGGAGCCAGGCCTGAAGGGTGTCAGGATGCGAGCGTCTGGTGGTCGGCCTGTCCCGCTCGGCAGCCGGCCGGGTCAAACCCGAAATGGCTACGAGCTTCCTGTCAATGGTCTCGCGAACCATTACGGGGGTCAAGGGGTGAACGCGCTGTGCACCGATAGGGGCACAGATGGACTCTCTGAGATTCGACAACGGCATCGACTTAGGATAGGCACATGGAACGTCTCATCGCTCACAGGGAAGGATCTTGAGCTTGTTGGGGAGGCTGTTAAAAGTCGACTAGATATAGTTGGCGTCTCTTCAACAAAGCAGAGAGGTTCTAAAACTGTGGACCTTTCGGGTGGGTGGAAGCTCTTCCTGTCAGGAGTCGCACCCTCAATGTCTGCTCGGGCGGGAGTGGGGATACTCACAAGTCCCAGGTTGACAGACAGAGTACTGGAGTGGATACCATTAGGAGGGAGAGTTGCGATCTTAAATCTCAAGCTTGAAAGATCAACTCTGGCATTGGTGCAGGTGTATGCACCGAACCTTCTGTCAGAGTACGCAGCTTTCTTAGATGAAGTTGATGTTGCCCTTGAAAAGGTTGCAGATATGGATTCTTTTGTCCTGATGGGTGACTTCAATGCTCATGTGGGTGTAGATGTTATGACATGGGGGAGTGTGATTGGGAGGAACGGTGATCCTGATCAAAACGCGAACGGAGAGAGGTTGTTGGATTTTTGTTGTGAAAATGGCTTATCCATCATGAACACCATCTTTCCACACAAAGACATTCACAAATACACGTGGTACCGTCAGAGTCTTCAGCAGAAGTCGCTGATCGATTTCTTTGTGGTACCATCGTGTCTGAAGAGAATGGTTTGTGATGTTCGCGTATTGAGAGGGGCCGAACTGTCAACTGATCATCACTTAGTGCTGTGCAAATTGTATCTTAGCGAGAGAGTGCCTCCCCTACCAAAGCGTAAACCAAGGATGGTTACAGGACGATGAGATACGGGAGACATTTGCACGGCAAATATCTGAAAGGTTTGAACGGATTCCAACTGTTCCATCAAATGTAGAGGAAGAATGGCAACTGTTTTCAACGGCGGTTATTGCCTCTGCGGGAGATGTTTGTGGAGTGAAGCGGCTTGGTGTGGCGGCTGGTGGTGAGAAAAGAACTGCTTGGTTTAAAACGCCCGGAGTTCAAGAAGCCATCAGAGAGAAGAAGAGAGCCTTTAAGGTGTGGATTCACTTGGGGAACTCCGATTCTCGAAATCGGTACACTGAGGCGCGAAGAACTTGCAAATTAGCTGTGAAAACAGCGAAAGAACAGTCTTGGAAGGAGTTTGGCGAGAAATTGGAACGTGACCACAGATCTGCAAATAAGATGTTCTGGCACCGTCCGCCGACTCAGAGGAAAAAAGTTGAATATCGTTGAAGGAGTCAAATCCAAAGACGGTAGACTTCTTTCCAATGAGGAGGACATCTTACACAGATGGAGCGAGCACTTTTCAGAATTGCTCAATCCCGAACAGGGCACCGAAGATGACAGACCTATGGTCGAGAGTTGGGCGGAAAGTAGTCCTACGGTAGAGGAAGTAACTTTGGCGATCAAAGCGCTGAAGGTTGGCAAATCTGCTGGTGTGGACGAAATTCGGCCAGAAATGCTCAAGGCTTTAGGTAAAGAGGGAGTGCAATGGCTCTCGCGTGTCATCAAAGTGGCCTGGGAATGCGGTGAAACACCTGGTGATTGGCAAATGGGGGTGATAGTTCCTCTTTTTAAAAAAGGGGACAAAAGAGATTGCGCCAACTACAGGGGTATATCTCTTTTAAGTCTCACTGGAAAAGTCTTCGCTAAGGTGCTAGAAAAGCGTTCCAGAGCTGTGGTTGAGGACAGTTTGGGGGATGAGCAGTGCGGTTTTCGTCCCGCTAGAAGCACAACCGACCAGTTGTTCACTCTCAGAATGGTTCTTGAGAAGGCCTGGGAATATGCCAAACCTGTCTACACTTGTTTTGTGGATTTGGAAAAGGCATATGATAGGGTTCCTCGAGGCAAACTCTGGAGTGTTCTGCAGGAGTATGGGATTGATGGTTCCCTGTTAAGGGCGATTCAGTCTTTATATACGAACTGTAGAAGCTGTGTTCGGATAAACGGTGTTAAATCAATACCTTTCACTGTGGGCGTTGGACTCCGCCAGGGGTGCGTTTTGTCACCTCTCCTCTTCATTGTATATATGGATTGGATGTTACAGCGCAGCCGTGGCGGGGAATGTTTCAAAGTGGGAGACCTAAGGATTAGTCATCTGCTCTTTGCGGATGATTTGGTCATCCTTGGGTCCTCTCAAACCGAACTTCAGCGCGCACTCGAAAGGTTTGTAGCCGTTTGTGATGATGCTGGAATGAAGATCAACGTGAACAAATTGGAAGTAATGGTCGTTTCCAAAAAACCCATTCAGTGCACTCTGCATGTTAGTGGAGTCCCACTGAAGCAGGTGGAGAAGTTTAAGTACCTCGGGGTTTTATTCACGAGTGATGGGAGGAGCAATGCCGAGTTATCCTGTAGAATTGGTCAGGCTGGATCAATTTTGAGAGAGCTTGGCCAATCTGTTGTAAGGAAGGCCGAACTTAGTATTCAAGCTAAGCTATCGGTTTTTAACTTGGTGTATGTTCCAACTCTCACCTATGGCCATGAAATTTGGGTAGTGACCGAAAGAATAAGATCGCGGATACAAGCTGCCGAAATGGGGTTCCTTCGCGGTGTTGTTGGAATAACTCGTAGGGATCGAGTGCGCAACACCAGAGTACGCGAGGCGCTCAACGTTGAGCAGCTACTTCTCCGAACGGAACGATCTATGCTTCGATGGTTTGGTCACGTAGTGCGTATGCCCCCAGACCGGCTTCCAAGACGCGCCATGGTTGCCGTGCCATCAGGTAGACGACTTCGCGGAAGGCCCAGAAATAGATGGTTGGATCAAGTCCGACATTTCTCTTGGAGCCGCTTAGGGATTCTCCCTGATGAATTGGAGTCAATGGCGGAGGATCGAGAAGGATGGAGAGTCCACCTGAGCATCCTACCCCCGTTACCCTCATGAAGGATTAGCGGGCCATTGAAAATGAATGAATGAATGAATGAATAGTTACTTCTTGGTTTAACAAATTTGTTAGACAAGTGTTGTAGTGCGTTGAAAGGTCTCCAATCGACTGACTTTATTGCAATCAGTTGTTATTACATTTCTTATAAATAATGCTTATGTTGCTAGAATTAAAAGTCTTACTCAGCTACCTTAACAATGTGTTTGCTTACTTAATTCTTATCGAATACTCATATTACAGTTTCAATTATAGGATACTTATATTACGGTCGGCTCGTGCAGACAGGTATTTGCTGAGCTTGCACTACACCTTTCCCCTTTTTGAAAGTAAAGTCTTAAACGAATTTTAGATATTTGATACGATTCACGGTTGATCACTCCCCACATAAGAAAAATTCGTTTATGACTTTGCTTTCTTTTTCCGTATGTGTTCATTATTATTTTATATACTTACAAATTATTTATTTGTTTCTATATATTTGTATATATTTTTCCCCATAATAACATTTAAAGTTTTTATTTGCATACTGAATGAAATATTAAAAAAAACTAACATTTAACTATTCTATTCTTATGAACTAATAAATTTTTATTTGGAAGTTTTATTTCTACATTTGCTCCATATATATTTATTATTTTGAATGGACCACTATAAATTAGTTTATGCTTATCATAGGGCTCATTTTTTAATAAGACATCATCACCAATTTTTATTTCTAATGGTCTTACATTTTTATCATTTGACTCTTTATTTTGATTCTTAAGCTTTTGTAATAAATTTTGTGCAATTAAGTGAGTAGTTTTTAATCTATATTTAATTTCAACTTCATAATTATCTATGTTATATAAAGGATCTATGTCTGCTTTCAAAAAAGTATCTAATGAGACATTTTTGCCAAAAATAAGTTCAAATGGAGTGTATTTTTCATTAAAACCAGAGTTTGGGCTTATATTATAACAGAAAGTAAAATATTTAAAATGAGTTTCCCATTCTGTTATATCAATGACGTACGCTCGTAAATATTCATTGAATACACGATGGTTACGTTCTACTGTTCCTAGCGATTGGTGGTGGTAGCTTGTCGAGAATTTTAGTTCTATTTTTAATAACTTACACATTTCTCTAAGAATTTCATTTCTGTATTCTGTGCCCATATCGGCACGAAGTTCTCGCATTGGGCCATATATTAAGATGAATTTATCGAATATAGCCGTTGCTACTGTAAGGGCCGATTTGTCGGGAATTGGTATGGTAATAAGATATTTGGTTAGATCGCACATTAAAGTTATAGCGTATTTATTACCTTGAGCTGAAATTTGTAGTGGACCAATTGTATCTACGATAACAATGTCCATTGCTTTTTGAGGTGTACGAGTAAGAAACATTTCTTCGATTGTGCCTGGTTTTACTTTTGATAATTGACAGACTGCATTTTTTTTACGTATGCCGCGACGTCTCGCGTCATATTTTTCCAATAAAATGCTTTACGTAATTTAGCGTACAGGTTCTTTTGTCCACAATGTCCTCCTATTAGTGGATCGTCATGAAATTGTTGCAGCAGTTTTTGCTTTTCTTCCTCGTCTAAAACTTTTTTGGGCTGATTAGTTAATACAACTTTTAAATTCTTGAATATTCTAGCGCCTGCTGCTTTCAGTTGATTAACCGTAAAATATTTGAAAAATATATCATTTAATGGCCATTGTAGTTTAACAATCGAGCGATCGTTGGCTTCTTTTTGTAGCCTCGAAAGAATACTGTCAATGCATTTTTCGTTAACAACCGTATTCGGAATCTTAAAACTAAATAATTTTTTGAAATTACTTATAATTTCAATTTCTAAATTACTTGCAAGTATCTTTGTATCATTTTCCGGCGCGTTATTTTTTGTCCTAACTTGGGACCTTTTTCACAAATCCACTTTCAAAGTCGTCGTAAATATGTACATCCCTATGTTTTGTTTCATCTGTTCCGTTGCTTACTATTGTTTCTTGTTGCTGGCGTCTAGTCTTGGATCTAGTCGTGACCAGCACTTTTGATCGTCCTAATGGTATTTCTTTTAACTCATATATTGTAATACGCGATAATGCATCAGCGGAAACATTTGATTTCCCACGAATGTAGACTATTGTAAAATCGTATTCTTCCAACTCCAATCGTATTCTAGTTAGTTTGGATGATGGATCTTTCATACTAAACAGATGGACTAAGGGTCTATGGTCTGAAAAGACGGTGAAGTGGGTACCGTAGATATACGGACGAAAGTGTTTAATAGCATAGTAAATACCTAGTAGTTCTAATTCGATGATTGGCTTGTTCTGTTCAGCTTTTGTAAAAGCTCTAGAGAAAAAGTGTATTGGTAGATCGTTCCCTTTGTGTACTTGGCTAAGAACTGCACCACATCCTAGTTTTGATGCATCTGTAGTTATTGAGAATTCTTTGTAAAAATCTGGGTATTGTAAAATATTAGGTTTCAATAATTCTGATTTGAGTTGTTGGAAACAAGATTCACAGGTTTCAACCCAATTAAACTCTACTCTTTTTCTACTTAATTTATTAATTGGTGCTGCCAAGATTGCAAAATTCTTTATGAATCGTCTATAATAATTCATAAAAGCCACAAAGCGCCTTGCTGAATCTTTGTCAGTTGGTTTTGGGTATTTTCTAATGACTTCAGCTTTGCACTCATCTGGTAAGAGACCATTTGCTGTACATTTGTGACCAAGGAATGTTACTTCTGTTTTAAAAAAGTTGCATTTCTGCGGGTTAAACTTTAAATTGAATTTGAGGCAAACATCGAAAACGTTTTTAAGGTTTCTAAGATGATGTTTTTCGCTGCACCCAATGACTATTAGATCGTCTACATAAAGAAACGCTTGGTCTGGGGGAAGACCAGCACAAGCTATAGACATCATGCGCGAAAAAGAATTTGGTGCGATATTCAAACCAAACGGTAGTACTTTCCAACGGAAAGCACCTTGTTCGGTACTGAATGAAGTAATGTCTCTGCTGTCTTTATGCAACGGGATTTGCCAGAACCCGGAATATAAATCGAGTGTGGAAAAGTGCTTTGCTCGGCCGAGAGCATCCAAAATTGTATCTATGCGTGGCAGTGGAAATTTGTCTGCGATTAACTTTTTGTTTACTAATCTGTAATCAATACACAACCTCCATCGTTTAGTATCACCTTTTTTGGGGATTAAAATAATAGGTGAATTATAGTTTGATCGACTTTCTTCAATAAGATCATTTTTAAATAACTTCTCTACCTGTGAATTGATTTCTGTTTTTTGAGAATGGGGTAAACGGTAATTTTTTACATACACTGGATTTTGATCACATATGCGTAATTTTTGCTCATAAAAGTTGTTCACTGTCATTTTGTCAGTTTCTAGCGCAAAAATGGATGAGTATTGGCTACACAAATTTAGTAATTTGGATTGAATATGGACAGGCATTTTATTTTTTAAAGTATCAAGTACCTTCTGTTATCCTTCTTCTGTATTATTTATTTTATTTATGTTGTACATATGGTAATTATTCAAATCCTCTGTTTTTAAGGTACCGTTTCATACTGTTACTGGCTTATCGTTAACATTAATAATACGTAAAATTGGATTGGCTGTGTCAATGATGCCTTTAGCAACAATGACGCCATCAGTTAATTCTTGTGATTCAACAATCAAAGGTTTCAAATAATTTTTTATATGAAAACACCGATAGGTTTCACATCTCGCAGGAATAACAAAAATATTCTTTGATGGGCCAGAATGAAGAGGAATTTCAAAGCGTGTATTTCGCAAGGAGAAAGAAAGAGTCATATAGTTATAGTTGATACTACATTTATATACTCTTAAAAAATCCTTACCTAAAATCCCATCGGATGGCACGTTGAAATCATTATTAACAACATGAAACTGCTGTGCTATATCAAAATTATATCCTATGAGAGAGCTATTAATAGTACCAATGGTGGAGACAGAATGTTCCGTTATTCCTCTTATATTAATCTTTTTGTTGAAGTTAATTTTGCAGTTACTTTTTAGGGATGAAAATTTGATAAATGAAATATCAGCTTGAGTATCTATCAGGAATGTGCGCGGTCTTTTTGCGTCAGTACACCTTAACTCAATGAAGTCGGAGTAATTTGGATTTAAGGTGTAAACATAATTGTTTATTTTATTGTTTAACTCGGTGGTTTTTTCTATAGCCATTTCCTGTGCCTTTTCTAAAGGTATCCCTTCGAAGACCAAGGCTCTTTGAAATGCGTCCGCTAAGTCTTCAGCTTGGTAAGAAAAATCTTGCATATTATTTTTGTTGGCTTTTATAGCCAGCATCCTACCTACAACTACTTTTGAAGAATCTGGTTTTAGCGACTTCTTCAACGAGTTTTTTTTATTACTTCTATAGTCGTTGTATTAGATGGAATACACTCAAGGGCCTTTCCTTCTAGCTTTGTAAGGATGAGCTGTCTTAAGAGAGGCATTTGAGTTTCCGTTGCGACACTTTCCAAAAGGTCAACGGCATTTAAAAATGGAGTTAGAGCTATTGGATCGCCTGCATAGTTTTTATTTATTGTTTGTGCTGCCAAACGGAGCAATTCGATGTTTGATATTTCAGTTGGAATTTTCTTACTTTTGTTTTCTGAAGATTGTTCAGATAATGGCAATACGAGTTTGGAAGTATATGTTTGGAGTTGTTCTGTAGGTAATTTGTTATCCGTATTTTCTGAAGACGTATCTTTTTCCTTATGATCTTTGTCTTCTGACGATTCGAATTCGTATTCGTTGTCGGAAAAATCGTCGTTCCGTATAGGAACTAATATGTTAGTGTTATCTTTGGGAATGCGAACTTTGCATCCAATTCTACCAAAACAGCGAGCTAATTTTTCTCTAACCTCTAGTAACCTAGTACGAACAAATGTGATATCACTCGCGGACCAATCTCTAATATTAGTTAAGCAATATTCTATTAGAATGTTGTATGTTTCTATAAGTCTGTTTTCGTACTCTTTTAGCTTTTCAGGGTTTTGTGAAATTTCGCGGTGAAAAGGAATTAATTTTACCACTTTTTTATGTGCCTCTAAGGCTTTCCTAAAATCTTCAATGCCAGAATGTGGCATTTGCGGGGAATTTAAAATATTTGCATGATAATTTTTATTTTAACTAATTTCTAATAAAAATAGGTTCCAATAGCTTAAGTCTAACTATTACCATGCTGGGATGATGACTTCTAATGGCGTGGTGATTGTTCTCGTGCTTCATGCGTCATCAGGTTTCATCCGTGGATTCTTGTAGTTTAGTCGTGCATCAGGTGTCAGCAATTGCCCTCAATGGAAGTTTCGTATAGTCGACGATATTATGATAATTTTTGATAGTTGGTTCCATATTTAATTTTTTTTCGATCTTTCGATAAACTATTCGTATTTATGTTTGGTGTATTCGTGCATTTTATGTTCACAGTTTAAATGTGAATCGCCGCTTCACAGTTTTGTAAAGGATTTTGGTACGAGTTTCTTTGGGTATATTTTTTCTTTAGCGAATACCGATACGCTTTGTACACTTTAGATAGAATGATTAACAAAATCGTGATGAGCATGACTCGTAATAGCCATGTAATTTCTCCGTTTTTCGGTATTCTATATTTTGTTACACTCTGGTCCTGTCACGGTCGCCATGTAGTGCGTTGAAAGGTCTCCAATCGACTGACTTTATTGCAATCATTTGTTATTAGATTTCTTATAAATAATGCTTATGTTGCTAGAATTAAAAGTCTTACTCCGCTACCTTAACAATGTGTTTGCTTACTTAATTCTTATCGAATACTCATATTACATTTTCAATTATAGGATACTTATATTACGGTCGGCTCGTGCAGACAGGTATTTGCTGAGCTTGCACTACAGTGTTATTGGTTAGTTTACATATTGTACCCTTGATTTCTTCTTTACAGTTAGTGATGGGTATATATTTCTTACATCTAGCTACATGTGGTTCTATTACTAGTTTCCCGTCTTTATGAGCTATGGCTACTGCCTTATTAATTTACATTTGCCGTGTTTTTTTTTAAACCTAGCCAGCCAGTCGTTTTTATACGAACATATCTCTAGGAACCAAGCAACCTCGCAGTGACAGCAACAACAAATAACTAAAAAACATTCGTTTTTGCGCCGCCTGAAATTAGGCATCACGAAATTCCCACCCAGTAACTCTTTGCTGGGGATAAACTCAAGAGTAGTAGCCAACCGGTTGTTGTATTTGTTTTATGTGTAAAATTTTACTTTACTAGCAACTACTGGTTGGCCAGGTTTAAAAAAAACACGGCTATTGTCTAGTTATGACTGGGTATTTAATATAAATTATTATTACATCATTTCGCATTAGTATTTTTAGTATTTTAAAGGTTGCAGCATCTAATAGATCTGTAACAGTTAAGTTCTTTATTTTCTCTGTGTTTATTATTTCTTGCATTTCTTTTAAATTAAGCATTGCGTGATTCAAGATTCCCAGTTTCTTAAATGTAATTGTGGTTAATAGATTTTGCAAATTATTTCTAATTAACTTATTGCCTATATTAATAAATGTATCACGGCCTACATTCTTGACTTGATCAAGTATCTTGAAGATTCTTTCATTTATAATTTTTTGTTCATCGTTATTTTTTATTAAGGAATTTATTTTCTCGTTTCTCTTTATATTTTCAATTATCTCGAAATCAGTTTCGTGCGGTTTGGGGTATCTGTCTGCTTGCATTTGCTTGGCTTTTACTAAGTATTGTTTTACCTGCGTCAGATTTGTTACGTGGTAAAGTGTCGAGTAAGTTTCGTAAATAAAAACGTTTCCTATCTCTATCAGTGCATAATTGTCTTTTGTGTAGTCTATTATTTCGATTTGCCCATATGCTGTTGTCAGGAATATGGTGAGTATGAAGGTTTTGCAGTCCATTGTCTGCGAAAGATAAAGGATTTCGTTAATGCTTGATTACCTTTATGTTTTCTTTATGGATTATTCTTCCATTTCTGAGCTTAATGACGTTTTTCCCTAAGTCTTTAGTGATTTCCTGTTTCTTAAATTTGGGCCTGAGCTTGCCCCACCTAGTTCCTTTTATTTTTTCGTAAATCGTATAGTTATCTGGGGGCAAATCACGTAACTTTTCAGACGATTATCGTTTGGACGATAGTAATCGACTGATGAAAAAGATTGTTGCATATTGTAGGAGTTAACATTTCTCTACCACAGTTGGTTGCCCACTATTGGCTGCATAACGCCTAAATGCATGTATCTAAACTTTTGACGATTGCGGTTTTTGCTATAGTTCAAACATACATTTAGGCGATATACAGCCAACAAACAAACTGTGGTAGGGAAATATTAACCGCTATAATATGCAACATTTTTTTCCATTCGTCGGTTGCTATCGTTCAAACGATGATCGTCTGAAAAGTTACGTGATTTGCCCCCTGATATTTCTTTATTCGTTTTGTTTTTGAAATGTACGCTTAACATTTTTGTCTGCTATTTTAAGTTTATCCGCTACTCCTGAGTGGTCTGCCTGGTTATATAAAATGTCTATTGGTTTCATACTAGTGGCAGAATGTATGGTTGCATTATATGCTGCTACTGCTCGAATGACTGTCTCTGAATCATCTATTAGATTGTGAGTCATTTTATTACATCTCGCTGTCTCCTGGATGGTAGAATGTGTACGTTCTGTCCATTCGATATGGTATGGTTAACTGGGGCCTTATTTTGTATTGCGTTTCTATAGCAAATGTATACGAAATTCGAAAATTGGCATTTTCTATTTCTATTCCAACTAATTTAAGTGACGTTTGATAGATGTTTTGACAATCTAACTTTCGGAAATGTTTGAGTTGGAAGCACTTACACCGAATCCGAGAACCATACAAAATACCAATTCATTTTAGAATCGGATTACATTTTCGAATGGCAGTCCGAAACCGAAAGCAGTACAAAATAAGTCCCCTGGTACTGTGTATATTTCTACGTTACTCCTCTTCATTGTTGATTGAAATTCTAATGCTTGTGTTTTGCACTAAAACCGACGAACCCTTTGTTGAATAACCGACGACGAACACTTTCTTGATGTAATGGAAATTAGAAATAAAACTCACAAATTCAATCAACAAGGAATATATTTAACAATAAGATGTTACCAACTTGAAGTCCGTCAGCAAAGAGAACGATATAAAATCAAAAATTAAAAACAACTAGATGCTATAAAATAATTTGACTAGCAAATCAAATAGTAACAAGTAGAATTATGCAAGATGAAGTGAGTTCTAAACAGCTTGGAATGTTCTTTCTTTGTCTATAATGATTTTCTTTCGTGTGTGAAAATGGTTGAGGATTTCTAGGACTTTAATGTGCATATTATCTTTGTTGTCTAGAATTTTTGCTGCTAAAAATTTAGAATATGAGTCAACTGCTGTCAGAAATATTAGTTGCTCAATATACATTACATTCATATGAATAACCTCCCCCGGATTTTTGGAGATTGGTGTTTCACCAATTAAGTTAGTATAAGGTTTCCTATCATATTTGTTTAAATTGCAAATCTCGCAATTGATCGCGTTTTGTTTTAGTTCTTCTGCCATTAGCGGCCAGTAATATTGTTGGTTGATTTGCTAATAATTCTCGCGCCAGTTACGATGTGCTCTGTCATGGGTTTTATGGACTATTTCCAGCTGTTGCTCTTTGTTGGTAATATCTTTTGCTAGAGTTTTGCTCCTGATGAATTTGTTTGAAAAAACTTGGAAAATTTCCCTAATATCGTATATTATTTCTGCTGTCGTGTAGACTGCTACTTCTTCTTCTTCCTTTTATCAGCGAGGCTATGATCCGAAAACAAGGGATCACAGCCCTCTCACTTCACTGCATTTCTACTGATCCGCCTGTGGGGTTCGCCTATTTGACCTCAGAAAATATCGGCAGGCCTGCCGATTTTGGATCACTCGGTTTCTGAGGCCAATGAAATGCCGATGTCGTCGCATTTGTCTGATCCAGGCGTTTATAGGCCTGCCTTTCCTACATCGCGATGTCTTTGGAACGTGCATAGATATTGCCTTTTTAACAGGGTTCAAATGATCTCTTCTTTGAACGTGGCAATACCAGCTGAGCCGGTCGCGCTCTAATTTGTGTACGATGGTTTCCTTGATGTGAAAGCTTCCACGGATCTTCAAACTTCTTATTCGATCAAGCTTGGTCACTCCTGCTGTCATGCGAAGCATCTTCATCTCAGCTGCCGTTAATTTACTCTCATACTTTTTGTACATCGTCCAACATTGTGAACCGTATGTGAGCGCTGGACGTACAACTGCGGTGTAGAGCCTTCCTTTCAATTTAGGGGGCATTTTTCTGTCACAGAAGATAGCGGAATTTTCTCGCCACTTCATCCACCCTACGCTTACACGATGATTGATGTCGTCATCACAAGTTGCTTTGCTATTGATCATAGATCCCAGATATTTGAACTTTTCGCACTTGGGAAGCACTGTTCCATTCAAATAAATGTCTGGAATAGGCCTGAGTGGATCAGAGAACGGCAGCACAAGTACTCTGTCTTTTTTGAACTAATGCGATACCCATTTCCCTCCAAAACGTCCACCCACACATCAAGTGCTCGTTGCAGGGATGTAGGATCCTCACTTATGATGGCTCCATCGTCAGCAAAGAATAACTGATGTACCTTGGGGTCCATCACTTTACCTTCAAGCAGATAATCAAGGACTGTAATAAAGAGCAAAGGACTTAAAACGCTTCCCTGGTGCACCCCGACTTTGATTGGGAACTCTTCGGTTACTCCAGCGGGACATCTTGCTCTTGTCTTTGCTCTTTCGTACATGTCCATGATCATCTGTACATAGGTTTTTTGGAACCCCTCGATGTCTTAGCGCCACCCATATCAGATCTCGTGGTTGTCTGTCGAATGCCTTTTCGAAGTCAACCAATACAATATGCAAATCCCTTAAGGAATCACGATGTTTTTCCATTATGATCCTTATACTTTGGATTGCATCTGTGGTTGATTTACCCGAGACAAACCCGCACTGATCATCAGATAGCCGTATTATTTTTCGCAGTCGGCCACCTAATACCCGCTCAACGATCTTCATTCTTTCGCGTATCACCCTTCCCTTTGTATACAGGGAGGAGGTAACTTTCCCTCCATTGATTCGGCATTGGATCACCTCTCACGAATTTGGAGATAAGAATTCTGAGCCATCTGAACCCGATGTCTCCCATCTTTTTCCAGAACTCAGAGGGTATTTCGTCTGGCCCAACCGCTTTTCGTTTTTTGGAGTATTTGACCGCCTCACTAACTTCTTCGACTGTAATGTCGGCTATTTCTTCACAGTTAGGGGTGGCTCTTGGAAAGTATAGCCGGGGAAACTGTTCATTTAAAAGCTCTTCACAATACTGTCGCCACCTCTGCAGAATTTTGTCGTCATCCACAAGAAGCTGGCCATGAGCATTGCTAATGAACTTTGGCGAACGAATCTACTGAGCATTGTTCCTTCTTTGGGCGGCTATTTTGAAGATAGTGGCGCTTTTGTTCATATTGTGTCTTCGCAGCTCCTGGATAGCCTGGTTTGCATCAACAACCGGGGAAAATATTTTGTCCAGCTCCCGATACAGGCCCTCCGTACTCTCTGCTTGAAGCTGGGCGCACTTCTTCTTCGCTTTTTTCTTGCAGCATCTGTATTCCATTTCGAGGCGAGCTTTTTCGTCATTATTATTAGAGGGGCACTTTGACCAAGCTTTTAAAGCCGCTTTCTTCTCATTTATCAGCATCTTAGCTTCATCACTCCACCACCATGTTTCTTTGGCGTGTTGATGGTGGCCTTTTGAAGCTCCTAGCAGTGATTTGGCCTTATTTAAGCAAGTTCGCTGTAGGGAATCCCACATATTTTGTGCTCTGCACTCTTCATCCTCAGCTCCGTTGATGGTGTGAGAGCGGTGATTTTTCATTACGAAAACAAAAGCTTCGCCTTTTTCTTTGTCCAGATTGTACCACTTGATTTTCTCAGAGACCCTTGTTTGTTTGCTTTTCTTCGGTGTTTTCATAAAAATTTCTGTTAGCAGGAGACGGTGTTGCCGAGCGATTGCCTCTCCCAGGATCACTTTGCAATCTTTTACCCGGGGCTTCATGAAACTGCCTACCAAATGGTAGTCAATCTGAGTTTCATCTCCACCACTGCTGTAAGTGATCAGGTGTCGGCTTTGTTTGATGAACATGGTATTTAACACGATAAGACCGTGTGATTTGCACATGCTTAGGATGTCTTCACCAGGAAGGTTCCTGGTGCCATATCCTAGTCCTCCATGGCAGTCTTCATAGTCTTTGTTTGATTTCCCGACATGTCCATTCAAATCTCCTCCAACAAACAGAAATTCTTCCTTTGGGATGTTCTTAAGGAGATTGTGGAAATCTAGCCAAAATGCATCTTTATCTATCTGATTGCACCCATTGTGGGGAGCATATGCACTGACAATATTCCACACCTCTCCTTGTATTACTAGTTTGAGAGACATCAAACGGTCGCTGGACTTCGAAATGCTCAAGACGTTACCAAGTAGCTCTGCCGCAAGGATGATACCGATTCCGTTCTTAGACTTTTCCGTTCCGTAGTAGAACATCTTGTAATCTTTTGTCCTAACGTCCAAGAAACGCGCCCGATTCCCGGTGTTTTTCCATTTCGTCTCTTGGACACACAAGATGTCCACCCGCCTTCTATTCATCATCTCTTCCAGCTCGTAACTTCGACCGGTCATGCTTCCAACGTTCCAACTCGCGACCCTCAAATTGCGTCCAAACTGTTTCATTATTTTGCTAGCCCCCGGAATCCGTATAGCTCTGACCCGAACATATCTGCTCGGTCCAGGATCAGTACCATGCACAGCAGTGGTAGTGCCTGGCGGGGTAGTGCCTTTCCTTTTTGCAAGTATTACCATAATGATACAGTTTTGCAATACAATTTTTTGCACCATATTGCGATGGTGTTTGTTGTTTGACACGTGCATGCTCCTGTTTTAGTATTGTTTGATCTTTCTTTTATGACACCGGTGATCTCCAGTCGTGTCAACCCACGGACTCGCATGCACACTTGTGGGAGGGTTTTTAAGGTAGTATATGTGTCGCTAGGCTCACTTGGGTGTTATATTGCCTAGATCTGATTTGTCCCCTTAGTCGCCTTTTACGACAAGCGCTTAACCCGTCCCTGCACGGGAAGTCGTGTAGACTGCTACTATGCCTGGTTTCAGGAATTCCTTGGATATACTTGTTTAAAATTACTTGCATGTACATTTATCAGTTTCTTTTCTTGGTCTAATGTGCCCAACATAACGTAATTTGCCACAATGCTTTTGTTTAATTGTTAATAGTTACTTGTTTCTTATTTCATCAACCTGTTTAAAAATAAACTTTTCTTTTTGTAATTATATCGCAGACACCTATTGAAAAAATATTAGAATAAAACAAATCGTTCATCGTTCTAGAACTTCTCGTTTTTCTTCAAGTTCTTTTCGCTAATTTTCCCTGTGGATCTTTTTCGAATTGTGTCGTGAGATTCACATACATCTTTTTGGTCCAAATTCGAGCCGGATTTTCCTTTCGCTAAAAGACAATTCGTTTGAATCTCTTCGTGGTAAGTTATATTTAGTGTTCGTGATTAACTGTACTTAGAACTGTTCGGGTGGTACATAATTCAGCTCATGACCAATAGTTGAGACTGATCAAATTCTAATTATCTTATCCTTTAACTCGGTAATCTGCGGTCTAAGAAAGAAATCTACGTCTGAAATAATCTATCCGCTAATTCGTTCGGTAAAGTCAATTTCATAGAAAAATTGTTTAAAATGGCGGAGTCTTGCCCGTGCTCCGTGCTACTCGTGGTCACTTGAAGGGTTCGCTAACGAAATTAGTAACCTACACAGAAACTATTTCGGATAAAACTTCGTTAACGGATCTCAAGATTCGCTACTATAAAGTGGATGATTTATGGAAAGAGTTCGCGGCTTCCCAACAACTTTTTTATACGTTTGCTGACGACGGAAAGTATACAGATCCTGGGCCCGAATTTGAAGAATTCGAGGCAAAGGTTTTAGTAGTCAAATCAGGTCTTCTATCGGCAATATCTGGTCGCGAAAAAGTCGAGAAAAACAATGATCTCGTTGGTCAATTAGCCGCGCAGCAAAAGGCTTTAATCGAGACTTTAAGTCAGTCTACTTCTTCGGGAACAAGTGATGACAGTTACCTTCCATCTGTTAGAATTGAGCCGTTTTCGGGCCATTATAGGGAATGGCCAACGTTTCGAGACATGTTCCTAAGTGTTGTTAAAAATAAACCAAAATTATCGCCTATTCGAAAATTTCAATTTTTGATTTCGTGGTGAGGCGTTAAATCTTTTAAGCCATCTTACGGTATGCGACGAGACGTATGATCAGGCATGGGAAAAACTTGAGAAGCGTTATGATAGGCCGCGTCATATTGTGAATAATTTTGTGAAAGATTTATGGAGCTACCATCGGTTCATATCTCGAACGTTAATGTCTTACGGAAAATATCAGATGGAGCTGATGAAATTGTCCGAGGTCTAACGGCCATTAAATCGCTTACCAGGGATGCGTGGCTTATTCACATTTTAACAAATAAGCTGGATCCCGAAACTCGTCAAGCATAGTCCGAGGAAAACTGTGCGGAGGACTATCCTACTATAGACCAGTTGCATGACGATTCAGTGAATACAACCACTAATCACTCGGTTAATCCACCACCAAACAACATTTCGTTTAATCGTGGCCAAACAACAGATTTCGTTCCTCAAAGCAAGACCACTTACCATTCGTTCAATTCACAATTGAACACCACTTCGCCTCGTCCTGTCCAAACCACTTCGCCTCGTCCTACTCAAACTACTAACTTCGATCTTCAAAACTCGTATTGTTCTTCAAATATTCCCTCGACATTATCACAAGCAATAGTAAATAACCATTCCATCAACGTTACGCATCCTATAACTCAAACATTACTTCCCACAGCGCTAGGAAAAGTTTTGGACGTCAACGGAAAATATCAGCTAGTTCGGATTCTTGTTGATTCAGGCTCACAGGTATCTTTCGTTACTGAGTCATGTGCCCAAAGACTCGGAATAAAACGAAGAAACGCCCGTATACCAATAAGTGGTATTGGATCTACCAGTGCTGGTAAAGCCAGGGGCCTTATTTCGTTGGTTATCATTTCATGTTGCGATTTATATAGTATCCCAGTTGATACTTATATTTTATCAAGTGTAACAACAAATTTGCCGACAACTTCATTTACCATCGAAGATCAGAATCACCTGCATCGACTGAACTTAGCCGATCCTTCGTTCAATAAATCTGACCCCGTTGACATATTGCTAGGCGCAGATAAAGCTTGGGAAATTTTGCAAGGGGAATGCGTCAATAGTGACCAAGGCTATCCAATAGCACAAAAAACTATTTTCGGTTGGGTTTTGGCTGGATCAGTACCATTCACCAACGAACCTCACATTACTTCGCATCATGTCCATTTAGATATCGATTCGATTTTGCAATCGTTTTGGACCATCGAAGAGGTTGATCCAAGGTCAGTCATATCAAATGAAGATAGAAAAATCGAAGAACATTTTCTACAAACTCATCGTCGAGATGCATGTGGGAAATATATCGTCGACTTGCCTTTTAAATCTACACCATGGTTTGGTGATACTTTGAACGGAGCAATTTCGCGTCTTAAATGGATGGAGAAAAAGTTTTCTAAAAACTCGGATCTATTCCAAAGTTATTCACGGTTTCTCGACGAATATTTGACACTAGGCCATATGTCGAAAGTTCCCACGCCGGAAATCTCCAAACAAAATGTGTTTTATCTTCCCCATCATGCTGTTCTGAAACCAGACAGCAGTACAACTAAACTTCGGGTCGTGTTTGACGGGTCCTTCAAGGACACAAACGGTAACTGCTTAAATGATGCGCTCATGATTGGTCCACCTATCCAACGTAATCTTTTCTCAGTTTGCTTACGATTTCGCCGACATCAATTCGTCTTTACAGCAGACATAGTTAAGATGTTCCGCCAAATCTGGGTGTCCGATTCAGATGTTGACTTTCAGCGCATAGTGTGGCGGAAATCACCAACGGAGCCTTTACAACATTTTCGGTTACGCACGGTTACATACGGGACTTCGTGCGCTCCATTTTTATCGGTTCGGGCCTTGGAGCAATTAGCAAGAGACTATCGTGAAGAGTTTCCAATCGCGTCAGATATTGTGTTGAATGACTTCTACATAGACGATGTCGTTTCGGGTGGAGACACTTTAGCTGAAGCCATTCTTAAACGAGATTCGTTAATCGAACTCCTCAAAAAGGGTGGTATGCGATTAAGCAAATGGCAAAGCAATTGTGTCGAACTTCGCCAAGACGCCGATAATGTTTCTCTCCAAAATATCTCACTTGACACGGACGCGGATTCGTGGATAAAAATGCTTGGTCTTTATTGGAACTCGAAGAGTGATATATTCAGTTTTCGGTTAAATTACAATCCCGATGATGCAATAACAAAACGACAGATCCTAAGAGACATAGCGCGCATCTTCGATCCCCTCGGTTTCCTTGCCCCTTCAGTCGTACAATTAAAAATTCTCCTACAGGAATTGTGGCAACGAAATGTTAACTGGGATGATAAACTCCCATACTCAATTGCTTGCCAGTGGAGAAAATACCGTGAGGAACTTCCAGCCCTCACAAACATCGAAATACCACGAAACATCGGTCTTGGAAGTGCGTCGTGCCAATTACACGCTTTTCCAGATGCATCGGCATCCGCGTACGCCGCAGTTATCTATTCGCGCTACCAGTTATCCAATGGAACCTTCGAAACAAATATTCTCGCCGCAAAATCCCGCGTATCTCCATTGAAACAACTCAGCATCCCGCGGTTAGAGCTGTGTGGTGCCGTTTTGCTTGCAAGACTACTTGTTGCGGTGCAAAAATCACTGAACGTTACTTTTAACAACGTCTATGCCTGGTCAGACTCAAAAGTAGTGTTATCATGGCTTTCGTCTCCTCCTCCTCGCTGGAATATTTTCGTGGGCAACCGTACTTCGGAAATCCTTAATACGATCCCAAGAAATAGGTGGTTTCACGTCACATCGAAATGCAATCCAGCGGACTGTGCATCTAGGGGTATCTCACCATCGCAACTTCTCGAACACGCTATTTGGTGGACCGGTCCACATTGGTTGAAGGAAGGTACAGAGAGTTGGCCGATAGTTAATGATTTTGAGGACGATCCTAGCTGTGACCAGGAGGAGAAGAAAATTACCAATCAGTCATATCTTGTTGTCACGGACGATCACCCATTCGAGTCGCTTTCAGCACGTGTTTCAACGTGGAACATTCTGATTCGAACAGTATCACGAATCCAACGCTTCATCCTTAGATGTCACAAGCATACCCTACCTTCTTCACTTCATCTCGAAGCACAAGAAATCTACAGTGCTAAAAGGACGATTATAAAATGGTTGCAGGATGGGTATTTTGGTGACTTTATTAAATCGGTTTATCAACATGGTTGTTTTCCAAATAAATCGAAAATAATTAATCTATCTCCTTTCTTAGATGATGAAGGTATCCTGAGAGTTGGTGGAAGAATCGAACAAGCCAACATTTCGTTCAGTGCTAAACACCCAATAATTATACCCAAAGGACACATCATAACGAAGCTCATTGTTCTCGATGCCCACATACGTTTTCTGCACCCAGGTATATCAACACTATTCGCGCTTATTCGACAAGAGTATTGGGTAATTTGCTGCCGTAACTTGCTTCGGAAAATCACGCATGATTGCATGCACTGCTTTCGTCAACGGAAAGCAACAACAAATCAGCTGATGGGCAATCTACCTCCTCAACGAATCCAAGCTAACAGACCCTTCGTCCATTGCGGTTGTGATTATGCGGGGCCTATAACATTAAAAGTTAAATCGGGTAGAAAATCTACGTTTTCTAAAGGATACATATCGCTTTTTGTTTGCCTAGTGACGAAGGCGATCCACTTAGAACTTGTCAGTGACTTAACTACGGATGCCTTTCTGGCCGCTCTCCGTCGGTTTGTCGCGCGCCGTGGAAAACCATCGCATCTCTATTCCGACAACGGAACAAACTTTCGCGGATCAGCTCGTTCGTTATCAGAGATGCACGAACTTCTTTTATCACAAACCCACAACTCGCTCGTAGCAGATTCTTTGGCTCGCGATGCCATTTCGTGGCACTTTATTCCCCCATCGGCTCCTCACTTCGGCGGTTTGTGGGAGGCCGGAGTAAAATCGATGAAGCAGCACCTTCGGCGTGTGATAAGTACCGACATCTTAACATACGAACAGCTCTACACTCTTCTGACCCAAATCGAGGCAATTCTAAACTCGCGACCATTGTGTCAAATCTCGGACACAGAACTCGACCCACTAACACCTGCTCATTTTCTTTTAGGCGAATCCTATGTTGCCATTCCGGAACCAATGATTGATGTACCAACGAATCGACTATCATGCTGGGAACAACTGCAATCCAAAATCCAAGGTTATTGGAAGCGCTGGCATATGGAGTACTTGACGTCATTGCAACATCGTCCTCGTTGGCAACAGATTCAACCCGATATCAAAGAAAATGATCTGGTGGTTATAAAGGACACCAATTTACCTCCTGGAAAGTGGGCAATGGGCCGAGTTATTGAAACACATCCTGGAAAAGATGGCCATGTTCGAGTCGTCACGTTAAAAACGGCCAACGGTAACTTAGTCCGCCCTATTCACAAACTGGCTATTCTTCCGTGTTCTGAAACTATGCTTCAGGGGCGGCGGAATGTTTAAAATTACTTGCTTGTACATTTATCAGTTTCTTTTCTTGGTCTAATGTGCCCAACATAACGTAATTTGCCACAATGCTTTTGTTTAATTGTTAATAGTTACTTGTTTCTTATTTCATCAACCTGTTTAAAAATAAACTTTTCTTTTTGTAATTATATCGCAGATACCTATTGAAAAAATATTAGAATAAAACAAATCGTTCATCGTTCTAGAACTTCTCGTTTTTCTTCAAGTTCTTTTCGCTAATTTTCCCTGTGGATCTTTTTCGAATTGTGTCGTGAGATTCACATACAATACTGACGAGGTCATTTTTGTGTGCGTAAAAAAATCATATATCTGCGTACCTGGGAAAGGAATACTGAGTTCGTATGTTGTTAGTTTACCTTCCTTGATAATTATTTGCTGTGTGAATTGATTCAGTACTTTATTGGTTTCTAGTACCTGATGTTCATCAGAGCTTTCCGCTGAGTTGTATTTGAATCTGAGATTTGGTTCAGCTGCTGCCGAGATAGTGCGTCGGTTACTGTGTTAGTCGCGCCTGGTTGGTAAATAAATTTCGGGGCGTATTCTTCGATCAGTGCGTGTCATCTTCTCATTTTGGCGTTTAGGTTTCTTGTGGAAACATCGAATATTAGTGGCTGATGATCTGTGTGAATTTCCAAATCTTTTACGCCGTAGAGATAATTTCTCAAATTTTTTAGTGAATAGACTTGCGTATAATTCTTTTTCATTAGCAGCGTAGTTTCGTTCCGCGCCTGTTAACGTTTTAGAAATAAAAGTTATATGTTTCCCTTCTTGTGTCAGGACTGCTCCTATGGCATCGTCCGAAGCGTCGGTTGTAAGAATGAATTTCTTACTGAAATCTGGTTGATTCAACTCGGTTTCGATTAGTAAATGATTTTTCAGTGAGTTGAATTCTTCAGTTGCTTCTTCGTTAAGTACAATGGGTGTTTTCCTTGCAACATGGGTTGAGACTTGCCCTGTTCCGTCTTGGCTCTGAAGTAGTGACGTAAGGGGTTTGGCTAGTGTGGCAAAATTTCGTATAAATTTCCGATAGTACCCTATCATTCCCAAAAATGATCTAAGTTGTCTCAGGGTTCGTGGAGGAGGGTAATTTTTAATTGTGCTAACTTTCTCGGGATTGGTTTTTATGGTATTTTCCCCTATGATGTAACTCAAAAATTGAACTTCCTTCATGTAGAAATTTGATTTTTCCAGGGAAATCTTCATGTTGGCTTTCTTTAACGTGGTTACTACTTGTTTTAAATGTTCAGTATGTTTTACAAGCGAGTTGGAATAGATTATTATGTCGTCGATGTAAATATGACAAAATTTCCCTACAAAATCTCTGAGGATGTCGTCCTTTGCTCTCTGGAATTGGCCTGGCGCGTTCTTGAGTCCAAAGGGGAGTCTGAGAAACTCGAAACTCGTATTTCCCGTTGTTGACAGAGAATGCGGTTTTCTCGACATCTGGTTTCTTCATGAGGATTTGGTGGAATCCTGATTCAAGATCCAGAGTTGAGAAAATTTTTGCTTTGCCCAGATTGGAGAGAATGACGCTTGTGTCAGGGATAGGATATTTATCTGAACGAGTGGATTCGTTTAATTTTTTGAAGTCTATTACCATCCTATGCTTGGGTGAACCATCTTCGTTGATTCCTTTCTTTGGAACTACCCAAATGGGACTGGGACTATTGTACGCCGATTTGGATTTTTGAATTATCTCATCCAATAGTTTTCGTACTCCGTTATTTACGAATTCGTTAACGGATAGTGGATATGGATACTGTTTAGACCATATTGGTTTGTCTGTGATTGTATCTATTTCTGCCTGTACGTCGGTACGAAATGGCAAAGTTACATTGATGCCACTGTGCATTTGATGTATTAAATCTTTAATCTCTTCTTTCAGAGCATTAACGTTTTCTCCGTGAGTGTTCGGTGCTCCGGATAATATGTCTTCACAAGGGTTCGGTGCTTGCTTTTGTTTATGAGCATGTGTGTTTGGTGCACATGCTTCGGGTTCGTTATTACGCTGGGAAATGGAAAAGAGCCTTTCTTCGTCCTCACCGTAGCTAAGGGTTTGGTTATCAAGGTTTACTACAGCATGTGATAGGGTTAATAGTCTAGATCCTATCAGAGCATCATATTCAAAATTCTTTATTATTTAAAAGCGAGTTATCCTATTTAAAATTTTTACATCGTGATATGATGTTATTGGTGTGCTACCGTTTATTGTGGTGGCGAATTTCTTTTGTTTCAAGTCCTGAGGACTATGAAATACCCCTGGACGACAGTAATTACAAGTCGCTCCAGTATCGATTAGCATTTTAATCCTTTCATTATTTAATTTGCGTGATATGTGGGGAAGTTCCCCGTAATTCCTAAAAAATGATCATGTTCGTTGATCTGATTGAGTTTCTCTGGTCTTTGTTCATCACAAGGGTTTTTATCTGGTTGCCGGTTTTCATCCGCTTGTCGGGATTATGTTGTTGCCTTGGGTAGTTATTTCTGAACCTATTCCAGTCTTGTTTAGTTAATTTTCTATTCGCTGAACTACCTAGTTCCATACGTTCAGGTTGATTGTTATTATGGAAGTTGTTGTGTTTGTAGTTTTGTTGGTAATGAGGGTTTCTAACCTGATTACTTATCTTGTGAACTTTGTGCTCATGGGTTTTGAGCGTGTCTTTACTTCTGATTTCCCTTACTTGGTTTTTGTTTATCTCTAATTCCTCCGCTTTGGCGAGAGCGTTCGGTAGATTTACTGGGTTAAGAGCAATTATCGTGTTAGATAAATGACCATTCAGACCGTTCAGTTAAGCCACACTTCGAGTATTGTTCAACTGTTCTTTTTTTATGTAACGATACAATGATACAAAGGCTGCGATTACTACAAAATAAAGCTATGCGGTGTATTTTAAAGTGCAATAGATATGTGTTCATTAATGTTATGTTAAACACGTTGAAATGGTTGTCCGTTAAACAAAGAATTGTAATGAATGTATTTGTTTTCGTGTATAAGATTAAATATAACTTAATGCCAAAGTATCTATCAAAATATGTAATGTATGTTAGAGAAGTACAACCATATTCATTAAGAAATATGCATGACATAAGACTACCAAATTTATTAAGTGCTAAATCACAAAATTCACTGATATATAGAGGATTTAAGATATTTAATGAACTGCCTAATAATGTGAAAAATGAATTAAATTTGAAAATATTTAAAAAAGCAGCCATTGAATTCGCAAGACAAACTTATTAAAAAATATATATATTATGAAATTGTTTTTTTTTTCCTTTTCTGTAAAACTGTACCGTAAAAATATAATTATAATAACATGTAATACAATTGTAAATTGAATATGAATGGCTTTCAAAGCCAGTTAATAAAACTATCTATCTATCTATCTATCTATGATGAAAATTCGAAGGGCTCGTTCCCGGTGTTCTGAGGTTAGTTTTTTTTTGTCAGTTCGGTATTGTTACCGTCCGTCATTAGTGTTTTGTTCACTAACACCGTTAATTTTGCATTTACTTGATTATAGAATTCATACAGTGACGTAGGTCCTTGTCTCAAATTGTTCAGTTCACTTTCAAGTATATGGGCTGGTCGTTTGTCAGCGTATGTTGAGTCTAGTCTTGTTAGTATGGCGTCAAAGTGTAGGACTGTACCAAACTGCCTCAGAGTATGATTTGCTTCATTAGTGATTTTCTTCCTTAGTATGCAACGAGCGGTAAAGTATCTGTCCGAGCCTTGAGCATATCGCCTAATAGCTGTGGTAGCAGATTGTCGCCAAGAAATATATTCTGAGTGATTTCCTTTGAATTCAGGTACTGATTTAATTAAATCTAAGCTTTGGCTGTCTACTATATGCACGCTGATTTCCTATTCTTTATATGCAGTTACCGCTGGGTCTGTACTAGTTACGTTCGCTAGTTTGTTTGTTAGTTTTAGGTTATTTGAATCTAAGGTGGTTATTCCTGAGGTTAGCTCTGTGTTTCGAGCATCAAGTGCTTGTACGAATTCGAAGAGACGAGTATTCTGAGTCGAGAGTGTGCAATTGTGCCGTAAGGGCGTTTATTTGAGCGTCTGTCTGTGTTCTTAGAACGTGTGAGCTGTTTGAGATCAGTTCAGCACATGCCTGAGTATAGGCTTTTTTCTTCGAGATACTTGGTCTATTAAGTCTTTCCCTAGATCTTGATCTACCCATCAATTTAGCACTTCAATTTGTTCGATAACTTAATTTCTAACTTACTCCGAGTTTATTACAACAGCGTTGTCTGGATGATTTCGGTCCTTAAGAATGTTGAGAAATGCCGGCACGGAAGTGTTGTAGCTGCGACTACTTGCCCTGGTGTCGGTTAATTTGCACTTTCGATCGTTTTAATGGATGTACTTTTTTTTTTTTTTTTTTTAAGGAGCACTTAATAGTTTTAATTCACTTGTTTTCATGAATTGTATATATCTATCGAGTGTTTTATTCCTATATATTGTAAAGCTAGTGATACCTTGTTTTATTCTCACTTTCTCTAGGCTTTATTCAATATATTTTATAGATGCGTTTCAAACGACTTATTCTATCTACTTTGGTCTGCGGAGGTTTATTTATTCGAAAGATAATTCACTTTACACTCCTGGCAGGATCTGCAATTAAATTTTTCTTATTAAATTTGATTTAAAAAAAAATCTATTATTTTTTCTTACAAAATTTTCACTTAAACAATTTAACTTAAAAAACTGACTTAACGCTAATGAGCGGCGTGAACGAAGTGAAGTATTTTTAGAATGGCTTGGCTTGGTGTAGTGCCATGTGCATCCTGTGTGGTGTCATGTGCATCCAGTATGGTGTCGAGCGTAGTTTGCATTCCGTTGGTCACGTAGGCCACTGGTCCTATTTTTAGAATGGCTTGGCTTGGTGTAGTGCCATGTGCATCCTGCGTAGTGTCATGTGCAGTTTGCTTTCCGTTGGTCACGTAGGCCACTGGTCCTGGTAGTTGGGATGACGCAATTATCTCGGTGTCATAACTTATTAATTAATTTTTCTTACTCCGTTTTTAAAAAATAGAAAAAAACTTTATTAAAATTTAACTTAAAACTAATTTACAAACTGAACTGGACAAGAGGTGACGAACAACTGAGTGGAAACAAATACAATTTTTATTCAACTAAATCTTATCTGCGTTTGAGTGGGTTTTATCGGTGGCTTAGATTTCAGGATGATATTCTGGTGAGTCGCTGGATTCTGGACTGTGTGACTTGCATTGTGATGATTCATGTTGTTTGGCTGCATTCTGGATGATGTTATGCTGTGTTTGCAAGATGCGTTAAGTCAATTAATTCTTGTCTGCGTTTGCATTACGATGAGAATGATATTATGATGAGTCACGTTATTTTGCTGTGTTTGCAAGATGCGTTAAATCAATTAAGTCTTATCTGCGTTTGCATTACGATGAGGATGATATTATGATGAGTCACGTTATTTGCAAGATGCGTGCGTTAACTCCCTCCATGGCCGTTTAAGCTGCGTCCCGTTGCTTCATATTTCATCGCTAGTGCGTCTTCGTGGTCGGAATCGTTGCTTCAAGCAATATGCTATGATTCCTAAGGTTATCAGGATCGACGTTAGAGATATAGACATAGTTACTGGGTTGTTTTCTGCAGATATCTGTAAAAAGTTTCAGAGTATCAATATTTTTAATTTTAAGTTTTTTTATTTAATGCTTGAACGTTATGTGTTATTTCATACTGATCGACGTTTTGCGTTTGAAGATAGGCTGTTATTAGTTTTGCCAGATTTGTGTATACTATCCCGTCGATTATCGTCGTGTTTTCAAAGGTTACAAGGTATGCTCCTGTATATGTCTTGTTATCGATTTCGTGTTGTCCAGTGATTAAAATGATACCATCTTGTTGTGGCCACGTCTAAACGTGGTAAATTGCCAGCCAAAAGACGTCACAATGTAAACGCATAAATTCCCCTTCTGGGAAATTTACCCAACAGCCTGTCATGTAAATGTCATTAACAGAGCTTAATAAAATTACATTCTTTTGTTAACACTCAACCGACACGGTGGTTTTTATTATTGCGATCTGTCTAGAAAGCAATTTTGCGAAACAAAGGACAAAACATTGGTCCTTCTAGAGCCGCGAATTCAGATAAACGCGCTAAAGAATTTATTGTGTGAACATTATACAGTGTGTGTGTGAAATTTTCTTAAAATAAATTTAACAAAAAAAAAAAGAAAAACAAAAACAATAAAAAAAACTTAAAACCAGAAACATAACTATTACAACAATTTTCTTTTGACAATTTAAGTGGTGAAAAAAGGTGCAAATCGGGTTCCCGCGCCGTGTAATAGATTTTTTCTCAGTTTTGCGGAAATTTCGAAACCGCTACAATTTCTAAGGTGGGAAAGTTTTCCACAGCAACGGATTCACCGCTTCAACAGTGCAGCGCACCGTTGGACTCATCACACCCGTTACGACCGCTGCCGATTCACCGCTGCTAATACACCGGTACAATTTCACCGCTGGAACAGTGGTATTTTGCGGTACAGTGGCAATTCACCGTCAATTGCTGGGAACTAAAACTGGAATATCAAATTCTTTCCTGGAAATAAATTTCACGTAAGTGAACTGCAATATTTTTTTATTAAAATTTTTGGTTTACCGGATTTTCTTTTGGGGTTGATTTTTTTTTTGAGCTTTCGCTTGTGAAAATGAGCTCAATGTTGAAGCTACTCAAGGTCCTCTACAAACAAATCTGCAAAGATCAAGAAGATTTTTTGAAAAAGCCAGAGGATCAAAAGACGTTCAATTACGTTAACATCCGGTTAGCCATCCTGGAGGACACCTATAAGGCCAGCTTTGACTGTAATCTTTCCAGAGGGAATGTCGTTCCGCATAAAGATGCGGCGAAGGATGCTGAAAGGGAGGAAGAGTTGGACGAGACTTTCGACAGCATAAAGGAAGCTTACCTGGAATGTAGGATAGCACTGTTGGAAACTGTGGAGAAGCTTCAGAAACCAGCCGGAAATTCGGTAAGTTCTGTAAAATCGAATGACACTTGCGATAAAAATGTAGTACGGCTTCCGAAAATCAATTTGCCTACCTTTTCCGGAAATTATGCAACTTGGAAATCCTTTTACGATCTGTTTTCGTCGCTCATCCACAACAACAAATCGCTCTCGAGTATTGAAAAGCTGCATTATCTGAAATCCAGTTTAACGGATGAAGCAGATAGAATGTTGCAACATTTATCTATAGATAGTGGTAACTATGAGAAAGCTTGGTACATACTCACCTCTCGTTATGACCATAGGCGCATATTAGTAAATGCCCAATTCAAGCCATTCTTTGATCAGGCAGATTTGCAGCACGAGAGTTCGAACGGCTTAAAAAATCTTTTGGACACGTTCACCGAGTGTCGTCACGCATTCCACAACCTTGAGCTGCCAGTCGATCAATGGGACTCTATCCTCATTTACTGCATCTTTCAGAAGCTTCCTCCAATCACCCAGCAGCTGTGGGAAGAGAAGTTAGGGACGAAAACAGATTCCAAGAAGTTACCTACGTTCCGAACATTGGAGGTGGTGGACGAGCAGAGACAGTAAACGCAGTTGGCAGGGAATAAGAACTCTATCCAAAGAACTTCAAATTCTGCAAGGGCCAACTCATTTTACTTAAGGTCGAAGAGTAGGGATGAATTTAGCTGCAAGGTGTGTCGCAAGGGACAACATGCACTCCGCACTTGCAGGCAATTCCTGAAAATGGGTACCAGTTCACGACAGGGTATAGTTATAAGGATAGGAGTTTGTGAGAACTGCCTGGCATATAGCCACTCCACTCAACAGTGTCCTAGCAAGGTTCGTGTTATTTATGTCAACAACCTCACCATTCTCTTCTTCACTCGTCCAACTCACCCCACACACACAATCAGCCTAGTAGCTCTCATACATATACACATCCACATTCACACACAACCCATAGCCCAGTCATCAACTCAGCACACAATTCCATACAGTCCATTCGCAATCAACACAATACAGAAGTACATTCACACAATAACACACAACCCTTACCCACTCCAAATCAAACACATTCGTATCAGGTCTCTGCACTTAAACCTCACGTACCAGCTTTCACACTCACCGATCGTTCGCAGAACGTCAACAATCCAACAGTGAACACCTTTCACAGCTGGCATCAGCCGAGTTCCGAGGTTCTTTTAGCAACTGCCTTAGTCAAGGTCAAGTCTGCCACAGGAACGTTTGTGCCCCTAAGAGCGTTGGTTGATCCAGGGTCTGAGGCAACGTTCATAACAGAAGCAGCAGTTCAATCACTCAATTTAAAATCAAGGCGAACATTTATTGAGGTGTCAGGGCTAGGGAAGGTCAGTAGTGGAGTTTGTCATAGTTATGTAGATATAACATTCGGGTCACTTACCTCAAGTTTTGAATCCTGCACCCGAGCACTTGTGTACAAATCACTCACTGGGCTTCTCCCGGCCAATCAGCTGACTCCCAATAAATGGAACCATCTAAAAGGTTTGGCTTTGGCAGATCCTTTCTTCCACAAACCGGCGAAAATAGATCTTCTTTTGGGCAGCGACGTATATAGTGAAATAGTGCTTCCGGAAAACTCTCGAGCCGGGGAGCAAACGACACCAATCGCCCAAGGGACAGAGCTTGGATGGATAGTCCTAGGTCGAATACCAACCGAACACCCCAGGAGTGTACAAAGTTTCGTCCAGGTTGTCGACTTGGAGGCTCAACTTCGGAGGTTTTGGGAGGTTGAGGAAGCGCCTTTTGCAAAATACGAAGCACGTGAGGATAAGGCCTGTGAAGACCACTTCATTTCACGAACGAAAAGAACGTCGAGCGGGCGTTTTCAGGTATCCCTACCATTTAGGGAAGGAAGTCATCCTGCGCTTGGATGCTTGAAGGAAGGCGCCTTGCGTAGGTTTCTTCAACTGGAGAGACGTTTCCAGATAAACCCGACACTACACCAGCAATACAAGACGTGCATCAAGGAATACTCACAGCTTGGGCAGATGAAGGAAGTTGATGTCAGCACGGACGGGGTACTTGCAACACCCTACCACTATTTTCTGCCTCACCATGCTGTCTTCAAGGAGTCCAGTTCCACCACCAAGCTCCGTGTCGTATTTGATGCAGCTTCCAAAACATCAGACGGAACGTCTTTGAACGAGCACTTGTTGGTAGGTCCTAAAGTTCAAAACAATATTATAGATATTATTATTAGATGGATGTGTCACCTTTACGTCTGACATCGAAAAAATGTATAGGCAAGTGCGTGTAGATCCTCCTGACACTTATTACCAGTTGATTCTGTGGCGCGATAGAATCCAAGATCCAATACGAACATTCCGCCTAGAAACAGTGACATCCGGCACTTCCTGCGCCCCTTATCTAGCTATCCGTACGCTTAAGCAGCTGGCGTCAGATGAAGAGGCCAGATATCCCATCGGCGCTAGGGCAGTCGTTGAAGATATGTACGTTGATGATCTGATTTCAGGTGCAGATTCGGTCGTAGAAGGTCTGGTAAAGAGAGATCAGGTTAGGCAATTACTTTCCTCTGCAGGGTTCAATTTGCGAAAGTGGACTAGCAATTCTGATGAACTTTTGTTTCAGATACCAGAAAGCGATAGGGAACTTGATTTTTCATTACCACTCGGTGCTGCAGAGCACGTCAAGGCCCTTGGTATAAAATGGTTTCCACTCCAGGACTCATTTTCCTTCCAGAATGCTTATTCCGATGATTCTCAGGTCACGAAAAGGGCAGTTTTATCTGCTACTGCAAAGTTGTTCGACCCACTTGGATGGATCTCTCCGTGCGTTGTGAAGGCGAAGATGTTGATGCAGCAGTTGTGGTGCCGTGGTCTAGATTGTGATACTCCTATTCCTTCGGAGCTGGTGAAGACTTGGCAACACTTTCAAAAACAACTGCCACTACTTGAGCGCATCCGAATTCCTAGGTGGGTTCGAACACACAATACACAGAAAAACCTGGAGTTGCATGGGTTTAGCGACGCCTCGGAAAAAGCATATGGAGCTGCGGTATACTTACGAGTATTGGATTCCGACGATAACATTCATCTACACCTGCTACTCTCAAAGACTAAGGTGGCTCCTCTGAAGACTGTTTCGCTACCTCGATTGGAGCTGTGTGGAGCTGTAATCCTAGCTGGTCTGATCGACTACACCTCAACAATTCTTGGCTTAGAAAATATGCCGAAATTTGCGTGGACCGACTCGACCATTGCTTTGTCCTGGATTTCAGCATCACCATCAAGGTGGACTACCTTCGTAGGCAATCGAGTCGCAGAGATTCAGAGATTGACTCGGACAAGTAGCTGGAAGTACATCCCATCTCACCTCAATCCAGCAGACTTGGCGTCACGAGGAGTTCTGCCTGGTGAACTGGAAGGTAACGATCTTTGGTGGAACGGACCCGGGTTCCTGCACACTGAGTGGAATTTTCTTTGCCCAACTCAGCCAACAACACTACACACCGTGAAAGAACAACGTTCGGTCAAATCGCATTGCACCTTCAAAGAGGGAAATAGCATAACTCAACTTATTTTTAGACATTCTAGGCTGCAGAGAGTAATACGAATCATCGCACTCTGCAAAAGGTTCATAGATAATGCAAGGCAAGGATGCGAAGGCAGGAATTTCTCTCCACTTTCCCCTAAGGAACTTCTTTTGGCCACTCTCTTAGCAGTACGGACAGTACAAACTAATATGTTTTCAGAAGAGATTGCAGGACTTAAAACAGGGTCTCAGAAACGGTTTCTCAGCTCTCTCAATCCATTCCTGGATTCGGATGGCATCTTGAGAGTCGGAGGTAGGCTCCAACAATCAAATCTTTCCTACGAGCAACAACATCCCATCATACTAAACGCCAAACATCACTTCACGAAGTTGTTGATCGTCGACGCCCACCAGCGAACTCTACACGGAGGAAGTCAACAGGTAATATCCTTCCTACGCAACCATTACTGGATACTCAACATCAAAAACAGCGTGAAGAAATGTATCCACTCCTGTAACATTTGTGTTAGATACAGAGCAAAGGCAGGTCAACAAATTATGGGCAATTTGCCAGCCCATAAGGGTAGAGGCAGGAAGGGTAGAGGTTCCAAGGTCTTCAAGGCATATTTTGCTATTTTTGTGTGTTTGGCCACCAAGGCTATTCACATAGAATTAGTCTGCGATATGACTACGAAAGCCTTCTTAGCAGCCTTGAAGCGTTTCATCTCAAGGAGAGGATTATGTGCCCAAATCTTCAGCGACTGCGGGACTAACTTTGTCGGCGCCAATACCGAGCTGAAGAAATTGTTAAAGGCAGCACAGATCGACTGGGAAGAGATCATCACATCAATCGCAAGTGAAGGTATAAAGTGGAACTTCATTCCTCCAGGTGGATTATGGGAAGCCGGAGTGAAATCCATAAAACACCACCTAAAACGAATCATTGGGCTTGAGACATTTACATTTGAGGAGCTCACCACGCTTCTGGCACAAATTGAAGCGTGCCTTAATTCGAGACCTCTTTGTCCCATGAGCAATGATGCAGACGATCTCACCACTCTCACGCCAGGACATTTCCTGATCGGCCAACCGTTAAACTGCATTCCTCATCCGGACCATGAAGAGGAGAAGCTCGGATCTCTCGACCGTTGGAATAGGATCCAGAAGCTCCACCAACTCTTTTGGAAGAAGTGGAGTTTGGAGTATTTAGCGCGGCTACAACAGCGTCCCAAATGGCTTAAAATCAAACCACAGCCAGCCATAGGAGATCTTGTCTTGGTAAGAGATGAACGGCTTCCACCATCAAAATGGTGTTTAGGTCGCATCACGAACACACACCCTGGAACAGACAACCTAACTCGAGTCGTAACTCTTAAAACCCAAAATGGAGAAATGAAACGACCCATCACAAAAATATGCCTTCTTCCCTCTAATAACACTATAGCGGAGGATCCAGTTATCTAATTTAAGTATCTAATTTATACACAATATTCAAATACTCAACACAAGGACGCAGCACTCTATATTATAAAATAAACCTCTGAATTCATCCCACTATCAAGAATAAGGAACTTAATATAAACCTATAATTCATCAACACAAGAAAACCATTCGTCAAGAACCCTACACTAAACTTAAACTCAAACCATTAAATGAATTAAAACATAAAACTAACTTTCACCATATACCCCCTAACATAAAACTCATGAATAATAAACACCGATTTCAACAAACACATCAAGCTTAAAACCAATTTAATTATTCCTACACAAACTAAAAATCTACAACAGCCAAACAAGCATCACCCTATACGGTCCCTGAAACAAAATTCCATTTTCCCCTCAGTACATGCAGAAATACAATTCCATTCATCCGCCGCGAAAACAATTCCACACACACACGCAAGTAAACACGTCTCGCTATTCGAATTTTCATGCACTTTTTTTTCATTTCTCACCACAATTACATTTTTACAATCATATTAATGAATTTCAAAGTTACTCACCAGGTTTATTGCGTAATCTAATATTTTACACTCTTTTTTTGCCTGAGTACAAACAAGCAGCAGCACAACATAACACAACACTATCCACACACGATACAGTAATGGCGGCTTCGTTTGATCATTGGCAACTGGGAATGCGATGCAGCGCGATACAACACAGCGACAACGCAGATAAGGCAGAGTGATGATCGACGTGAATACCAATGACAGGGTGGCATTGTCATATTTAGTTAATGTTTTTTTTTGCAAAACGTAAAGTAAATAATTAATTTTTCTTGCGAACATAGTTCACGGGCGGGGAGAATGTTGTGGCCACGTCTAAACGTGGTCAATTGCCAGCCAAAAGACGTCACAATGTAAACGCATAAATACCCCTTTTGGGAAATTTACCCAACAGCCTGTCATGTAAATGTCATTAACAGAGCTTAATAAAATTACATTCTTTTGTTAACACTCAACCGACACGGTGGTTTTTATTATTGCGATATGTCTAGAAAGCAAATTTGCGAAACAAAGGAAAAAACACATCTTGAATAACTTCAATTGATTGATTCCTTTCCTTGATTTTGGATCAATTACCCTTTTGGTTGTTTAATAGGTTACTCAAACATGTTGAATTCTTGGATATTTTACAAAAGATATTTTTGATTTCTTTTTTACATTTAGATATTGGCATGAATTCTTTGTTACATTTTAGAATTTCTTTTTCAATATTTAGTTTACCAGAAAGTTAGCATAGAATCTCCGAGTAGCATAGACGTGTTATTTCTCACTCCTGGTTTATATCGCTCTAGTTTAATAGCCTAATTGCTTTAGAATCTTATGTCTTGCGCCTGAATACATTCATGGTGCTTTGTTCTATATTTGAGAGATATTTCATCTGGTTACGTTGTATAGTTATAGTTCAGTTATGCGTTGTATGCCTCTAAATGGCATGTATACTTTTGACGGATTTTAATCCTTTGGATGCGTCTGGCGAGGACTTGGCGACAAATAAAACGTCTTGGACTTATGTAGTTATGTTTATAGTGCTTTATTCTATGTTTCAGAGATATTTCGTGCGGTTATCTCAATTAGTTAAGGTCCAGTTGCATGTTTTGTGTGGATGAATGGGACATTTCGTATCGGATGTCGATCCTTTGAATGCGTCTGGCAAAAACTTGGCGGCAAGTAAAACGTCTTGGACTTACATCTTTGTAATCAGTACGTCTTGCTCTATGTTTTAAAAAAAATTAAGTGGTTACACCAATTATTCCAAATTGGCATTTTGTTAATATTTTGAGTTCGTCTGGCAAGCCCTTAGCGACATCCAAAACGTCTTGGACCTTCATAATTGTATTCATGTTGTAACATCCTATGGTTCAGGAAAAATTGGTGCTGTTACATAAATTATTCGAAATTGGAATTTCGTACGCGTTTCTATAGCGTCTGTCAGGGCTTTAGCTACACTTAAGACGCCTTGGACACATGTATTCTTACTGAAGGGGTCGTACTCTATAATGTACTAGTGCATTCAAGCGGTTACACCTATTATTACTGTTTTGAAATTTGCGGTGTTTTCAATATACAGGTATTTCCTTAAGCTGCCATTACGTGCTGTCAGACGAGCATATCTCAAATATTGGGCATCAAGGCAACATATTAACTTAAGATTTATTCGGTTACCTCTCACGTCCAAAATTAACTGCGGGCTCTTAGACTATATAAACTTCTTTCTTTTCAGTCTTATCAAAACTTATCATGAATAGCGGAGGTCCACGCCTAACCAATACTTCCTGATTTCTTTCTGATTGTTGCTTCTATTGATAATATACTCGGCATCAAGAATTTTGAAGCCTTTAGCTGTAGAGCTGTTATCAGGTCCTTTCACCAAATACTTTGTGGTTCTGCAGGATCCAAACTAAGCTATCTTCAATTATCTGTAGAGAACATCAATTATTGTTTCCGAACTTAGAGGAGTAGACTCTTATTCGCTATGATCTAGTACCCAGTAAAAACAAAAATTAGGCTGGATCCTTTTGTGGAGTTATTGAAAACTGTTCTCCATGTTTACGGTGATTTTAATAAATAATTAAGGAAAAAACACTTTCTTCTTAGATTCATTCCATTCCAGTGAATTTATATTGTAAGCAATAGCAACATGAATTAAAGTTAGAATCTCGAAGAAAATTTCTTTTAGAAACATTTTTTTTTTTATAGTAACTTCCTCAAATATTTTTTTTATTATTCTTTTTAGGCCTTTTAACACTAATTAAAAAAAATATGTTATCGAATTTCCTATGTCGGAAACCCTCCCCTAGCCACCTACCCAAACTTCTGAAATGCCATTACATTCAACTTGATAAATTTTTTTTAGATTGAAATTCTTTGACGAATGTTTTGTCGTTTATTTTGCGAGAAAGCTCAACAATTTAACAGTTTTATGAACATGGATGTGTAAAGTTCTAACAGAAAAGCTTGTTTATAAAGAGAAATAATGCGCATGAACTCCAATATCAAGTGACAAACAACCAAATCGGGTGATTTGTGTGAATATAATTGTTTTAAAAATTAAGCACTTGCTCTTTGGCTATAGAAGGGATAACTCTTATTGACATAATGGATTTTTAAATTTATTTGCAATCTTGCAAGTTCTTATATTATCTATTTTTTCATTACAGATATATCGAAATATTTCGAAGTTCGTTGGCTGAAATGCGGCGCCAGTCTGGTAACCGCCCTGGACCTTACGATATTAAAGACAGAGGTGGATTACGAAACCGTGATGATTTTGGAGGAGGAAATCTTAATATGCTTCGTGATACAGGTAATATATATATATATATGTATGTATACCAATGCAATTAAAATAAGAAACAAACCGACCCGAACGGCTTCGTCGGTGTACAATGAATATTACATAGAAATGATTCACCTTATGAAACTACAGACACAAAACTTGATTTCAAATAATTTCATAGATTAGAAAATGTTTGTGCTAATTCTGATCAAATCACCTTTTTGGTGTAGTTAGCTCCATTTGGCGCAACAGCATATGTATCTATTGTACATGTAGGCGCAGTAAACGATTTTATCACACATAACTTAGCAAATGATCAAATAAATATTTGTTTGCGTAATGTAAGTGATAAACTTTGCACGACAACACTCACTTGTCTTTTTTTCTGTTTCACAAAAAAATGCTTCAAATTAGCTTCCTTTGAGTCTTATTAACACGTTGACTGCTGGAAGCGATTGATGTATTTATAAATTAAATTGAATATTTACCACTCGAGTCGAGTGAAATTGGCAAAAAAAAAATAATAACAAACTTTGGAAAATTTCCAGAAAGCTGGATTTTGATATGAACGAACATGTTGCAGGTCTAAATAAATGTCAAAAGTCCCCATCGATCTGCCCCTAAAGATTGTGCGTGGGGTCAAAGGTCACTAAAATCGGCCCTTTTACAGAAAAAAATATTAATAACCAAATTTTAAGCTCAGGAAATTTACTACAAAAAAGTCATATGATTTTTATTCATAAGAGTTTCCATTTTAGATGTAATTGGACTTAGAAAGTTGTAACCTTTATATTTCTCATGATACATATATGCACTCCTCTCCACACTACCTTCGAAGTAGAGTACAAGGTGCATTTTTTTTTTTTTTTATGTGGTGTCCCCATTAGGCGTTTGTTTTTGTTTGAGAAATATTTATTTTTATCCATGTATTGGTCCATGCAACAGAATTCATCAGAGCTGAACGATTGAAAGATTGGCAAGCACATTTAAACAGCATCAGGCAAATGCCCCCATATTTTTATGCATCTGAACATTATCCTTATTCCGAATCTGTGCATTAATATTTTCAAGATATGAAGAAGTTAGAACAGTCTATGGAATTCAATGTTTTCCAGAGGTTTATTGCAGGATGCTTCACCGCTCGACGCAGTGATAAATTTTGTCGTGAAACTTGGTCTGACATGCTCATTGAACAGTTTCTCATGAAATCAACGAAAACAAATGGATATATAGCAACCTTTTCCAGAAATTCCGAAGATAATCTCAATACCAAGTCGAGGTGTCGGCGATGATAAAATAAATTGTCACTTATGAAGTTGGTCTTATCTCCATTACAAACATGATTGGTCAACAATTTGGTAGCATTAACCTAATACGTGCTGATAGAGTACTTTCTCTTCTAACAGCGTCCAACTCTATGAAAATTCAAAGCAAATACCTATTAATACTTTATTACTATTTCAACGAGGTATTAAAAAAGAATTGACGCCCAACTTCAAGGATTTTCAGAGTACGAACTAGTTCTATGCCATACCCATGATAACTCTTTGATGAAAGTGGAATGCACAAGAATCAAGAATCTTCTATTTATAATTGCTTTCAATCAGTAAATCCTTGTTCAGCTGTCAAAATCTGCAGTGACAATTGTAAATCTGGCTGTATACACAAAGAAAATAATTTTTTTTATTTATTCCTTTGGAAATATGCGTATAAAAGATATACATAAGTTAATGACATTGATATCATCGCGATCGTTGAGTAAACAAAAATATTATTAACTTTTTGTTGTCTCCTTTAAAATCATTTGTTATTTTGCACATAGCAGATTTTGACAGCTCAACGTCGAAATGTGATGATGATAACTCTGATGAAAGTGGAATGCACAAGAATCAAGAATCTTCTATTTATAATTGGTTTCAATCAGTAAATCCTCGTTCAGCTGTCAAAATCTGCAGTGACAATTGTAAATCTGGCTGTATACACAAAGAAAATAATTTTTTTTATTTATTCCTTTGGAAATATGCGTATAAAAGATTTACATAAGTTAATGATATTGATATCATAGCGATCGTTGAGTAAACAAAAATATTATTAACTTTTTGTTGTCTCCTTTAAAATCATTTGTTATTTTGCACATAGCAGATTTTGACAGCACGTCGAAATGTTGATTAGATACCACAAATATTAAATATACAATTGATGGACAATTTCTTTTACACCATATTTTAATGGAATAAAGAAGAAACGTTCGACATAATTTTGATACATATGCCCATTATGCAAGAACAACGTGGCCTAAATATATCACCCTATCGGAACATGCTATAACGTTTGCAAATAGCGGTAACTGTCAGTTTTGTTTTGACATTTGTGAAGTAAACAGATGCAGGATACACGTCAATAAGTCATGCAAAGCTATACTCCTCAGTATCGCGGAATATTCGTGACTATTTTTTTACGGAATAATTCGTCAGTGATTTTGTCGAAATTTATCATGAGTGACGAGTCCCATTTTTATCTGAACGGTACGTAAACAAACAAAATTTGCGCTTCTGGCGCACTGAGAATCCAAACATCATTCACGAAAAGCCATTACATTCACTCAAAGTCATTGCATGGTGCGCTATTTACGCCGGAGGTGTCAGCGGGCCTCATTTTTTCGAGGACACCGTGGGTAACACGGTTACTGTAACATGTGAGCGATACAGAACTATGATCAACGAGTTTTTATTGCCACAGTTGATGAATTGCGACTGGATGACACCTGTGGTGCCAACAGGATGATGCAACCGCACACAGCTTGCGCGACAATGGACATTTTGAAGGGTGCGTTTCCGGGTCGCCTAATGTCTAGTTTTGGCGATATCCAGTGGCCGGCAAGATCGCCCGATTTGACCGCTCCAGATGCCCAAATGCCCATCAACAATGGGGTGGCCCATGAGACCGATAACATTTTCAAAAAGTAATGGAAAAAAAACTTAAAGGTCAAATAAACATTTAAAAAAAAAAAAAAATTATGAAATGATGTCATGTTTCATGTTATGTATATGCTTCATTTTAAAGATATAGCAAAACAACATCGGATAATTGTTTTTGGGCCACCCTGAACATAGCCATTATCGAGCCCTCACCACAAGTTTATCGTATGCGACAAAAAGTGAATTTTACAGAAGACATTTTTTTTAGTTTGTTTTTTTGTACGTCAGAAGCAATTGGATCGATTTCGGCATTCAGTTATGTTTGGCCGCATGGAATTGAATTACATTAATTAAGACATTCTTCTTTACAAATAAAGACAGTTTCGGCGTTTCGCTGTCATGCTCACAAACTTGTAATCAAATTTGTGGCGTCAACGATAAAATTAAAAAGCAACTTACTTGTACCTAATGGTACAGAATAACATAAAACCAACAAAGTATTATAGTTTAAACATAAACAATACTTACTAAAAAAACTAAATAGTTCTTAATGCACTTGGTACGAAATAATAAAAAAAAAAAAAAAACTTACACTCCAAAAGATATTACAAAAAATAACTTAATCCAACTTTTCTCAGTTTCACTTAAAACATTCCCAACCATAGCGTTGGATTTTAAAGTTAAATATGCTTTCAAATCAAGATATTTTGCTTAGAATATTTTCAGCTTATTTTCATATTGGGTTAGCTCATAATCCGCTACTACAGACCTCCGTGTTGATCTTTTCTGAGCTATGTTATATTCCTTCGTCTCACATTCGTCTAAAAATCCTTTTTTTTAACAAAATCACAGCTAGCGTGTTAAATTTTGTGCCATCTTTGGTTGGTAGTAATGCCAGCGAAGGTTTTTTTTTTCCAATCCTTAAAATCTTGATGATTCATTATTCATAGGATGTAGGATTGGTTCTTGCGTTAGAAATTAAAGTAAGCCAATCCGAAGGTGCCCATAATGTTTTATTTCAAATAAAAGAGTCAATAGTGCTGTGGATAGAGTCCACCAGCATCATTGTGTTTCCGGGTAACAAAAAGGTAGTATAAAAGAAAAGTTTTACAGAAAGTGTATTAACGTAGACAACATAGCCTTATTACGATTTTGTCCAGCGCAACTATTACAATAGAGGTGATCTTTCGCTGATCGACCAAAGTCAAATATTTAAACACGATAGAGCAAATTTAATTGCATCCTCATATCCCGTCAAGCAATAACCATTTCTAGTGGCATTTTCGTAAACGCTTTTATTGTAATACGCATATTTTCATGAGTAATAAAGAGTTACACTTTTACCGTGTGTAGTGTTCAAAACTTTTTGCAAATCGAAGCTTGCACATAAATATGATGAGCCTGCCTTGCTTTTTGCTTGATCTGCCAGGAACAAAAAACAACGTCAGCCTTGCAAAATCTGCAAAAAAAAACCCTACTAACTATTCGTCCCAGTTAGTTTCACTGTCACGCTAACATAAGCTGAATAAAAAGCCGGCAGTCCAGTCGATATGTCTATCGTGTACAGGAATGGTACCAGAAAATTGGTTTTAGCTGCATAACAGTTTATCGCAACTGACACCTTCTGACGTTTGCTATAAAATTACCCAAAACTCTTCGGTGGGTTGCGATATTTGGCAGGCAAATAAAAATGTGAACTTAGGTTACGATATAATTGCCTTCTTTGTAACTGTGTATTGGGAAGTTCTATGTTTACAATGATGTGTGGCTTGATGCGAATTAATATTCACTATCGAATGGTATGGAAAACAGAATTTCGACAAAATTGACGTTTACGATCAATTTACGATTAGAGCTCGTTATAGACATAATTGCCAATTGCCAATCTCCCATTCGTTCTGACGAATTATTTTGCAAGTGATACCATATGAAATGTTAAGTAAGCAGATACGTTTACAAAGAAATATCGCTCAATATTTAGAATAGACGAATACATGAATAAAAGCGCATGGTTGAAGTGAAACTTTACGTATTATTTAGCACAGAAGAGTGGATACATCTACTTCGTTTATATGATGGAACTGAGAGGTCAGATTGACACAGGATCGAGTTTCGACCCGCGTTTGACCTGTAACTGAATTGAGGGAACGAGTTAAGCGGACTGTAAACTCTAAAACATAATTCCGCTAAAAACCTTCAGACGATAAGACCGAGCTGAGATTTGTCAAAATCTGTCGGGTTAATCTGTCAGTCAGTGTTAAATTAATAATTTTTGTTTTTAATTAAACGCGCTGGCGGTCAAACATGGTATCACCAACACAAAGCAATGCCAACAAACGTTGAAAAATATCAAACTAGCTTTGATTTTGGTGAGATCAACATCTGAGGAGACCAACACATTGGTACGCGTATCACTCCGTAGACTATCAACATCAGCTAAATGCATCTTTACTCGTACCATGGTTTAGCGTTTACAGACCGTTTAAAACTAGAAACGAAAGATGATTTAGGTTAGGTTAGGTAGCTATCCTTCGTAATCGTTAGGATTCACTTATACCAAATGAGGTCCATTGTGTTGCCACGCGAGCCGGTCATTTCCGTTACTCTTGAAACCATTTTGGACTAATTTCCAGATGCTGTTGATATCCGAATCGGCAATATCTCTAAGTTCTTCAAAGAAGAATTTCCCAAGGGTTTGTTTTCTAGCTGAAGATAGTGCTGGGCAGCCGCAGAGCAAATGAAAGGGAAATCCCTCCTCTTCGTCCATACAGCTGCAACAAAAGTCATTGGCCGGAATTGCACGCCGCCTGCCTAATACGCAATGACCAGTAAACAGTCCAACTAGGATACGTATGCATGGTCTGCTGGTCAGTAGCAGGTTTTTTTCTTTTATTTTTTTTTTATTTAATTGTGGCCATGTTTGTCTCATGGTTACATTCGTCAAGATTGCGTCATCTCATTGGCCTCATTCAGTGCCGCTGTATAGATTTTGTATTTTGCCGTTTCTATGGCCCCTATTGTGAGTGTTCATTATTGATCGATTAACGACATTTGTCAATCGTCGATTGCAGATTTTGGCATTATGTATTGTGATTGTGATTGATATTTGTCGATTTGACAGTCGCTTGTAGACGATCACAAATTTCTGGCCGATGCTTTGTGTTGAAGAAAAGTGAAAGAGTTTTAGGCGTATAAAATGTAACAAATTTGAATAAAAATAATGTATTTATGTTAAAAAAAATAATAATAATGAATTCAAATACAGAGCTAAGCAGGTAACAAACAAAAAGGATTGGAGCTTCTACTTTTATTTACGGAAACAAGTCCCGATATCGCGAAGGTAGTTTGTGTAAACCTATAACACCTGGTATCCCACATTTTTCAAAAAAATGTATTCTTGCCCACTTTTTGAATAATTAAATTTGATCCATTTAGGACAAATGTAAGTTTTTAGCACTTGAACCACTTCTTTAAGCACTAAAGACACGGTGGGTTGTGTCAGTCCAAGACAATACTCGTTGCCCACACTGGTTTGGTACGAAAATCGTAAAGTGGTAGAAAGTTTTATTATATCCACAACTCAATTGAACTCATTTCTTAAAATAACTTTAAATACAAATAAATAATTACGAAAACAATAACAAAACAACTGTCAAAGTATGGTGTATTCACAATATTCACATTTTTATTCACAATAACCTATTGTTTTCTGGAATTCGAACTTGGAACCTCACGTGCGTGCAGTGGTCCAACACACTAACCACTTACATCATGGCGCCCACCGGTATGGTGTCAAAAAACAAAGCGAAGGCCTACACTGGGCAGGCTCAATAAATTACGACTTATAGTAGTTAATTACTAACGTTTTTGACCTGGTTCTAAAGCTCAGACCTTATAGAAAAATATAAACTTCAATTCGCCGGAATAATATACGGGAAAAATCCCCTTTCAAAATACTAAAATATAAGGTAAGGAATAAAATGTCGTGTTCAAAACGCTGCGAAAAAGTAATGCTGCTAAGAAAATTGATAATTTTTAGACTGTATATTTTCAGAAGTATTTCCAAAAAACATTTAGTAACATTTTTAGGAAATCTTGGTCAGTTTAAAAGTAATAGCAAATTCAGTGATTTCAGTCGTTCAAAACTATAAAATAAGCTTAAAACTCTTTGAGCTACCTCTAAATAACATTTTTTTTTCGTTTTAAGGGCTTATTACAAGTTTAAGAAGCCAAACATTCAGAAAGCCGTGGCGCACCAGGGTAATTCTACACTTTAGAAATTTGGACCAGTCTAATGTACATACATACATATGTACAATGGAAGATATGATGGGCGATGATGTCCTTTGCAGTGTGAATAGTGTTGACTGTAGCTGATGGAAGTCTCATATATTTTAGGTCTGATAATGGAAGTTATAACCTGTCGATTATGGAGTTTGTAGAAAACTGCACATCGTGGATAAGGAATCATTGAGGTTTACATTTTTTCACTTTTCTTAAGATACACATGGGGAATTAGTAGTTTTACATTTCGGATTAGAGGCAACAGATTTAATTGGACCTGTTGTTTTTATGAAAATTATAAAGAAACAGCCGCTATTATATGCAGATCATCTACAAGATGTTTTCGTGTAAAGTATGGGTGAACATCAAGTTCAGTCGGCATTCGTTTGTGTATTGTGGATGGAGAAATGAGTTCGTTAACCCTCGTTCAAAACCATTAGGTCAGAATTACGGAATTACAGAATTTTCTACTTGCTTTTTTATTACACTTGCAATCAATATACCAAATACAATTTATGGCAGTTGGCCAGTTTTACTGGTAAGCCGACGATATACCATATATTTTGATACAACAGTAATTTTAAGAACAAGTTTTATAAATAGAAGTACTGCCTAAGTCCAATGAGAAAGCCTCTATTAATCGAAGAAAACCTATGCAATTTGTCCTCTTCAGTTCGAATTAGAAATTATTCTTGTGCAACATAACCTAAAAACTTCTCTAATTCAAACTTGTTGGCTTTTTTTACTTCTATAATTCGAAGTAAAGTCTATTTGTTTCTACTCAACTGTTCGTTGAAGCGCGTATGCAATGAAAACTTGTGCCCTGTGTATTTATTCAACGAAAGGTGTTCAGATGGTTTACAGTAGAGTTTACAATTTGTGTATTCTAAACGAACTTATAGAGAGGACAGATGTCAACGATGACGTTTTTTCAGCTTTAATCACGGTCGGAAAGACCCTAGACCGAGGTCGTTTGCAGTCGCTTACTCAGAAGAAAATTACAGATTTTGTAATTTGAATACAAAAAATTATAATTTCTTTACAAAATTAAATTAAGTTTTCTAAAAATCTTTTTTTTTTTTTTTTCGTAATTCGAAGTTTTTCCCTGGTCCAATGAAATCCGAATTATCGGGAGTTTACTGTAATTACAATTTTTTTTTTTGCAATTGCTAAAAAACCAGCCAATATTTATTGAACGGAATATTTTATTTTTAACAAAAACAGGCAGTTTGCATTTGTACTACAAACAACCCCAAACTGCCTAGCATATAATCGAATAAGATACTCGCACAACACGATGAGTAGAACAAACGGTAAATTGTGACGATTGTATATGGGTATGCATATCTATGAACGTACATGTGTACTTCCCATCGGGCCTAACTGGCGACTGCATGGCACTAATGAGTTTTAACTGTTTTTTGCATGCTATAAGGTTCTAAGCAAATAAAAAAACTTAAGTTCACTGTAGCGAGATATTTTTTTTTTTCACTATTTAAAATAGCCTGTATAAAATATTGTGTGTTCCCTATATTGGATTATTCACTGTATCGATGTTCACTATATCGAGCGTCCACTGTATTTGCTTTAATTACGATAAAGCCTTGAACGTTGCAATATGAACTTTTGGTTTGGATTAAAATTGAAGTGAAGAAGAAAGCTTTACCTAGGAGACTTCTATTTTAACGATTTAGGTGATCTGATAGATTTAGACATCGGTAGCCTCCTTCGCTTCTCTCTTCTTGTTCCTATTTCGGCGAGGTTATGATCTGAAAACAAGAGATCATAACCCTGCCATTTCACTGCATTTCTGCTGATCCGCCTGTGGGGTTCGCCTATTTGACCTCAGAAAATATCGGCAGGCCTACCGAGTTTGGATCACTGGGTTACTGAGGACAATGAAATGCCGATGTCGTTGCATTTATGTGATCCAGGAGTTTACAGGCCTGCCTCTCCTGCCTCGCGATGTCTTTGGAACGGTAATTGATATTGCCTTTTTTAACAGGGTTCAAATGACCTCTTATTTGAACGTGGCAATACCAACTGAACCGGTCGCGGTCTATTTTTCGTAAGATGGCTTCTCTGACGTGAAGGCTTCCACGGATCTTCGAACTTCTTATTCGATCAAGCTTTGTCACTCATGCTGTCATGCGAAGCATCTTCATCTCAGCTGCTGTTAATTTCACTCATACTTTTTGTACATCGTCCAACATTGTAAACCGTATGTGAGCGCTGGACGCACAACTGTGGTGTAGAGCCTTCCTTTCAACTTAGGTGGCATTTTTCGGTCAGAGAAGTTTTCTCGCCATTTCATCCATCTTACGCTTACGCGATGATTAATGTCGTCATCGCAGATTGCTTTGCTATTGATCATAGATCCCAGATATTTGAACTTACCGCACTTGGGAAACACAGTTCAATTCAAATAAAGGTCTGGGATAGGCCTAAGTGGATCAGAGAATGGGTACAAGTACTCTGTCTTTTTATTAACTAATGCGATACCCATTTCCGTCTAAAATGTCCACCCACACATCAAGTGCTCGTTGCAGGGATGTAGGATCCTCACTTATGATGGCTCCATCGTCAGCAAAGAATAACTGATGTACCTTGGGGTCCATCACTTTACCTTCAAGCAGATAATCAAGGACTGCAATAAAGAGCAAAGGGCTTAAAACGCTTCCCTGGTGCACCCCGACTTTGATTGGGAACTCTTCGGTTACTCCAGCGGGACATCTTACTGTTGTCTTCGCTCCTTCGTACATGTCCATGATCATCTGTACATAGGTATCTGGGACCCCTCGATGTCTTAGCGCCACCCATATCAGATCTCGTGGTTGTCTGTCGAATGCCTTTTCAAAGTCTACCAATACAATATGCAAATCCCTTTTGGTATCACGATATTTTTCCATTATGATCCTTATACTTTGGATTGCATCTGTGGTTGATTTACCCGTGACAAACCCGCACTGATCATCAGATAGCCGTATTATTTTTCGCAGTCGGCCACCTAATACACGTTCAACGATCTTCATGGCGTGTGACATCAGCTTGATCGAACGGTAGTTATCACAGTTTCGAGTATCACCCTTCCGTTTGTATACAGGGAGAAGGTAACTTTCTTTCTGAGCCATCTGAACCCGACGTCTCCCATCTTTTTCCAGAACTCAGAGGGCATCTCGTCTGGCCCAACCGCTTTTCGTTTCTTGGAGTATTTGACCGCCTCACTAACTTCTTCGACTGTAATGTCGGGTATTTCTTCACAGTTAGGGGTGGCTCTTGGAAAGTATAGCCGGGAAAATCGAAGAACTGTTAATGCCGATTGATATACAACAATTTGTTTGCCGAAAGTCATAAATGAATTTCGCAAAACACATCAAAAATCGATGTGTTATTCTCCATTATGAGAACAGCCACTGCATTGTATTCATCCAGAGCAAAAGTTTATTTTACTTTTAATCATCAACAATTAAGCCAGTAAAAGTCATAGTGGTGTAAGTCATATTTAGCTTAACACCCCTGTTATGGTTAGCGAATCGAACGTTCGACTCAAGTCGAACTGTCAACAAATTGCTTCTGTCGTGGTATTGCTGTTAGCAAACGTTTTCATTTGATTAAAGAATAAGTGCTGACAAAGGAAGAAACAATTAAATGTCATCTGTGAAATGTATAAAGCGACAGAAGTAATTCGCCGGGAGGTTCGACTTTAGTCGAACGTTCGATTCGCTAACTATAATAGGGGTGTAAATTATAACTTACTTCACATTTTTATGCAATACTTTGGCATGCTTAGCATCATTTCTGAACTTATACCAATATTTTTGAGAAGTAACTTATACCACTATGACTTCAGCCGCCTCAATTATTCAGGGCACAGTTAAATTTACTAGCTCTCAAACCAAATCTCCAAATAAGCACTCTCCCCTTCAAGTATATTATCAAACCCTACAGTTTTTACGCAGCTCACCTCTTACTACACTCACTCACTCTTTGATATCAAATAATACAATAATACGCAGAAACCAATGAGACATAATACCATCCTCTCCTTCCAAAGTTACTTGTAGATGTACATATGTTTCCATTTTCTGGTACATTTCATGTCCTTCGTCGCCAGTACACGCATCGATAGCAAACTGTTGGACACCAACAAATTCCGTCTTATTGTACTGTAGCTTTTATATTTCAATCCAGACCTTCTCAACAGTTTTTATTGGAAAGTCTCAATAAAATTATGTTGACCTTGCATAAGATAATATGATTTTTAATGTTTTGCAACGAAGAATCAAAGGCTATATATACATATATATGTGTTGGCGTAAGCTATCACCCACTTTAACCTAATCTAACCTTCCTGAAGTGCAATAGTATAAGGCGAATACTCTAATCTTAAAATTAAGTTCGTCGTAATTACATATTTATACACATATATACATATACCTAGTACTATCATAAATACTGTTACAGATGTATATTGGTATCAAAAAATAAAGACAAAAGGGATTAATTTAATTCCAAAAATATTTACTGGTTTATTCCAGATATAAAAAAAAAAAAAGAAAAAACAATTAATCCAAATCACCTCCATTTACTCTTATACAGGTCTTGAGACGAGTTGGCCTCTCATCAATCGCAGCACGTACGACTTCTATTGGAAAACTGTCGACTGCTTCCCTTAAGCTAATTTTTAGCGACTCCATGTTTGGGTGTCTTTTCGTACAAACAAAACGGACCATAGCTTGTAATCCAAAGGATTAAGGTCCGGACTTGCTGATGGCCAATGATCATTGGTTATGAAGCGAGGAACATTTTTCCTGAGCCATGTCTGGGTAGTTTTTGCCTTATGAGCTGGATCAGAATCCTGTTGAGAAGACCACGGCTTGTTTTCGAAGGGGGACTGGTTGAGCGGTTTCAGTTAGAGGGTTCCATTGCTTAGCATGGTTCGCTATGGAACTGTCACCCTTATCGAACGTGTGACTAATCCACTGCCACTTTGTGCCTATTGGTTCCTGACCCGTTCTCTCGTAAAGGTGTTCGTTAGAGATACGATTGGGCCAGAAAATCCTTAAGATATTGCGCAGGCACCTATTGACAAACGTTTGCAGCTTTCTGGTGATAGTAGTGGTCACTCTCCACGTGCTGCAACCATATAACAGCATGGATTCAACGTTGGAGCGAAACAATCTTAGCTTGGTGCTCAAACTGATTGCATTGCTTCGCCATATTTTGAACAATATCCCGAACGAGGTCTTTGCTTTGGCGATCTCAAATTCTTCAGACAACATTTCCCTGTGCAGAACGTGACATTTGGAGCCTACATATGGTATGTAACATAGCTTTGATAATAACAATTAGTTTATCGGGAATACCTCTCCTGCGTAAGGCACGCCAAATAAACACCCTGTTGACACTATCGAACGCCTTCTCAAAATCGATGAACAACAGGTACAGTGGCGATCGATATTCAACACACTGTTCGATGATAATCCGCAGGGTGTTGATGTGGTCGACACAGGAGCATCCAGAGCGGAAACCTGCTTGTTCGGCTACAGCAGGCAGCACGCAGATACTCCTCCTTTTTTAGGAAGCGTGACGATCATTCCCTTTTTCCACTTGTTAGAAAAGCTCTCAGCTTCACAACTTCTCTCTATAAGTGGAAGCAGAAGCTCAGCCGCTGTTGTGGGCGCTGCTCGTAAGAGCACTGCTGGAATACCGTCAAGTCCTACCGCCTTGTTGGTTTTGAGTGCCTTTATCGCGGTAATGATCTCATCTTTACTGGGAGTCGTGGTGCGTATTCGGGAACTTCTCACCTCGGGCATCTGTCTGATTTGGGAGCATATCGCTAGCGAATACGCGGTTCAAAACCGTAGCAAAATGCTCTTTCCATCTCTTGAGCTGGTCCTCAACCGAAATGAGCAAGGAGCCGTCTAGGCTTTTCACTGCGTGTTGGCTGGAGCTGCGACCACCTGTCAGCTCTTTCGTGATTCTGTAGACGGTCCTGCGTCTTCTGCTTCTGTAGCCAGCGCGTTGATGTAGTTGCGCTTGTCACGTCGCACGCTACGCTGAACTTCTCTCATCTTCAAGCCATATAGGGACTCTACTCTAGCTCGCTTCTCTCTGCTGCTGGAGTAGCTGCAACGCGAGCTTTCAGCTGTTTTCGTTCGTCAATCCGTCTCCAGGTATCCTCGGAAAGTCACGCCCTATGTCTTCCCTTTCAGCAGCAGATGTAAAAACATTTTTCACAGCATACCAATGGTCTTGGATGGTTGCGAAAAGTGTTCCCTTAGTTGTTGGCGCACTGAGGGATCATTAAGTCTATCGATGTTGAACCTGGGCATTCTTGTGTTGTCGTGGGATCTTCGAACTGCAGCAGTGCGTAGTTGGAGAGTAGCTATCATAAGATTTTATTTTTTATCTGGTCTTCTAAATTTGCCGAAGCAGAATCTTAAAATTTGTCTTTCTTTCTCTCCCGCTGTCATGGGAGAGATAGAAAAACATGAGTAGAGCCCGTATGTCAGAATTGGGCGGATTAAAATTTTATATAAAAGAACTTTTGTATTTTTGGACATATCTCTAGAGTGCGGTACTGGTTTAAGTGTAGCAGTTACAGCTTTTGCTTTAGATAGGGTATTTCTTGCATGCTTGTTAAAGAGGAACCTATTATGAAAGTGAATCCCTAAGTATTTCATTTCAGGGCATAGAGGAATAGGTTTGTTATTAATTTTTAATGAAAGTGTTTTGCTTTCCTTAACAGCAAGTCGATGGCCCTTTCCGGTAGCGTTCCGAAAACATGTCAGTCTACATTTACCTGAGTTGATATTCAAGCCCCATTTTTTAAAGTAACCCACTAGCAATGGAAGCTTTTGCTCTACTTTAAGCAGTGCTTTTTGTGGTCTTGTATCGCTAGCTGTAATCGAGGTATCATCTGCAAATAGAATTCCTTCCGGTTCGTCGTCTGCACGGCTTTGAAATGGAAAATCAAGCAGGTAAGTACTGAATAAAGTCGGTCCCAAAATCGATCCTTGTGGATTCCTGACTGCTCAGATTTTACAAATATTGGAGAATTCCTATTTTCGAGAAAATTTGAAATAATTCGAATAAGCCACTTAGGAGAGTTAAGTTTTATTAGTTTGTAAAGCAATCCCTTGTGCCAGAGTGAATCAAATGCCTCTTCGAGGTCTATATTAACACATATAGTGATTTTTTTAGATCTCAAATTATGAATTGTTTCTGTATGAATGTATGAATGTTCTTTTCTAAATCCAAAATGGTTACTAGGTATTATATTTTTGTCGTCGCAGAATATGTTTATTGGTTCCGCTAGTATTTTTTCGAAAAGTGTTGTTCTAACGGTACGTGGTCTTCCCGTTCTTTGTCTGTCTTTGACACCACCAGTATCCTCAAACAATTTAATGGCGCGATAGGCAAATATACGGCTGATTCCTAGTGACTGCAGGGTTTTAAAAATTAGCCCTTTTTCCATACCGCACTTATGAAGCGCAATAACCGTAATCTTTTTGTTTGTCGCTCCACTCCATGTTAAAAACTTAGCGTATCTTAAATGAAATTTGCTTATGAACAGACCAAATATAAAACTACAATATAAATCACGCAAGCCAATACAAGAATGCGGGTAATACCAGAGGCTGTAGGGAACCGTTAAAAGATGTAACAGTATTTATGAAAGTACTAGGTATACGGAGGGACTAACAAAAGTTCGCTCAGTTGGTGTAATTTAGTAGTTTGAGATTTTTTATAATCTAACAATATTTATTTCCAAAATTCAGAAAAATGGAGACGAGAAAGAGAAAAACACAGGAAGAAATTTGTTTTGCCATTCTCTTCGAATTTTGAAACTCACGCCAGTCAAAATTCTGCACGAATGCCAAAATGCATACGGAATAAATGTTACTATTTCAAAGTGGTTTCGAAGATTCCAGACTGGCCATTTTTCTGAGGATGAATCTCGTGAAGGTCAGCCCTAATCCTCGACCGACGATATAAATGTGGACCTGGTGAAGGCTAAAATTGACGAAGATGCCAGGATGACACAGAAGATGATAGCGGATGAACTGGGCTTGAATGCCCAGTGATGTCGATGTACTTCATCAGGGCGAAAATGGTCACCGTCATCCTGCTTAAACTTGGTCAAACAGTCACTGCTAATTGGTATACTGAAACTTGCTTACCACAAGTTTTCCAAAATTTACTAGGACACCGACAAAAAGCGGAGATGCGCCGCTACTTTTTGCACCACGACAATGCGCCTGGGCACACTGCTGAAAAAACCAACAACTTTCTTGCGTTCTTGGGCATCAATGAAATTCGCCCAGCACCTTATTCTCCGGATCTAGCGCTGTGTGACTTTTGGCTGTTTCCGAAAATAAAAAAAGATTTGAGGGGAAAGACCTTCACATGTAATGAGGAGATTATTAATGCAGTCAATGTCGAAATCGACATTGCGCCGTGGCGTAAGTGGTTAGTGTGTCGGATCACTACGCATGAGGTTCCAAGTTCGAATCCCAGAAAACACCAAAAGGTTTTTTCACGGTCCCACCTCTCGCGAGCGTCTGATAAACATCCGAGAGTATTGTTGTCTCGAAAAAGCTTCTCAAATCGCCGTTCGGATACGGCATTAAACTGTAGGTCCCTTCCATTCGTGTGAAAAATATAACGCACACAACATGAGTGGTTGCGAGAAGCTAGGTCCTGGCACTTTCAAGAGCTGTTGCGCCAAATATATATTTTTTTTTTTTTTTGTCGAAATCGAAAAGCTCCAAAAAAGAGGATTTTAAAAGCTGTTTTGAAAGATGGATCTATCGGCTAAAGAAATGTATTAAAATAAATGGGAATTATGTAGAGAAATTAAAAAAAGATCAAGATTAAATATCTAAAGTTAAAATTATTTTTGTTTTTTATTATTCAATCAACTAAGCGAACTTTTGTTAGTGCCTACGTATATGATATAACAGGAGCATGCACGTGTCAAACAACAAACACCTTCGCAATAATATTGCAAAACTGTACCATTATGGTATTACTGAAGGCACTACCACTGCTGCGCATGGTACTGATCCTGCACCGAGCAGAAATGTTCGGGTCAGAGCTATACGGATTCCGCCGGGGGCTAGCAAAGTAATGAAACAGTTTGGACGAAATTTGAGGGTCGCGAGTTGGAACATTGGAAACATGACCGGTCGAAGTTACGAGCTGGAAGAGATGATGAATATAAGGCGGGTGGATATCTTGTGTGCCCAAGAGACGAAATGGCAAAACACCGGAAATCGGGCGCGTTTCTTAAACGATAGGACAAAACATTGCAAAATGTCCTACTACGGAACGGAATCATCTTTGCGGCAGAGCTACTTGGTAACGTCTTGAGCATTTTGAAGTCCAGCGATCGTTTGATGTCTCTCAAACTAGTAATTCAAGGAGAGTTGTGGAATATTATCAGTGCATATGCTCCCCAAATTGGGTGCGATCAGAGGGATAAAGATGTATTTTGGCTAGATTTTTACAATCTCATTAAGAACATCCCAAAGGAATAGTTTGTTGGAGGAGATTTCAATGGACATGTCGGGAAGTCAAACGAAGACTATGAAGACTGCCATGGAGGACTGGGATACGGCACCAGGAACATTCCTGGTAAAGACATCCAAGCAAATCACACGGTCTTATCATGTTAAATACCATGTTCATCAAACAAAGCCGATACCTCATCACTTACGTCAGTGGTGGAGATGAAGCACAGATTGACTACCATTTGGTAGCCAGTTTTATGAAGCCTCGGGTAAAAAATTGTAAAGTGATCCTGAGAGGCGATCGATCAGCAACACCGTCTCCTGCTAACAGAAATTTTTATGAAGACACTAAAGAAAAGCAAACAAGGGTCCCTGAGAAAATCAAGAGGTACAATCTGGACAAGGAAAAAAGCGAGGCTTTTGTTTTCGTAATGAATTATTACCTCTCTGACACCATCAACGGTGGTTGCCTTTGAAAAGGCATTCGACAGACAACCACGAGATCTGATATGGGTAGCGCTAAGACATCGAGGGGTTCCAGAAACCTTTGTACAAGTGATCATGGACATGTACGAAAGAGCAAAGGCAAGAGTAAGATGTCCCGCTGGAGTAACCGAAGAGTTCCCAATCAATGTCGGGGTGCGCCAGGGAAGCGTTTTAAGCCCTTTGCTCTGTATTAAAGTCCTTGACTATCTGCTAAGGTAAAGTGACGGACACCAAGGTATATCAAGTATTCTTTACTGACGACGGAGACATCATAAGTGAGGATCCTACATCCCTGCAACGAGCACTTGATGTGTGGGTGGACATTTTAGACGGAAATGGGCATCGCATTAGTTAAAAAAAGACAGAGTACTTGTACCCATTCTCTGATCCACTTAGGCCTATACAAATACAAATATTTGGCGCAACAGCTCTTTAAAGTGCCAGGGCCTAGCTTCTCGCAACCACTCATGTTGTGTGCGTTATATTTTTCACACGAATGGAAGGGACCTACAGTTTAATGCCGAATCCGAACGGCGATTTGAGAAGCTTTTTCGTGACAACAATACTCTCGGATGTTTATCAGACGCTCGCGAGAGGTGGGACCGTGAAAAAACTTTTTGGTATTTTCTGGGATTCGAACTTGGAACCTCATGCGTAGTGATCCGACACACTAACCACTTACGCCACGACGCCCACACACTTAGGCCTATCCCAGACTTTTATTTGAATTGAACTGTGTTTCCCAAGTGCGGTAAGTTCAAATATCTGGGATCTATGATCAATAGCAAAGCAATCTGCGATGACGACATTAATCATCGCGTAAGCGTAAGATGGATGAAATGGCGAGAAAACTTCTCTGACCGAAAAATGCCACCTAAGTTGAAAGGAAGGCTCTACACCACAGTTGTGCGTCCAGCGCTCACATACGGTTTACAATGTTGGACGATGTACAAAAAGTATGAGTGAAATTAACAGCAGCTGAGATGAAGATGCTTCGCATGACAGCATGAGTGACAAAGCTTGATCGAATAAGAAGTTCGAAGATCCGTGGAAGCCTTCACGTCAGAGAAGCCATCTTACGAAAAATAGACCGCGACCGGTTCAGTTGGTATTGCCACGTTCAAATAAGAGATCATTTGAACCCTGTTAAAAAGGCAATATCAATTACCGTTCCAAAGACATCGCGAGGCAGGAGAGGCAGGCCTGTAAACTCCTGGATCACATAAATGCAACGACATCGGCATTTCATTGTCCTCAGTAACCCAGTGATCCAAACTCGGTAGGCCTGCCGATATTTTCTGAGGTCAAATAGGCGAACCCAACAGGCGGATCAGTAGAAATGCAGTGAAGTGAGAGGGTTATGATCCCTTATTTTCGGATCATAACCTCGCTGATAAAAGGAAGAACAAGAGAGATTAACAGTTCTTCGATCCTCTAAAGCCGTAGATTTACAAGCGATAATTTTTTTCCAAGTGCTTCGAAAACGTGTCACTTGTCGGTTTTTGCTCACTTTGGAATACCCAAACAGTCGATTATCGCTCAGATTCGGGTTCATACGAGTTTGTCCAGGTTTCGCCTGGAGTGGAATCCTCTAAGGTGATAGTTGATAGTCACACTCTTGATAGTCAAAATTGATGATCACACTTTGTTAGCTCTCCGTAAAACGATCGCAAAAAGGTGATGATCACGCTGATGGTCACCTTAGAGAGAGCGAAATGGCTGATTATGATCGTCAACAATCAACTATCACCTTAGAGGATCCCACTCCTGTAACGATGTTTTACAGGTTTTTTGAAGCACCACGATCGAATTTCTTGAGCATTTCTTTGCTCCATTTGACTCGATCCAACGCTATTTTGAGCATCGGTCAGCTTGTGTGGAGTCTACCTACCACAAAGCTTCTTCACAACTAAATGTTTATGCAGTATTGATTGGGCCTTATTAATGCCCAAGGTTGCTTTCTATCACGGTATGTTACATGGCGATCGGTTTCAATCATGGCGCGCATAGCATCAATGTATTCTGGAACAACAGCACTGCAAGGACTACTTTCATTAAACTCATCGCCGATGCTAGACCACGTTTGAATTATGCAAATCACCTACAAATCGTAGCATTGGATGGTTCCTCATCACCAAAAGCCGGACAAAGTCGATCAATGCAATGTTGTTGAGTAATACTACGTTTAAAGTTATACAAAATCATCATCCCACGAAAATCTTCACTAAATTGTCAATTACCCCGATTATGGCTTTCGGTTTTTGCTTTTCGACTGTTGTATTATTCCTCAGATGTACCACGAATCCATTTTCATAACTTTTTCAATGTGAAAGAGTTGTAATAGTATTCTACACAAGAAAAAAAAATTACGTTTAATGGTCAGCAGGTTGTAGCTATGAATAAATCGACAATTGTCGATAAGCGAAAAACGTCAACCGTAATCGAGGTGAAGTACACACTCTACAAGGGAAACCACATCGCTTTTTGACGGGCCAATGTTTCCTACCATAAAAAGTGTTGAATTTTATAAATATGATTTATGGAAACATCAAACGAATCAGTGTTGGCAAATTCTAGATACTTATCTGTCAATTCTAAAAAATTACCTGGCCACAAGGCAGGGATCATAAACTATGCTTTTGATACAATTGGGGCTATCGTGCAGGTTGATGGAAATTGGTCAACGAGGATGATATCTAAGTTGGGTAATATTCTCATATTATTACTTTCGAAGCACGAAAATACCTACAGATGTTAATGGCTTATCTGTATTTATGGGCAAAATTATGAGTAATCATTTGTTTTTAGTCACTGCTTGGAAGTTGGGTGAAATCCAAAGAATGTAAAGTCTCACATTTTTGACCCACGGCTGATTCAGGCAGGATTCCCTAAACTTCCTTAACCGTTTCCCGGGAGTTATTTTAGGTGCCGGGAGCATGCATTTAACAATGGGTTACACTACTATGTACATATATTTTTTTTTTTATCAAACACTTATGCCCGCTACGCTATTATGGAACACAACTTCAGTTGTAGTTTGGTTGTATATACAGAACTAGTATTATCGATCTCAACTTTGAGACAACCAGTTTCCTGTCATTTGTCAATCCGAGACAACTGCAAATTTTTGGTTGTCTGTGTAGTTGTCTGCATATTTTAGTTGTATTATGACTCAATTGTGTATTGGTGGTGTAAACTGTCAAAAGCACATAACCTCGATTTTGCAGTTGTAGTTGGTTGTTTTACATGATAGGTTTTGTTAAAAAAAAAAAAAAAAAATGGGGAAGTACAAACAAATAAAAATGGAAATAATTTAACAGCATTTTTACAGTCTGAAAGTTCAAACACTTTAATTTTGATAAATCCTTTCAGAAAAAAAAAACGAGCAGCTGCCAGTTCCAAGATCGGTGGTATTGACGAAGACCACCCAGTTGTTCTAAGTAAATCATTTACTTCATTCAAAATGTACAAAAATAAAAATAAATAATGAATCTGTTAATGAAGGATAGGATATTTGGATTGAATCTATGGGAATTATTATATGTACTTGCTTGGTATTTGGAAGTTCCAAAGGGTTGGAATGATCGCAAATACTTTTCGGATGCGTTCAACATTAGTACCGTCTCTCTATTCATGGCCATCATCAAAAAATAGCTCAAAACTTCCAATACAAAAGACATTTGCGTGCGGTTGATGTTAGTACCAAATTCATCCAGGAATCGAAAGCACTTTCGATTGTATTTACAGGGTAGAGCAAGACAACATTCACCCCAATTCTTCAACTCGTATACGACAGTCCAACACGACCATGGTCGCATTTAGTTATTACAAAGTCCATACTTTCCGAACATACTCATACGAAATTTTTGACAGGAGTCGTATGCATCGCAACGCATGTGAGTGTCGTATTTTTGTAAGGATGGTTTTTATTATGCCAACAACACGGGGTGTTCCCAAGCGGTCCCCCATCTAAGTACTAACCGCACGCGTCGCTGCTGATGCTCAGCATGTTATGGTCGTTGGCGTAATTATAATACACAACAAATTTCTCCGAATTTCTGCCAAATTCTCAACCGGCACCACTTCATCCTCTTCTTAATCGAAAAAGAGGTTATCATTTATTTATTTTGTTCACAAAAAACTTTACTTTGCTTTAAAATACACCGCCAAACCTATATGTTTACATTTTCGTCTCATTCTCTCTGATGGTTTGACATTTACATAACTGCGATGATACGCTTTGGTTTTTTTTTGAGTTGTCGTATGCATCGCATACGAATCGAGAAATAGGAATTTAATTTTGATACGACTTTAAATACGAAAGAAAATACGACTGGGCATTCGACTTGAAGAATTGGGGTGATTATTTTTTGACCGTTATCGTTACCGAGCTATACGTTTTCAGGAAAAACGAAAACTTTAAACTTGTTTTAGGAGAACGTGTGAAAATCGGCGGTTTTACCTTGTGGTCACAGATTTCATGAAAATATATAACTAACAATTATTTGTAAATTCTATTCCATAAAGAATACCAATTCACTAATAACTTCAAGTGAATTATATCGTTTCTGTGCGATAAAAGTACTTTCGCTTATATATTAGTGACGGCCTTGTAAAGTAACTTTTTTACAACAGTATTTGAATTTGCCGCACTACAAGTCTAGAAAAACGTTTTTGGTAAGGTAAAGGTAAGATTCCAAATGGTTGTCTACAAGTACAAATACAACGGAAAGTGGGACCTGGAATGAACCACGGCCAGTGTGGTAAGAAGATTGAATAAGGCCCGTTTCACACATATGCGGCATTAGATACACACCTTTTTTTTTTTTTTTTTTTTTTTTGTAGTTTTCACACCTGTTCAAAGTGTGAAATAAGAGCGTTCACACTTGTCTGGCACCGGATACACGGCGTCCAAAACTCGTTTGAACATTATATTGCAACATAATAGGAAAATCGTATCCGATGTCGGATGAATTGTGTGGAAGCTCTCATTTAGTTCTGTACACTACAATGTATCCGTGCTGGATAGAGCTGAGATTAGTCCGGCAAAAAAAACGTCGTACATCCGGTGCCGCGTAAACTGTGAACGCTTTCCTTTAGTACTGTGCACTTTGAACCGAATAAACGGCGCCGTATATCCGGTACCGTATATGTGTGAAACGGGCTCAATTGTGCAACAATTTATCTAATAAAATAGAAAAAGATTAAAGTATTATCACATATTTTGCTTTAATAAAGTAATACCGTATGCCTTCACCACTTGTACTGATTAATGATGATTATTAATCAGTCATGCTAATAATGAATGGCAAACCAGCTCCTAAAGGATAACTGAATAAAAGTTTTGCCTTGCTTGTAATTAAAATCCTGTCAAGTTTGCACGACGTACATGCTACATTCAACGGTTGGGCCGATATTATAACAACCAAAGTTGGTATAATCTGTGTGTCATGCGGAAGAACTGTAATTTTTTGTAGATCTGTGTGATTTTATTTCCTATGCCTTATAAATAATGAATACCCTATACCCTACACAGAGTTAGTCTTAGTAAATATAATATATCCCTGATTATGTAGAAGTTGTCTTAAAGATAAACAGTCTAAGAACATTTTTGGGATCATTTTCTTTTTCCGTTATATTTCATAGTTTCTGTTTTCTTATTTGCTTCTTAGGATTTATCAACAATAACAAAAATGGATTTGGGGGCGGTGTTAACAAACCAATGGGAATAAACAACTCTGGAAACGGGTTAAATCTTAGTGGATTTGGGATGTTTGGTGGTTTGGGTGGGTATAATAACAATGGTAATTGTGGAAATAATTTTGATAGGCCCATGAATAATAATATGGGTCTGGCTAACAACTCCCCTGCCGGCTGCAACGTTCGCGACAAAAACTTCAATCCGGGGGTATTTTGGAATAACGATCTGAATAAAAATATGAGAGATCCTAATGGAGATAATGGACAGGCATTTGATGGCAACAGTGGATTCAACAATGGTATGGGTATTTTTAATTTTAGAAAACCTGATTCAAATTGAATTCTCTATAACTTGACTAAATATTCTCAACCCAGACAATGATGGCAATAACTTTAACAGAGCCTTTGATAGAGGAAATAACAGAATGAATATGGGGGGGGGAATGATGGGCAATAAGATGAACGCTGATTCGGGAATGAATAATTTTGGAAATAATAGGGATTTCCGTAACGATAGTGATCTGTTTTGCGTTCATATGCGTGGACTCCCGTATAATACTTTTGAAAATGAAGTATTTAAAGTATGTCGAAATCGTATGTTATTTTCCAAAAAAATCATTAATTTTTTATGAATTTTTTTGCAGTTTTTCGAACCTATTCGTCCAGCTAATGTTAAAATTATTTTCAATAATAAGGGTTTGCATAGTGGCAGTGCAGATGCATACTTTTATTCATTGGATGATGCTCAAATTGCAATGAAAAAACACATGGAACAGATTGGAAGTCGATACATTGAATTACTTTTTGATGGAAAAACGAAGGGCAACAGGACTGGGTTCTCTCGTCAGAACAATCAAAACTTTTAAGTAACTCGCTAAATTTAACGTTAGCTTAAAACAATACTATAAAAAAAAATATTCTGTCCTATATTCAGAGCACTTCAGACTAATGACATTAAATTATTCATGTGTTTAGGATCTTAATCTATAAATTTTATTCCAACATTTTTTTAGATGTTCTATTTAGAAAATAAAATCACAAGGTTTTTTGGGCCCTAAATATAAAGTTTTTTTTTTTTTTTTAAAAAAACCTTACTTATCTATGACGGCTAATATTGCGTCTCGTAATTGGGTTAATGATAAAAATATAAGTTACTCGTATAATTGTATAACCTACTAGTTTCATTCATGCAGCTATAACAACAATAACGTAAATATTCTATGTATGGAATAATACATATAATTTCTAATTGTATATTTTCAACTCTTTTGGATACTAATAAAAATAAACACTAGACGAGCAAATTTACTTATTTTACTTCACTTTCAGCATTTGCAGCATAAAAAAATCGGCCCCTCAATATTTATTTAAAATCGCAAAAAAACGTTAATTGAAATTGGAAAGGAAAATGAGTCTAGGGTGGGTCGGTGTTACATAGTAAAAAAAAAATATCAAATCCACCTGGTGTAGATCATTGCTCTAAAATGTACCTGTATCAAATAAAAACTACGAAATTTGGTCAAAAGTGCACAAGTCCGAAAGTTTTTGAGGTAGAGACGTTTTAAAATTTATAAAGTATCCTGAACATTATAAAATGGTGTATTGTATAGCTCTATATCTTAGATATGTTGCAGTTATGTAGTCAGGTTTTAAACACAACAGTATATATATATATACCTATGGGTGTTTCCATTGTTACGAGTGTGCCACTGATACCCACATTTTTATAAATTTTTCATTTTATATGAATGAAATACTACTTAAATTATCTACAAAACGCATGATGTCCCAAAAAATAGTTAGTACAAATAATTTAAAATATTTAGCTGTAGGATCCATTTCAGTTGCGTTACGGGCGTGACCTTAGAAAACTGGTGATTTGCGAGTGTTACATATAATGTTCATGCGGTGTAAAATATTGCATGTAAACTATGTCTGTTTTTCTTTTTAAATATTCACCTGAATATTGATCTATTGATACAAGTTAAGAAACGACAACCAAATTTGTGAGAAACTGACAAAAAAATGTTTCGAAATTGTTACGGGTGTGACAAGTTAATGTTACGGGTGTGTACTGTGTATGATTTTTAGGTATGGAAATGAATATGCATATAGGAGAAGTTTTAATGAAAGATTATTTATTTTTATTTCATTGGTAAAAAGAAAGTAATATTGTCTGTTTAATATTGTTAGCCTAAGACTTGAATGTTGTTTTCAAATTAGTTTTGTTAATATTTGGCATAGCTTCAAATAGTATTCATTCGTTTTCATTATTGGAGTCCGTGTAAATGTGTTACATAGATGTAACTATTATCATGTTATTCTTTTAATTTTGGAAATTAGTACTTAGAATCTCAAATACCGTTCGAGCTAAGTCTAGACCTATGCAGTTAGAACATACTCGCGCATGCATATACATATGTGTTTATGTAGCGTTCGACCGGAATTTAGGCTGCACGCACAGTGATAAGAGAGTGATAAACCTGTTCACGTGTTCTTGTGTGCAGTGAAACGACATTCGATGCGAGACTAGCGAGCTTCTCGCCCTCATACTCTTTAGACCATTTTTTGAAGCGTTTGTTCTTTCTTTTGGTGCAATTTGATTTGTTTTGCAGGAAAATCAAAACAAAGGAGAAAAGAAAAATAAATAAATAAACAACTGTAGTTTGGTGGTAATTTCCATAATACATAGAGGTAAGAAGCAATCTAAAATTATTATCAAATGGAGAGTTTTAAAGTCATTTAAAAACTCTTCCTCTGATGATGAATATATCGCAACAAGTATCAGAGTACTACAGAACAGCTTCACTGTGCGCGTCATCTCGCGTCACTGTGAGCGCAGTCTAAGAGCTTGGCCGGAGCTGAATTTCGATTTAACGTCAATATCGAACGAATCCGAAACTGAACCTTCGGTCAGATACTAAATAGTAGTAGTAAATTTATTTTTTAAACTTCATATTCAGTTTTTACAATAATTTACAATAAAAGACTTTGGCCATTGCCGTCAGCCGAAGAAAAGAGAGAATTAGACTAAAGTTTTATGCAAATGTAGTGATTTAAAATGCTTCGTTCATTATTTGCTGCCGGTATTTTAATGCAGCTTTAAGATAGCTAGCCAGCACGTTCCAGTCAGCCATTGATAGCGCCTCTTTACCCCAGTACGCTCGTCTGATTTCTTTCAATATTGGGCAAGCTCCAATAAAATGGAAAACGTCTTCCTTTGTTCGAAGGTTGCATAGGCTGCATTCCTCATTCCCGTCGCTTATATGAGGCCTGAAGTTCAAGCCGAAGTAGTTCGCCTCTCGCCTTAAAGATGATAGGAATTACATCAACGCTGAACCGATCGTGGAAATAATTTTTCGCAGCCAGATCATGGTTGAGTAATGGATACGTACACCTGGTCTCACTTTGTTGCGCTTTCAATCTAAACTTCGCACGGCTAGACTCTTCAATAACGGATAACAGCTGGTTCAGAGAACGTCGCCAAGATTCTGCATTATAGTGCGTTAGCTGCATACTATGGTCACCGCTAAGCCTCGACCACTCGTTAAAGAATTGCAGCTTCCGCTGTACCAAATATTTTGCGACGATGTGTGGAAGGCGGTAGTTTGGGAGTTCCATTACTTTCAGAATGTAGAGAAAGTGCAATATTAATGTAAAGATGTAGAGAGGAGATAAACCAGTTTCAAGGTGCAACATGTATGTTGGTGTGTTTTCGGGTAATCTAAAGATTTTTTTAAAGAAATATCTTAAAAGTTTTTCAACCTCTTCGTACTCGAATATACCCCAAACTTGTGCAGCATAGCACATGATTGACCTCATAGCCGCTTCGAAAACCTTAAATTTGCTGCTCGATGGAACGTTTTTCCTACCAAGGAATCCCCGCCAACTGCAATTTATTGCCTTTTTCGCCTCCTTTAGTTTTTCTCCCAGGTGGGCCTTGAAGGATACTTGAGATGTAATTAAAACTCCGAGATATCTATACTCCTTAACGACTTCAAGTTCCTGGTTTTTCCAAGTCCATGTTTCTTGTCTTGAGTATCGTCCAAACCCGTTTCTAAAAACCATTACTTTGGACTTAGCGGTGTTCACTTTCAGGTTCCATAAATTGCAGTAGTTTTCGAGCTTATTTATCATCATCTGCAACATCATTGGAGTTTCTGATAGAATGACGATATCATCTGCGTATAAAAGCAGCTTTATTTGGAGTCCGGCGAACACAATTCCACCTGTTAAAAAGGTCACAAGTGGACTCATGAGACAACCTTGCTTCACTCACATTTGAGACTTAAACCAGTTGGACAGGTTGTGGCCATCCCAAACAGCAGCTTTATTATCTTCATAAAGACTTTGTATGACCCTTAGGACCTTTGAAGATACCCCTAAGTTACTCAGCTTGTAGAACAGCGCGTTTCTGTCAATAGTGTCGAAGGCTGCCTTGAAATCAACAAAGAACGCATACATTTTTTTGCCTTTATCTAGGTATGACCGGGCGATGCTTGTCAATGTGAAAATGTTGTCTACTGTGTAGAAACCTTTTCTGAACCCCGCTTGGAATTCGCTTAGAAGATCATTTTCTCGCACCCAATCCGTCGAACGGTCTAGGATAACTCCAGCAAATATTTTCATTATTGAATTCATAAAAGAAATTCCTCTGTAATTCGCTGGGTCAGACACATCTCCTTTTTTCAATAACGGAAGTATTATACACTTTCTAAAGCATTCGGGCAAATCTCCTGAGACGAATATGTAGTTATATACTTGTGTGAGCTTTTCTAAGAATTCTACTGACGCAGACTTAAAGAATTCATACGGGATACGGTCTTCACCAGGAGCTTTATTTTCATTACATCTGTGTAGTACTTTGGTAAGGTCTTGGACTGTAATTGGTCGGTCTAAAGAACTGTTTATTACGAGAGGAAGGGCATAATTTAGCTGAAGCGCATTGCATGGCGGGTTTAGCAACTGTTTAAAATGATCCGCTAATGCAAACAGTTCCACTTGGATACATCGCGTGAACGACATACCATTATTTTTTTTTTTTTTTTTTTTTTTTTGTCGGGATAGGAAACACTCGACTGGAGCACTCAGACACAACTGGTCCATTGTACTGCCAGAGAGCAAACCCTGATTTACCCATTTTGTTGGAATTTCCTTGACTTTCGAAGAAAGCCAAGCAAGCACTTCAGTGATGAGGAGCTTACAGTACCAGCACTCACCACATCCGCACCGAAGATCTGCCACCTGATACGAGCAAAGGCCGGACACTCACAGAGATAATGTTCCGCGGTGTCGTCACTTTCTCCACAAGCGTCGCAAATTGTAGTGTCACTTAAGCCTAACACGTTAAGGTGCTTGGCAAAAGCGAAGTGGCCTGTCAAGACGCCGATAAGTTGTCTACAGTCTTTTCTGCTGAGAGACAGCAAGAATGCCGCTGATTTCTTACAGACGTCCGGGAGCATGCGTTTAGTCAACCTGCAACCTGGAGAGTCATGCCACACACAATTGTGCTCGTGAGAGACCCAATCGTCAATGGAAGCCCTAACCGAGGACGCTGGAAGACCCAACACGGGTTCGGGACCGGAGAAAGCCTCCTCTGAGCCTTGTCTAGCAATCTCATCGGAGATCTCGTTCCCCAAGATCCCAGTGTGACCTGGGACCCAGATAAGAGACAGAGAATTCAGCCTTGCGACAGAGTTCAAAGAGTTTTTGGTTTCACGAACTATTTTGGAAGTGGTTAAAGGGTTAAGCAAGGCCTTAAGCGCAGCCTGACTGTCACTACAGACACAAATGCTACGTCCCTTCCACCTGTTCTTCACAACATAGTTCATGGCCATTAGGATTGCATAAGTTTCCGCTTGGAAAACAGACGCATATTTGCCTAACGAGAAGTGAAGTCTAATGTTGTCGACTTCCACGAAGACCCCAGCGCCAGACCCTTGACTGGTTTTGGAACCATCCGTGAAAATACGACTACATTCCATTCCCGGCTCAGATTCTGACCGAAGCCAGTCCTGGACACAAGGAAAGTCGACTCTGAATTTGCGCATCAGCTGGAGTTCTGGTGTCATTGCATCAGACGGCATATCCATAAGACAGGAGTCGTAAGATAAGTGTCGCGCAAGTTCATCAAAGTTCCAGTGTGGAGTATACCAAAAACCGCCCCGCCTAAGACGATGGATGGCTTTGATAGTGCAACCCATGATATAAGTATCAAGGGGAGGTAAGTTCAGCAAAGCGTCTAGAGCAGAGCCAGGCGTACTCGGGAAAGCTCCTGAGCAGCCGAGACAAGCCGTTCTTTGGAGTTTCGAGCAAAAAGCAACCACATATTTACGCGAGAGCCCCTTCCACCAAACAACCGACGCATATGCGAGGAATGGTCTTATCATAGCCGTGTAGATCCAGAGAACCTTATTCGGTGATAAGCCCCAAGTCTTGCCAAAAGCACCCTTACACTGCCAGAAGACTGAGAGCGCCTTGGATGTTTTCGACTCGACGTGTTTAGACCAATGAAGTTTCTTATCTAGAATCACTCCCAAATATTTGGCTTCATTGGAAATGCGAATGGTGACGCCTTTTAGTACTGGCTGAGTCAGACCGGTCAAAATCCTCCTTCTCGTAAAAAGAACAACCTCAGTCTTAAGAGGATTCACCGAAAGCCCACTCCTAGTACACCATTCATCGATCATGTCCAGCGCCGCCTGCGCGTTAGCACAGACCGTCGCCAGGCATGGCCCGACAGAAAGTACGGCGACATCATCCGCATATGCCTGAGCGTAGACGTTAGAACTATTTAGAGTGTTCAACAGAGAGTCGACCACCATGCACCATAACAATGGAGACAGAACGCCACCTTGCGGACAGCCCCTGTTTACCCCTGTCATAACATATTGGCCACAATCCGCATCCACTACCAAAGTTCTATTCATTAGCATTGCTTTAATCCACAACACTAATGTTTCATCTACCCCGTGTTGTCTGGCAGAGTCGCACATGCAGTCAAAAGTTGCATTGTCAAAAGCACCCTCAATGTCGATGAAGATACCCATCGCGTATTCTCTCCTATCAAGCGCGCATTCAATTCTGGCCACTAGATTTTGAAGTGCGGTCTCACAGGATTTCCCACGCTGGTAAGCATGCTGCATCTCCGATAGTGGATGCAGTTTCAAAGCAACTTTGCGCACGTGAAATTCTACCAGTCTCTCCATACTTTTCAGTAAGAAGGATGTCAAACTTATAGGTCTGAAACTCTTGGGGAGCGAATAGTCTTCCTTACCAATTTTCGGTATGAAAGCTACTCTGACAGTCCGCCAAGGTGTAGGAATATATGCCAGCGCCAAGCCAGCGGTGAAAATTCTTTTCAGAGTTGGCAATAGCTGATCTATACCCTGTTGCAGCATAGCCGGATATATTCCATCGGTGCCAGGCGATTTGAAACCATCAAAAGATGCCACAGCATATTTGATGGCCTCATCTGTTACCACGGCTGATGCAATATACCAACTGCGCCGAGTTTTCTGACTTAGATCAAGCTCAGCCTGGGTAAGCGGGCCAAGCTGCGACCTAGTGATTATCCGATTGCCAGGAAAGTGAGTCTCCAGCAGAAGACTAAAAGTTTCCGCTTTTGTCTCAGTAAACTTGCCATCAGACCGTCTGAGTGACTCCGGTTTGGTCGGCTTACCTCTTTTGAGGACTTTAACCAACCTACTGGTTTCACCGAGTGTCTCGATCTTTTCACAAAAATCTCTATAAGAAGCACTTTTCGACAAACGAATTAACTTCTTATAGTCTTTTTGCTTCGATCTAAAGAGATCCCAGTCACCTTCTAAATTTGTCTTAAGAGACCTATTCAGAAGTTTTCTGGACTCTTTCCTAAGCCGCTGCAGTTCCGGGCTCCACCAGGGAACCGGAGTTCTGCAGGAGTTTTTTGTCATTGGACACGCCAGTTCAAAACAGTTGGTAAGGACACTGGTCAGGTTTTGAACAGCATCCTCAACCTTTCGTTTCGTTCTGAGTTTAGCTGGAGTTTTGACAGATCTGTCTAGCTCTTTCCTAAACCGCACCCAGTTGGTTTTCCTCGGATTCCTCCTCTCCTGCAAAGTTAAAGCTTCGCATTCGATTTGGAAAACGATGTATCTATGATCTGATAAGGACACTTCCGGCAGTACCCTCCAGTTAGTAATCGACTTGAAGTACCTATTAGATAAAGTCAAGTCAATTACCTCCTGCCTCCTTGCCGTATCAAAAGTTGGCTGGGAGCCAACATTGTTTATTGTCATACCAGATGATAGTATAAAGTCTAGGAGATGGTTTCCTCGTATGTTGCATTTGCTGCTGCCCCAGACTGCATTCTGAGCATTAGCATCGCAGCATATGACTAGTCCCGTCTCCCGAGTGTCACAATACTTTATGAGTTCGGCAACCGCCTTCGGTGGTGGAGGCATTCCCGAATCATAAGGGAAATAAGCCGACGCAACGACGAAAGTTTTCCAACTTCCATTTGTTTCGTAGCTTACAGCTGCAGCAACCAAGTCCTGACCACAAAATTGTCCAAGCTTGCTTACTGAGAGGAAATTCGGCACAATTAGACAAGCTCTCGGTCTTTCAGATCGCTCGTCACATAGCACCGTTACTCCACGAACACCACCAAATCCACATATGCGCTTGTTCCGCACATATGGTTCCTGGATAGATGTTATGTGGGGTTTTGTACGCACCACGGAAAGTCTACTACTTAAGAGAGCGGTAGCAGCCTTGGAGTGATGCAGGTTAATCTGCGAAAATATCATAGATATAGTCGGTGGTTTTCGCCCATTACTTGCACTCATTTGGAAATTAAGCGGAAATGAATCCTTCCAAGATGCAGGTAAGGACGCATGTCATACCTAGACTTCAGGACCTCCACAGAGCCAAGATCTAAACCCACAACAAGCGAAGAACCTTCCACATTTTCCCGATTCTTGCACCTGCCGTGAGAGTAGACGAACCATTCGCTCGCGTCGAGGCCAGGATTCTGGGTACGGAGACGCGTCAGCACATCCGCCGTTTTCCTGAGTTTCCCCGGGATAAAGCAAATGGCGCGCGTTCTCTTGATGGGCATGAGAACCACAAAAGAAGTGGTCCCCAAGGGTGGTATTTTCGGCACCGCATTGCTTAGCCATTCAAGGGTTTGCTGCGAGGAGCACTTCACCACGAAGGTTCCGCTCTTTAACGCACAGCCCTCCACTTGAATGCAGGCATTTGCTGCCGAAGCCAACTCCCACAGACGATCTTCGCAGTGTTTGCACTCCGCGTCGGTCATCTTGTGATCATTGCCAGCTCTTGCGATTCGTAGCGTAAGAGCGGAGGAAGCAGTTTCACTATACAGAATCTGCTCCCTTCGCTCCTTCGATCCGGATTGCTTCTTACCGAGGGTCTTATCCACGTCAGCCAATTTCTGTCCGCAGGTGCTAGAGCTTTTAGAAGTTCCAGCACGCGCATCACCCAGATTTTGTGCGCGGGTAATACCTCCAGTTCGAGGCTTCTTGGTGGAAGGGCGAGCACCTGATGCACCCACGCTTCCGCCGAGACGAGCACCCTTACCCGTGGCTTTGCCTGCGTCTGCCATTTTCTGTCCACTAGTGCTGGGACCTTTAGGGATAGCAACACCAGCATCACTCAGATTTTGTGCGCAGATAACGCCACCGGTAAGAGTGTGTCCAGCAGAGGGGCGCGCATCAGATGCGCACACGCTTCCACCGATGAAAGTAGGCGAAACTTGCTTCGTCCGCTTTGACCTGTTCGAGCCAACTGAAGGGGAGCCGGCGTTGGGTCCGAGGGATAGACCGACTCCAGTTGGAGTACTTTCTGTCGACCTAGGCCTCTTTCCCGCCGCCATTGAGGGATGACTGCTACCAGCGCTTGCGCCTTCAGCTAACTCTGCAGCCTCTTTGCACCGCGCCATCGCCGCCTTCCTTCTTCTCCTCTTCAACTGACTCTTAGTCAGGAGCTTTTCGGAGTGCGCCGTTTCAGGAGCTCGTTCACCTTTTTCGGTATCCCGAGTCAAACCGTCTTCAACACAACTTCGACCAGCTGCCCGACTATTAAAACAGAGATTAGACGTTCCAGCCGAAGCCTTTCCGCCACTTTCTCCGTCATTCCAGCCCAGTCTACCAAACGAGTCGGAGACAGAGCCGCAGGATTCTTCAGAAGCAAGCATCGCTACTACTTCCGGGTCAACGCCAGAGGCGGGGGTTTGAGTATGTTGGTTGGGACCTCCAGAATCCTTGTCCCGGCCGGGGTCGAAAAGACCACGGGTGGATTGTCGCTTGCGCGAGTACCACCTGGAGTATATACCGTGAATGTTTCTTCCATCATACTTTTAACAGGTTTTGCGTCACAGTCAAGACGTCTTCAGCCTTTGGTTCGATGTCTCACCTGGGGTCCTTTCGGATCCTTAGGGTCATTGACTCTTAAGCCGTTCCGCCACGTCAAGGCAGCTGAAGAATGGGAACATACCATTAAGTGCTTTGACAATCTTCCAAAATGTGCGACTATCTTTGGCGCCATCCAATGTTCTCGTCAGCTGTTAAAAAAATATTGTTTGTTTATCCTTGCAGATGTCTTTGTATGCCTTGTTAGCCTGCCGATACATGTCTTTTGCAACGTTACTGTTTGTTTGTCGGACTAAACGTAGACAGGCAAAAGACTTTCCTCGCTGCAACACACTCCCAGTCATACCACATTTGCTTTTTTTTTAGATTTGCTCTCGGTTGGAGACCTCTCGCAGCAAGCGTAATACAAGAAACTAAAGCATCCGCACCACGATTTGAGTTAATTTCGCTATCATCTATATCCCTGAGACTACGATTCAGATGTTGTTTATAACTAAGCGAGTAGCTTTCCTTCCATTGAAGTTTAGGTAATAAGCGTAATTCTAGAGCGGCAGATTCAGTGCATATATCAAAGGATATCATAACTGACAATGGTAGATGATCAGAGTAAATCCGTTCGTTAATATTGAGATCGGCAACAAACTTCAGCCATTTTCCACGCACAAGGCAGTAATCTATTGTCGAGCAAGCAATACCTCTGAGAAATGTTAAATTACCTTTGACGTCGCTTTTGGAAACAACTCGGTTTCCACCTCCAAAAGCTGCGAACTCCCTATTCTCGCGTTACAATCTCCCATAATCATTACGTTTTCCTCTTCAAATTCTAGTAAAAAGTCTCTCTCTCTCTCTCTCTCTCTCCCTCCCTCTCTCTCTCTCTCTCTCTCTCTCTCTCTCTCTCTCTCTCGTTCTCTCTCTCTGTTCTTCTTAACACAAACAAAATAATAGCACGTTATCTCCAAGCAAAAATGCAAGTAGAATAGCGACGCGTACACGTAAACGTTTTCTTAGACATTTCTTTGCACTGTAAACATACATGCATGCACATTTTTAAGTATAAATAATAAAATCATCTTTACATTAATTAATAATAATTAATAATTATATGAAATATTTCTTTCATTGTACTTTATATGTACATAACGGGTGGGGCACCTAGTGATTTCTTTTTAAATCATAGGTTGTTTTGACACTGACAGCTGTTTCCCGCTCGAAATCTTGACAGAAAGTCAATATCATACCGCGGAACGAAATGAGTCGCTTTACGCTTGAACAACATTGGGAAATATTGAAAACTTATTTCCAAAGTGAGTGCTGTGTAGCCCAAACAGTGCGTTTTTTGAAAAGAAGTTTTGGCCGAAATGAAGCACCCACCGCGCCTGCTGTACGTAAGTTTGTGCAAAAAGTTCGTGAGACTGGTATGCTAGTGGACAACACTCATGGTCCCCGTCGTCGTACGGTGCGCACAGACGAGAATGTGGCTGCTGTAGCCGAGAGTGTGAGACTCAATTCACGAACATCAACTCGTCATCGATCTCAACAGCTCAACATTTCACGCACTAGCGTGAGGAGAATTCTGCACAAAGATCTGGGATTATTCACTTGCAAGGTCAATTGAATCAATTATTCAGCAATTGAAAGCGCACGACCATCCGCTTCGTTATCGCTTCGCAGTTTGGGCCTTAGAGCAGCTTGAATTGGACAACGATTTTGGGCGAAAAAACAAACTACGTTAACAAACAAAATTGCCGCATTTGGGGCTCCGAAAACCCGCACGTTATTGTCGAGAGGCCAATGCATCCACAGAGAGTGACAGTTTGGTGCGGATTGTGGAGTGGTGGCATCATTGGATCATTTTTCTTTCGAAAATGAGGCTGAGAACAACGTTTCGGTCAACGGTGGGCGTTACAGAGCCATGTTAACTTTTTTTTTTTTTTTACTGAAATTGAAGACATGGATTTGGACGACCTCTGTTTCATGCAGGATGGCGCGCCATGCCAAATCGTGTTATCAGTCGTCTTGGCGATGTCAATTGGCCGCCGGTGCGATTTGACCCCTTTGGACTTTTTTTTTAGGGGAACCGTGAACGACCGCTGTTATGCCAAAAATCCGAAAATAATTCAAGCACTTAAGGCCAATATCATCCAAGCAATCCGTGAGCTACAGCCCGAAACCATCAGCAGATCTTGGAAAATTGGAGTGATAGAATGCGCTACTGCGAGGCCAGCCGAGGCAGCCACTTGAACGACGTTGTGTTCCATAATTAATGGGAATGTTTGCTCTTACTATTAAAGCCATAATACATGGAAAAAATTTCATTTTGTTCATTTTATTGCATTTTTAAAAAGAAACTTGTAGTTGGCCCACCCTGTACATACATATGTACATTTCCTTGAACATTTATAAAAATTAATTTTTTTTTTCTTATATACTTTTTAATGCAATTTTTTTTATAATACTTATAATACTTCAACTCAATTAAACCACCAATACTTTTTCCAATTAGTTCTACTGTCATTGATAGTTACCTTGATTGTCGTTTGTCGCTTTTCGACGATTGTCGTTTTATTCATAGCTACGACCGCACGCAATTTGTTTGTCGTGTAGAATACTATTACAACTCTTTCACAGTGAAAAAGTTATAAAAATGGATTCGTGCTAATGGTGGGCGCCGTGGCGTAAGTTGTTAGTGTGTCGGATCACTACGCATGAGGTTCCAAGTTCGAATCATAGAAAACACCAAAAGTTTTTTCACGGTCCCACCTCTCGCGAGCGTCTGATAAACATCTGAGAGTATTGTTGTCACGAAAAAGCTTCTCAAATCGCCGTTCGGTTTCGGCATTAAACTGTAGGTCCCTTCCATTCGTGTGAAAAATATAACGCACACAGCATGAGTGGTTGCGAGAAGCTAGGCCCTGGCACTTTAAAGAGCTGTTGCGCCAAATATTTGTATTTTTTTTTTTGGATTCGTGCTACAATCGTCGAAAAGCGACAAACGCCAACGACAATCAGCTATGCTTGTGCAGTATCTGAGATCAACTTGTCCATGCATAGAGTAGGTAGTGTCAAAGTTATGCTCTTTGGGAAAGATCCCTTGAGAAAAGACCACTTCCGTCCGTGAAGAAATTGAAGCGGCTTATTGTGATGTTCGAGTCTTTGGATTTATGTTTACTAAAGGAACAAAATAAAAGTAATTAAGAGGGTGAATTACAATGCAATAGTAAATTGAGACCGGTATGATTTAGTAAATCATATGGAAATTAAATTCGAATTGTACGGTGTTGTTCACTGTGTCTTGGTCAATATGACCGCTTCTTCCCAATCCCAAAAGAATGTAAAAATAAATTAAGTGAAATCTTAGGCACGAGTGCTTTGTCTACAACATGAAGTTAGGTAGATTTGTATCTTAACATTCCCAGAGCCAAAATTAAAGTGTGAAAACAAAACAAACGAAAATTCTTGCGTGAGTGAGGAATGCCAATTTTCTTAATATAGAAACAGTGGGAAGGCATATTTGGAGTAAAACAAAGCAATTTATTTACGGAGAGAAGTGAAGTATCTGAACAAAATTTCAAGGAAAATATCAGCAAATCCGTTTGATCAGCGAAAAACGGCAAAGCATCAGGCAAAGAAATTATTTATTATATACTAAATTTTTGTAAAATTTACTAAAAACTACCAGAATTTTTTTTATTTTTATATATAATATATTTTTGTTTTAATTCATATCGTTCCAAAACGTCAAAGATTGCAACGCATCGTCAAAGTATCATAAAATCGCATCACAACGGCATTGATGCATTCACGATGCGCATTATTTTGACGTTTAGGAATTCAGCCATAATCTTTCTTGAGTTATTTAACACTAGAACTGTCGATGTTAGGTATATACAGTGATGGACAAAAAATAAATACAGCCGACTCTTCTACACATTTTTTTAATTATTTTGTTATTACTCTTTATCGAATAAACCGCTATCTTGTGGAAAGTTGCACCATTACCATTGCAGGAACATAGAGGACGTCCACGAAAAACAACCAAAAAAGACGACCGTTTAATCACTTTGGAAGCAAAAAAAGATCTCTTCAATTCTTAAAAAAAAAAATTTGAAAGAAACTAACCTCAACATCAGTGCAAGGACTGTCAGGAGACAACTAGTTGAGTCCAAGCTTCCATCTAGCTCACCAAGGAAGGTGCAACTATTCAGCAAAAAAAATATTAGGCAAGGAAGGATTTTTACTTCTTTGGTCCGGCAATCAGGGCACCAAAAATTGGTAAAATATCCTTTGGAGTCATGACTGCAAATTTAATTTGTTTGGATCGGCTAGCAGACATAATGTGAGACGTCCACTCAACACAGAATTCAATCCACGGCTTTTGGAGTGGCCTGCTCAATCGCCGGACCTAAATCCAATAGAAAATCTATGGAAGCAAGTCAAAGACATAGTTGGGACCACAAATCCAAAAAACAAAAGAGGATTGTGGCAGTCAGTGCGAACGGGTTGGGAATCTATCCCCTTGAAGACATGTCAGAACCTTGTGGATTCCATGCCAAGAAGAATCACACAAATTATACAGAAAGAGGGCCAATCAATAAAGTACTAACGTCCTAAACAAAATATTTTTTTATATTGCTATATTACATTAAACTTTAATAAATTTAATGAAGGAACAGTGAGTTGTATTTATTATTTTGTCCACATTAAAATACGGCTTTCTAAACCATTTAGCAATCTTTCCAGAAATAGCATACCGCCGTACTTTTTTTTTACGCGGATTAGATGTCTTTTCTCTGTAAGAATACTTTGTTGAAAAAAAATTTTTAGGAACATATTCAATTTAGTTAAAATAGTGGCTGCATTCCTTATTGCAGTGCTGCCGCAGTACTTCGAAGTCAAGCGCTCCTAAACGTCAATAGGTTGCGGTGATGCAATGTATACTGTTCCAAAACGCATCGTGAATGTATCTACTGCGCAAACAAAAGCAAACAGCGCATCATGAACTGATGTGATGCAAATGTCATGACATTTTATTGTTTTTTATTTCGCCAAAATGGAAGCGCCCTCTAGATTCGTAAGAAATTATTTATTACATACTATGGTCATAAAATTTGGGTAGTGACCGAAAGAATAAGATCGCGGATACAAGCTACCGAAATGAGGTTCCTTCGCGGTGTTGCTGGAATAACTCGTAGGGATCGAGTGCGCAACACCAGAGTACGCGAGGCGCTCAATGTTGAGCAGCTACTTCTCTGAACGGAACGATCTATGCTTCGATGGTTTAGTCACGTAGTGCGTATGCCCCCAGACCGGCTTCCAAGACGTGCCATGGTGGCCGTGGCACCAGGTAGGCGACCCCGCGGTAGGCCTAGAAAAAGATGGTTGGACCAAGTCCGGCATCTCTCCTGGAGCCGTCTAGGGATTCCTCTTGATGAGGTGGAGTCAATGGCGGAGGATCGAGAAGGATGGAGAGTCCAACTGAGCATCCTACCCCCGCGACCCTCATGAAGGATTAGCGGGCCATTGAAAATGTATCTATGTATGTGTATGTACTAAATTTTGTAAAATTTACTAAAAACTGCCAGAAAAGGTTTTTTTTTTTTTTTTGATAATCGTTTTTGTTTTAATTCACATCGTTCCAAAACGTCAAAGATTGTAACGCATCGTCAAAGCATCGCATAACGAAAGCATCATAACATCGCATCACAAAGGCAGTGATGCATTCACGATGCGCATTATTTTGACGTTTAGGAATTCAGCCAGTGCGTTGTATTCAATGGCTTCAAGTGTATTTATTTTTTTGTCCATCACAATATGTATCTTTTTCTACCACACCCGTCAAATTATCGAATTTTGTATAATGCCAATTATTGTAACTTTTGGATTAGTTTTGTTTTTTAAATAAAATGATATATATCAGGTGTAGTAACAAGAAATCGATTATTTAAATGGCTTTAGTAATCTGTATCTCGCGTTGTATACGTCCTATCGATGTACACTAACTGGCGTTAGAAACATGACATTTCTTGCAAAACGACAGTTTTGTTTAAAAACACGTCAAAGTAGGACACCAGCAAAGAGAAAATACGCCATATTTTATAGTTTTTCTTCGATAAAGGCGAAAACGCAAGCCAGGCGGCTGAAAATGTGAATAGTGTTTATGGTTCTGATACTGTAACCACCATTCACCCGCAGTTTTAGTTTCGTTAATTCTGATCCAGTAATTTTGATGTCAACGTGCACCACGCTCTGGAAGGCCAATTGTTGAAAATGTCGATAAAATCATGAAAATCGGCGAGTCTGATCGCCGTGTAAGCACAGTTTCGATTGCCCAGAAAACCGTTTGGAACCATTCAAATAAGGCTGGATACAAAAAGAAGCTCGCTGTATGGGTGCCACACCAGTTAACGCAAAAAAACTTCATGGACCGAATTTCCATCTGCGAATCGGTGCTGAATCGCAACAAAATGGACGCATTTCTGAAGTGGATGGCGACTGGTGATGAAAAGTGGATCACTTACGACAACTTAAAGCCAAAGTGGACGTGGTCGAATCGCGCTGAGCCGGCGAAAGGATTGATTGGCCAAGCCAGGATTGACGGGCAGGAGGGTTTTGCTGTGTGTTTGGTGGGATTGGCAGGGAATTATCTACTATAAGTTGCTCCCCTACGGCAAAACTCTTAATTCAGACCTGTGCTGTCAACAATTGGACCGTCTGAAGGAGGCAATCGCCCAGAAGCGGCCAGCTTTGGCCAATAGGAGAGGAATTGTATTCCATCAGGACAACCCCAGGCCACATACATTGATAGCAACTCGCCAGAAGCTCTGGGAGCTCGGTTGGGTGGTTCTTATGCATCCTTATTATAGCTCGGACCTGGCACCAAGTGATAACCACCTGTTCCTGTCCACGGCGACGGATTTTGTTAGTGAAAAAATCGACTCCCAGTTTTTTGCCAATAGAGACGAAGGCTTTTATAAGAGAGGCATAATGGAACTACCTTCAAAATGGCAACAAGTTATCAAACAAAACGGCGCATATTTAACCTAAATCTGATCATTCTAACTAAAGCCTTTAATTTCATACAAAAATAATGGATTTCTTTTCGCTACACCTGATAATACAATAATTTATTTATTACTATTAAAAAAAAATAAAAAGCAGTTTTTTAACTATAAAATAAAGAAATAACTATGAGGCACTTTATACCAAGAACTCTATCACGTTAGAAATACAACTGATAATGGATTTGCGTGTCCATTTTACGGGGTGGACTGATGAAAAATCACCCAACAACAATGTGTTAAGACAAATCTAAGAATTTATAGCAGATGGCATGCCACAATTGTTTATAAATTCGTATATCCTTTGAAATTACTAATGCTCAGGTATAAATAGGTATAGATCATACAAATTTTGGAAATAAAAATGGCTGAGTTAAAATTGAATACGAATATGAAATTGTTCTAATATTTCATCAAAACTCGTCATAAATTTCAACAAAAACACACAGCGCATATTAGTATGTATTTTCAAAGCAAGAAGTCTGAAAACCGTCAAAATGACGGCCTTCGTAGTACTAGTGTTAAACATGCTTCACCGCTATTCTACAAAAGCTGCTCCTAGTGTTCAATTGGATGTATGACCGAGGAAAAGTACTTGATGATTTTTAATAATCAGTCGATTTTAATGCTTTACGAATTAAGGGGCTTCACTCTGTATTGCTACTCGAAAGTCAAATTTTTGCGAAAGTGCTTTGCGATTCTAATCTTAGCCGGCACTCTGTAAAAGCATGTCCCCACCAAAACTAAATCCGGGATTTAGCAAGTATTTAGCTAAATCCACCTAAATCTTCACTAAATCCCGAGGATTTACCATACGATTTGACGTCTATAAATCCCGTATAAATTCGAGATTTATAATAAATCTCACTTAAATCCTCACGCGACACAAATCAAACAATCCTGTTTTATGAAGAAACATACTTCAATAAATAAAATAAAATATTGACCTATTGGGATTTTTTTTTGGCAAGTATTTTTCAATTTTTGTACATAATTCGTACATAATACAAATCATTTGCTTTGCTTGCAGAAAATGGAACAATCAAAATAGGTGAAAAGCCGCAACGCATGGTGCAATTCGCGCGAATATTTCTTGGTGGAACTGTGGGCGGACAAACTTTCGGAGCTCCGGGGTGCCAGGAGAAATTCCCACATCTACAAGGAGATGTCCAATGCATCTGTTAACACTTTCACTTCATTTTGTGACTTAACATAATACGCCAATAATAGTTTTATATAGTTTAAATTTATTTCTTGAAATCTATAAAAATATTAGCAGCTATGACAATCTTTTTTACAGCAAACGTCAATATAAATCCTAAATTCCGGTGGGGACACCTCACATAAATCTAAATCTTTTTTCGCTAAATCTCATATTTAGTTTTGGTGGGGACATGCTATAAGAAAACAGAATCGAATGGAAGTATTGCCAACTGGGGCTATGAAATTTGCGAATCTAGCTTCGAGTATCAAACGGTGAAATGTCACTTTGAAGCAAATTTCGTTCCAAAGAATTTTGTGTTTTATTTATATTTTAGAAAGAAAGTTAAATATATGTTAAAGAAATGGAACTGGATGCTGTCGAATTATGGTTTCATCAAGATGACACACAAGGAGAAAGAATAGAACGTGGGCGAATTAGAAATAGGTCGAATATAATGGAGCTAAGTGATAAAAAGTAGAAGAAAAATATAGTAGTGGTTGGTTCAACCCGAAACTGAGAGTATTAGGTGGGAAATACACGATACAACCGTCGAACCGGTATCGGCATACTGTTGTATGCAGCACACACATACAATTTCCATACGACTTACGTACAACCAGACATTTTATTCAGCCATTTTACACATACACACCATATAATTTCCATACAGTTTGTGTATGTTACAGCGATTGTACAGTCAAAACCATGCGACCATACGATATCGGTACAACGGTCGGTTGTGTGAATACACACGACACAATTATCGTTGTTGTTGTATCGTGTATTTCCCACTTTACTCATTCTATCCACTGCTACCTTCAAGAGAAGTTAAGGTGGAACCGTTACATTTGATTTTTGGTGGATTGACGTCATGTTCTAAAACACGTTTTAATCAAGTAATTTCACAAAACTATTTTATGTATTTATATTTTATGTATATCACTTTCATTGTATTTTAAGCTAAAAATAACAATTTATGTCATAAAATACTTACATTTTAAAAGAAACACAATTGCTTACCTCAACATCCGCAAACCTAATAGCAATAGAACAAAATGATGCGAATTCGTGCTACTTTGACATTTCGTTTAGCAATACAGAGTGCCAGATTTGCGATAAGAAATTGACATTAAAGTTGGCAACAAAAGTTTGTTCGATTGTCATAAATTTGGATTTGCGGATCGAATTACAGAGTGACAATTCTGCGAATTCAAATGATTTTACTTTAGAGTAGCAATACAGAGTGAGGCCCAAGAAATCCACTGTAACTAGTACTGTGAAATAAAAGTCTACGTACAATATGAATACAAAAACTTTCAAAACATTGGCGTTTAGACAACGTCTAATGAGAAACGAGCGGTGGAGCTGCGCTGAAGAAGATCTGGAATCGGTAAAATCTGACAAGTACCATGGAATAACTTCATCACATAAAGCGATGACCACACACAAAGCGTTTGGGTTGCGAGCGCATTGTCCCTTCCATTTGTATTTTTTCGTTTGTTACAAAAAAAAATAGTTTTTTTTATTTCCCCAACATAAAAAAGACTATCATTGCATCGTTCATCTAATTATTTCCTGTATTATTTCCCCTCACGTTTTAGCTCACTACATTTCTATACAAACATCAACATACATATTCGGAGATTGGCATGCGATCATATTTTTGCGACTTAAATTGTATTCACAAAAAAATCAGTGCAAGTTTGTACGGCAGAGATTGGCATTCGATCATATTTTTGCGACTTAAAATATACTCACAAAAAAAAAGCAGTGCAAGTGTGTACGGTCATCGCAAACTAAGCGATCGTTGTGTTTACTATACTTTCTATAATGAAGTCAATTGGGTATTTTTCTCTTATCTCTTGTTACTAACGTAATACGTTACTAAAAAATTGGTGGTATCCCTAACGGTCGTATCTTGGGTACGATTTTCCATACATTTCGTCTAATTCGTTCCTAAATCTCAAAAATCACAAAAAATATATTCAAAAAACCAACAAAAGTAGTTCATTTATTAAGTAATAAGCTCAGTAATGTATTTATCTACTTTGTAACGTTATTTACATCGCAATTCTATAAAAAAAAAAATCATTTATTTTGGACCGGGCGATGTAGTTCCTTTTCTCCTTTTGTAACATTCTGTAGCATGTTACGTCCTTTCGAATAGAATCGCATACCTTACTACTTTTTTCCATGTTATTGTCTTGGGTTTTGATGAGCAGTGAAGAAATCGTTCGCCATAATCTGCTCATAGTTGATGCCTTGACTTCCGACCAAGAGTCTCCGACAATAACTGCCATATATTGAAATGTTTCCAGAACTCCTGGAGTATTGATCCGGCCTCGGTGTCAGTTATGGCGGTAGCGTGTGTCATTAATCGGTGAGTGTTATAGCGCTTAAAAGTTGCAATGACAGTTTTGACCCATCGGTTGTAGTAACGAAGTCGTATTTGGGTGAAAAAAAAACCACTTTAAAATCAGGAAAATTGTTGCTAATCGATCGTGGATAACCAGGAGGAGGATTATCCGAGACTCTTACGCGGCGGCGTAAACGTGTCCAGGCGGGACAATGATGGCGGAGATAACCCTGCTGAATCGACGACGTATAACAAACTCCCAATGAAAAACACGTATATTTTCGTATGAAACGTGTAAACGTTTGGAAATGGGGGAAACGTTTATTATCTATATAGTCAAGATTAATAATAAATACAAAAAAGGATTTGAAGCACTTACTACTTTTTAGTCGATTCGTGGCGGCTGCATGGGTCTCTCTGTCTCAAGCTTGACGGAAAGGCAAAGGAAAAATGGCGGAATGGATGGAGTTCAGTTGAAATCCAACCGTCAATTCTAGATCTGTTTCATTCTTCTTAGAGACATGCCATGAAACTGCCAGAACCGTCACATCAATTCAAATATTTCAAATAAAAACTTAACATCCCGCCCCCAGGAGGCACACTGGTCCGGAACCGAAGCCTCACCAACATGTAGCAGAGCAAGTTTGACAGCTGGCCTTCGTAGAACTCCAGCGGCAGTCTTTACCTCCGCCGAACGAAATTGGTCGTCTTTCCCTGGAAACACTCGCACAATTCTACCTCGTACCCATTTGCTTCTCGGAACGTCAGCATCACAAATGAGTACCAAGTCTCCTTCTTTGAGAGGAGGTACACGTTCAAACCACTTACACCGCCTTGTAAGAATCGGCAGGTACTCCTTCACCCACCTCCTCCAAAACCGGGTTTTCAATTGCTGACATACTCGCCACTGCTTGCGGAGACAGAGCGCCCACTCATCGATAGGACCCGGGGTCTGCGTCGAATTCATACCACCCAGCAAAAAATGATTCGGCGTCAAAAGTTCCTCGTCCTCACTCGACACGGGTAGATGAGTGAGAGGACGACTGTTCACTATATTCTCTGCTTCAATAAGGGCACTTTGCAGAGTCTTCAGTTTCGGCGCCACTTCGCTCAACGAACATTTCAGCACTCTCTTGACGATCTGCACGAGTCTTTCCCAACACCCTCCAGCATGAGGGTTCAGCGGGCAATTAAAAACCCATTCGATGCCTCGCGATGAGAGTTCTGTCTTGATGGGATCGCCGTCAAAGATTCTGGTGGTCAGCAACTCATTCCTGGCGCCGACAAAATTGGTACCGTTGTCGCTCCTCACCTGCACCGGCACTCCTCGTCTGTTGACAAAGTTCCGGATGCATAAGACGCAGGCATCCGTCGATAGGTCTGCAGCAATTTCGAGATGAATCGCTCTTACCGTCATGCACGTGAAGGGGGCATTCCACCGCTTTTCCTTCCGACGCCCGATAGTGATGTAAACTGGCCCAAAATAGTCGAGTCCGGTATAAGTAAAAGGCCTTACGAATGGGGTGACACGGTCCTTAGGCAACTGTCCCATTAACGGAGGCAATGGCTGAGCATCTCGAACACGGCAGTACGAACACGCGCTCCTAGCTCTTCTTACAACAGAACGCAGATGTGGCACCCAGATTCTTCGCCTAATTTCGTTGGTGATTGTATCTTCATTTTGATGACGTAAGATGCGATGGTAATGATCCACTAGTAGTTTTGTGATACTATGATCCTTCGGCATTATGATCGGACGCCGAGCATCGAAGGGTATAGTTGCGGCGGCATCTATACGCCTGTGCACTCGTAGCAGGCCTTCTTCATCCAAATACGGCGTTAAGCGATATATACCGCTCCCTTTTTGGACTGGCAAGCCCCGCTGCAGTCGGGCAATCTCATACGCAAACGCCTCCGCCTGTGCCTGGCGCCATAACAACCGCTCTGCCTCGTCGAGCTCGCTGGCTGATAGCTCTCCTCGTTCGACTGATTTACGTCCAATTAGCTTAGCAAATCGGAGCACCCAGCCTACTACCCTTTTCATCTTCAAATACTTGGAATATCTTGAAGGATCAAAACATGGTTTACTCACTGCGCTAATGTGTAGAAAGGTTTTCGGACGCAGCTCCTCTTGACATTCATGGCTGCTGATGTCGCCTGGCTGTGCCGGCCACTCTTCTTTAGGACGTCGTTTGGTCATCTCGTAGCTTTCAGGAACCTCGAACACATCGCTCTTCAGAAGTAAGCCTGTTTGGTATCGCTCGTTGACCTTTACTGTTGTGCGTCTGAGAATTCCAAATACTCTTTCATCCGCGGCAGAGATCGATGGCTTTGTCGGTTTCTTCACCCCGAAGTTCTCCACTGATATGTACTCGTTGACAACACTTTCCAAACGCATGTCTTCGTCCTCGGTAATTTGGCTGCTGTTAAGAACTAACTCGTTGCTAGGAGTTTTCTTGGCAGGAGCGGCTGACCTTCCGTACACCACCCAGTCGAGCCTTGTTTCCGCGAAGACTGGTCCCTTGTTCGAACATTCAATGGTACGGATCGGTACGCCCAAGTGGCAATGGTCGAGTCCAATCAGGATCTGGGGCCTCACATCACTATATTCGGCAAGTGTACCTGGAATTAACTGACGACGTACTGGCTGTAGATCGACTTCACTCAACGTCTGGACTGGCAGGTTCATATCCTCGATCGTATGTACTGCTTTCATCATATACTTTTCCGCCCCTTCTTTGTCCGCGCTTATTTCCAGATCCACGACAACCGATTTTCTTGACAGCGTCTCCATACCTTCGTGAAGTGAAGCGTGATGCATTTTCTGACACCCACTGGTTCCACACCTTCGTTGAGATCTACACGATCGGGAGCGATGCCCATACTTCAGGCAGGAGAAGCATAGCTTGTTCTTCTTTACAAATGCCCACCTGGCTGGAACGTCCAAATTATCATACACATGGCAATCGACTACTGGATGGGATTCTCCTCCACAATAACGACATTTGCTCACGGCCGGAATTGGTTTACGTTGTTCTACGGCATGGAGAACGTTCTTCGGCTTTGACTTTTCTTCAACGTTGGAAGACGACAAGGCAGTCGGCAGGACCAAGCAAACTAATCCAGCGACTCCACTTAACCACTGCTCGAAGTGCTTCATTGTCGGATACGGTTGTATGAAGATACTACGCTGGGCCCACTCCATCCTCTTGCTCATCGGCAACTTACTGACAAGCTCGTCTAGAAGAGTTGGATTGGCCAGGTGCTGATGCATCCCACTGGCTTCAAGAAAGATGGAGATATTTTGCACCTTCGTCGCCATCGGTATCAGTAGTTCAAGTTTTCCTTCTGGGATCGGTTGGATATCCCTAACTTTCGCCAGCTGACTTCTCACCAAACATTCAGGCCGACCGAAGCGAAACTCCAATGCGGCCATCACCTGTTCCACGTTATTTGGGTGGATCATCAGTGACTCCACGACTTCTCTTGCCTCGCGTTTGAGACATATTTGTAGCCGAAACATATTTTCGACCTTCGAGTAATTCATCATGGTCGTGGACTCCAAGAACGCAGTGGCAAATAGTGGCCATTCCTCGGGTCTGCCGGTGAATTCGGGTAGGTCAAGTAGCTTTCGACTACCCACAGAACTATGCTGATACATCTGATGATTCAGTGGCGAAGCGGATGATGTATGCGGTGGCGGGGAAAAACAGTCTTGGTTGAAGGGCAAGATCGCATTGATGGGCGACATGAAAGTTGGAACCCTTTGGATACACACTGGCGGAGGTACTATCGCTTGCGGTGCATTCATGCTCATTGTTACTTCGGGTGTCAATGACGGGAATGCAGGATACGGTATCGAGCTGTACTGCGTAGGTTCAGCATGCGTGGACATAATAATGTCGTTCGCAGTAGTCGATACATTGGCATTGGAAAACGGCATCGAAACAGAGTTCACAGGGGTGCTCTCACGTGAGCAGGTGGTGGCAGACGTGGATGTACTCGCTTCGACTGGCCCATGGACATCCTTCTGAGACAGCAACTCCTGAAGACGTTGGCGTTCGGCTTTCTCTGTTGCTGCGCTAGTAGTGGCAGCGTCCAACTGTGCGCGTAGCTCTCGAAGTTGATTGCCTATTTAATCCATCGTTGCCATCGGCTCCCCTTGAATGATTGTTCGGTTTGTGTCTGAATCACTTTCCTGGCGTTCGTCGTCTTCCTGGTCAATAAGGACTGGAAGAACAGGCATATGGCTTGTCGTTTGAGACGTGGACTTCCCTGAAGCTAGACGGGAACTTCTTCGAAGGTCTTGTTCCTTGGGCATATGTATATATATATCTCTGTCGCAGGCGGCGACTTCTCGTATATATATACCCCTCGCAGGCGGGGACCTCGAAATGAAAATTCCGTTTTACTGTACAAATACTTAAATTCGTGGACTATTATTCCACGGTCTTATCGCTGGCAGCTATTTATTCTTTGTCGAATGCGGCGACACAAATCTCGTAGGCGACGAGTGCACGGCAGCAGTTTGTTGTCGCGGGCGGCGACACTAAATCTCGTGGGCGACGAGTGCACGGCAGCAATTGCTTTGTCGCAGGCGGCGACAGACTGATTGTCTCGTTGGGAACCGGTGCACGGCAGCAATTCCCTCTCGCAGGCGGCGATATCCTAAGGAACTTGGTCCCAACGAGATAAAAAGTAATAATAAAGATGTTATGCGGCGGCGTAAACGTGTCCAGGCGGGACAATGATGGCGGAGATAACCCTGCTGAATCGACGACGTATAACAAACTCCCAATGAAAAACACGTATATTTTCGTATGAAACGTGTAAACGTTTGGAAATGGGGGAAACGTTTATTATCTATAAAGTCAAGATTAATAATAAATACAAAAAAGGATTTGAAGCACTTACTACTTTTTAGTCGATTCGTGGCGGCTGCATGGGTCTCTCTGTATCAAGCTTGACGGAAAGGCAAAGGAAAAATGGCGGAATGGATGGAGTTCAGTTGAAATCCAAACGTCAATTCTAGATCTGTTTCATTCATGCCATGAAACTGCCAGAACCGTCACATCAATTCAAATATTTCAAATAAAAACTTAACAAAGACCAAGACGCATTTCATTGCCAAATGGTTTCGCTTTAAGTAGTCCTTCACCGCAGGGACAAACGGGTTACGACAATAATGTTTCAGATACATAGAACATGAGTTTTTTCTTTATAATGTTGGGCGTATCTTTGGTGTAGTCGATCGTATCACGGGAAATAGGTGCATAAAAATCTTGGTCGTAAGTGCGGGTTGTTCTATCTTGGGGAAGTCGTAATTCGAGGTATTCCTGTATACTCGAGTGCTACGTTTTTGAGCCATTGCGTCCTGTACTACCGCATGTTCATATCGACTTCGCCGAAGCGTTGGTATGTGCGACCGCTTAGGTTAGGTTAGGTTAGGTAAAGGTGGCTGTCCTGACAGGGTCAGGACACACTTAGACCACATGAGTAATGACCGGTCGAGTCACCGGTAACCAGGGGAACCTTAACCTTTCTCATGAGGGTGTTGGCTGAGAATGCTGACTGAAAAGGGTAGAGAGGGTGACTGACTCAGTCAACCCTGAAGTCAAGGTGTACCGAGAAGGTATAGTGTGCAGCAAGTGATGGGGGGTGATTGATTCAATCGAACCCCCTATACTGTGTGTGCAAGTTATTATTGGCAGGTCCCATAAACCGTGTAGGCGTGTGCGACCGCTTAAGAATAACAAAAACACCACATGCACCGCAACTATGCTCATTTGTTCATATGACTCAAAGACAAAAGATTTTTAAAATTTTATTACTATATTTAACATTCTCTGCTTAGCAGTAATGGCAATTCGTGCATTTATAAAATCTCTGCTTAGCACATCTTCCGAAATATTGCATTTATGAATGGGCCCTATGATGACGTAAAGAGGCTTCTTCTTCTTCCTTTTATCAGGAGGTTATGATCCGAAAACAAGGGATCATAACCCTCCCACTTCACCGCATTTCTACTGATCCGCCTGTGGGGTTCGCCTATAACTTAAAGAGGCTGTGATATTAAAAAAAAACCTTCGTCCCTTCTCCGATATGCTGAATATTATTGAAACTTTTTAGAAATGTCTTCTTATCGGTGTTAAAGCGTTGCAATATATTAAGAGTATAGATATTTTGGAATACTAATTACACCTAACCTAATGTCGTTTTCCATTGAGCAAAACGGAGTACTCCTTTTGTGTTCCGCAAAGAAAAAGCACCCCCAATCATGTTCCATTGACTGTTCGGAGTGCTGTTCCGGGAGTGTTTTTTTTTTTTTGTTGTTCCACATTTGATTTGGCAGTGCTCTTAAAATCCACTCACACATATAAACCCTTATGTACATCGGTTAGTTAGTATTTACATAGATATTATTAACAAATTGATTGTTTGATCTTTCTTTTATGATCTTTCTTATGATCTATGAGGCGAGCTTTTTCGTCATTATTATTAGAGGGGCACTTTGATCAAAGCTTGGTCAAAGTACCCCTCTAATAATAATGACGAAAAAGCTCGCCTCGAAATGGAATGGAGATGCTGCAAGAAAAAAGCGAAGAAGAAGTGCGCCCAGCTTCAAGCAGAGAGTACGGAGGGCCTGTATCGGGAGCTGGAGAAAATATTTTCCCCGGTTGCTGATGCAAAACAGGCTATCCAGGAGCTGCGAAGACACAATATGAACAAGAGCGCCACTATCTTCAAAATAGCCGCCCAAAGAAGGAACAATGCTCAGGAGATTCGTTCGCCAAAGTTCATTAGCAATGCTCATGGCCAGCTTCTTGTGGATGACGACAAAATTCTGCAGAGGTGGCGACAGTATTGTGAAGAGCTTTTAAATGAACAGTTTCCCCGGCTATACTTTCCAAGAGCCACCCCTAACTGTGAAGAAATAGCCGACATTACAGTCGAAGAAGTTAGTGAGGCGGTCAAATACTCCAAAAAACGAAAAGCGGTTGGGCCAGACGAAATACCCTCTGAGTTCTGCAAAAAGATGGGAGACATCGGGTTCAGATGGCTCAGAATTCTTATCTCCAAATTCGTGAGAGGTGATCCAATGCCGAAGAAATGGAGGGAAAGTTACCTCCTCCCTGTATACAAAGGGAAGGGTGATACGCGAAACTGTGATAACTACCGTTCGATCAAGCTGATGTTACACACCATGAAGATCGTTGAGCGGGTATTAGGTGGCCGACTGCGAAAAATAATACGGCTATCTGATGATCAGTGCGGGTTTGTCTCGGGTAAATCAACCACAGATGCAATCCAAAGTATAAGGATCATAATGGAAAAACATCGTGATTCCTTAAGGGATTTGCATATTGTATTGGTTGACTTTGAAAAGGCATTCGACAGACAACCACGAGATCTGATATGGGTGGCGCTAAGACATCGAGGGGTTCCAGAAACCTATGTACAGATGATCATGGACATGTACGAAAGAGCAAAGACAAGAGTAAGATGTCCCGCTGGAGTAACCGAAGAGTTCCCAATCAAAGTCGGGGTGCACCAGGGAAGCGTTTTAAGTCCTTTGCTCTTTATTACAGTCCTTGATTATCTGCTTGAAGGTAAAGTGATGGACCCCAAGGTACATCAGTTATTCTTTGCTGACGATGGAGCCATCATAAGTGAGGATCCTACATCCCTGCAACGAGCACTTGATGTGTGGGTGGACGTTTTGGAGGGAAATGGGTATCGCATTAGTTCAAAAAAGACAGAGTACTTGTGCTGCCCGTTCTCTGATCCACTCAGGCCTATTCCAGACATTTATTTGAATGGAACAGTGCTTCCCAAGTGCGAAAAGTTCAAATATCTGGGATCTATGATCAATAGCAAAGCAACTTGTGATGACGACATCAATCATCGTGTAAGCGTAGGGTGGATGAAGTGGCGAGAAAATTCCGCTATCTTCTGTGACAGAAAAATGCCCCCTAAGTTGAAAGGAAGGCTCTACACCGCAGTTGTACGTCCAGCGCTCACATACGGTTCACAATGTTGGACGATGTACAAAAAGTATGAGAATAAATTAACGGCAGCTGAGATGAAGATGCTTCGCATGACAGCAGGAGTGACCAAGCTTGATCGAATAAGAAGTTCGAAGATCCGTGGAAGCTTTCACATCAAGGAAACCATCGTACACAAATTAGAGCGCGACCGGCTCAGCTGGTATTGCCACGTTCAAAGAAGAGATCATTTGAACCCTGTTAAAAAGGCAATATCTATGCACGTTCCAAAGACATCGCGATGTAGGAAAGGCAGGCCTATAAACGCCTGGATCAGACAAATGCGACGACATCGGCATTTCATTGGCCTCAGTAACCGAGTGATCCAAAATCGGCAGGCCTGCCGATATTTTCTAAGGTCAAATAGGCGAACCCCACAGGCGGATCAGTAAAAATGCAGTGAAGTGGGAGGGCTGTGATCCCTTGTTTTCGGATCATAGCCTCGCTGATAAAAGGAAGAAGAAGATTATTAACAAATTGATAATATGTTATTAAAAACATGATGGAATTGCTAATGTCGTTTTTCATTGGGCAAATAGAAGCCATTTTTTGCTTTGTTTTTCAATGGAAAATCTAAAAAAGAAATCAGAATTCGCCAACACACGCAGAAGTAAGCAGAAGACGATTTCACATGTTCCATTGGAATCAAAAATGACTGAAATCAATTGAAAACGACATTAGATTACGTTGGGTGGATAACCTCCGTAATGTTCTTAGGATTCTCTGAAATATCAGAGTGGGATTGCAATAGTTTGATGTCCTATTTAGGGACGCGCGACATTTTGCTTTACCAATTTTACATCTAACCTTAGTATGAAAAAGCATTTCGAATGTGAAGTATTTAGTAGCAGCTGAGATAGCTATTTCATCAGTTTAGGGACGATAGATCGACAATAAGCATATCGAACATACATAGAAAAATAAACTATTTCGCGCAACTGCGGCCTCTAAGTTGAAAAAGTCCTTAGATACTTTCTCAAGCGAATCTTTCAACTTCTAACCAGTGATGGGCACATTCGAATGATGTAAGCGATTATAATCGATTCTTCCAATATCTCGATTTACTACATCTACATACTTTTGTCGAAGCAGTGAGAACCGAGAACGAGCGCAAAGGGTAAACACAAAACAAAAACTCGTGTCTTTATCTCTCATATCTCAATTCTGAATTTGTGTAACTACAGGGTAGCATTATATAATCGAATGATTATTCAAGAAATGAGTGCTCTATACAGTTATATGAGAACATACTCCCGAAGAATCGAATTTTTTTTTTTTTTTAAAGGAAACCCAAATCCCAGAGCAGTCAGACTCTCTCTGGTCCATTGTACTACCAGGCAGGAACCTTTCTTTGGTGCAGTGATTGGAAAAACTTCGATGTAATTCGTTTTTTTTTTTTTCCCCTCAGGTGACTGATGATTGCTGTTCCCCGATGGGGCTTGAACCTGCACACATCGGTTAACGAGCAAACGCACTACCCACTGCACCACTGCCACCCCAAGAATCGAGATAACCATGTCGATTATTGAATCCCTTGGATTCCACACCTATTCCCCATCATTGAAAACTTCAGCTAGCAAGTTAACGAGTGTCGGTAAGGAAGTGACCGAAGTAAGCATTATTGAAACCGCAAACGATTCGCACTCCATACAAAGTCAGACGTTTTCAATACGCATCAAAATAGCTGCGGATTACGGTAACAATAGTTGGTAATTTCTCGATTAAAAGATATGGGTCGGGCCGCAAGTCATCCTTACCAAAAAAATTGGCCCATAATAAACGTGAATTGAAAGCTACTGGTGGTGGAGAAAACAATGAAGTTCATTTCACTCCTTTGGAGGACGATGTAATTAAATGCATGTGCTTGAAAGACTGCGGGAAGGGTTTGCTTGAGACAAAGAGTTATGGTACACCAATAAAAACCATTGCCTCTACCTGTTGTATGCCACAAGATATGGATGTGTCTCTTGAAAGTGAAATGAACTTGCTAACTGAAACATCTGATGACAAAAGCAATACGTCCATAGGCTTCGAAATAAAGGCACCTAATAAACCAGAGGAACAGTCGAGAAAAAAACCAAAGCCATTACAACTACTCGAAAAGCAGATAAATGTGCAAGAACAAATGTATAAAAAAAAAGAAAAAAAAATATCCGAACTGCTTTTAACTGTTAAAGAATAATCCGGGGAAACAAATTCTTGTTTGAAAAAATTCTACCGGTCAATAGATCGACTGAGTGACTACCAATCCATCAGTCACTGTTTGAAGAAATAAAAAGGTACAATGAACGCATTCTTATACACCTGCTATCGATTTCTTCTTCCAGATTAATATAAAATCCAATTGTATCCATGATTTTCAAAATATTTCGCCTGTTTTGAATTAGTATTTGTTGAGGAATATTTTCATTTGACAGAAAAAGGGGTTTATTCGAAGTCGTTAATAATGTGCTTTTGCGGACCGATAATGTAGTTCATCCGGCGGTTTCTATAATGGGATCACACAGAAAAAGTGAATAGGCGCGGATCGGATGAGATCCTTCCGCAATCAATCCGCCGGATTCAATAATCGGCATGAATAAATTTACAACTTCACTTCATTTTTTGCCGTCATCCAGAGAAAGAAAGTGTTTACTATCAGTTAAATACAGAAGTGCTCATAGTAATAAAAAGGAAATATATATTATGAGTTATCACACTGGTTCACCTAGCAGCCAAATAAAAAAACTGTACGAATAACGACCACTTGAGAACCACATCTTATCTGACAACATTGTGTCACTTCAACACGAAATCCAAGAGACATGTTTTTGATAACAAACAAAGGACCCTTTTGCCACCTCATTATCGTGAATAAACACAGCTGCGATGACACGATACAAATGTGCATCGAAAACACATATAAAGGTCCATTTACAGTTCAGCGACCTGCGAACCGTTTTTTAGCTCGTATATAAGCACGCCATGGGCAATTTTACTATTCCAAGAAGATAGCTTAATTTATCTATCGATTAACATAAAAAATTTGAATTGTAATTAGTTTCTGTGAAGAAATTAACGATTCGTCAATTTTTCCGCGATTAACGAATGTTTTTTGCGAACTGTCAACTTTTATTCACATTCCACACATATAGGACGAGAGTTTAACCTCACAATAGGTACTTTTGTTTTATTCCTGGTGGGTAAGATCGTGGTTGAATTTATCGACAGAAGGTAAGATATTACGTTCTGAATTAAAGCTACGCTATGTATTGTATTTATGCATGTTTCACGTTTGGGCAATTAGTTACAAAAGGAATGACAACTGAAACTCGCGGTTTACCGCGACCAGATAAAAAAGCAACTGTGAATGAAATATCAAAATTGGCATTCGCATTCGTAGATCGCTGAGCTGTGAATGGACCTTAACTGGTAGAGCACAATGATGTCGTAGTCGTAGTTGCTGTCACTTGACTTTGCGCACACTTTTCAGCCTTGTCGTACGACAAATATTAAAAATTGTCCAACTTTATACGACTACGACAGCGACTACAACCATGACAGCGACTTATTGTATTCACTTTTATTCATTTGTGTGTATTTCAGCTTTTGACAGGACGTACGAATGTGACTACGACTACGACGACGGCAACATTGTGTTCTGCCAGTAAAAGGGGAAGCCACCAAGGCCCGATGCTCGCATTCCTACGCTGACGTCAACACGTCGTAATTCTGCAGTAGAGTTTACTTTAAGTGTTTATTGAAAAACGTTGTATTTAGATTTTGAGTAATACAATTTTTTTCCATAATTAAAACGAACTAAGCTTTTGAATTTATATAAGCTTAATAGCTTCAATAGAAGTAAAACTCTTCTCCTAGCTCATTCAACATTTTATTAAGAATCTACTCTATGAGTTAACTAACTAGTTGTTATTTAATTTCAATCTAATTTAAAATGCTTCAATAAAAATTTGTTGACGATATCACAGGGCAGACTTTACACAATATTTTTTTTATTTATTTCTGATTTTAATGAAGTTTAATGTTGCATAGGTTTATCAAACATTTTAGGCTTAATAAAGCAGTTGTAGTTTTTTTTCTGTAATTTATATGTAAACAAAAATCGTTTGTTTTCTTTAATTTCACTTACATTTTTCCAAACAAAGAAGACAACGTGCAGCAGCCAAGCCAGAAATCCGCAATGATTTTGATGCGGATGAGAAATGTCATTTTGTTCGGGAAAAATCCGATTCGAACGTTTTCCACGATACAGTGGAACTGATTCACATTACCGACATGGGGAACTGTTCACTTTGCGGATTTGACCATACCGAAATATTTTTGACTTTGAAAGTCAAAGAGATAGTATCTAAAGTGTAACGGTCATAGAAGTAGTTTTTTACTCCGAGGTCATGTTGGAGTGTACGATACATGTTTCTAGATTCATTTTGCTGCGCGCACTCTGTAAAGTTTAGAATGCAAGTCTTTTCGATTTTGCCCAGAAGAGTTTGGAAATATTTTTTTCAAGACTCCATGCTTTCTTCCTCCAGCATAAATGGTACATTGTGTTGAAAAGCCAGCCTTGACCATTCCTCGAAGAACTGTAGTTTTCGCTGAAGAAGGTCCTTTGTGATCATATGGAGAAGTCCGTGACTTGGAAGTGACATTCTTTTTTCCACATAGTGGAAGTGCATCGTAAATATATGAAACTTAGTTTCTAGGTGTAACATAAGTAGGGGTGTTTTCTGGTAATCTGAACATTTTATTGATGAAGTGCCTCAGCAACTTCTCCACCTGTTCATACTGAAGAAATCGACATGCATGAGCCGCATAACACATTATGGACCTCATTACCGCCTCAAAAAGTTTATACTTACATTCGGGGCTACATTTTTCTTCCCCAAGATTCGTCTCCAGTTGCAGTTGGTTGCCGTTTTGGCTTCCTTCAGTTTCTCTTGAAGATGTTTTCGGAACGACAGCTTTCGCGTGATGATGACTCCAAGGTACCTATATTCCTTTACCATCTCTAGTTCCTCGCTTTGCCAAGTCAACTTTTCATCTCTTGCGTACCTGCCTTTCCCGTTTCGAAAAACCCTTATTTTGGACCTGGTCGTACATATTTTCCTTAAGATTCCACGAACAGCAATACAGCTACAATCTGTTTATCAGCATTTGCTACATGTGTGGGGTCTCCGCCAGAATAACGATGTCACCTGCATACACGAGCATATTGATGATCAGCCCGACGGACATGATCCCACCTGGTAAGTATGTTGTAAGGTCATTTAAAAAGAGCGAGAAAAGTAGAGCACTTAAAGGTCCATTCACCGCTCAGCGACCTGCGAATGCATAAACTGCGAACAAACGGTTTTTAGCACATTTAAAAGCACGCCATTGATAATTTTACTATTCCAAAAGAACGGAGCTTAATTTATCTATAGATTAATATAAAAAAAGTTGGATTGTAATTAGTCTTTGTAAAGAAATTAACAATTCGCCGATTTTTCCGCGAATAAGCGAATGCTTTTTGCAAACTGTGAACTTTTATTCACATTCCACACATATATGATGCAATCCACATTCCCGCGACCAGCACAATTCGCGAGAGCTTAGGTCCATTCACAGCTCATCGACCTGCGAATGCGAACGAGCGAATATTCGCCAATTTTGGCATTTTATTCACAGCTGCTTTTTTATTTGGTCGCTGCAATCCGTGAATTTCAGTTGTCATTCATTTTATAACTAATTGCCTAAACGTTAAACATGCATAAATACATAGCGCAGCTTCCCTTCAGAAGGTAATCACCGAGTGGCGTTTACAACGATTTAAAATACGGCCATTACGAGTGGCGTTTTTGCGCTGTTGAACGCAAAAAGGGGATATTACGATATCCGTGGCGCCACGATGTTTTGATATTTTCTAATAGATCTTGGCGCACTGAACATATCTTGCTCAGTGCGTCGAGATCTATTAGAAAACATTAAAACATCGTGGCGCCACGGATATCGTAATCGTGCCAACAAAAGTACTGTCAGGTTAAACTATCGCGAATTTGTTGGTCGCGGGAATGTGGATTGCGTCCTACATGTGTGGAATGTGAATAAAAGTTGACATTTGTCAAAAAGCATTCGCTTATTAGCGGAAAAATCGGCGGATTGTTAACTTCTTCACAGAAACTAATTACAATTAAACTTTTTTTATATTAATCGATGGATAAATTAAGCTCCGTTCTTTTGAATAATAAAATTACCAATGGCGTGCTTATAAATGTGCTAAAAACTGTTTGTTCGCAGTTCGGGCATTTGCAGGTCGCTGAGCGGTGAATGAACCTTTAGTATGTAGCTCTGTTTTACTCCCATTTTCGTCCGAAACCGAGCGGATTTTTAATGTCCATCTCAAACTGAGGTCTTGTTTTCTTAATAATGGCTTTGTATTACTTTGTGCATCTTTGTTGACATTCCCAGGTTGCTCAGATTGTAGAAGAGGACATTCCTATCGATAGAGTCAAGCCGCCTTGAAGAATGCATATAACTTCTTACCCTTGGCAGATATGATTTTAGGATACTCGAATATTACTTTATTGGTATAGCCAACTGTCTGATTGGCGTGGTTTATAGGCCGAAGCCCATACAGACCTCTCACCTCTCTATACTGTGCTAGAAAATATTTCTTCCTCCTTCAGCAACGTAATCGTCTGTGGAGATTTCAATTGTAATGTTTTAAATAGCGAAATGTCTAAGTCATTCTTAGATAATATTGTAGCATTGACAACAGGATTGGTTGTGTACCAAACTAAAACTGCAGTGAGGACACCTATTGCCAAAACCGGCTAGCAGTAAATACTCCAACCTGATGTGCTTACGTTCCACAATTATTCCACACAATATCCCAATATTCCAGGATGATCAATTCACCCGGGCAACATCTAGCATGTTCTAGAACCGCTTGCAATTTCATATAAATACCCATACGACAACCATTGTAGACACAGTTGTTTATAAGTGAATACAGCGATTACAAGAGGTACATTAGACCAGTAGTGAAAACAAGCGACGTTGTGAAAATAAGTCTGTGGCGACCGTTTGATTTGAAATAAATAAATAATAAAGTGATTGAATACTGTGTTGAAGAAAAGTTAGTGTTTGATAATAAATAAACGATTGAAATACACAAAATACGGTTTTATTTAAGCAAACCCCAGCAAGAATATTACATTGGTGTCAGAAAAGTGGAATAAAACAAATTTTGTGTATTGCTCATTGTGTAAGTGAAAAAACAAAAAAAAAAAAAATGGTTCGGAAATTGCTAGAAGATTTGTCAGCGCCCCAACTAAAGGAAGTACTGAGCCAGCGGGAGCAACCTACGACTAGTACGAAAAGAGAATTGATTATTAAGTTGCGGAAAATAGTGACAGACGAGGGTGCAGATCCTGAAACAGCTTTGTTTGACGTCGAAGAAGAACAAGTAAATACGACAAGTGACATGTCGGCTTTAATGAAATTGCTATCTGAAAAATTCGACGATCAGAATAGAAAATTCGAGAAGATAGACAATTCTTTAGACGAGCAAAAGAAAAAGTTCGAAATACTAGAAAATTCCTTGGGTGATCAAAAGAATTTTCTAGATGTCAAGCTCGATGAACAGAACAAACAATTTGAGAATTCTCTAGATGCAAAGCTGGATATGCAAAACAAGAAGTTCAAGATTGTCGAAAATTCCTTGGCTGAGCAGAAGAATTCTTTAGACGCTAAATTTGGAACAATTGAAGGACAATTCGAAAACGTACAGGCTAAAATGGAGACATTTGAAACAGCCGTTGAAGGAAGATTCGAGAATGTTGAAACAAAGTTCGAGAATGTTGAAACAAAATTCGAGAATGTTCAAACGAAAATCGAGGCTGTTGAAGGAAGATTCGAGAATTTGGCAAAGGAACTCGAACGCGTGAAGAAACAGAAAGTTCGGGAGTATTCAACCGACTGCCCGAGAAGGAAAGAGATGCAGCCTCCCGTCTTCGATGGACAGACATCATGGCCGATATATAAGAGGCAGTTCGAAGCTGCGGCAATGACGAACAACTGGGATGACGAAGAGAGGTCCATTGCCCTCACGCTTGCGCTTAGAGGATCAGCTGCAGAGCTACTACAAACTATTCCCGAAGACAAACAACGCCACTACGACAGTCTGGTGAAAGCCATTGAGATGCGATTTGGGGACGACCACATGCAGCAAGTATATAGGGCCCTGTTGCGCAGAAGGTCCCAGATGAAGGGTGAGACGCTCCAGCAGTTACAAGCAGACATCGAGCGGCTGGCACATTTGTACTATCCAAACGCCGGCGAGGAGATCATTAACGAGATGGCAACCAAAGCGTTCACCCATGCAATAGCTGATGCGAAACTACAAATGGCGGTAAGAATGGGAGGAAAGAAAACGCTCGCCGAAGCTTTGGCGTTTGCTCTGACAATGGAGGCCGCAGACCAGGCCTGTCAGGGAATCCACCGTGTGAGGGAAGCAGCCGCCATCGAATGCTCTTGCCAGAGGATGGATGTCGAAGACCGAGACAACGCTCGCGGAGGACAAATTCGTTGCGGGAACTGCAACAAAATAGAACACTTGCAACGGCAATGCAGAATTCTACCCAGCCACGGAAACTATCCACACTATGGTAATTGGCGACGTAATGAAATACCATCCAACAGGTATATCATCCATCCTGTTGGTCAGGCTTCCCGAAACCAGGAGTGGGGAGACCGCTCAAGAACCAGTTTCGCGGGGCGGAAGTCGGATGTCGGAGTCGACGCCCCCAATACCACCATCCAGGTTCCCCAAACCAAACTCCATTCTAATGCAGATGCCTTATCCCGGCCACTATGCGAGATCGACTGCAAGCATTGTGTGCGACAGGAAGAGAAGAACCTTCTTTCCATCCAAAGGGTAGGAGCTGAGCCTATCGCCGGTTGGAGTGCAGAGGAAATCCGCAACGCTCAAAAAGAAGACCCAGACATCGAGCCGATATTAGCGTGGAAGGAGTTTATGGAAAAGCCAAATGGACAAGATATCTCGGACAGGAGCCCCACTCTCAAAGCATACTGGGCTCAGTGGGACTCCCTTCATGTGCAAGATGGTGTACTGAAAAGGAAATGGGAAAGGCCGGACGGGAAAGATTTCATAATGCAGCTTGTCTTGCCGCGATCAAAAGTACACGAGGTGCTACGGGAGATGCATGATGGAGCATCGGGAGGTCATTTGGGCGCAAACAAGACACTGGAGAAGGTGCGAGAACGTTTCTATTGGCTCAGCGCAAGGGTAGACGTAGAGAGTTGGTGCCGAAAATGCGTCGTGTGTACCGCCAGCAAGGATCTTTTCTGTCCGGCCTCTCCCATTTCCTTTTCAGCACACCATCTTGCACAAGAAGGGAGTGCCACTGAACCCAGTATGCCCTGAGAGTGGGGCTTCTGTTCGTTTGGCTTTTCCATAAACTCCCTCCACGCTAATATCGGCTCGATGTCTGGGTCTTCTTTTTGAGCGTTGCGGATTTCCTCTGCACTCCAACCAGCGATAGGCTCAGCTCCTACCCTTTGGATGGAAAGAAGGTTCTTCTCTTCCTGTCGCACACAATGCTTGCAGTCGATCTCGCATAGTGGCCGGGATAAGGCATCTGCATTAGAATGGAGTTTGGTTTGGGGAACCTGGATGGTGGTATTGGGGGCGTCGACTCCGACATCCGACTTCCTACGGCTAAGCTCTTACTCTTTGAATGGAAAGAAGGTTCTTCTCTTCCTGTCGCTCTTACGTGGTCGCCTGGATAAAGCATCCGCATTAGAATGAAGTTTACCTTTACGATGTTGTATTTCGTAATCGTACATCTGCAGTCGTTCAATCCATCTTGCGACCTGGCCCTCCGGATTCTTAAACTGCCATTTAAGAGCCGCGTGGTCTGTGCGCAAGAGGAACTTTTGGCCGTAGAGGTATTTATGGAAGTGTTTTGTCGCCAGAAGCAGGGCCAGAAGTTCTCGCCTGGTCACACAGTAGTTCCCTTCCGGCTTGGAGAGCAGTTTGCTGAAGTATGCTACTGCCTTCTCTTGGCCGTTGTGTACCTGCGAAAGAACCGCTCCGACACCGACTTTACTTGCATCTGCATCCACGATGAACATTCCTCCGGGAATGGGATATGCTAGTGTTGGTGCTTCGCATAGTTGTTGCTTAAGGTTCTTGAAGCTTTCCTCGCACTCACCTGACCATTTGAATTGCCTTCCTTTTTCCGTCAGTTGGTGCAAGCTCTTCGCGATTCCGGCAAAGTCCTTTACGAATCGTCGGTAGTACGTGGCGAGGCCCAAAAGCTCCTGAGTTGGTATTTGTCTTTTAGAACCGGCCAGTTTTTCACAGCTTTCATCTTGTCTGGATCGGTTTGCACTCCTTCTGACGAGATAACGTGGGCCAGGTACTTGACTTCGGATCTGAAGAGGTCACATTTCTTTGGGTTCAGCTTCACATCGAAGCCGTTCTAGCACATTCTTCAGGTTGTCGCGATGTTCCTCGAATGTTTTTCCTATCACGATCACATTGTCCAGATACACCAAGCAAGTTCTCCCGGTCAATCCACGCAAGACGTGTTCCATTAGGCGCTCAAAAGTTGCCGGAGCGTTGCACAATCCAAATGGCATTACTGTATACTGCCACAGCCCATTTCCTGCAGTGAACGCAGTTTTCTCTCGATCCTCTGGATTGATCTGTACCTGCCAGTAACCGCTCTTTAAATCAAGGGTGGAAAACCATCGAGCTTCTGAGAGTGTGTCTCTTGCTCATCGGCAACTTACTGACAAGCTCGTCTAGAAGAGTTGGATTGGCCAGGTGCTGATGCATCCCACTGGCTTCAAGAAAGATGGAGATATTTTGCACCTTCGTCGCCATCGGTATCAGTAGTTCAAGTTTTCCTTCTGGGATCGGTTGGATATCCCTAACTTTCGCCAGCTGACTTCTCACCAAACATTCAGGCCGACCGAAGCGAAACTCCAATGCGGCCATCACCTGTTCCACGTTATTTGGGTGGATCATCAGTGACTCCACGACTTCTCTTGCCTCGCGTTTGAGACATATTTGTAGCCGAAACATATTTTCGACCTTCGAGTAATTCATCATGGTCGTGGACTCCAAGAACGCAGTGGCAAATAGTGGCCATTCCTCGGGTCTGCCGGTGAATTCGGGTAGGTCAAGTAGCTTTCGACTACCCACAGAACTATGCTGATACATCTGATGATTCAGTGGCGAAGCGGATGATGTATGCGGTGGCGGGGAAAAACAGTCTTGGTTGAAGGGCAAGATCGCATTGATGGGCGACATGAAAGTTGGAACCCTTTGGATACACACTGGCGGAGGTACTATCGCTTGCGGTGCATTCATGCTCATTGTTACTTCGGGTGTCAATGACGGGAATGCAGGATACGGTATCGAGCTGTACTGCGTAGGTTCAGCATGCGTGGACATAATAATGTCGTTCGCAGTAGTCGATACATTGGCATTGGAAAACGGCATCGAAACAGAGTTCACAGGGGTGCTCTCACGTGAGCAGGTGGTGGCAGACGTGGATGTACTCGCTTCGACTGGCCCATGGACATCCTTCTGAGACAGCAACTCCTGAAGACGTTGGCGTTCGGCTTTCTCTGTTGCTGCGCTAGTAGTGGCAGCGTCCAACTGTGCGCGTAGCTCTCGAAGTTGATTGCCTATTTAATCCATCGTTGCCATCGGCTCCCCTTGAATGATTGTTCGGTTTGTGTCTGAATCACTTTCCTGGCGTTCGTCGTCTTCCTGGTCAATAAGGACTGGAAGAACAGGCATATGGCTTGTCGTTTGAGACGTGGACTTCCCTGAAGCTAGACGGGAACTTCTTCGAAGGTCTTGTTCCTTGGGCATATGTATATATATATCTCTGTCGCAGGCGGCGACTTCTCGTATATATATACCCCTCGCAGGCGGGGACTTCGAAATGAAAATTCCGTTTTACTGTACAAATACTTAAATTCGTGGACTATTATTCCACGGTCTTATCGCTGGCAGCTATTTATTCTTTGTCGAATGCGGCGACACAAATCTCGTAGGCGACGAGTGCACGGCAGCAGTTTGTTGTCGCGGGCGGCGACACTAAATCTCGTGGGCGACGAGTGCACGGCAGCAATTGCTTTGTCGCAGGCGGCGACAGACTGATTGTCTCGTTGGGAACCGGTGCACGGCAGCAATTCCCTCTCGCAGGCGGCGATATCCTAAGGAACTTGGTCCCAACGAGATAAAAAGTAATAATAAAGATGTTATGCGGCGGCGTAAACGTGTCCAGGCGGGACAATGATGGCGGAGATAACCCTGCTGAATCGACGACGTATAACAAACTCCCAATGAAAAACACGTATATTTTCGTATGAAACGTGTAAACGTTTGGAAATGGGGGAAACGTTTATTATCTATAAAGTCAAGATTAATAATAAATACAAAAAAGGATTTGAAGCACTTACTACTTTTTAGTCGATTCGTGGCGGCTGCATGGGTCTCTCTGTATCAAGCTTGACGGAAAGGCAAAGGAAAAATGGCGGAATGGATGGAGTTCAGTTGAAATCCAAACGTCAATTCTAGATCTGTTTCATTCATGCCATGAAACTGCCAGAACCGTCACATCAATTCAAATATTTCAAATAAAAACTTAACAAAGACCAAGACGCATTTCATTGCCAAATGGTTTCGCTTTAAGTAGTCCTTCACCGCAGGGACAAACGGGTTACGACAATAATGTTTCAGATACATAGAACATGAGTTTTTTCTTTATAATGTTGGGCGTATCTTTGGTGTAGTCGATCGTATCACGGGAAATAGGTGCATAAAAATCTTGGTCGTAAGTGCGGGTTGTTCTATCTTGGGGAAGTCGTAATTCGAGGTATTCCTGTATACTCGAGTGCTACGTTTTTGAGCCATTGCGTCCTGTACTACCGCATGTTCATATCGACTTCGCCGAAGCGTTGGTATGTGCGACCGCTTAGGTTAGGTTAGGTTAGGTAAAGGTGGCTGTCCTGACAGGGTCAGGACACACTTAGACCACATGAGTAATGACCGGTCGAGTCACCGGTAACCAGGGGAACCTTTACCTTTCTCATGAGGGTGTTGGCTGAGAATGCTGACTGAAAAGGGTAGAGAGGGTGACTGACTCAGTCAACCCTGAAGTCAAGGTGTACCGAGAAGGTATAGTGTGCAGCAAGTGATGGGGGGTGATTGATTCAATCGAACCCCCTATACTGTGTGTGAAAGTTATTATTGGCAGGTCCCATAAACCGTGTAGGCGTGTGCGACCGCTTAAGAATAACAAAAACACCACATGCACCGCAACTATGCTCATTTGTTCATATGACTCAAAGACAAAAGATTTTTAAAATTTTATTACTATATTTAACATTCTCTGCTTAGCAGTAATGGCAATTCGTGCATTTATAAAATCTCTGCTTAGCACATCTTCCGAAATATTGCATTTATGAATGGGCCCTATGATGACGTAAAGAGGCTTCTTCTTCTTCTTCCTTTTATCAGGAGGTTATGATCCGAAAACAAGGGATCATAACCCTCCCACTTCACCGCATTTCTACTGATCCGCCTGTGGGGTTCGCCTATAACTTAAAGAGGCTGTGATATTAAAAAAAAACCTTCGTCCCTTCTCCGATATGCTGAATATTATTGAAACTTTTTAGAAATGTCTTCTTATCGGTGTTAAAGCGTTGCAATATATTAAGAGTATAGATATTTTGGAATACTAATTACACCTAACCTAATGTCGTTTTCCATTGAGCAAAACGGAGTACTCCTTTTGTGTTCCGCAAAGAAAAAGCACCCCCAATCATGTTCCATTGACTGTTCGGAGTGCTGTTCCGGGAGTGTTTTTTTTTTTTTTGTTGTTCCACATTTGATTTGGCAGTGCTCTTAAAATCCACTCACACATATAAACCCTTATGTACATCGGTTAGTTAGTATTTACATAGATATTATTAACAAATTGATTGTTTGATCTTTCTTTTATGATCTTTCTTATGATCTATGAGGCGAGCTTTTTCGTCATTATTATTAGAGGGGCACTTTGATCAAAGCTTGGTCAAAGTACCCCTCTAATAATAATGACGAAAAAGCTCGCCTCGAAATGGAATGCAGATGCTGCAAGAAAAAAGCGAAGAAGAAGTGCGCCCAGCTTCAAGCAGAGAGTACGGAGGGCCTGTATCGGGAGCTGGAGAAAATATTTTCCCCGGTTGCTGATGCTAAACAGGCTATCCAGGAGCTGCGAAGACACAATATGAACAAGAGCGCCACTATCTTCAAAATAGCCGCCCAAAGAAGGAACAATGCTCAGGAGATTCGTTCGCCAAAGTTCATTAGCAATGCTCATGGCCAGCTTCTTGTGGATGACGACAAAATTCTGCAGAGGTGGCGACAGTATTGTGAAGAGCTTTTAAATGAACAGTTTCCCCGGCTATACTTTCCAAGAGCCACCCCTAACTGTGAAGAAATAGCCGACATTACAGTCGAAGAAGTTAGTGAGGCGGTCAAATACTCCAAAAAACGAAAAGCGGTTGGGCCAGACGAAATACCCTCTGAGTTCTGCAAAAAGATGGGAGACATCGGGTTCAGATGGCTCAGAATTCTTATCTCCAAATTCGTGAGAGGTGATCCAATGCCGAATCAATGGAGGGAAGGTTACCTCCTCCCTGTATACAAAGGGAAGGGTGATACGCGAAACTGTGATAACTACCGTTCGATCAAGCTGATGTCACACACCATGAAGATCGTTGAGCGGGTATTAGGTGGCCGACTGCGAAAAATAATACGGCTATCTGATGATCAGTGCGGGTTTGTCTCGGGTAAATCAACCACAGATGCAACCCAAAGTATAAGGATCATAATGGAAAAACATCGTGATTCCTTAAGGGATTTGCATATTGTATTGGTTGACTTTGAAAAGGCATTCGACAGACAACCACGAGATCTGATATGGGTGGCGCTAAGACATCGAGGGGTTCCAGAAACCTATGTACAGATGATCATGGACATGTACGAAAGAGCAAAGACAAGAGTAAGATGTCCCGCTGGAGTAACCGAAGAGTTCCCAATCAAAGTCGGGGTGCACCAGGGAAGCGTTTTAAGTCCTTTGCTCTTTATTACAGTCCTTGATTATCTGCTTGAAGGTAAAGTGATGGACCCCAAGGTACATCAGTTATTCTTCGCTGACGATGGAGCCATCATAAGTGAGGATCCTACATCCCTGCAACGAGCACTTGATGTGTGGGTGGACGTTTTGGAGGGAAATGGGTATCGCATTAGTTCAAAAAAGACAGAGTACTTGTGCTGCCCGTTCTCTGATCCACTCAGGCCTATTCCAGACATTTATTTGAATGGAACAGTGCTTCCCAAGTGCGAAAAGTTCAAATATCTGGGATCTATGATCAATAGCAAAGCAACTTGTGATGACGACATCAATCATCGTGTAAGCGTAGGGTGGATGAAGTGGCGAGAAAATTCCGCTATCTTCTGTGACAGAAAAATGCCCCCTAAGTTGAAAGGAAGGCTCTACACCGCAGTTGTACGTCCAGCGCTCACATACGGTTCACAATGTTGGACGATGTACAAAAAGTATGAGAGTAAATTAACGGCAGCTGAGATGAAGATGCTTCGCATGACAGCAGGAGTGACCAAGCTTGATCGAATAAGAAGTTCGAAGATCCGTGGAAGCTTTCACATCAAGGAAACCATCGTACACAAATTAGAGCGCGACCGGCTCAGCTGGTATTGCCACGTTCAAAGAAGAGATCATTTGAACCCTGTTAAAAAGGCAATATCTATGCACGTTCCAAAGACATCGCGATGTAGGAAAGGCAGGCCTATAAACGCCTGGATCAGACAAATGCGACGACATCGGCATTTCATTGGCCTCAGTAACCGAGTGATCCAAAATCGGCAGGCCTGCCGATATTTTCTAAGGTCAAATAGGCGAACCCCACAGGCGGATCAGTAAAAATGCAGTGAAGTGGGAGGGCTGTGATCCCTTGTTTTCGGATCATAGCCTCGCTGATAAAAGGAAGAAGAAGATTATTAACAAATTGATAATATGTTATTAAAAACATGATGGAATTGCTAATGTCGTTTTTCATTGGGCAAATAGAAGCCATTTTTTGCTTTGTTTTTCAATGGAAAATCTAAAAAAGAAATCAGAATTCGCCAACACACGCAGAAGTAAGCAGAAGACGATTTCACATGTTCCATTGGAATCAAAAATGACTGAAATCAATTGAAAACGACATTAGATTACGTTAGGTGGATAACCTCCGTAATGTTCTTAGGATTCTCTGAAATATCAGAGTGGGATTGCAATAGTTTGATGTCCTATTTAGGGACGCGCCACATTTTGCTTTACCAATTTTACATCTAACCTTAGTATGAAAAAGCATTTCGAATGTGAAGTATTTAGTAGCAGCTGAGATAGCTATTTCATCAGTTTAGGGACGATAGATCGACAATAAGCATATCGAACATACATAGAAAAATAAACTATTTCGCGCAACTGCGGCCTCTAAGTTGAAAAAGTCCTTAGATACTTTCTCAAGCGAATCTTTCAACTTCTAACCAGTGATGGGCACATTCGAATGATGTAAGCGATTATAATCGATTCTTCCAATATCTCGATTTACTACATCTACATACTTTTGTCGAAGCAGTGAGAACCGAGAACGAGCGCAAAGGGTAAACACAAAACAAAAACTCGTGTCTTTATCTCTCATATCTCAATTCTGAATTTGTGTAACTACAGGGTAGCATTATATAATCGAATGCTTATTCAAGAAATGAGTGCTCTATACAGTTATATGAGAACACACTCCCGAAGAATCGAATTTTTTTTTTTTTTTAAAGGAAACCCAAATCCCAGAGCAGTCAGACTCTCTCTGGTCCATTGTACTACCAGGCAGGAACCTTTCTTTGGTGCAGTGATTGGAAAAACTTCGATGTAATTCGTTTTTTTTTTTTTCCCCTCAGGTGACTGATGATTGCTGTTCCCCGATGGGGCTTGAACCTGCACACATCGGTTAACGAGCAAACGCACTACCCACTGCACCACTGCCACCCCAAGAATCGAGATAACCATGTCGATTATTGAATCCCTTGGATTCCACACCTATTCCCCATCATTGAAAACTTCAGCTAGCAAGTTAACGAGTGTCGGTAAGAAAGTGACCGAAGTAAGCATTATTGAAACCGCAAACGATTCGCACTCCATACAAAGTCAGACGTTTTCAATACGCATCAAAATAGCTGCGGATTACGGTAACAATAGTTGGTAATTTCTCGATTAAAAGATATGGGTCGGGCCACAAGTCATCCTTACCAAAAAAATTGGCCCATAATAAACGTGAATTGAAAGCTACTGGTGGTGGAGAAAACAATGAAGTTCATTTCACTCCTTTGGAGGACGATGTAATTAAATGCATGTGCTTGAAAGACTGCGGGAAGGGTTTGCTTGAGACAAAGAGTTATGGTACACCAATAAAAACCATTGCCTCTACCTGTTGTATGCCACAAGATATGGATGTGTCTCTTGAAAGTGAAATGAACTTGCTAACTGAAACATCTGATGACAAAAGCAATACGTCCATAGGCTTCGAAATAAAGGCACCTAATAAACCAGAGGAACAGTCGAGAAAAAAACCAAAGCCATTACAACTACTCGAAAAGCAGATAAATGTGCAAGAACAAATGTATAAAAAAAAAGAAAAAAAAATATCCGAACTGCTTTTAACTGTTAAAGAATAATCCGGGGAAACAAATTCTTGTTTGAAAAAATTCTACCGGTCAATAGATCGACTGAGTGACTACCAATCCATCAGTCACTGTTTGAAGAAATAAAAAGGTACAATGAACGCATTCTTATACACCTGCTATCGATTTCTTCTTCCAGATTAATATAAAATCCAATTGTATCCATGATTTTCAAAATATTTCGCCTGTTTTGAATTAGTATTTGTTGAGGAATATTTTCATTTGACAGAAAAAGGGGTTTATTCGAAGTCGTTAATAATGTGCTTTTGCGGACCGATAATGTAGTTCATCCGGCGGTTTCTATAATGGGATCACACAGAAAAAGTGAATAGGCGCGGATCGGATGAGATCCTTCCGCAATCAATCCGCCGGATTCAATAATCGGCATGAATAAATTTACAACTTCACTTCATTTTTTGCCGTCATCCAGAGAAAGAAAGTGTTTACTATCAGTTAAATACAGAAGTGCTCATAGTAATAAAAAGGAAATATATATTATGAGTTATCACACTGGTTCACCTAGCAGCCAAATAAAAAAACTGTACGAATAACGACCACTTGAGAACCACATCTTATCTGACAACATTGTGTCACTTCAACACGAAATCCAAGAGACATGTTTTTGATAACAAACAAAGGACCCTTTTGCCACCTCATTATCGTGAATAAACACAGCTGCGATGACACGATACAAATGTGCATCGAAAACACATATAAAGGTCCATTTACAGTTCAGCGACCTGCGAACCGTTTTTTAGCTCGTATATAAGCACGCCATGGGCAATTTTACTATTCCAAGAAGATAGCTTAATTTATCTATCGATTAACATAAAAAATTTGAATTGTAATTAGTTTCTGTGAAGAAATTAACGATTCGTCAATTTTTCCGCGATTAACGAATGTTTTTTGCGAACTGTCAACTTTTATTCACATTCCACACATATAGGACGAGAGTTTAACCTCACAATAGGTACTTTTGTTTTATTCCTGGTGGGTAAGATCGTGGTTGAATTTATCGACAGAAGGTAAGATATTACGTTCTGAATTAAAGCTACGCTATGTATTGTATTTATGCATGTTTCACGTTTGGGCAATTAGTTACAAAAGGAATGACAACTGAAACTCGCGGTTTACCGCGACCAGATAAAAAAGCAACTGTGAATGAAATATCAAAATTGGCATTCGCATTCGTAGATCGCTGAGCTGTGAATGGACCTTAACTGGTAGAGCACAATGATGTCGTAGTCGTAGTTGCTGTCACTTGACTTTGCGCACACTTTTCAGCCTTGTCGTACGACAAATATTAAAAATTGTCCAACTTTATACGACTACGACAGCGACTACAACCATGACAGCGACTTATTGTATTCACTTTTATTCATTTGTGTGTATTTCAGCTTTTGACAGGACGTACGAATGTGACTACGACTACGACGACGGCAACATTGTGTTCTGCCAGTAAAAGGGGAAGCCACCAAGGCCCGATGCTCGCATTCCTACGCTGACGTCAACACGTCGTAATTCTGCAGTAGAGTTTACTTTAAGTGTTTATTGAAAAACGTTGTATTTAGATTTTGAGTAATACAATTTTTTTCCATAATTAAAACGAACTAAGCTTTTGAATTTATATAAGCTTAATAGCTTCAATAGAAGTAAAACTCTTCTCCTAGCTCATTCAACATTTTATTAAGAATCTACTCTATGAGTTAACTAACTAGTTGTTATTTAATTTCAATCTAATTTAAAATGCTTCAATAAAAATTTGTTGACGATATCACAGGGCAGACTTTACACAATATTTTTTTATTTATTTCTGATTTTAATGATGTTTAATGTTGCATAGGTTTATCAAACATTTTAGGCTTAATAAAGCAGTTGTAGTTTTTTTCTGTAATTTATATGTAAACAAAAATCGTTTGTTTTCTTTAATTTCACTTACATTTTTCCAAACAAAGAAGACAACGTGCAGCAGCCAAGCCAGAAATCCGCAATGATTTTGATGCGGATGAGAAATGTCATTTTGTTCGGGAAAAATCCGATTCGAACGTTTTCCACGATACAGTGGAACTGATTCACATTACCGACATGGGGAACTGTTCACTTTGCGGATTTGACCATACCGAAATATTTTTGACTTTGAAAGTCAAAGAGATAGTATCTAAAGTGTAACGGTCATAGAAGTAGTTTTTTACTCCGAGGTCATGTTGGAGTGTACGATACATGTTTCTAGATTCATTTTGCTGCGCGCACTCTGTAAAGTTTAGAATGCAAGTCTTTTCGATTTTGCCCAGAAGAGTTTGGAAATATTTTTTTCAAGACTCCATGCTTTCTTCCTCCAGCATAAATGGTACATTGTGTTGAAAAGCCAGCCTTGACCATTCCTCGAAGAACTGTAGTTTTCGCTGAAGAAGGTCCTTTGTGATCATATGGAGAAGTCCGTGACTTGGAAGTGACATTCTTTTTTCCACATAGTGGAAGTGCATCGTAAATATATGAAACTTAGTTTCTAGGTGTAACATAAGTAGGGGTGTTTTCTGGTAATCTGAACATTTTATTGATGAAGTGCCTCAGCAACTTCTCCACCTGTTCATACTGAAGAAATCGACATGCATGAGCCGCATAACACATTATGGACCTCATTACCGCCTCAAAAAGTTTATACTTACATTCGGGGCTACATTTTTCTTCCCCAAGATTCGTCTCCAGTTGCAGTTGGTTGCCGTTTTGGCTTCCTTCAGTTTCTCTTGAAGATGTTTTCGGAACGACAGCTTTCGCGTGATGATGACTCCAAGGTACCTATATTCCTTTACCATCTCTAGTTCCTCGCTTTGCCAAGTCAACTTTTCATCTCTTGCGTACCTGCCTTTCCCGTTTCGAAAAACCCTTATTTTGGACCTGGTCGTACATATTTTCCTTAAGATTCCACGAACAGCAATACAGCTACAATCTGTTTATCAGCATTTGCTACATGTGTGGGGTCTCCGCCAGAATAACGATGTCACCTGCATACACGAGCATATTGATGATCAGCCCGACGGACATGATCCCACCTGGTAAGTATGTTGTAAGGTCATTTAAAAAGAGCGAGAAAAGTAGAGCACTTAAAGGTCCATTCACCGCTCAGCGACCTGCGAATGCATAAACTGCGAACAAACGGTTTTTAGCACATTTAAAAGCACGCCATTGATAATTTTACTATTCCAAAAGAACGGAGCTTAATTTATCTATAGATTAATATAAAAAAAGTTGGATTGTAATTAGTCTTTGTAAAGAAATTAACAATTCGCCGATTTTTCCGCGAATAAGCGAATGCTTTTTGCAAACTGTGAACTTTTATTCACATTCCACACATATATGATGCAATCCACATTCCCGCGACCAGCACAATTCGCGAGAGCTTAGGTCCATTCACAGCTCATCGACCTGCGAATGCGAACGAGCGAATATTCGCCAATTTTGGCATTTTATTCACAGCTGCTTTTTTATTTGGTCGCTGCAATCCGTGAATTTCAGTTGTCATTCATTTTATAACTAATTGCCTAAACGTTAAACATGCATAAATACATAGCGCAGCTTCCCTTCAGAAGGTAATCACCGAGTGGCGTTTACAACGATTTAAAATACGGCCATTACGAGTGGCGTTTTTGCGCTGTTGAACGCAAAAAGGGGATATTACGATATCCGTGGCGCCACGATGTTTTGATATTTTCTAATAGATCTTGGCGCACTGAACATATCTTGCTCAGTGCGTCGAGATCTATTAGAAAACATTAAAACATCGTGGCGCCACGGATATCGTAATCGTGCCAACAAAAGTACTGTCAGGTTAAACTATCGCGAATTTGTTGGTCGCGGGAATGTGGATTGCGTCCTACATGTGTGGAATGTGAATAAAAGTTGACATTTGTCAAAAAGCATTCGCTTATTAGCGGAAAAATCGGCGGATTGTTAACTTCTTCACAGAAACTAATTACAATTAAACTTTTTTTATATTAATCGATGGATAAATTAAGCTCCGTTCTTTTGAATAATAAAATTACCAATGGCGTGCTTATAAATGTGCTAAAAACTGTTTGTTCGCAGTTCGGGCATTTGCAGGTCGCTGAGCGGTGAATGAACCTTTAGTATGTAGCTCTGTTTTACTCCCATTTTCGTCCGAAACCGAGCGGATTTTTAATGTCCATCTCAAACTGAGGTCTTGTTTTCTTAATAATGGCTTTGTATTACTTTGTGCATCTTTGTTGACATTCCCAGGTTGCTCAGATTGTAGAAGAGGACATTCCTATCGATAGAGTCAAGCCGCCTTGAAGAATGCATATAACTTCTTACCCTTGGCAGATATGATTTTAGGATACTCGAATATTACTTTATTGGTATAGCCAACTGTCTGATTGGCGTGGTTTATAGGCCGAAGCCCATACAGACCTCTCACCTCTCTATACTGTGCTAGAAAATATTTCTTCCTCCTTCAGCAACGTAATCGTCTGTGGAGATTTCAATTGTAATGTTTTAAATAGCGAAATGTCTAAGTCATTCTTAGATAATATTGTAGCATTGACAACAGGATTGGTTGTGTACCAAACTAAAACTGCAGTGAGGACACCTATTGCCAAAACCGGCTAGCAGTAAATACTCCAACCTGATGTGCTTACGTTCCACAATTATTCCACACAATATCCCAATATTCCAGGATGATCAATTCACCCGGGCAACATCTAGCATGTTCTAGAACCGCTTGCAATTTCATATAAATACCCATACGACAACCATTGTAGACACAGTTGTTTATAAGTGAATACAGCGATTACAAGAGGTACATTAGACCAGTAGTGAAAACAAGCGACGTTGTGAAAATAAGTCTGTGGCGACCGTTTGATTTGAAATAAATAAATAATAAAGTGATTGAATACTGTGTTGAAGAAAAGTTAGTGTTTGATAATAAATAAACGATTGAAATACACAAAATACGGTTTTATTTAAGCAAACCCCAGCAAGAATATTACATTGGTGTCAGAAAAGTGGAATAAAACAAATTTTGTGTATTGCTCATTGTGTAAGTGAAAAAACAAAAAAAAAAAAAAATGGTTCGGAAATTGCTAGAAGATTTGTCAGCGCCCCAACTAAAGGAAGTACTGAGCCAGCGGGAGCAACCTACGACTAGTACGAAAAGAGAATTGATTATTAAGTTGCGGAAAATAGTGACAGACGAGGGTGCAGATCCTGAAACAGCTTTGTTTGACGTCGAAGAAGAACAAGTAAATACGACAAGTGACATGTCGGCTTTAATGAAATTGCTATCTGAAAAATTCGACGATCAGAATAGAAAATTCGAGAAGATAGACAATTCTTTAGACGAGCAAAAGAAAAAGTTCGAAATACTAGAAAATTCCTTGGGTGATCAAAAGAATTTTCTAGATGTCAAGCTCGATGAACAGAACAAACAATTTGAGAATTCTCTAGATGCAAAGCTGGATATGCAAAACAAGAAGTTCAAGATTGTCGAAAATTCCTTGGCTGAGCAGAAGAATTCTTTAGACGCTAAATTTGGAACAATTGAAGGACAATTCGAAAACGTACAGGCTAAAATGGAGACATTTGAAACAGCCGTTGAAGGAAGATTCGAGAATGTTGAAACAAAGTTCGAGAATGTTGAAACAAAATTCGAGAATGTTCAAACGAAAATCGAGGCTGTTGAAGGAAGATTCGAGAATTTGGCAAAGGAACTCGAACGCGTGAAGAAACAGAAAGTTCGGGAGTATTCAACCGACTGCCCGAGAAGGAAAGAGATGCAGCCTCCCGTCTTCGATGGACAGACATCATGGCCGATATATAAGAGGCAGTTCGAAGCTGCGGCAATGACGAACAACTGGGATGACGAAGAGAGGTCCATTGCCCTCACGCTTGCGCTTAGAGGATCAGCTGCAGAGCTACTACAAACTATTCCCGAAGACAAACAACGCCACTACGACAGTCTGGTGAAAGCCATTGAGATGCGATTTGGGGACGACCACATGCAGCAAGTATATAGGGCCCTGTTGCGCAGAAGGTCCCAGATGAAGGGTGAGACGCTCCAGCAGTTACAAGCAGACATCGAGCGGCTGGCACATTTGTACTATCCAAACGCCGGCGAGGAGATCATTAACGAGATGGCAACCAAAGCGTTCACCCATGCAATAGCTGATGCGAAACTACAAATGGCGGTAAGAATGGGAGGAAAGAAAACGCTCGCCGAAGCTTTGGCGTTTGCTCTGACAATGGAGGCCGCAGACCAGGCCTGTCAGGGAATCCACCGTGTGAGGGAAGCAGCCGCCATCGAATGCTCTTGCCAGAGGATGGATGTCGAAGACCGAGACAACGCTCGCGGAGGACAAATTCGTTGCGGGAACTGCAACAAAATAGAACACTTGCAACGGCAATGCAGAATTCTACCCAGCCACGGAAACTATCCACACTATGGTAATTGGCGACGTAATGAAATACCATCCAACAGGTATATCATCCATCCTGTTGGTCAGGCTTCCCGAAACCAGGAGTGGGGAGACCGCTCAAGAACCAGTTTCGCGGGGCGGAAGTCGGATGTCGGAGTCGACGCCCCCAATACCACCATCCAGGTTCCCCAAACCAAACTCCATTCTAATGCAGATGCCTTATCCCGGCCACTATGCGAGATCGACTGCAAGCATTGTGTGCGACAGGAAGAGAAGAACCTTCTTTCCATCCAAAGGGTAGGAGCTGAGCCTATCGCCGGTTGGAGTGCAGAGGAAATCCGCAACGCTCAAAAAGAAGACCCAGACATCGAGCCGATATTAGCGTGGAAGGAGTTTATGGAAAAGCCAAATGGACAAGATATCTCGGACAGGAGCCCCACTCTCAAAGCATACTGGGCTCAGTGGGACTCCCTTCATGTGCAAGATGGTGTACTGAAAAGGAAATGGGAAAGGCCGGACGGGAAAGATTTCATAATGCAGCTTGTCTTGCCGCGATCAAAAGTACACGAGGTGCTACGGGAGATGCATGATGGAGCATCGGGAGGTCATTTGGGCGCAAACAAGACACTGGAGAAGGTGCGAGAACGTTTCTATTGGCTCAGCGCAAGGGTAGACGTAGAGAGTTGGTGCCGAAAATGCGTCGTGTGTACCGCCAGCAAGGATCTTTTCTGTCCGGCCTCTCCCATTTCCTTTTCAGCACACCATCTTGCACAAGAAGGGAGTGCCACTGAACCCAGTATGCCCTGAGAGTGGGGCTTCTGTTCGTTTGGCTTTTCCATAAACTCCCTCCACGCTAATATCGGCTCGATGTCTGGGTCTTCTTTTTGAGCGTTGCGGATTTCCTCTGCACTCCAACCAGCGATAGGCTCAGCTCCTACCCTTTGGATGGAAAGAAGGTTCTTCTCTTCCTGTCGCACACAATGCTTGCAGTCGATCTCGCATAGTGGCCGGGATAAGGCATCTGCATTAGAATGGAGTTTGGTTTGGGGAACCTGGATGGTGGTATTGGGGGCGTCGACTCCGACATCCGACTTCCTACGGCTAAGCTCTTACTCTTTGAATGGAAAGAAGGTTCTTCTCTTCCTGTCGCTCTTACGTGGTCGCCTGGATAAAGCATCCGCATTAGAATGAAGTTTACCTTTACGATGTTGTATTTCGTAATCGTACATCTGCAGTCGTTCAATCCATCTTGCGACCTGGCCCTCCGGATTCTTAAACTGCCATTTAAGAGCCGCGTGGTCTGTGCGCAAGAGGAACTTTTGGCCGTAGAGGTATTTATGGAAGTGTTTTGTCGCCAGAAGCAGGGCCAGAAGTTCTCGCCTGGTCACACAGTAGTTCCCTTCCGGCTTGGAGAGCAGTTTGCTGAAGTATGCTACTGCCTTCTCTTGGCCGTTGTGTACCTGCGAAAGAACCGCTCCGACACCGACTTTACTTGCATCTGCATCCACGATGAACATTCCTCCGGGAATGGGATATGCTAGTGTTGGTGCTTCGCATAGTTGTTGCTTAAGGTTCTTGAAGCTTTCCTCGCACTCACCTGACCATTTGAATTGCCTTCCTTTTTCCGTCAGTTGGTGCAAGCTCTTCGCGATTCCGGCAAAGTCCTTTACGAATCGTCGGTAGTACGTGGCGAGGCCCAAAAGCTCCTGAGTTGGTATTTGTCTTTTAGAACCGGCCAGTTTTTCACAGCTTTCATCTTGTCTGGATCGGTTTGCACTCCTTCTGACGAGATAACGTGGGCCAGGTACTTGACTTCGGATCTGAAGAGGTCACATTTCTTTGGGTTCAGCTTCACATCGAAGCCGTTCTAGCACATTCTTCAGGTTGTCGCGATGTTCCTCGAATGTTTTTCCTATCACGATCACATTGTCCAGATACACCAAGCAAGTTCTCCCGGTCAATCCACGCAAGACGTGTTCCATTAGGCGCTCAAAAGTTGCCGGAGCGTTGCACAATCCAAATGGCATTACTGTATACTGCCACAGCCCATTTCCTGCAGTGAACGCAGTTTTCTCTCGATCCTCTGGATTGATCTGTACCTGCCAGTAACCGCTCTTTAAATCAAGGGTGGAAAACCATCGAGCTTCTGAGAGTGTGTCTCTTGCTCATCGGCAACTTACTGACAAGCTCGTCTAGAAGAGTTGGATTGGCCAGGTGCTGATGCATCCCACTGGCTTCAAGAAAGATGGAGATATTTTGCACCTTCGTCGCCATCGGTATCAGTAGTTCAAGTTTTCCTTCTGGGATCGGTTGGATATCCCTAACTTTCGCCAGCTGACTTCTCACCAAACATTCAGGCCGACCGAAGCGAAACTCCAATGCGGCCATCACCTGTTCCACGTTATTTGGGTGGATCATCAGTGACTCCACGACTTCTCTTGCCTCGCGTTTGAGACATATTTGTAGCCGAAACATATTTTCGACCTTCGAGTAATTCATCATGGTCGTGGACTCCAAGAACGCAGTGGCAAATAGTGGCCATTCCTCGGGTCTGCCGGTGAATTCGGGTAGGTCAAGTAGCTTTCGACTACCCACAGAACTATGCTGATACATCTGATGATTCAGTGGCGAAGCGGATGATGTATGCGGTGGCGGGGAAAAACAGTCTTGGTTGAAGGGCAAGATCGCATTGATGGGCGACATGAAAGTTGGAACCCTTTGGATACACACTGGCGGAGGTACTATCGCTTGCGGTGCATTCATGCTCATTGTTACTTCGGGTGTCAATGACGGGAATGCAGGATACGGTATCGAGCTGTACTGCGTAGGTTCAGCATGCGTGGACATAATAATGTCGTTCGCAGTAGTCGATACATTGGCATTGGAAAACGGCATCGAAACAGAGTTCACAGGGGTGCTCTCACGTGAGCAGGTGGTGGCAGACGTGGATGTACTCGCTTCGACTGGCCCATGGACATCCTTCTGAGACAGCAACTCCTGAAGACGTTGGCGTTCGGCTTTCTCTGTTGCTGCGCTAGTAGTGGCAGCGTCCAACTGTGCGCGTAGCTCTCGAAGTTGATTGCCTATTTAATCCATCGTTGCCATCGGCTCCCCTTGAATGATTGTTCGGTTTGTGTCTGAATCACTTTCCTGGCGTTCGTCGTCTTCCTGGTCAATAAGGACTGGAAGAACAGGCATATGGCTTGTCGTTTGAGACGTGGACTTCCCTGAAGCTAGACGGGAACTTCTTCGAAGGTCTTGTTCCTTGGGCATATGTATATATATATCTCTGTCGCAGGCGGCGACTTCTCGTATATATATACCCCTCGCAGGCGGGGACTTCGAAATGAAAATTCCGTTTTACTGTACAAATACTTAAATTCGTGGACTATTATTCCACGGTCTTATCGCTGGCAGCTATTTATTCTTTGTCGAATGCGGCGACACAAATCTCGTAGGCGACGAGTGCACGGCAGCAGTTTGTTGTCGCGGGCGGCGACACTAAATCTCGTGGGCGACGAGTGCACGGCAGCAATTGCTTTGTCGCAGGCGGCGACAGACTGATTGTCTCGTTGGGAACCGGTGCACGGCAGCAATTCCCTCTCGCAGGCGGCGATATCCTAAGGAACTTGGTCCCAACGAGATAAAAAGTAATAATAAAGATGTTATGCGGCGGCGTAAACGTGTCCAGGCGGGACAATGATGGCGGAGATAACCCTGCTGAATCGACGACGTATAACAAACTCCCAATGAAAAACACGTATATTTTCGTATGAAACGTGTAAACGTTTGGAAATGGGGGAAACGTTTATTATCTATAAAGTCAAGATTAATAATAAATACAAAAAAGGATTTGAAGCACTTACTACTTTTTAGTCGATTCGTGGCGGCTGCATGGGTCTCTCTGTATCAAGCTTGACGGAAAGGCAAAGGAAAAATGGCGGAATGGATGGAGTTCAGTTGAAATCCAAACGTCAATTCTAGATCTGTTTCATTCATGCCATGAAACTGCCAGAACCGTCACATCAATTCAAATATTTCAAATAAAAACTTAACAAAGACCAAGACGCATTTCATTGCCAAATGGTTTCGCTTTAAGTAGTCCTTCACCGCAGGGACAAACGGGTTACGACAATAATGTTTCAGATACATAGAACATGAGTTTTTTCTTTATAATGTTGGGCGTATCTTTGGTGTAGTCGATCGTATCACGGGAAATAGGTGCATAAAAATCTTGGTCGTAAGTGCGGGTTGTTCTATCTTGGGGAAGTCGTAATTCGAGGTATTCCTGTATACTCGAGTGCTACGTTTTTGAGCCATTGCGTCCTGTACTACCGCATGTTCATATCGACTTCGCCGAAGCGTTGGTATGTGCGACCGCTTAGGTTAGGTTAGGTTAGGTAAAGGTGGCTGTCCTGACAGGGTCAGGACACACTTAGACCACATGAGTAATGACCGGTCGAGTCACCGGTAACCAGGGGAACCTTAACCTTTCTCATGAGGGTGTTGGCTGAGAATGCTGACTGAAAAGGGTAGAGAGGGTGACTGACTCAGTCAACCCTGAAGTCAAGGTGTACCGAGAAGGTATAGTGTGCAGCAAGTGATGGGGGGTGATTGATTCAATCGAACCCCCTATACTGTGTGTGAAAGTTATTATTGGCAGGTCCCATAAACCGTGTAGGCGTGTGCGACCGCTTAAGAATAACAAAAACACCACATGCACCGCAACTATGCTCATTTGTTCATATGACTCAAAGACAAAAGATTTTTAAAATTTTATTACTATATTTAACATTCTCTGCTTAGCAGTAATGGCAATTCGTGCATTTATAAAATCTCTGCTTAGCACATCTTCCGAAATATTGCATTTATGAATGGGCCCTATGATGACGTAAAGAGGCTTCTTCTTCTTCTTCCTTTTATCAGGAGGTTATGATCCGAAAACAAGGGATCATAACCCTCCCACTTCACCGCATTTCTACTGATCCGCCTGTGGGGTTCGCCTATAACTTAAAGAGGCTGTGATATTAAAAAAAAACCTTCGTCCCTTCTCCGATATGCTGAATATTATTGAAACTTTTTAGAAATGTCTTCTTATCGGTGTTAAAGCGTTGCAATATATTAAGAGTATAGATATTTTGGAATACTAATTACACCTAACCTAATGTCGTTTTCCATTGAGCAAAACGGAGTACTCCTTTTGTGTTCCGCAAAGAAAAAGCACCCCCAATCATGTTCCATTGACTGTTCGGAGTGCTGTTCCGGGAGTGTTTTTTTTTTTTTTGTTGTTCCACATTTGATTTGGCAGTGCTCTTAAAATCCACTCACACATATAAACCCTTATGTACATCGGTTAGTTAGTATTTACATAGATATTATTAACAAATTGATTGTTTGATCTTTCTTTTATGATCTTTCTTATGATCTATGAGGCGAGCTTTTTCGTCATTATTATTAGAGGGGCACTTTGATCAAAGCTTGGTCAAAGTACCCCTCTAATAATAATGACGAAAAAGCTCGCCTCGAAATGGAATGCAGATGCTGCAAGAAAAAAGCGAAGAAGAAGTGCGCCCAGCTTCAAGCAGAGAGTACGGAGGGCCTGTATCGGGAGCTGGAGAAAATATTTTCCCCGGTTGCTGATGCTAAACAGGCTATCCAGGAGCTGCGAAGACACAATATGAACAAGAGCGCCACTATCTTCAAAATAGCCGCCCAAAGAAGGAACAATGCTCAGGAGATTCGTTCGCCAAAGTTCATTAGCAATGCTCATGGCCAGCTTCTTGTGGATGACGACAAAATTCTGCAGAGGTGGCGACAGTATTGTGAAGAGCTTTTAAATGAACAGTTTCCCCGGCTATACTTTCCAAGAGCCACCCCTAACTGTGAAGAAATAGCCGACATTACAGTCGAAGAAGTTAGTGAGGCGGTCAAATACTCCAAAAAACGAAAAGCGGTTGGGCCAGACGAAATACCCTCTGAGTTCTGCAAAAATATGGGAGACATCGGGTTCAGATGGCTCAGAATTCTTATCTCCAAATTCGTGAGAGGTGATCCAATGCCGAATCAATGGAGGGAAAGTTACCTCCTCCCTGTATACAAAGGGAAGGGTGATACGCGAAACTGTGATAACTACCGTTCGATCAAGCTGATGTCACACACCATGAAGATCGTTGAGCGGGTATTAGGTGGCCGACTGCGAAAAATAATACGGCTATCTGATGATCAGTGCGGGTTTGTCTCGGGTAAATCAACCACAGATGCAACCCAAAGTATAAGGATCATAATGGAAAAACATCGTGATTCCTTAAGGGATTTGCATATTGTATTGGTTGACTTTGAAAAGGCATTCGACAGACAACCACGAGATCTGATATGGGTGGCGCTAAGACATCGAGGGGTTCCAGAAACCTATGTACAGATGATCATGGACATGTACGAAAGAGCAAAGACAAGAGTAAGATGTCCCGCTGGAGTAACCGAAGAGTTCCCAATCAAAGTCGGGGTGCACCAGGGAAGCGTTTTAAGTCCTTTGCTCTTTATTACAGTCCTTGATTATCTGCTTGAAGGTAAAGTGATGGACCCCAAGGTACATCAGTTATTCTTCGCTGACGATGGAGCCATCATAAGTGAGGATCCTACATCCCTGCAACGAGCACTTGATGTGTGGGTGGACGTTTTGGAGGGAAATGGGTATCGCATTAGTTCAAAAAAGACAGAGTACTTGTGCTGCCCGTTCTCTGATCCACTCAGGCCTATTCCAGACATTTATTTGAATGGAACAGTGCTTCCCAAGTGCGAAAAGTTCAAATATCTGAGATCTATGATCAATAGCAAAGCAACTTGTGATGACGACATCAATCATCGTGTAAGCGTAGGGTGGATGAAGTGGCGAGAAAATTCCGCTATCTTCTGTGACAGAAAAATGCCCCCTAAGTTGAAAGGAAGGCTCTACACCGCAGTTGTACGTCCAGCGCTCACATACGGTTCACAATGTTGGACGATGTACAAAAAGTATGAGAGTAAATTAACGGCAGCTGAGATGAAGATGCTTCGCATGACAGCAGGAGTGACCAAGCTTGATCGAATAAGAAGTTCGAAGATCCGTGGAAGCTTTCACATCAAGGAAACCATCGTACACAAATTAGAGCGCGACCGGCTCAGCTGGTATTGCCACGTTCAAAGAAGAGATCATTTGAACCCTGTTAAAAAGGCAATATCTATGCACGTTCCAAAGACATCGCGATGTAGGAAAGGCAGGCCTATAAACGCCTGGATCAGACAAATGCGACGACATCGGCATTTCATTGGCCTCAGTAACCGAGTGATCCAAAATCGGCAGGCCTGCCGATATTTTCTAAGGTCAAATAGGCGAACCCCACAGGCGGATCAGTAAAAATGCAGTGAAGTGGGAGGGCTGTGATCCCTTGTTTTCGGATCATAGCCTCGCTGATAAAAGGAAGAAGAAGATTATTAACAAATTGATAATATGTTATTAAAAACATGATGGAATTGCTAATGTCGTTTTTCATTGGGCAAATAGAAGCCATTTTTTGCTTTGTTTTTCAATGGAAAATCTAAAAAAGAAATCAGAATTCGCCAACACACGCAGAAGTAAGCAGAAGACGATTTCACATGTTCCATTGGAATCAAAAATGACTGAAATCAATTGAAAACGACATTAGATTACGTTAGGTGGATAACCTCCGTAATGTTCTTAGGATTCTCTGAAATATCAGAGTGGGATTGCAATAGTTTGATGTCCTATTTAGGGACGCGCGACATTTTGCTTTACCAATTTTACATCTAACCTTAGTATGAAAAAGCATTTCGAATGTGAAGTATTTAGTAGCAGCTGAGATAGCTATTTCATCAGTTTAGGGACGATAGATCGACAATAAGCATATCGAACATACATAGAAAAATAAACTATTTCGCGCAACTGCGGCCTCTAAGTTGAAAAAGTCCTTAGATACTTTCTCAAGCGAATCTTTCAACTTCTAACCAGTGATGGGCACATTCGAATGATGTAAGCGATTATAATCGATTCTTCCAATATCTCGATTTACTACATCTACATACTTTTGTCGAAGCAGTGAGAACCGAGAACGAGCGCAAAGGGTAAACACAAAACAAAAACTCGTGTCTTTATCTCTCATATCTCAATTCTGAATTTGTGTAACTACAGGGTAGCATTATATAATCGAATGCTTATTCAAGAAATGAGTGCTCTATACAGTTATATGAGAACACACTCCCGAAGAATCGAATTTTTTTTTTTTTTTAAAGGAAACCCAAATCCCAGAGCAGTCAGACTCTCTCTGGTCCATTGTACTACCAGGCAGGAACCTTTCTTTGGTGCAGTGATTGGAAAAACTTCGATGTAATTCGTTTTTTTTTTTTTCCCCTCAGGTGACTGATGATTGCTGTTCCCCGATGGGGCTTGAACCTGCACACATCGGTTAACGAGCAAACGCACTACCCACTGCACCACTGCCACCCCAAGAATCGAGATAACCATGTCGATTATTGAATCCCTTGGATTCCACACCTATTCCCCATCATTGAAAACTTCAGCTAGCAAGTTAACGAGTGTCGGTAAGAAAGTGACCGAAGTAAGCATTATTGAAACCGCAAACGATTCGCACTCCATACAAAGTCAGACGTTTTCAATACGCATCAAAATAGCTGCGGATTACGGTAACAATAGTTGGTAATTTCTCGATTAAAAGATATGGGTCGGGCCACAAGTCATCCTTACCAAAAAAATTGGCCCATAATAAACGTGAATTGAAAGCTACTGGTGGTGGAGAAAACAATGAAGTTCATTTCACTCCTTTGGAGGACGATGTAATTAAATGCATGTGCTTGAAAGACTGCGGGAAGGGTTTGCTTGAGACAAAGAGTTATGGTACACCAATAAAAACCATTGCCTCTACCTGTTGTATGCCACAAGATATGGATGTGTCTCTTGAAAGTGAAATGAACTTGCTAACTGAAACATCTGATGACAAAAGCAATACGTCCATAGGCTTCGAAATAAAGGCACCTAATAAACCAGAGGAACAGTCGAGAAAAAAACCAAAGCCATTACAACTACTCGAAAAGCAGATAAATGTGCAAGAACAAATGTATAAAAAAAAAGAAAAAAAAATATCCGAACTGCTTTTAACTGTTAAAGAATAATCCGGGGAAACAAATTCTTGTTTGAAAAAATTCTACCGGTCAATAGATCGACTGAGTGACTACCAATCCATCAGTCACTGTTTGAAGAAATAAAAAGGTACAATGAACGCATTCTTATACACCTGCTATCGATTTCTTCTTCCAGATTAATATAAAATCCAATTGTATCCATGATTTTCAAAATATTTCGCCTGTTTTGAATTAGTATTTGTTGAGGAATATTTTCATTTGACAGAAAAAGGGGTTTATTCGAAGTCGTTAATAATGTGCTTTTGCGGACCGATAATGTAGTTCATCCGGCGGTTTCTATAATGGGATCACACAGAAAAAGTGAATAGGCGCGGATCGGATGAGATCCTTCCGCAATCAATCCGCCGGATTCAATAATCGGCATGAATAAATTTACAACTTCACTTCATTTTTTGCCGTCATCCAGAGAAAGAAAGTGTTTACTATCAGTTAAATACAGAAGTGCTCATAGTAATAAAAAGGAAATATATATTATGAGTTATCACACTGGTTCACCTAGCAGCCAAATAAAAAAACTGTACGAATAACGACCACTTGAGAACCACATCTTATCTGACAACATTGTGTCACTTCAACACGAAATCCAAGAGACATGTTTTTGATAACAAACAAAGGACCCTTTTGCCACCTCATTATCGTGAATAAACACAGCTGCGATGACACGATACAAATGTGCATCGAAAACACATATAAAGGTCCATTTACAGTTCAGCGACCTGCGAACCGTTTTTTAGCTCGTATATAAGCACGCCATGGGCAATTTTACTATTCCAAGAAGATAGCTTAATTTATCTATCGATTAACATAAAAAATTTGAATTGTAATTAGTTTCTGTGAAGAAATTAACGATTCGTCAATTTTTCCGCGATTAACGAATGTTTTTTGCGAACTGTCAACTTTTATTCACATTCCACACATATAGGACGAGAGTTTAACCTCACAATAGGTACTTTTGTTTTATTCCTGGTGGGTAAGATCGTGGTTGAATTTATCGACAGAAGGTAAGATATTACGTTCTGAATTAAAGCTACGCTATGTATTGTATTTATGCATGTTTCACGTTTGGGCAATTAGTTACAAAAGGAATGACAACTGAAACTCGCGGTTTACCGCGACCAGATAAAAAAGCAACTGTGAATGAAATATCAAAATTGGCATTCGCATTCGTAGATCGCTGAGCTGTGAATGGACCTTAACTGGTAGAGCACAATGATGTCGTAGTCGTAGTTGCTGTCACTTGACTTTGCGCACACTTTTCAGCCTTGTCGTACGACAAATATTAAAAATTGTCCAACTTTATACGACTACGACAGCGACTACAACCATGACAGCGACTTATTGTATTCACTTTTATTCATTTGTGTGTATTTCAGCTTTTGACAGGACGTACGAATGTGACTACGACTACGACGACGGCAACATTGTGTTCTGCCAGTAAAAGGGGAAGCCACCAAGGCCCGATGCTCGCATTCCTACGCTGACGTCAACACGTCGTAATTCTGCAGTAGAGTTTACTTTAAGTGTTTATTGAAAAACGTTGTATTTAGATTTTGAGTAATACAATTTTTTTCCATAATTAAAACGAACTAAGCTTTTGAATTTATATAAGCTTAATAGCTTCAATAGAAGTAAAACTCTTCTCCTAGCTCATTCAACATTTTATTAAGAATCTACTCTATGAGTTAACTAACTAGTTGTTATTTAATTTCAATCTAATTTAAAATGCTTCAATAAAAATTTGTTGACGATATCACAGGGCAGACTTTACACAATATTTTTTTATTTATTTCTGATTTTAATGATGTTTAATGTTGCATAGGTTTATCAAACATTTTAGGCTTAATAAAGCAGTTGTAGTTTTTTTCTGTAATTTATATGTAAACAAAAATCGTTTGTTTTCTTTAATTTCACTTACATTTTTCCAAACAAAGAAGACAACGTGCAGCAGCCAAGCCAGAAATCCGCAATGATTTTGATGCGGATGAGAAATGTCATTTTGTTCGGGAAAAATCCGATTCGAACGTTTTCCACGATACAGTGGAACTGATTCACATTACCGACATGGGGAACTGTTCACTTTGCGGATTTGACCATACCGAAATATTTTTGACTTTGAAAGTCAAAGAGATAGTATCTAAAGTGTAACGGTCATAGAAGTAGTTTTTTACTCCGAGGTCATGTTGGAGTGTACGATACATGTTTCTAGATTCATTTTGCTGCGCGCACTCTGTAAAGTTTAGAATGCAAGTCTTTTCGATTTTGCCCAGAAGAGTTTGGAAATATTTTTTTCAAGACTCCATGCTTTCTTCCTCCAGCATAAATGGTACATTGTGTTGAAAAGCCAGCCTTGACCATTCCTCGAAGAACTGTAGTTTTCGCTGAAGAAGGTCCTTTGTGATCATATGGAGAAGTCCGTGACTTGGAAGTGACATTCTTTTTTCCACATAGTGGAAGTGCATCGTAAATATATGAAACTTAGTTTCTAGGTGTAACATAGGTAGGGGTGTTTTCTGGTAATCTGAACATTTTATTGATGAAGTGCCTCAGCAACTTCTCCACCTGTTCATACTGAAGAAATCGACATGCATGAGCCGCATAACACATTATGGACCTCATTACCGCCTCAAAAAGTTTATACTTACATTCGGGGCTACATTTTTCTTCCCCAAGATTCGTCTCCAGTTGCAGTTGGTTGCCGTTTTGGCTTCCTTCAGTTTCTCTTGAAGATGTTTTCGGAACGACAGCTTTCGCGTGATGATGACTCCAAGGTACCTATATTCCTTTACCATCTCTAGTTCCTCGCTTTGCCAAGTCAACTTTTCATCTCTTGCGTACCTGCCTTTCCCGTTTCGAAAAACCCTTATTTTGGACCTGGTCGTACATATTTTCCTTAAGATTCCACGAACAGCAATACAGCTACAATCTGTTTATCATCATTTGCTACATGTGTGGGGTCTCCGCCAGAATAACGATGTCACCTGCATACACGAGCATTTTGATGATCAGCCCGACGGACATGATCCCACCTGGTAAGTATGTTGTAAGGTCATTTAAAAAGAGCGAGAAAAGTAGAGCACTTAAAGGTCCATTCACCGCTCAGCGACCTGCGAATGCATAAACTGCGAACAAACGGTTTTTAGCACATTTAAAAGCACGCCATTGATAATTTTACTATTCCAAAAGAACGGAGCTTAATTTATCTATAGATTAATATAAAAAAAGTTGGATTGTAATTAGTCTTTGTAAAGAAATTAACAATTCGCCGATTTTTCCGCGAATAAGCGAATGCTTTTTGCAAACTGTGAACTTTTATTCACATTCCACACATATATGATGCAATCCACATTCCCGCGACCAACACAATTCGCGAGAGCTTAGGTCCATTCACAGCTCATCGACCTGCGAATGCGAACGAGCGAATATTCGCCAATTTTGGCATTTTATTCACAGCTGCTTTTTTATTTGGTCGCTGCAATCCGTGAATTTCAGTTGTCATTCATTTTATAACTAATTGCCTAAACGTTAAACATGCATAAATACATAGCGCAGCTTCCCTTCAGAAGGTAATCACCGAGTGGCGTTTACAACGATTTAAAATACGGCCATTACGAGTGGCGTTTTTGCGCTGTTGAACGCAAAAAGGGGATATTACGATATCCGTGGCGCCACGATGTTTTGATGTTTTCTAATAGATCTTGGCGCACTGAACATATTGTTACAGCTACCCTGGAAGGAAAATACGTTAGTAATTTATAGAAAGCAAGTAAATCCATGACCACTCACAATAGTTGGTTTCCTTGTTTGTTGTTGTTGTCGTAGCAGCTGTATAGATGAGGTCAACAACCCTTGCTCGAGTTGTTGTACTCGAGTTGTTAGAGCTGTTCCGGTGCGTGGAACCGATTGTCCTGGGAACGAGAATCGTTGGGCATGATAATGCCTGCAGTTCCTGACTATCTTAGCCTGGATGATGAGGTGCGTACTCCTCCCCGTCGACCTGCGAAAGCTAAGAGGATCCCCGTAGACTGCCGAGTTCGTGGGCCAGTGCTTCTGAAGCCAAACAGGTTGCGAGGTGAAATTAATGGGTAGCCGAATTCCTCAGAGTGGGTCACATAAAAAAGAAAAAAGAGAGAATTAGCGATAAATAAAGAAAAATAAGAAAATAAAAATCCTACTTACCCCAAAATTAAATTTCTGTTTATTTGTTTGTTTGTTTTTGACAGCATCATCTGTCACTGCTATTTAGACCAGTTTAGACTGTGCTAAGCCCAGACACGAACCAACTTTTTAAAGATGGGGTATGAAAGGGATGTTGGTAGTTTTTTTTTTATTTCTTTGTCTTTTCTCGTAGCGGCTAAATTCAAAAATCAGACCATGAAGCAATCCGTATGGCTAGAGGGATTCTCGGTCGACGTTGCGGGTCTGGCATAGAGCCATAGAGGAATACAGTATTCCTCATTTAGTGGTGGAAGGCAACACTTGCCTTCATGTAAAATATACAATATTGTAAAAGTACAGTGCAGTGCAGTTTACGAGTACTTAAAAAGACCTTCGGTAGAGAAGGCAGTGCACATATATACAATAAGAGAAAAAAAAGCTAGTTAAGTTTAATAAAATCGAGAGGAAGTGTGTAGCCGAAGAAAAAAAAAAAAGGAAAATATAGTTTTTTTAATATGCAAATCTGTTAAAAGGGTGAGTGATAAGTGCCTATTTAGTGAATGTTTTTTTTTAATGTACGATATTATGATGATTAGGCTCTAGAAGACGTCCACCAAGGCGGCCATAGACTCTTTGAGCCCAAGTCGTGGCCGCCAAATTACTTTTCCAAAGTTTTCAAAAATCCTAAACATACATCCGTTACGCATCAACGTACGCACATATTTTTTTTCATACTTATATGCGTACATACATACATGTATAAGAACTCATCAATTTGCAATTTACTTGGAAGAATAAAAAGAAGACAATAAAAATAATATCACCTAAGTAAGAGTGTAGCTAGCAAAGTGAACTCTATAAAGCCCGAGAAGCCCCATCCGGAGAAGGGATTAATCCTTTAGGATAAATTTATCCACATATATGTATAGCATGTACAAATACACCATTAAGAGTTTTGTTCCTTCGTGAATGCTGTTTAATATACACATATTAATTAATCACAAAAGTACATTACATACATATATATACATATATTAATGTCCATATATATCTATATATATATATATAAATATGTTTAACGTTCATTTTTTTTGTATATTAGTGAGGAGAATTTAGTAAAATTAAGTGCAAATAGAAAGTAAGTGTAAAGATTTTGTTTCCCCCGTCCGTTTTGTGCTCGCGACTAAATTAAGTGTAGCAGATACCTATACAGAGCTCTTTCTAGGTAGGAACACGATTTAAATAAAGTAGAACAAGGTAACAAAAGATTTACCTGAGGTTCGTGGTGGGAGAAACGAAGTTTTCGTTTGTTTTTTTTTATTGTTATCCCTCACCTTGTTGCTTAAAATTAGCTTCGTTTTTTTTGCTAATGAAGATTAAAAAAAAAAAAAAAAGAAAAGAAAATATAAATAAATTGTGAATACCTTGTATCATGAAAAGTGTGTGTTTCCATTTCCATCAAGCCGCTATGAGCTTGATGGCTGTTTAAAGTGAAATTTTCAGGGGGTGTAGTAGGGTAGCTAAAGCCCTTTCAGCGATGGTGGACTGACCTGGCAGCAGCATTAGTCCTTGGGAAGTCCAATCTTAATGGCCGCCGGATTTCATGGTCGGGAGGGCAAAGGCCAACGCTGCCACACCATCTGTAGCGCCCTCAGTGTGGTGAACGTCCGTCCGTTCAATGGTGAAAAATAAGTGAGTATTTTTGGCATGATTTATGTTTTTGTAGTAGGTTTGGTCGTGCTACGGGGGCAAGAACCACCCCATTTCCGGCGAGTTAAGCTGCGCACAGCAAGCATGCCACGTCCCTCGTAGCCGACACTCTTTTCCTTTTCCGTCCCATCCCATCCTTAAGTCCCATCCACATCCTAGTTTCCTGTCCTTTTTCAAATCCCAACTCCCAAAACCTCCTCATATCCTATTACAAAATGGCGCCCAACGTTTGTTAGTCCTTGTCCTCTGTCCTATGTTGTGTTTGTCCACAATTGTTCTTGCTGTCAACATCGAAGTCCTCGTAAGTCTTTACCCGGAGAGTTCATTAACATGCCGAGGTGAATTGCGACGAGTGCCTTCGATATTGACAGCGACAGCAATTGGAAACTTTATGTCGTAATAGTCCTTGATTGTTCTTGTTGCCAGCATTGAAAAGCTCGTAAGTCATTACGTGGATAGTCCATAGGCATGCCATCGTAATTTGCGACGAACAGTTTCAATGCTGACAACGACAACAATCAAAACCCTTTATGTCAAGTGCTGTCCTTAATTGTTCTTGTTGCCAACATTGAAGTCTCGTAAGTCTTCACCCGGATAGTTCTTTAACATGCCGTGGTGAATTGCGACGAGAATCTTCGATGTTGGCAACGAAAACAATTGAAAATCTGTTAAGTTCGTCTTCCCTTTATCCTTTCTTAACTTTTTTACTTTTCTATCCTAGTTTCACTTTTCTTCCCCTTTGTCTTGTCTTTAGTTAACATGGAGTAGTTCATCTATATTGCACTACTCCATCATTTAGTTTTAGCTTTCTTCTATATGTTTGTGTGTCCTTGTACTTTTAGTTATAGCTAATTTCACCACACCGAGGGATGTTTAAAATCGTCCGTCTGCAGTCTACAGATACAAACCGGATGCTGCTGGAAGGTCGTTCCATCGTGCTTACGCCAACAACAAAGCCGCTGAAGACAGTGACCTGAAACACCCCCCAAATGTCTATGAAATTTATAAACACAAACAAATAAACTTAGTTCAAATTGTTCACAATTTATTACATGTTCGCCTTATGTGCAAATAAATACATTTTCATACACAAAAATCTTTTTCTTTTCTTATATATACACTGAATACTTATAACTTGTACATATTTATATCCTTATTCTTATTACATATTATTTTTTTTTTCTCCTTTTTTCATTTATTCGTTTTGTTCAATAAATTATCTATTTATTTATTTATTACTTTTTGTTTTTTTTCGTACATTCCTCGTTTTTCTATTATATTTACTTACATTATTTATTTATTTATTACATTTTGTTTTTTTTTTTTACTTTAATCGTTTTTTTGTACATTATTTATTTATTTATTATCCTTTTTTGTTTATTACATATATATTATTATTTATTTATTACATTTTGTTTTTTTTTGTTCATATTTATTTATTATACAACCTACAAACTACATACATATTCAAGCATCCAAATTGCATATACATAAATACATATATTATTATACCCCCCTTACATTCAATATATACATAATATATTATATATCCTAATCGTGGGCTTCTTGTTCCTATTCCTTTTTCTGACTGTAGTATGTCGGGGGCTGAAAAAGATAGAATAAGTCAGAAAATTAGAGAAGAAAAAGTCGAAATATTAGAAAACAGGGTACTCACTCGCTCCCTTTCTAAACAGTTTGCGAAAAATTCTAGCAAAATGTCTTTAGTCGGTCATACTCCCCCTCAAAAGAAAAGGCCTGTTGAACCAACCGCAACGTCGTACGAGCTTCCCAATACCTCCGGTGTTCCATTCGCTATTAGCCGCTCCACTAGCTCCACTGAGTCCTTGCTTGCCCCATCTTTTAGCAGTGTTAGTCAGCTTGGTGCAGCTTCCATCGCAGCCCAAAACGATAGTGTCCGTACCATCGTGGACCATATGGAAAATAAAAGTCCAAAAATTTCCAGATCAGGTAGCATGGCGAACAAACCCGAGCAAGAGTTGATACCACCAAGCATGAAGACGTACATCAACCTGGCAGTAACAAACGCATTTACGTCCTATCAAGAATCTGTTAGGGAAGACATTTCGCAGAGTATTAAATTAGAAATGAGGAATAACTTCTTAGATTTTATGAAGGAGATCAATTTAATTACCCATCCGACTCCTCCTTTAGAAGAACGCATGCCGAAAATTTCAAAAGGCTCCAGTTATGTCCGAAAGCAGGCTCCGAAACAGCAATCCGTCCCTCAAGTAGGTACTCAACTGGATCCAGCAGCCAAAGTGTATGTGCCAAATAGCAATCAAAATCCAAGGCCAAATCACGCCAATACTCGACATGGGATGTACCAGCCGAGTGTTTATCATCAAGGTCAAATACCTGATCCGCCACAGGCACATCCATACGGTCAGACATCTCACCAGCAGATGTGGCATCCTCCCGGTATGCACCATAGTCCTCAGCCGCATTCTTCAAATGCCGGCGTTCGTCCTAGAATTAGCGGAACGATAAAAATTGATAAATGGGGTATAAATTTTGAAGGAAAACCAGAGTTACTTACCGTGGAGGATTTCATATTCCGCCTCGAAACGCTTCAGAGCCAATATGACTGCTCTTGGGCTGAGATCCTAAGAGATTTCCACCTACTCCTCTCAGGTGCAGCCTACGAATGGTATTGGCAGTTCCAGCGCACAAGTTATCGTCCGGATTGGCCAATGCTACGGGACGCATTAATGCGCCAATTCCGGAATACGAAAACAGACTTTGAGATAATGCGCGATATCATGGACCGTAGGCAAGGCATCTGGGAGAGTAGAGATGACTTTTTCGCTGCCATCTCGAAGTTAAGATCTCAGCTCAAGGTGCAGATTCCTGAAGCGGAGCTGGTGAGAATTCTCAAGCGCAATCTGACGGAGAAAATCGGAAAGCTGGTATATCCCATGGCGATATATACCTTGGACCAGTTGAGGTACGCCTGCAGAGACGCGGAGAGTGCCTTTCCGAACAGAGAGTTTTCCAAACCCCATCGACCACCTGCGAAGTATACGGTCAATGAGATAGAGTACGGTGAGGACTCTATGTACCCGCAGGAGGAAAGGCTGGGTGCTCTCCAGTATTCCGGAACACGGCCCACAGTCCCTCGAAAGCCTCCGGACCCAAAATCTTTCATTTGCTGGAACTGCAGAGTGGAGGGACACTCCTTCATGGATTGCCCATCGTCCATGAGGAACATTTTCTGCTTTAGATGTGGCCAGGAAGGAGTTATAACTCCGAAATGTCGCCGGTGTAACCCGGAAAACAGGAAGACGAACGCGAATGCCACGGGGGAGTCGCGTTCGACTCAGACCCCGCAACAATAACAAGAAAGGAGGTCGGGTCACAAGCGGAGGAAGAAATTTCCCATCACCCACTAAAGGGTGATGGCAAAATTCAATTATTAGTTAGGGATAGTAAGCTAGATTTAGTTAATAAGGAAAATAGAGTAGAAATAATACCATTACATGTTAGAATTAAGAATTATTATATAGCACGCGATAGGATCTTTAACGGTGGTTATAGTCCCGTATCAAAAAGGATACTTAAAGCGAGAAAAAGATACAAAATTAGGAAAGACACTAGAAAAAGCATAGCTTCTACCATCATAGATACTGGCACTGACCCAAGACATTACGCCAAGGTGAAAATTTCAAATAAAGAGGTCCTTGGTCTGTTAGACAGCGGGGCCAGTGTTAGTATCTTGGGTAAAAATTGTTTAGAATTCGTTAAGTCGTTGGCACTAAGTACCCTCCCATTTCGCTCCGACGTGAAAACTGCCGATGGTAAGTGCCAATCGATAGTTGGTAAAGTCCAAGTCCCTGTGACCTACCACGGCAGTCAAAAAGTGATAACGTTTTACTTAGTTCCTAACCTTGACCAAGAACTTTACCTGGGAGTAGACTTCTGGAGTGCTTTTCAGATTGGACCGAATGTCGTAAGTACATTAGCAATCTCGGATGCTGCAAATAGCGTTACTCATCAGCTTAATTTCGAACAGCAGTCCAGGTTGGAGGCAGTCAAGCGTGGATTCGTTTGCTATACCCAGCAAGGGCTTGGCAGGACGGCGTTGGAGGAGCATGTCATCGATACAGGAGATGCGGCCCCTGTGAAGCAACGTCACTACCCTGTTTCCCCAGCGATACAAGCCCTCTTGTATGAAGAGATCGACCGAATGATTAGCCTCGGCGTTATCGAGGAGAGTGAGAGTCCTTGGTGTTCACCTGTGGTCCTTATACGGAAACCAGGCAAAAATCGACTTTGCCTGGATTCACGTAAAGTAAACGCCGTGACCAAAAAGGACGCTTATCCTCTCCCCCATATCGACGGGCTTCTCAGTCGGCTTCAAGATACCTACTATATCAGTAGTGTAGATCTTAAGGACGCATTTTGGCAAATACCGCTGGAGAAGCAGAGTAGAGAGAAGACTGCATTCACTGTACCGGGGAGACCCTTGTACCAGTTTACGGTCATGCCCTTCGGGTTGTGTAATGCAGCCCAAAGGATGTGCCGTTTAATGGATAAGGTTATCCCATCGCGGTTAAAGGACCGGGTCTTCGTGTATTTAGATGACCTGCTCATCATAGCGCCGGACTTCCAAACCCATGTGACCCTGCTTGAAGAAGTCGCTGATTGCTTGCGTAAAGCGAATCTCACCATCAACTTGAACAAATCCAAATTCTGCTTCAAGGAATTAAAGTACCTGGGGTTCATAGTTGGTGGTGGGATGCTAAAGACTGATCCTGCTAAGGTGGAAGCCATAGTAGACTTCCCTTTGCCAAAAAACCCGAGGCAGGTTCGCAGGCTGCTTGGTCTTGCAGGGTGGTATAGGAGATTTATTAAGGATTTCTCGAGCTTGACTGCCCCCATCACGGACACGCTGAAGAAAAAGCATGATAAGTTTAGCATGACTGATGAAGCAATTGCAGCATTCGAAAAGCTAAAAGAGGCACTAACATCCGCCCCCGTGCTTACGCATCCGGACTTTTCGAGGCGCTTCTACATCCAATGTGATGCCTCTGAGTCCGGAATAGGTGCTGTGCTCTTCCAGAAGAACGATAATAACGAAGAGTCACCACTATCGTACTTCTCCCAGAAATTGAACTCTAGTCAAAGGAACTATAGTGTTACGGAAAAAGAGTGTCTGGCTGCTGTCATGGCAGTCCAGAAATTTAGACCATATGTCGAAGGTATGGACTTCACGATCATCACCGACCACTCCAGCCTACGTTGGCTGATGACCCTGAAGGACCTCAGTGGGAGACTGGCGCGGTGGAGCTTGAAGTTACAAGCCTTTACCTTCGACATAGAACACCGTAAAGGCTCATTGAACGTAGTACCAGACACTCTTTCTCGTGTTTTCGTCGATAGTCTCGAAATGGAAGATGTTGCACCCCTGATTGACCTAAACTCCGAAGAGTTTCAGTCAGAGGAATATAAAGGTCTAATTGCCACTATTCAGGACCACCAAAAAGAGCTGCCGGATCTTAAAATAATAGACAACTTTGTATATAAGCGCTTCCTACCACATGCTGGAGATGAGCCCTTGCATGAGCATGCATGGCGACTATGGGTACCTTCAGCCTTAACCGAGGACCTTATCTCGCGAGCGCATGTACCTCCTCAGGCAGCCCATGGTGGAATAGCGAAGACCCTACAGAGGATTAGGCAGTATTTCTACTGGCCAAATATGACGGTCCAAATCCGGCAGTTTATCTCAAAGTGTGCAATATGTAAACAGTGTAAATCGTCCAACCAAGTTTCTCGTCCACCTATAAGTACCAGTTTTTGTACCGATCGTCCGTTCCAAAAACTATATGTAGACTTCTTGGGCCCGTACCCAAGGTCAAAATCCGGCAATTCGTATGTTTTTGTTGTGCTTGATCACCTCTCCAAATTTGTCTTGTTTAAACCGTTAAAAAACGCTAATACCAGTAGTGTCGTTAAGTTCCTACTGAGTGACGTATTCAAAATGTTCGGAGTGCCAGAAATAATCCACTCCGACAATGGAAAGCAATTTCTGGCAAAAGACTTTCAGGCGGTATTACTGAAGTACGGAATACGTCACTTAAAAACGGCTAACTATTCCCCGCAATCCAACGCTTCGGAGAGAGTTAATAGAACGCTGTTAGCTGCGATACGCTCCTATCTTAAGGATGACCAACGCGACTGGGACATCCACCTCGACGATATCGCGTGTGCATTGAGGAGTTCAGTCCATGCTTCCACTGGTGTGTCGCCATATTTTGCCTTGTTCGGCACAAATATGATGACACACGGTAGTTGCTATGAGCTGGCCAACAAATTGAATGCGGCAGACGACAGCGAACTATTGACTCTCTCCCGAGAAAACCGATTGCAGTGCGTACGTAAAAAACTAAAAGAAAACATACGCAAGGCGAATGAGACAAGTGCACGGAACTACAACGTACGAACGCGTAAGGTACGTTTTCTACCCGGACAAGAGGTATTTAGAAGAAACTTTGTCCTAAGCGACACCTCTAAATACCTCGCGTCAAAACTTTGTCCGAAATACGTCAAATGCCGAATTGTGAAACCGATCGGAAATAACATGTACGAACTGGAAAATTTGGCTGGAAAGAAAATAGGGATCTTCCATGCAAAGGACATAAAACAATAAGCAGCATGTGTGTTTCCAAATAAGTATCTGTTAGATTTATTTAAAACCGAATTTATATATACAATAAGTTAGTATAAATATACTTATTTCTCTATGTTCACATGGTCCTATTTATGTATTTATTATGTTTGTTCATTTATAGATTTATTTATATGGTATTTGTATTTATTTATGTGTGTGCATTGTGTACATATTTATTGATTATATAGTTATATTTATTTATTTATTTATAGATTTATTTATTTATTAGATTTATGTATTGATTATAGACTTATTTATTTATTTATTTATTCGTAGATATATTTATTTATTTAATTATAGATTTATTTATTTATTTATAGCTTTATTTATTATAGATTTATTTATTTATAGAATTATTTATTTATTTATTATAGACTTATTTGTTGACTTTAATATATAGCATTATTTATTTATTTATTTATTATATCTGTACCTACATGACCATCTGTGATATATCTGTTATTTATTTATTTATTTATACCTAGTAATAGTCTCCTAATACAATTATATATATTTATACCTAAGTATTTGTTATGTATCTCCAATCATGCATTTAGAGTTGTATACATACATAGCTACATTTAAACCTGCAAAGTAAAGGGGCGTCTCACTCACCGACAATTAAATTGAGTCAGCTTCTCGGCTCCCACACCCTATCTGCTACTGCCAAAGCCTCGTTGTATCCGCATCGAGTCCATTACCTGCAGTCAGGGAAAAACATAAAAAAATTACATAATGTAAATAAACACATTTGGTGACATAAATGCATGTATACATAAGAACAAATTATCTATCCAAACAGGAATTTCACTACATGAAACAGGTTAAGTTAGCGTAGGTATGTAAACATATGGCATTTACAAAAATTACTTTTTTTACCTGCTTAGTGCCCGGCTTCATATAGTGGGATTCTTCCCCACGTTTATGCTCCAGGTATCTGATGTCTCCACCCTTGTCATCTAGGTGTCCTTCCAAGCTCGGAGATTTGTTACAGCTACCCTGGAAGGAAAATACGTTAGTAATTTATAGAAAGCAAGTAAATCCATGACCACTCACAATAGTTGGTTTCCTTGTTTGTTGTTGTTGTCGTAGCAGCTGTATAGATGAGGTCAACAACCCTTGCTCGAGTTGTTGTACTCGAGTTGTTAGAGCTGTTCCGGTGCGTGGAACCGATTGTCCTGGGAACGAGAATCGTTGGGCATGATAATGCCTGCAGTTCCTGACTATCTTAGCCTGGATGATGAGGTGCGTACTCCTCCCCGTCGACCTGCGAAAGCTAAGAGGATCCCCGTAGACTGCCGAGTTCGTGGGCCAGTGCTTCTGAAGCCAAACAGGTTGCGAGGTGAAATTAATGGGTAGCCGAATTCCTCAGAGTGGGTCACATAAAAAAGAAAAAAGAGAGAATTAGCGATAAATAAAGAAAAATAAGAAAATAAAAATCCTACTTACCCCAAAATTAAATTTCTGTTTATTTGTTTGTTTGTTTTTGACAGCATCATCTGTCACTGCTATTTAGACCAGTTTAGACTGTGCTAAGCCCAGACACGAACCAACTTTTTAAAGATGGGGTATGAAAGGGATGTTGGTAGTTTTTTTTTTATTTCTTTGTCTTTTCTCGTAGCGGCTAAATTCAAAAATCAGACCATGAAGCAATCCGTATGGCTAGAGGGATTCTCGGTCGACGTTGCGGGTCTGGCATAGAGCCATAGAGGAATACAGTATTCCTCATTTAGTGGTGGAAGGCAACACTTGCCTTCATGTAAAATATACAATATTGTAAAAGTACAGTGCAGTGCAGTTTACGAGTACTTAAAAAGACCTTCGGTAGAGAAGGCAGTGCACATATATACAATAAGAGAAAAAAAAGCTAGTTAAGTTTAATAAAATCGAGAGGAAGTGTGTAGCCGAAGAAAAAAAAAAAAGGAAAATATAGTTTTTTTAATATGCAAATCTGTTAAAAGGGTGAGTGATAAGTGCCTATTTAGTGAATGTTTTTTTTTAATGTACGATATTATGATGATTAGGCTCTAGAAGACGTCCACCAAGGCGGCCATAGACTCTTTGAGCCCAAGTCGTGGCCGCCAAATTACTTTTCCAAAGTTTTCAAAAATCCTAAACATACATCCGTTACGCATCAACGTACGCACATATTTTTTTTCATACTTATATGCGTACATACATACATGTATAAGAACTCATCAATTTGCAATTTACTTGGAAGAATAAAAAGAAGACAATAAAAATAATATCACCTAAGTAAGAGTGTAGCTAGCAAAGTGAACTCTATAAAGCCCGAGAAGCCCCATCCGGAGAAGGGATTAATCCTTTAGGATAAATTTATCCACATATATGTATAGCATGTACAAATACACCATTAAGAGTTTTGTTCCTTCGTGAATGCTGTTTAATATACACATATTAATTAATCACAAAAGTACATTACATACATATATATACATATATTAATGTCCATATATATCTATATATATATATATAAATATGTTTAACGTTCATTTTTTTTGTATATTAGTGAGGAGAATTTAGTAAAATTAAGTGCAAATAGAAAGTAAGTGTAAAGATTTTGTTTCCCCCGTCCGTTTTGTGCTCGCGACTAAATTAAGTGTAGCAGATACCTATACAGAGCTCTTTCTAGGTAGGAACACGATTTAAATAAAGTAGAACAAGGTAACAAAAGATTTACCTGAGGTTCGTGGTGGGAGAAACGAAGTTTTCGTTTGTTTTTTTTTATTGTTATCCCTCACCTTGTTGCTTAAAATTAGCTTCGTTTTTTTTGCTAATGAAGATTAAAAAAAAAAAAAAAAGAAAAGAAAATATAAATAAATTGTGAATACCTTGTATCATGAAAAGTGTGTGTTTCCATTTCCATCAAGCCGCTATGAGCTTGATGGCTGTTTAAAGTGAAATTTTCAGGGGGTGTAGTAGGGTAGCTAAAGCCCTTTCAGCGATGGTGGACTGACCTGGCAGCAGCATTAGTCCTTGGGAAGTCCAATCTTAATGGCCGCCGGATTTCATGGTCGGGAGGGCAAAGGCCAACGCTGCCACACCATCTGTAGCGCCCTCAGTGTGGTGAACGTCCGTCCGTTCAATGGTGAAAAATAAGTGAGTATTTTTGGCATGATTTATGTTTTTGTAGTAGGTTTGGTCGTGCTACGGGGGCAAGAACCACCCCATTTCCGGCGAGTTAAGCTGCGCACAGCAAGCATGCCACGTCCCTCGTAGCCGACACTCTTTTCCTTTTCCGTCCCATCCCATCCTTAAGTCCCATCCACATCCTAGTTTCCTGTCCTTTTTCAAATCCCAACTCCCAAAACCTCCTCATATCCTATTACAATATCTTGCTCAGTGCGTCGAGATCTATTAGAAAACATTAAAACATCGTGGCGCCACGGATATCGTAATCGTGCCAACAAAAGTACTGTCAGGTTAAACTATCGCGAATTTGTTGGTCGCGGGAATGTGGATTGCGTCCTACATGTGTGGAATGTGAATAAAAGTTGACATTTGTCAAAAAGCATTCGCTTATTAGCGGAAAAATCGGCGGATTGTTAACTTCTTCACAGAAACTAATTACAATTAAACTTTTTTTATATTATTCGATGGATAAATTAAGCTCCGTTCTTTTGAATAATAAAATTACCAATGGCGTGCTTATAAATGTGCTAAAAACTGTTTGTTCGCAGTTCGGGCATTTGCAGGTCGCTGAGCGGTGAATGAACCTTTAGTATGTAGCTCTGTTTTACTCCCATTTTCGTCCGAAACCGAGCGGATTTTTAATGTCCATCTCAAACTGAGGTCTTGTTTTCTTAATAATGGCTTTGTATTACTTTGTGCATCTTTGTTGACATTCCCAGGTTGCTCAGATTGTAGAAGAGGACATTCCTATCAATAGAGTCAAGCCGCCTTGAAGAATGCATATAACTTCTTACCCTTGGCAGATATGATTTTAGGATACTCGAATATTACTTTATTGGTATAGCCAACTGTCTGATTGGCGTGGTTTATAGGCCGAAGCCCATACAGACCTCTCACCTCTCTATACTGTGCTAGAAAATATTTCTTCCTCCTTCAGCAACGTAATCGTCTGTGGAGATTTCAATTGTAATGTTTTAAATAGCGAAATGTCTAAGTCATTCTTAGATAATATTGTAGCATTGACAACAGGATTGGTTGTGTACCAAACTAAAACTGCAGTGAGGACACCTATTGCCAAAACCGGCTAGCAGTAAATACTCCAACCTGATGTGCTTACGTTCCACAATTATTCCACACAATATCCCAATATTCCAGGATGATCAATTCACCCGGGCAACATCTAGCATGTTCTAGAACCGCTTGCAATTTCATATAAATACCCATACGACAACCATTGTAGACACAGTTGTTTATAAGTGAATACAGCGATTACAAGAGGTACATTAGACCAGTAGTGAAAACAAGCGACGTTGTGAAAATAAGTCTGTGGCGACCGTTTGATTTGAAATAAATAAATAATAAAGTGATTGAATACTGTGTTGAAGAAAAGTTAGTGTTTGATAATAAATAAACGATTGAAATACACAAAATACGGTTTTATTTAAGCAAACCCCAGCAAGAATATTACATTGGTGTCAGAAAAGTGGAATAAAACAAATTTTGTGTATTGCTCATTGTGTAAGTGAAAAAACAAAAAAAAAAAAATAATGGTTCGGAAATTGCTAGAAGATTTGTCAGCGCCCCAACTAAAGGAAGTACTGAGCCAGCGGGAGCAACCTACGACTAGTACGAAAAGAGAATTGATTATTAAGTTGCGGAAAATAGTGACAGACGAGGGTGCAGATCCTGAAACAGCTTTGTTTGACGTCGAAGAAGAACAAGTAAATACGACAAGTGACATGTCGGCTTTAATGAAATTGCTATCTGAAAAATTCGACGATCAGAATAGAAAATTCAAGAAGATAGACAATTCTTTAGACGAGCAAAAGAAAAAGTTCGAAATACTAGAAAATTCCTTGGGTGATCAAAAGAATTTTCTAGATGTCAAGCTCGATGAACAGAACAAACAATTTGAGAATTCTCTAGATGCAAAGCTGGATATGCAAAACAAGAAGTTCAAGATTGTCGAAAATTCCTTGGCTGAGCAGAAGAATTCTTTAGACGCTAAATTTGGAACAATTGAAGGACAATTCGAAAACGTGCAGGCTAAAATGGAGACATTTGAAACAGCCGTTGAAGGAAGATTCGAGAATGTTGAAACAAAGTTCGAGAATGTTGAAACAAAATTCGAGAATGTTCAAACGAAAATCGAGGCTGTTGAAGGAAGATTCGAGAATTTGGCAAAGGAACTCGAACGCGTGAAGAAACAGAAAGTTCGGGAGTATTCAACCGACTGCCCGAGAAGGAAAGAGATGCAGCCTCCCATCTTCGATGGACAGACATCATGGCCGATATATAAGAGGCAGTTCGAAGCTGCGGCAATGACGAACAACTGGGATGACGAAGAGAGGTCCATTGCCCTCACGCTTGCGCTTAGAGGATCAGCTGCAGAGCTACTACAAACTATTCCCGAAGACAAACAACGCCACTACGACAGTCTGGTGAAAGCCATTGAGATGCGATTTGGGGACGACCACATGCAGCAAGTATATAGGGCCCTGTTGCGCAGAAGGTCCCAGATGAAGGGTGAGACGCTCCAGCAGTTACAAGCAGACATCGAGCGGCTGGCACATTTGTACTATCCAAACGCCGGCGAGGAGATCATTAACGAGATGGCAACCAAAGCGTTCACCCATGCAATAGCTGATGCGAAACTACAAATGGCGGTAAGAATGGGAGGAAAGAAAACGCTCGCCGAAGCTTTGGCGTTTGCTCTGACAATGGAGGCCGCAGACCAGGCCTGTCAGGGAATCCACCGTGTGAGGGAAGCAGCCGCCATCGAATGCTCTTGCCAGAGGATGGATGTCGAAGACCGAGACAACGCTCGCGGAGGACAAATTCGTTGCGGGAACTGCAACAAAATAGAACACTTGCAACGGCAATGCAGAATTCTACCCAGCCACGGAAACTATCCGCACTATGGTAATTGGCGACGTAATGAAATACCATCCAACAGGTATATCATCCATCCTGTTGGTCAGGCTTCCCGAAACCAGGAGTGGGGAGACCGCTCAAGAACCAGTTTCGCGGGGCGGAAGTCGGATGCCGGAGTCGACGCCCCCAATACCACCATCCAGGTTCCCCAAACCAAACTCCATTCTAATGCAGATGCCTTATCCCGGCCACTATGCGAGATCGACTGCAAGCATTGTGTGCGACAGGAAGAGAAGAACCTTCTTTCCATCCAAAGGGTAGGAGCTGAGCCTATCGCCGGTTGGAGTGCAGAGGAAATCCGCAACGCTCAAAAAGAAGACCCAGACATCGAGCCGATATTAGCGTGGAAGGAGTTTATGGAAAAGCCAAATGGACAAGATATCTCGGACAGGAGCCCCACTCTCAAAGCATACTGGGCTCAGTGGGACTCCCTTCATGTGCAAGATGGTGTACTGAAAAGGAAATGGGAAAGGCCGGACGGGAAAGATTTCATAATGCAGCTTGTCTTGCCGCGATCAAAAGTACACGAGGTGCTACGGGAGATGCATGATGGAGCATCGGGAGGTCATTTGGGCGCAAACAAGACACTGGAGAAGGTGCGAGAACGTTTCTATTGGCTCAGCGCAAGGGTAGACGTAGAGAGTTGGTGCCGAAAATGCGTCGTGTGTACCGCCAGCAAGGATCTTTTCTGTCCGGCCTCTCCCATTTCCTTTTCAGCACACCATCTTGCACAAGAAGGGAGTGCCACTGAACCCAGTATGCCCTGAGAGTGGGGCTTCTGTTCGTTTGGCTTTTCCATAAACTCCCTCCACGCTAATATCGGCTCGATGTCTGGGTCTTCTTTTTGAGCGTTGCGGATTTCCTCTGCACTCCAACCAGCGATAGGCTCAGCTCCTACCCTTTGGATGGAAAGAAGGTTCTTCTCTTCCTGTCGCACACAATGCTTGCAGTCGATCTCGCATAGTGGCCGGGATAAGGCATCTGCATTAGAATGGAGTTTGGTTTGGGGAACCTGGATGGTGGTATTGGGGGCGTCGACTCCGACATCCGACTTCCTACGGCTAAGCTCTTACTCTTTGAATGGAAAGAAGGTTCTTCTCTTCCTGTCGCTCTTACGTGGTCGCCTGGATAAAGCATCCGCATTAGAATGAAGTTTACCTTTACGATGTTGTATTTCGTAATCGTACATCTGCAGTCGTTCAATCCATCTTGCGACCTGGCCCTCCGGATTCTTAAACTGCCATTTAAGAGCCGCGTGGTCTGTGCGCAAGAGGAACTTTTGGCTGTAGAGGTATTTATGGAAGTGTTTTGTCGCCAGAAGCAGGGCCAGAAGTTCTCGCCTGGTCACACAGTAGTTCCCTTCCGGCTTGGAGAGCAGTTTGCTGAAGTATGCTACTGCCTTCTCTTGGCCGTTGTGTACCTGCGAAAGAACCGCTCCGACACCGACTTTACTTGCATCTGCATCCACGATGAACATTCCTCCGGGAATGGGATATGCTAGTGTTGGTGCTTCGCATAGTTGTTGCTTAAGGTTCTTGAAGCTTTCCTCGCACTCACCTGACCATTTGAATTGCCTTCCTTTTTCCGTCAGTTGGTGCAAGCTCTTCGCGATTCCGGCAAAGTCCTTTACGAATCGTCGGTAGTACGTGGCGAGGCCCAAAAGCTCCTGAGTTGGTATTTGTCTTTTAGAACCGGCCAGTTTTTCACAGCTTTCATCTTGTCTGGATCGGTTTGCACTCCTTCTGACGAGATAACGTGGGCCAGGTACTTGACTTCGGATCTGAAGAGGTCACATTTCTTTGGGTTCAGCTTCACATCGAAGCCGTTCTAGCACATTCTTCAGGTTGTCGCGATGTTCCTCGAATGTTTTTCCTATCACGATCACATTGTCCAGATACACCAAGCAAGTTCTCCCGGTCAATCCACGCAAGACGTGTTCCATTAGGCGCTCAAAAGTTGCCGGAGCGTTGCACAATCCAAATGGCATTACTGTATACTGCCACAGCCCATTTCCTGCAGTGAACGCAGTTTTCTCTCGATCCTCTGGATTGATCTGTACCTGCCAGTAACCGCTCTTTAAATCAAGGGTGGAAAACCATCGAGCTTCTGAGAGTGTGTCTAATGTACAGGGTGTCCGCCGGGAAGGTATACTACTTTGTTTGTATATAATTTTTGATTAAATGAAAGAGAATGGATCTTATATTGATAAATGTATTATTTAATGTCGGCAATTATGTATGGAATACAATATCAGGTAAATGTCCGCCTCTGCTAGTCTCACAAATGCGAGCCCTTTTGAGCACATTTTTCATTACATTCTCACACATTTCACGCGGTATTTCATTAATTTCATCACGAATATTTTGTTTGAGTTGCTCAAGCGTTTCTGGTTTGTTTGCATAAACCTTACTTTTCAGATATCTCTACAAAAAGAAGGCAGGAGCAGTCAAATCAGGCGACCGTGGAGGCCAATCAACATCACCATTTTTTGAAATAACTTGTTGTGGAAAGAGGTCTTGCAGTAATTCCATTGTAATCCTGGCTGTATGCGATGTGGCACCGTCTTGTTGATACCACATGTTAATCAAGCCCAAAGCATGCAGTTGTGCCGTTAAAAAGTTTTCAATCATATTCTTTGAAGACCAAGCTCCTGAGCACGGCGTCGAATTGAGGTTGATGGATTGTTTTGAACACTTCCTTGAACAGCAGTAATGTTTTCAGCCGATCTTGCAGTACGTTGTGGCCCATGCTTGGGCCTATCACCTACAGACCCTCTTTCTTCGAAATCATTCACTACACGATAAATAGTGCGTTTTGTTGGCACGTTGTTTCTCCCAAAAATTTCACGTAACTTTCTCATCGTCACAGTAATCGATGATTGATTTTGATAAAATGTTTTAACGATTAAAACACGTTGGTTTACCGAATATTTTTCCATAATAAATTTGCCAAGTGTCTACTTCACGACTGCCAAATATGAACTGTCAAGACTAATGTTTACCAAAATGGCGGCAAAACAAAGTAGTGTACGTTCCCGGCGGACACCCTGTATAATCGATCTGTGGCAGAGGGTAGCTATCCTCTTTGGTGACGTCTTCAGTCTCCGATAGTCCACGCAGAATCGAGTGCTGCCGTCTTTCTTCTTGACCAATACAACAGGTGAGGCCCACGGACTCTTAGAACTTTCGATGAGCCCTTCCTTCTCCATCGTTGACACCATATCCGCAACCTCCGTCTGCTTCGCCTATGGCAGTCGTCTGGCAGGCTGGCGGATTGGTCTGGCATCTCCAGTGTCTATGCGATGTTGTACCAAATGTGTTCGGCCATACTCTCCATCCTGTGAGGCAAATATATCAGCGTACTCACCGATTAGATTTTCTGCCATGGCTCGCTGATCCTGATCCAGTTCGCAGTGCTTGAGGATCCTGTCCCTTACTTCCGCCAACCTGCCTGATGAAACTGGCCTCGCAGATTCCTTTCGGTTATTGTTGAAATTTAACATATCGACGCACATTTATCAACAACCTCCCCTTGTTTTAGTTTGACGCTGTGGCTCTTTAAGTTCATAAGCCTTACTGGGACCAGGCTGTTCTTTGGCTCCACTAAAACTTTTCCCACGATCTAGTTTGGGGAATTTCTTCCTAAATCTGGCTCCAATAGGTAGAATCGGTGGCTCCCAGGATCACCCTCCAGTCTTGTCCAAATGATAGTCTCCGAAGATGGTGGCTGAGAATTGTCCTTGCATGTGCTGCGTTCTTGTTCCCGTACACCATTGGGATCTCTACGTTCCTGTACCGCAGAACTTGCATCCCGATGTCGATGATTACGTCATGTTCTTTCAAAAAGTCCACTCCGATGATGCATTCATCACATATGTCGGCCACCAGGAACGCATGGGGAAAGGCCAACCCTGCTAGTTGTAACGTACTTGTTTTTGCCGATGAATGCTTCCACTGTTAGACTCTTGTTGCATCGTTTGGTTTGGGAGACCTGGATGGTGGTCTTGGGGGCGTCGATTCCATTACGCAACTTCTGCCCCGCGAAGATGGCTCTTAGGCGTTTCCCGGCTCCTGGTTTCAAGGAGCATGGCCAACAGGATGGATGTTGTCCCTGTAGGATGGTTCTTCGTTGCGTCGCCTATTCGCATAATGTGGACAGTTTCCGTGTCTGGATGGATTTCTGCATTGCCGTTGCAGGTGTTCTATTTTATTGCAGTTCCAACAACGAATTTGTCCTCCGCGAGCGTTGTCTCGGTCTTCGACGTCCATCCTCTGGCAAGAGCATTCGATGGCGGCTGACAGGCCTGGTCTGCGGCCTCCATTGTCAGAGCAAACGCCAAAGCTTCGGCGAGCGTTTTCTTTGCAGCCATTCTTACCGCCATTTATAGTTTCAGCATCAGCTATTGCATTTGTAAACGCTTCGGTTGCCATCTCTTTAATGATCTCCTCGCCGGCGTTTGGATAGTACAAATGTGCCAGCCGCTCGATGTCTGCTTGTAACTGCTGGAGCGTCTCACCCTTCATCTGAGACCTTCTGCGCAACTGGACCCTATATACTTGCTGCATGTGGTCGTCCCTAAATCGCATCTCAATGGCTTTCACCAGACTGTCGTAGTGGCGTTATTTGTCCTCGGGAACAGTTTGTAGTAGCTCTGCAGCTGATCCTCTAAGCGCAAGCGTGAGGGCAATGGACCTCTCTTCGTCATCCCAGTTGTTCGTCATTGCCGCGGCTTCGAACTGCCTCTTATATATCGGCCATGATGTCTGTCTATCGAAGACGGGAGGCTGCATCCCTTTGCGTCTCGGGCAGTCGGTTGAATACTCCCGAACTTTCTGTTTCTTCACGCGTTCGAGTTCCTTTGCCAAATTTTCGAATCTTCCCTCAACGGCCTCGAATTTCGTTTCAACATTCTCGAATCTTCCTTCAACGGCTGTTTCAAATGTCTCAATTTTGACCTCTACGTTTTCAATGTTCTCATCAATTGTTCCAAATCTTGTTTCCAAACTTTTATTTTGTTCATCGAATTTGCTTTCGAGAACACTCCTTTGATCGAATAGCTGTTCTTTGTTCGTCGATTTTAGCTTTTAGAGAATTCTTTTGCTCATCGAGCTTAGCGTCTAGAAAGTTCTTTTGCTCATCGAACTTTTTATTCAATTTTTCAGATAGCAATTTCATTAAAGTCGACATGTCACTCGTCGTACTTACTTGTTCTTCTTCGACGTGAATACAGCGATTTCAAGAGAGATTCGACCAGTGGTAAAAATAAGTGACATTGTGATTGAAAGTAAATCTGTAGAGACAGTTTAATTTGAAATAAATAAAGAATAAAGTGATTTGAGTATCGTGCTAAAGTAAAGTTGGTAACTGTTATTAAATAAGCTGTTCAAATACTCAAAAAATACGGTTTTATTTGTACGAACCCCAGCAGGAATATTACATTGGTGTCAGAAAAGTGGAATAAAACGAATTTTGTGTATTGTGTTATTGGAAAAAAAATGGTTCGGAAATTACTGGAAGATTTCATTGGTGCAACTAAAGGAAGTAATGAGCCAACGAGATCACCCTACGGCTGGAACTGACATAGAATTGATCATTAAGCGGAAAATAATGAGGGATGAGGGTTCAGATCCTGATACGAACTTGTTTGATGTCGAAGAAGAGCAAGTAAGTACGACGAGTGACATGTCGGCTCTAATAAAATTGCTATCGGAAAAATTCGGCGATAACGCAACAACGATTCGCTAGAAGAAACCATTGAGATGGGATTTGGGGACGACGATATACAGCAAGTACGAGTATATAGGGTCCAGTTGCGCAGAAGGGTTCAGGTGAGAGGAGAAACATTTGTCCTCTCCAAAAGCCGCGCTGTGGCGCAAAATGCTAAAAGTCGTGGCAAAATTCAAATATTCGATGTGTTAATTGGAAAAAAAAATTGGTTTCTCAAATGAAAATAAACAGTGCTTCAACCACAAGAAAAAATTGTTTGATTGGATGAGTTTGATTTTTAGAGCTCTTTAAAATTGGACGCCTTTCGGGATTTTCGGGAAAAAAAAAATAAAAAATTATATGATGTTATATGATCAGGTAGACGACTTCGCGGAAGGCCCAGAAATAGATGGTTGGATCAAGTCCGACATCTCTCTTGGAGCCGCTTAGGGATTCTCCCTGATGAATTGGAGTCAATGGCGGAGGATCGAGAAGGATGGAGAGTCCACCTGAGCATCCTACCCCCGCGACCCTCATGAAGGATTAGCGGGCCATTGAAAATTAATGAAAAAAAAAAATGAATGAATGATGTCTTATGTTTCCCCGTACAAATTTCACATATTCACGAAGCAATATACTTTTCTTTAATTACAGTTCGGTTGTGTTGTTCTTTAAGTAAATTATAATACTAAAAAAAATGAAATGAAAACATCGCTTAATAAATTTTGTATTATAAGATATTTTTAAGTACATTTTTTAACTTTTCATAGAGCTGCAAAAAAAAGAGGACTAAGGCAGGGAAAAAATTTAACAGGGTCTTAGAACTAAACTATTTGTTCAACGTTGTACAAAATTGCAGCTGCCAGATATAGCCGATTTACGAAACAAAGGGATTTGTTTAAAACAAAACCCATGTATATTCCGTGCTTGGATTTACAGTAGCGAGCACGGAAAGTACAATACATCGCCCATTTTTCGCAGAAAAAATCGTTAATTATGTTTAGGTAGCGGCTTTTCTTTATTGACTTCCATTTTTTTTAGGTTCGTAAGTCATTAAGTGTCATTTAGTGTTTTAAGTGATAATTGCTGGAGGAAACGAAGTATTGTTTTTTCTTCTACGATTTATTGGAAATCCCAATTTGTTCGGTTTTTGTACCTGCTGCAAATAGTTTTATGAATCCAACGGGAAATTAATTTCTATATATATGTAAATATGTACTGAAAAACTCAGGTGCGGAAACTTGTGGGAACTTAATGCTAGAAAGATTTGATTTGACGTGGTTAGCCAAATTTCATTTTTTTTATCTCTCATTGTAGAAGTGCAGCGCTCATTTTGACTTTTTTGCTTGCAAAAATCATAGCTCTTAAACGAATAAAGATATCGGACATTTTTTTTCTTTCGCCTAAAGGAAATTCCCAGGTCTTTAAAATGTGTGAATTTCGAGAAAAATGCTTTATTGGGTGTTTCAGAGTCTTCTGCTGAAGTAAGACTTTCTCACCACAGGTGATAAACATAATAAGGGCATTCACTTAAACTCGAAAAATCCTCGCAAACCACGTAAGCCTTATAAATTTATCATCGCGTAAATGACCTGTCAAATTTTATATCAAAAATTATTTATGAGAGCCCCGTAAATTTCTGCGACTATTTTGGCTCGGAAATCATCACCCTCGGATAATTACACTGCTGTCGCAAATTGTGCTGCTGTCAAATTTGATTGAAACTATGGCAGAAGTGGGAATACAAGCTAATAAGCTTTTTCTTTTCACTAATTTTCGGCATTTTCATATGTTTGGTGACAGTTGCAGAAAAACCTTATTCAATTTCACAACTTGTTTCCGAGGGACATTCATTTAGAACACCTCGTAAATTTACAGAACTACGAGATGAGTAAATTTATTTTTTTTAACGCTATCAGTACTGCTTAAGGGCAAGCATTTGTGACGAATATTACTTTGAACTGAAAGAGAAAAACTCAAAACAGCTACTAAGTAATATCCAGCTTGTCACAGTCATCATTTAGCGTGGTGTTAGTTGTTAGTATTGCGAATATTTATAAAGCCTAACACCTTACACAAAAAGACTGGACAAGTAAACAAAAAGCAGAATGCATACTAAACAAAAGTATGAACTAAAAATGAATATGCTACGCATAAGTCAAAATTACACTAAACACTTTCGTTCGTATAATTTATGTTTTATATATAATTTACTATGGTTGTAATCAAATTTGTCGCGGTTACTATTTACTTCCTTCGCCATACGCGTAAGAGGTTCGTTAGAACCGTAGTTCGTTCTGTGGAAATTTACGCGGAAAATCTCGGTATTTCTGGAGTTGTAGCATCTTACGTTTAAACCGACTTTATTTAAAAGATCCGGCGAGTCAATAAAACCATTTACCAGCTGGTGTAAAAATACTACATCACATACTTCCCTACGTTTCTCCAAAGAATGACGATTTAGGAGAAGAAGGCGGTCGCAATATGGTGGAAGACGTGTAGGGTCATTCCAATTTAAATGGCGAAGTGCAAATCGGACAAACTTACGCTGTACCGATTCAATACGGTTAATGTGTACTGCATACATTGGAGACCAAATATTAGACGCATACTCTCTCTGGCAGGCTGGCGGATTGGTCTGGCATCTCCAGTGTCTATGCGATGTTGTACCAAATGTGTTCGGCCATACTCTCCATCCTGTGAGGCAAATATATCAGCGTACTCACCGATTAGATTTTCTGCCATGGCTCGCTGATCCTGATCCAGTTCGCAGTGCTTGAGGATCCTGTCCCTTACTTCCGCCAACCTGCCTGATGAAACTGGCTTCGCAGATTCCTTTCGGTTATTGTTGAAATTTAACATATCGACGCACATTTATCAACAACCTCCCCTTGTTTTAGTTTGACGCTGTGGCTCTTTAAGTTCATAAGCCTTACTGGGACCAGGCTGTTCTTTGGCTCCACTAAAACTTTTCCCACGATCTAGTTTGGGGAATTTCTTCCTAAATCTGGCTCCAATAGGTAGAATCGGTGGCTCCCAGGATCACCCTCCAGTCTTGTCCAAATGATAGTCTCCGAAGATGGTGGCTGAGAATTGTCCTTGCATGTGCTGCGTTCTTGTTCCCGTACACCATTGGGATCTCTACGTTCCTGTACCGCAGAACTTGCATCCCGATGTCGATGATTACGTCATGTTCTTTCAAAAAGTCCACTCCGATGATGCATTCATCACATATGTCGGCCACCAGGAACGCATGGGGAAAGGCCAACCCTGCTAGTTGTAACGTACTTGTTTTTGCCGATGAATGCTTCCACTGTTAGACTCTTGTTGCATCGTTTGGTTTGGGAGACCTGGATGGTGGTCTTGGGGGCGTCGATTCCATTACGCAACTTCTGCCCCGCGAAGATGGCTCTTAGGCGTTTCCCGGCTCCTGGTTTCAAGGAGCATGGCCAACAGGATGGATGTTGTCCCTGTAGGATGGTTCTTCGTTGCGTCGCCTATTCGCATAATGTGGACAGTTTCCGTGTCTGGATGGATTTCTGCATTGCCGTTGCAGGTGTTCTATTTTATTGCAGTTCCAACAACGAATTTGTCCTCCGCGAGCGTTGTCTCGGTCTTCGACGTCCATCCTCTGGCAAGAGCATTCGATGGCGGCTGACAGGCCTGGTCTGCGGCCTCCATTGTCAGAGCAAACGCCAAAGCTTCGGCGAGCGTTTTCTTTGCAGCCATTCTTACCGCCATTTGTAGTTTCAGCATCAGCTATTGCATTTGTAAACGCTTCGGTTGCCATCTCTTTAATGATCTCCTCGCCGGCGTTTGGATAGTACAAATGTGCCAGCCGCTCGATGTCTGCTTGTAACTGCTGGAGCGTCTCACCCTTCATCTGAGACCTTCTGCGCAACTGGACCCTATATACTTGCTGCATGTGGTCGTCCCTAAATCGCATCTCAATGGCTTTCACCAGACTGTCGTAGTGGCGTTATTTGTCCTCGGGAACAGTTTGTAGTAGCTCTGCAGCTGATCCTCTAAGCGCAAGCGTGAGGGCAATGGACCTCTCTTCGTCATCCCAGTTGTTCGTCATTGCCGCGGCTTCGAACTGCCTCTTATATATCGGCCATGATGTCTGTCTATCGAAGACGGGAGGCTGCATCCCTTTGCGTCTCGGGCAGTCGGTTGAATACTCCCGAACTTTCTGTTTCTTCACGCGTTCGAGTTCCTTTGCCAAATTTTCGAATCTTCCCTCAACGGCCTCGAATTTCGTTTCAACATTCTCGAATCTTCCTTCAACGGCTGTTTCAAATGTCTCAATTTTGACCTCTACGTTTTCAATGTTCTCATCAATTGTTCCAAATCTTGTTTCCAAACTTTTATTTTGTTCATCGAATTTGCTTTCGAGAACACTCCTTTGATCGAATAGCTGTTCTTTGTTCGTCGATTTTAGCTTTTAGAGAATTCTTTTGCTCATCGAGCTTAGCGTCTAGAAAGTTCTTTTGCTCATCGAACTTTTTATTTAATTTTTCAGATAGCAATTTCATTAAAGTCGACATGTCACTCGTCGTACTTACTTGTTCTTCTTCGACGTGAATACAGCGATTTCAAGAGAGATTCGACCAGTGGTAAAAATAAGTGACATTGTGATTGAAAGTAAATCTGTAGAGACAGTTTAATTTGAAATAAATAAAGAATAAAGTGATTTGAGTATCGTGCTAAAGTAAAGTTGGTAACTGTTATTAAATAAGCTGTTCAAATACTCAAAAAATACGGTTTTATTTGTACGAACCCCAGCAGGAATATTACATTGGTGTCAGAAAAATGGAATAAAACGAATTTTGTGTATTGTGTTATTGGAAAAAAAATGGTTCGGAAATTACTGGAAGATTTCATTGGTGCAACTAAAGGAAGTAATGAGCCAACGAGATCACCCTACGGCTGGAACTGACATAGAATTGATCATTAAGCGGAAAATAATGAGGGATGAGGGTTCAGATCCTGATACGAACTTGTTTGATGTCGAAGAAGAGCAAGTAAGTACGACGAGTGACATGTCGGCTCTAATAAAATTGCTATCGGAAAAATTCGGCGATAACGCAACAACGATTCGCTAGAAGAAACCATTGAGATGGGATTTGGGGACGACGATATACAGCAAGTACGAGTATATAGGGTCCAGTTGCGCAGAAGGGTTCAGGTGAGAGGAGAAACATTTGTCCTCTCCAAAAGCCGCGCTGTGGCGCAAAATGCTAAAAGTCGTGGCAAAATTCAAATATTCGATGTGTTAATTGGAAAAAAAAATTGGTTTCTCAAATGAAAATAAACAGTGCTTCAACCACAAGAAAAAATTGTTTGATTGGATGAGTTTGATTTTTAGAGCTCTTTAAAATTGGACGCCTTTCGGGATTTTCGGGAAAAAAAAAATAAAAAATTATATGATGTTATATGATCAGGTAGACGACTTCGCGGAAGGCCCAGAAATAGATGGTTGGATCAAGTCCGACATCTCTCTTGGAGCCGCTTAGGGATTCTCCCTGATGAATTGGAGTCAATGGCGGAGGATCGAGAAGGATGGAGAGTCCACCTGAGCATCCTACCCCCGCGACCCTCATGAAGGATTAGCGGGCCATTGAAAATTAATGAAAAAAAAAAATGAATGAATGATGTCTTATGTTTCCCCGTACAAATTTCACATATTCACGAAGCAATATACTTTTCTTTAATTACAGTTCGGTTGTGTTGTTCTTTAAGTAAATTATAATACTAAAAAAAATGAAATGAAAACATCGCTTAATAAATTTTGTATTATAAGATATTTTTAAGTACATTTTTTAACTTTTCATAGAGCTGCAAAAAAAAGAGGACTAAGGCAGGGAAAAAATTTAACAGGGTCTTAGAACTAAACTATTTGTTCAACGTTGTACAAAATTGCAGCTGCCAGATATAGCCGATTTACGAAACAAAGGGATTTGTTTAAAACAAAACCCATGTATATTCCGTGCTTGGATTTACAGTAGCGAGCACGGAAAGTACAATACATCGCCCATTTTTCGCAGAAAAAATCGTTAATTATGTTTAGGTAGCGGCTTTTCTTTATTGACTTCCATTTTTTTTAGGTTCGTAAGTCATTAAGTGTCATTTAGTGTTTTAAGTGATAATTGCTGGAGGAAACGAAGTATTGTTTTTTCTTCTACGATTTATTGGAAATCCCAATTTGTTCGGTTTTTGTACCTGCTGCAAATAGTTTTATGAATCCAACGGGAAATTAATTTCTATATATATGTAAATATGTACTGAAAAACTCAGGTGCGGAAACTTGTGGGAACTTAATGCTAGAAAGATTTGATTTGACGTGGTTAGCCAAATTTCATTTTTTTTATCTCTCATTGTAGAAGTGCAGCGCTCATTTTGACTTTTTTGCTTGCAAAAATCATAGCTCTTAAACGAATAAAGATATCGGACATTTTTTTTCTTTCGCCTAAAGGAAATTCCCAGGTCTTTAAAATGTGTGAATTTCGAGAAAAATGCTTTATTGGGTGTTTCAGAGTCTTCTGCTGAAGTAAGACTTTCTCACCACAGGTGATAAACATAATAAGGGCATTCACTTAAACTCGAAAAATCCTCGCAAACCACGTAAGCCTTATAAATTTATCATCGCGTAAATGACCTGTCAAATTTTATATCAAAAATTATTTATGAGAGCCCCGTAAATTTCTGCGACTATTTTGGCTCGGAAATCATCACCCTCGGATAATTACACTGCTGTCGCAAATTGTGCTGCTGTCAAATTTGATTGAAACTATGGCAGAAGTGGGAATACAAGCTAATAAGCTTTTTCTTTTCACTAATTTTCGGCATTTTCATATGTTTGGTGACAGTTGCAGAAAAACCTTATTCAATTTCACAACTTGTTTCCGAGGGACATTCATTTAGAACACCTCGTAAATTTACAGAACTACGAGATGAGTAAATTTATTTTTTTTAACGCTATCAGTACTGCTTAAGGGCAAGCATTTGTGACGAATATTACTTTGAACTGAAAGAGAAAAACTCAAAACAGCTACTAAGTAATATCCAGCTTGTCACAGTCATCATTTAGCGTGGTGTTAGTTGTTAGTATTGCGAATATTTATAAAGCCTAACACCTTACACAAAAAGACTGGACAAGTAAACAAAAAGCAGAATGCATACTAAACAAAAGTATGAACTAAAAATGAATATGCTACGCATAAGTCAAAATTACACTAAACACTTTCGTTCGTATAATTTATGTTTTATATATAATTTACTATGGTTGTAATCAAATTTGTCGCGGTTACTATTTACTTCCTTCGCCATACGCGTAAGAGGTTCGTTAGAACCGTAGTTCGTTCTGTGGAAATTTACGCGGAAAATCTCGGTATTTCTGGAGTTGTAGCATCTTACGTTTAAACCGACTTTATTTAAAAGATCCGGCGAGTCAATAAAACCATTTACCAGCTGGTGTAAAAATACTACATCACATACTTCCCTACGTTTCTCCAAAGAATGACGATTTAGGAGAAGAAGGCGGTCGCAATATGGTGGAAGACGTGTAGGGTCATTCCAATTTAAATGGCGAAGTGCAAATCGGACAAACTTACGCTGTACCGATTCAATACGGTTAATGTGTACTGCATACATTGGAGACCAAATATTAGACGCATACTCTCTCTGGCAGGCTGGCGGATTGGTCTGGCATCTCCAGTGTCTATGCGATGTTGTACCAAATGTGTTCGGCCATACTCTCCATCCTGTGAGGCAAATATATCAGCGTACTCACCGATTAGATTTTCTGCCATGGCTCGCTGATCCTGATCCAGTTCGCAGTGCTTGAGGATCCTGTCCCTTACTTCCGCCAACCTGCCTGATGAAACTGGCTTCGCAGATTCCTTTCGGTTATTGTTGAAATTTAACATATCGACGCACATTTATCAACAACCTCCCCTTGTTTTAGTTTGACGCTGTGGCTCTTTAAGTTCATAAGCCTTACTGGGACCAGGCTGTTCTTTGGCTCCACTAAAACTTTTCCCACGATCTAGTTTGGGGAATTTCTTCCTAAATCTGGCTCCAATAGGTAGAATCGGTGGCTCCCAGGATCACCCTCCAGTCTTGTCCAAATGATAGTCTCCGAAGATGGTGGCTGAGAATTGTCCTTGCATGTGCTGCGTTCTTGTTCCCGTACACCATTGGGATCTCTACGTTCCTGTACCGCAGAACTTGCATCCCGATGTCGATGATTACGTCATGTTCTTTCAAAAAGTCCACTCCGATGATGCATTCATCACATATGTCGGCCACCAGGAACGCATGGGGAAAGGCCAACCCTGCTAGTTGTAACGTACTTGTTTTTGCCGATGAATGCTTCCACTGTTAGACTCTTGTTGCATCGTTTGGTTTGGGAGACCTGGATGGTGGTCTTGGGGGCGTCGATTCCATTACGCAACTTCTGCCCCGCGAAGATGGCTCTTAGGCGTTTCCCGGCTCCTGGTTTCAAGGAGCATGGCCAACAGGATGGATGTTGTCCCTGTAGGATGGTTCTTCGTTGCGTCGCCTATTCGCATAATGTGGACAGTTTCCGTGTCTGGATGGATTTCTGCATTGCCGTTGCAGGTGTTCTATTTTATTGCAGTTCCAACAACGAATTTGTCCTCCGCGAGCGTTGTCTCGGTCTTCGACGTCCATCCTCTGGCAAGAGCATTCGATGGCGGCTGACAGGCCTGGTCTGCGGCCTCCATTGTCAGAGCAAACGCCAAAGCTTCGGCGAGCGTTTTCTTTGCAGCCATTCTTACCGCCATTTGTAGTTTCAGCATCAGCTATTGCATTTGTAAACGCTTCGGTTGCCATCTCTTTAATGATCTCCTCGCCGGCGTTTGGATAGTACAAATGTGCCAGCCGCTCGATGTCTGCTTGTAACTGCTGGAGCGTCTCACCCTTCATCTGAGACCTTCTGCGCAACTGGACCCTATATACTTGCTGCATGTGGTCGTCCCTAAATCGCATCTCAATGGCTTTCACCAGACTGTCGTAGTGGCGTTATTTGTCCTCGGGAACAGTTTGTAGTAGCTCTGCAGCTGATCCTCTAAGCGCAAGCGTGAGGGCAATGGACCTCTCTTCGTCATCCCAGTTGTTCGTCATTGCCGCGGCTTCGAACTGCCTCTTATATATCGGCCATGATGTCTGTCTATCGAAGACGGGAGGCTGCATCCCTTTGCGTCTCGGGCAGTCGGTTGAATACTCCCGAACTTTCTGTTTCTTCACGCGTTCGAGTTCCTTTGCCAAATTTTCGAATCTTCCCTCAACAGCCTCGAATTTCGTTTCAACATTCTCGAATCTTCCTTCAACGGCTGTTTCAAATGTCTCAATTTTGACCTCTACGTTTTCAATGTTCTCATCAATTGTTCCAAATCTTGTTTCCAAACTTTTATTTTGTTCATCGAATTTGCTTTCGAGAACACTCCTTTGATCGAATAGCTGTTCTTTGTTCGTCGATTTTAGCTTTTAGAGAATTCTTTTGCTCATCGAGCTTAGCGTCTAGAAAGTTCTTTTGCTCATCGAACTTTTTATTTAATTTTTCAGATAGCAATTTCATTAAAGTCGACATGTCACTCGTCGTACTTACTTGTTCTTCTTCGACGTGAATACAGCGATTTCAAGAGAGATTCGACCAGTGGTAAAAATAAGTGACATTGTGATTGAAAGTAAATCTGTAGAGACAGTTTAATTTGAAATAAATAAAGAATAAAGTGATTTGAGTATCGTGCTAAAGTAAAGTTGGTAACTGTTATTAAATAAGCTGTTCAAATACTCAAAAAATACGGTTTTATTTGTACGAACCCCAGCAGGAATATTACATTGGTGTCAGAAAAGTGGAATAAAACGAATTTTGTGTATTGTGTTATTGGAAAAAAAATGGTTCGGAAATTACTGGAAGATTTCATTGGTGCAACTAAAGGAAGTAATGAGCCAACGAGATCACCCTACGGCTGGAACTGACATAGAATTGATCATTAAGCGGAAAATAATGAGGGATGAGGGTTCAGATCCTGATACGAACTTGTTTGATGTCGAAGAAGAGCAAGTAAGTACGACGAGTGACATGTCGGCTCTAATAAAATTGCTATCGGAAAAATTCGGCGATAACGCAACAACGATTCGCTAGAAGAAACCATTGAGATGGGATTTGGGGACGACGATATACAGCAAGTACGAGTATATAGGGTCCAGTTGCGCAGAAGGGTTCAGGTGAGAGGAGAAACATTTGTCCTCTCCAAAAGCCGCGCTGTGGCGCAAAATGCTAAAAGTCGTGGCAAAATTCAAATATTCGATGTGTTAATTGGAAAAAAAAATTGGTTTCTCAAATGAAAATAAACAGTGCTTCAACCACAAGAAAAAATTGTTTGATCAAATTGGAGTTTGATTTTTAAAGCTCTTTAAAATTGGACGCCTTTCGGGATTTTCGGGAAAAAAAAAATAAAAAATTATATGATGTTATATGATCAGGTAGACGACTTCGCGGAAGGCCCAGAAATAGATGGTTGGATCAAGTCCGACATCTCTCTTGGAGCCGCTTAGGGATTCTCCCTGATGAATTGGAGTCAATGGCGGAGGATCGAGAAGGATGGAGAGTCCACCTGAGCATCCTACCCCCGCGACCCTCATGAAGGATTAGCGGGCCATTGAAAATTAATAAAAAAAAAAAATGAATGAATGATGTCTTATGTTTCCCCGTACAAATTTCACATATTCACGAAGCAATATACTTTTCTTTAATTACAGTTCGGTTGTGTTGTTCTTTAAGTAAATTATAATACTAAAAAAAATGAAATGAAAACATCGCTTAATAAATTTTGTATTATAAGATATTTTTAAGTACATTTTTTAACTTTTCATAGAGCTGCAAAAAAAAAGAGGACTAAGGCAGGGAACAAATTTAACAGGGTCTTAGAACTAAACTATTTGTTCAACGTTGTACAAAATTGCAGCTGCCAGATATAGCCGATTTACGAAACAAAGGGATTTGTTTAAAACAAAACCCATGTATATTCCGTGCTTGGATTTACAGTACAGCATTTACAGATTTAAAGTACAATACATCGCCCATTTTTCGCAGAAAAAATCGTTAATTATGTTTAGGTAGCGGCTTTTCTTTATTGACTTCCATTTTTTATTTTTTTTTTTTTTTTTTTTAGGTTCGTAAGTCATTAAGTGTTTATCTGTCAGGGATATTAGCATTTTCACTGACAGCCAAGCGGCAATCAAGTCCCTGGAATCGTTCTCTTTCACTTCTAAGGCTGCCTTAAACTGTCGTCTATCTCTTATGGAGATGACAGAGCAGTTCAACATTCACCTATGCTGGGTGCCGGGCCATAGAGACATTCCAGGTAACTGCAGGGCTGACGACCTCGCCAGACAGGGTACCACTCTAAGGATTTTGCCTGAAAGGCAAGCCCTGGGTATGCCCCTCGCTACATGTAAGTATCTACTAAAGCTGAACGCTATTAGCGCGACCAACCTTTTATGGGGAAACGGCTCAACGTGTCACATTTCGAGACAGATCTGGCCTAAGCTGGATCAAAAACGTAGTGCCGATCTGATCAAGTTAAAGCGTACACAAATCAGCTGCGTTGTCGGTGTTCTCACTGGACACTGTCTTATAGGCCAGCACGCCAAAAGACTTGGCCTCTTCTCCAATGACTTCTGCAGAAGCTGTAGGGACGAGGAGGAGGAGGAAACCATCCTTCACCTTCTATGCACATGTCCAGCCCTGTCACATAAAAGAATGCTCCATCTAGGGTCCCCCTTCCTTGACGACCTCTGCGATCTGGCGTCCTTGGACGTCATGAGCATCCATCGCTTTGTCAAAAGCTCCGGTTGGTTTTGTTAGTCCCTGAGTGGCCTAATGGTTTGATCCTGGTATCACAAAGGACCTTCGCTGGTCTAAGTGTGTCTACACTCCCGTGTGGACAGCCAACATAACCTAACCTAACCTAAGTCATTAAGTGTCATTTAGTGTTTTAAGTGATAATTGCTGGAGGAAACGAAGTATTGTTTTTTCTTCTACGATTTATTGGAAATCCCAATTTGTTCGGTTTTTGTACCTGCTGCAAATAGTTTTATGAATCCAACGGGAAATTAATTTCTATATATATGTAAATATGTACTGAAAAACTCAGGTGCGGAAACTTGTGGGAACTTAATGCTAGAAAGATTTGATTTGACATGGTTAGCCAAATTTCATTTTTTTTATCTCTCATTGTAGAAGTGCAGCGCTCATTTTGACTTTTTTGCTTGCAAAAATCATAACTCTTAAACGAATAAAGATATCGGACATTTTTTTTCTTTCGCCTAAAGGAAATTCCCAGGTCTTTAAAATGTGTGAATTTCGAGAAAAATGCTTTATTGGGTGTTTCAGAGTCTTCTGCTGAAGTAAGACTTTCTCACCACAGGTGATAAACATAATAAGGGCATTCACTTAAACTCGAAAAATCCTCGCAAACCACGTAAGCCTTATAAATTTATCATCGCGTAAATGACCTGTCAAATTTTATATCAAAAATTATTTATGAGAGCCCCGTAAATTTCTGCGACTATTTTGGCTCGGAAATCATCACCCTCGGATAATTACACTGCTGTCGCAAATTGTGCTGCTGTCAAATTTGATTGAAACTATGGCAGTAGTGGGAATACAAGCTAATAAGCTTTTTCTTTTCACTAATTTTCGGCATTTTCATATGTTTGGTGACAGTTGCAGAAAAACCTTATTCAATTTCACAACTTGTTTCCGAGGGACATTCATTTAGAACACCTCGTAAATTTACAGAACTACGAGATGAGTAAATTTATTTTTTTTAACGCTATCAGTACTGCTTAAGGGCAAGCATTTGTGACGAATATTACTTTGAACTGAAAGAGAAAAACTCAAAACAGCTACTAAGTAATATCCAGCTTGTCACAGTCATCATTTAGCGTGGTGTTAGTTGTTAGTATTGCGAATATTTATAAAGCCTAACACCTTACACAAAAAGACTGGACAAGTAAACAAAAAGCAGAATGCATACTAAACAAAAGTATGAACTAAAAATGAATATGCTACGCATAAGTCAAAATTACACTAAACACTTTCAACAAAGAAACTAGTATCGTTCGTATAATTTATGTTTTATATATAATTTACTATGGTTGTAATCAAATTTGTCGCGGTTACTATTTACTTCCTTCGCCATACGCGTAAGAGGTTCGTTAGAACCGTAGTTCGTTCTGTGGAAATTTACGCGGAAAATCTCGGTATTTCTGGAGTTGTAGCATCTTACGTTTAAACCGACTTTATTTAAAAGATCCGGCGAGTCAATAAAACCATTTACCAGCTGGTGTAAAAATACTACATCACATACTTCCCTACGTTTCTCCAAAGAATGACGATTTAGGAGAAGAAGGCGGTCGCAATATGGTGGAAGACGTGTAGGGTCATTCCAATTTAAATGGCGAAGTGCAAATCGGACAAACTTACGCTGTACCGATTCAATACGGTTAATGTGTACTGCATACATTGGAGACCAAATATTAGACGCATACTCTAACTGCGGACGAACAAAGGTATTATAAAGTGTGGATGTTATAAGAGGACACTTGAATTCTTTACTCCAACGTTTTATAAAGCCAAGCATTGAATTCGCTTTATTGACAATCCGTTCAATGTGAAAATCGAAGTCGATATTTTGAGAAAAATGCACTCCTAAATCACATATTGATGTGACTTTGTTAAGTACAGATTCATTGAGATTGTAATCATAACTTATTAAATTACGTTTTCTTGAAAAGATCATCGACTGGCATTTAGATACGTTCAAAAATAAATTGTTATTACAGCACCACTCAGCGAACGTATCTAAATCATTCTGCATAGCAATGCAATCAGATTGACTGCGTACAAGTCTAAAGATTTTCATGTCGTCAGCATAGATTAAAATTCGAGTACTCTTAAGTATTGCCACCACGTCATTGATCGCAATCGGATGTTATTCCCCGAAATAAAACTTGATAAGTTCGTTCTTCAAGGTAGGAATATATCCATCGAACAAAATGATTTGGAAAGCCCAAAGAGGTCATTTTAAACAGAATTAAGCTGTGAGAAAGTTTGTCAAAGGCCTTGCTAAAGTCTGTATAAATACAGTCGACCTGACCACCCTCCTCGACAACTTTGTTTGTAAAAGAAGTAAATTCCAACAGGTTGGTAACAGTGGATCTTCTATTCATGAACCCATGCTGCTTGGTTGAAAGAAATGGTTTACAAGCAAAATAAAAACCCTTACAAACTATAGCCTCGAACAGTTTTGGCACACATGATAGCTTGGCAATAGGTCTATAATTAGAAATTTCACCTCGATTTCCCTTTTTGTGTATTGGAATAAAAAAAGAGTTTTTCCAAATTTTAGGAAAAATGCTCTGCTTTAGTGATTCCCGAAATAGCACGGCTAAGGGTGTTGCCAAAGTATTGCAACAATATTTTAGCACAATCGGAGGAATTCCATCAGGGCCACAGGTAGTATCGTTGCTAAGTAAAGCTAAATGCTCTCTCACATCTTCATCAATTATTGAAATCTGCCCCATTGAGCTGCTAGAGAAACCTTCAAGGTGGGCAAAATTACTTGGAGTAGGTGAATAGTTGTCGGAACAGAAAGATAGACCAAAGAATGAAGAGAACATATTGCAGATTACAAGAGGGCTGCTGCTTGATTCGCTTAAGTAAGACATATTGGCAGGATAACCATCCGTTTTTTTCTTACTGTTTACAAATTTCCAGAAAACTTTGGGATCGTAAAGAAGTGAGCCACGCATTTTATTAATGTAACTATCATATAGATTTTTCGATAAGATTTGAAAGTCTCTATAGAGGATAGCGAACTGGTTATAATCGCTTGTTCTGTTTGTCGTTAAATAATTTTTCCACGCTTTATTTCTTTTATTACGCAGACTCCGTAATTGGTTATTGTACCAAGGTGCAGTTGTAGACATATCCTTACATGTGTTTCTCACCGGTACGGATGAGATAAAACAGTCAAATATACGTATGTAAAAATTTTCAGTCATTTGTTCAATATTACTATTGCTGTTGAAGATTCCTACAAAATCAATGCTAGATATTAGTTCGTTCAGTAAATTAAAGTCTGATTTCTTAAAATCAAATTCAAGAGTAAGATTTTCAAAAGTATCATGAACCACGTCGTCATGTGAAAGAATAACGTGAAGTGGAGGATGATACGCGTCAATAGTACTCATCGTTGTGGAACTAGGTTTCACAATACAACTGCTCGAATTTGTATAAAAAACCAGGTCAAGTTGTCTATCAAGAAAATTTTTTATACTGCTTAGTTGCAGTAATCCACAAGACATCACATTGTCCACCAAAATTGTTTCTTGAGGTAAGGACGCATGAGCTACCACAAAACTAAGTTCGTCGTCAGAAAGGGTCCACTTTAAGTTGGGTAGATTAAAATCACCCACCAATAAAATGTCGTCGAGAGGATTACAATTTTCGGATACATAATTTATGGCATCAGTAGCATGCTTATATACCTCGATCGAGCTTTCAGGAGGAATATAAATGTTAATAATTATAACGAACTTATATCCTAGATTTAATTTCACACAGATAACGTCTAGCGAGTCTGTATTAGGAATTGGAAAGATACAACTTTGCAAGGAATTTCGAACAGCAATTAGGACTGCACCACCCCTTAGATGCTCAATATCTAAGTATCTATCTTTACGATATACCTCAAAGTCTGTGGAGAATAATTCCGTGTTTAAAAAGGTAAAATTGAGCCAAGTTTCCGTTAGTGCAATCACATCATGGATCGATGCATGAGATGCCAATAATAAATTTCTAGTTTTCGTGCGGAGTCCCCTTACATTTTGGTAGTAAAGGGATAAGCGCTTTAGTTTTTTGGAGAATTGAGAACAGGGCGAGGGTTGTTATTCTGTGGCTTAGCAACAAACTCTCTAATGAATGCATCCTGTGGCCACATCTCTTTGTTCAATAGCTTTTCAAAGAGACATAACTCCGTCGTTAGTTTAAACGAGGCGAAAGAACTAGTCTTTTTATTAATTTTTTGACATTTAATTTTAGATACGTCAACAGAAAAGTCTTTTAAATTGTTAATTATGTCGTCACAGGACGTGCCAGGAAGTAGTCTAGAAACGAAGATTTCCTTCGGCTTAGGCAACGCTGATAGACGATTTTTGATTGGGGCTATATGAATATTTGTTATGCTAGAGGTTGGAATGTCAACAGTGGGTATATTTGTTCCCAAATTCGCGCTGGTGGTAGAAAGATCGGTAGATAATTCAGTATTGGAAGAAATACTTGGTCCTGTTATTCTACAATCGATTTTTTTCCGTCGCCTTTTTCTTAGCCAAACGCTTTTTAGGTAAAATCTTGCTCGGACTAGAGGATTGGGAACGCTTTCTCTTAGGTGCAGAAAGTTGGTTCGTATCACTTGAGGGTGGTATCGGCTCGTTCCTTATTAACTCTTCAGTAATTAATTCGGAACCAGAGGTCGGAAAATCGGTGGATGTTGATACGCTGCACATTGATGGAAATTGAGAAAGCGATGCAAAAAGACCATTTACTTTTTCAAGGCGATTTGCCATAGCAGCGAAATTCGCTGAGAGATCCGAGAATTCGCGTTTCATAGCGACAAGTTTAAAAGACAGACTAGACAAAGATACCAGTCGACATTCGGAGCAGTAAAAGTGCAATCCGAGTGTTGCATTTACTTTGTCTAAGACCAAGTCCGTGAGGCTAACACACTTAGTGTGAAATGATTTATTGCAAAGGCCAAAACACGACAGTAGGGGAGCTGTGGCCTTGCGTTCAGTACATTTATCAGCACAGCAGCGGGACATGGTGAGTGAAAAAGAAAGATTTAAACGCGCTTGCAAAAAAATAAAAATAAAAAAAATAAATAAAAAATTATAGTTCGCCGTGGGTAGGGAACGAACCTCGGAAGGCTAGATGAAGCGCTATAACCGAAAGACTCAACGCACACGCCCAGTCAACTACACAAACTTTTCCTAGCAAAATTGTTTGTAAGGTGCTAAGGTGCTAAGGTCGATGTCGCTGTTTATCAGTTAAAGTGAATACCCTTAATATTTTACTTTAAGAATATTCAAAAGTTTGTGATTGAAGTAATAACAGAGCGTCTTAAAGGTAATCCGAGGAAAACAGTGGTAAATAAAAGTAAACGAGCCATTTAATGTTGTTTTTTTTGTGTATCAAAGGAGCATTTTTCATTTCTCAAACAGTGAAGTAAAAAGTAAAAAAAATAACTCATCATTTTTGGAGAGTATTGTGCTTTTCAATATCAAGTATTACTTCAAGTCTCGTTATTATCAAAAAAGATCTCACAGCACAACACTCTCCAGAAATGATAAGTTTATTAGACATTACCCCAGATATTGACGAAAGTTTCCAAGAAATCTAATTTATTTATACAAATTTTTGGTCCGTCTACTTTTTTCTTCCCTGTTTCATTTAAAATGAATCACTGAAATATTTTATTATGCAATCTGATGTGCCACAAAATAAAAAAACTCTCTTTTGATACTTTACTTACTTACTTAGGTGGCGCTACAGTTCGGGGTGAACCTGGGCCTCAACCAACAAGCCTCTCCATTTAGCTCGGTCTTTAGCTAATTGCCTCCAGTTGCGCACTCCAAGTTGGTCGAGGTCCCCTTGAACTTGTGCGCGCCACCTACGGCGATGATTCCCTCTACTGCGTCGTCCCTCGGGATTAAATTCGAAGACTCTGCGGGCCGGAGCGTTGGTGTCCATTCGCTCTACATGTCCTAGCCATCTCAGACGTCCAATACGCAGTTTTTTTGACTAGGTCGATGTCGCTGTACAGCTCGTATAGTTCGTGATTGAATCTTCTCCTCCAAAACCCGTCAACGCAAACGGGACCGAAAATCTTACGAAGAATTTTTCTCGAAGTGACCAAGGATATCTTCATCCTCTTTTAATAAAGTCCATGTTTCAGCGCCGTAAAGCAGGACTGGGATGATCAAGGTCTTATATAGAGTCTCCTTAGTTGTTCGAGATAGGGCTTTACTGTTGAATTGCCTTATAAGCCCAAAAAAACAGCGATTGGCAAGAGTCATTCTTCGATTGATTTCTGCACTGATTTTGTTAGAAGAATTTATAGCAGAGCCAAGGTAGACAAAGTCCCTTACTACCTTGAAGTTATAGCTGCCCACGGTGACGAAGCTGAGAGCTTTCCTAACGAGTGGAAAAAGGGAATGATCGTCAAGCTTCCTAAGAAAGGAAATTTAATGGAGTGCGGAACTGGAGGGGTATCTGCGTGCTGCCTGCTGTAGCTAAGATAATAGCTAAAATCATCCTTGAGCGAATCAAACAACATCTCGAAAACACATTCGATGCTGAACAAGCAGGTTTCCGCTCTGGATCCTCCTGTGCCGACCACATCAACACCCTGTGGATTATCATCGAACAGTGTGTTGAATATCGATCGCCACTGCACCTGCTGTTCATCGATTTTGAGAAGGCGTTCGATAGTGTCAACAGAGAGTTTATTTGGCGTGCCTTACGCAGGAGAGGCATTCCCGATTAACTAATTGCTATTATCAAAGCTACATATGAAGGCTCCAAATGTCACGTTCTGCACAGGGGAAGGTTGTCTGAGGAATTTGAGATCCAAAGTGGGGTAAGACAAGGCTGTATCCTTTCACCAATATTATTCCTATTGGTGATTAGCGATGTGCTTCATGCAGCTTTGTCGACGGGAAACGGAGGAATTCGATGGACTCTTACATCTCAACTGAAACATATTGACTACGCAGACGATGTATGCTTACTCTCCCACAGAATTATGGACCTCCACCAAATGACAGCAGATGTGGAGAGGGAGGCAGGTGTCGTCGGGCTGAAAATTAATACGACAGAAACTAAAATCATCAGCTTTGGAACTAACTGCGGCTCCAATATGCGTTGCTGGACAACCGGTAGAGAGAATAGAGAATTTCCAGTATCTTGGGAGTATTGTCTCGACCGATGGTGGAACCGAACTAGATATAGCCAACAGGATCGCCAAAGCAAAGTCCGCGTTCGGATGTTGTCCAAAATATGGCGAAGCAATGCAATCAGTTTGAGCACCAAAATAAGACTGCTCCGCTCCAACGTTGAATCCGTGCTGCTATATGGTTGCAGCACGTGGAGAGTGACCACTACTATCACCAGAAAGCTGCAAACGTTCGTTAATAGGTGTCTGCGCAATATCTTACGGATTTTCTGGCCAAATCGTATCTCTAACGAACACCTTTACGAGAGAACGGGTCAGGAACCAATAGGCACAACTATCCAACGGCGGAAGTGGCAGTGGATTGGTCACACGTTCCGAAAGGGTGACAGCTCTATAGCGAACCATGCTATGCAATGGAATCCTCTAACTCAGGATGGCAGAAGACCTGGCGGACCGCGGAAAACATGGCGCAGAACAGTCGAGAAGGAGGCACGGCAGTTAGGGAAAAGTTGGGGAGAACTCAGACACATTGCCAGAAACCGTACACGATGGCGCGTAGGCGTAGTAGAGGCCCTAGGACCCACAAGGGGATACAGGACATAAGTAAAGTAAGTAAGTACGGTGACGTTTTGCCCAATTCGTCGGTGTTGGTTTTACCTTCTAGTTGACAGCATATACTTGGTTTTGCCCTCGTTTATCGCCAAACCCATTTTGGCCGCTTCCGCCTCAATGCTTGCAAACGCACCGGTGACAGCCCGCTGAGATCTTCCGATAATGTCTATATCGTTGGCGTATGCAAGCAGTTGTACAGACTTGTAATAGATTGTGCCTCCGGTGTTGGCTTGTGAGTTCCGCACAATCCGTTCAAGTACAATATTGAAGAAGTCACATGACAGCGCGTCACCTTGTCTAAAGCCTTTTTTGATATCAAAGGTCTCGGTGAGGTCATTACGGACCTTGATGGAGCAGCGAGCGTTCTCCATCGTCAGCCTGCACAGACGGACAAGTTTGGCAGGGATGTCAAAACTAGACATGGTTCTATAAAGCTCTTCGCTGTAGATGCTGTCATAGGCGGCCTTGAAATCGATAAAGAGGTGGTGAGTATCGATTTGGAATTCTTGGGTTTTCTCCAGGATCTGCCGAAGTGTGAAGATTTGATCGATGGTGGACTTTCCTGGCCTGAAACCGCACTGATAGGGTCCAATCAGGCTGTTGATAAAAGGTTTTAGGCGTTCACACAATATCGCAGAAAAGATCTTGTATGCGATGTTGAGGAGACTGATGCCTCTATAATTGGCGCAGTTGAGGGGGTCTCCTTTCTTGTGGATCGGGCAAACGATGCTGAGATTCCATTCATCAGGCATACACTCGTCTGACCAAATCTTAGAGATGAGTTGGTGTATGCACTCTACCAATTCATCCCCAGCTGCCTTGAAAAGTTCGGCCGGTAAGCCGTCAGGTCCAGCAGCCTTGCTCGATTTTAGATTGGATATTGCTATCCTCACTTCGTTTTGGTCAGGTGGACGGAAATTTTGACTACCATCGTCTATGTTGAATGGTTCATTCTGCCTGACAGCGGGATGTTGGTCTTCGTCGCCGTTATACAGTCTGCAGAAGTAGTTTTTCCATATTCTCAGCACCGACTGTGATTCTACTACGAGGTTTCCATTTTCATCTCTACAGGTTTCTGTACGGGTATTACTTCTCTGACACGTTCTTTTTACCTTTTGGTAAAACTTCCGTACATTGTTCCTGGAGTATAGACTCGCGATGTTCTCAAACGCTCGCTTCTCATGCTCTTTCTTCTTCTTTTGGAGAAGCCGATGTTCTTCCCGTCTCTTTTGCTCGTAGAGCTCGCGAGCAGCTCTCGTCTTCCTTTGCAGCGCCGCTTTGTATGCCTCTTGTTTTGCTGCATGCACTCGCCGGCATTCTTCGTCAAACCAAGGGTTTCGCGGTGGTGGTCGAGCGAGACCCAGCACATCAGTCGCGGCGTTTCTGATGGCATGTTGGCAGCGTTGCCACTGGTCTTCGGTACTTGATGCTGGCGGCAAAGGGGTGATTGAGAGATTTCGGGATACGCGTTCAGCGAAGAGTCTGGCGGTCTCTTGCGATTGTAGCTTTTCGACGTTAAATTTTCTCACAATAATTCTTCTTTGTTGCTCAGATTGGGATATCCGCATTCGTACCTTGGCTACAACAAGGTAATAATCCGAGTCTATGTTGGCCGCTCGGAAGGTCCGGACATCCAGAATACTGGAGGCATGCCTTGCGTCGATCGCAATATGATCAATTTGGTTGATCGTGACATGATCATTGGACCGTCATGTCTGCTCATGAATATCGAGATGAGGAAACCATGTGCTTGCTATGGTGACATTTCGCTCCACAGCGAAATCAATTAGCCTTAGTCCGTTATCAGACGTGGTGTCGTGTAGGCTATGCTTACCGACTGCCCTACCAAAGACGTCCTCCTTTCCTATTTTGGTGTTAAAATTTAACGTCGTATTTAGGGCATTGGTCGTATGTTTTGTCGAGGAGCTCGTAGAAACACTCTTTGGTGGCAGGGTCCTTTTCTTCCGTGGGGGCATGAACACATATTAGGCTTATGTTAGCGAATTTAGCCTTGATCCGGATAGTCATAATACGCACGCTCACGTGTCGGAAGCTTAAGACTTCTTCCCTAAGTCTGCCGCGTATGACAAATCCGCATCCGAATAAACGTTGCCTGTTGCCTCTGTAGCAATCACCGTAGTAGATGTCACAGTTTTTCATCCTCTTTTCGCCCGGCCCATCCCATCGCACTTCCTGGATGGCGGTAATATCTGCTTTATAGCAGTCTAGGGCCTCTGCTAGTTGTTCGGCTGCACGTGGTCTGTAAAGGGACAGAACATTCCACGTACAGATCCGAAGGTCGTTGTCCTTATTTCGTTTGCTGGGGTCGTCATTAGTTGAGTCATCCTTATCCGAGGCTTTTGGTTGTTTCGGAACCATGCGGTTTTTACGTGGTAGGGAAGTTACCCCGACGGCACAACCCCCAACCTGGAGGGCCAGTTCCTTGATTATTCCCCTAGGACGAGGGCCGGGTACACCGGTCCCAGTAGTCCACTACGGGAGTATGAGCGCTGCCGTTGGCCCATTAAGGGCTCCTCCGCCACCATCTCTATTCCAATGTCCTGACTAACATTGGAAATTCCTTACCGACCTGTGATCCGAATACATCGAAGCAGCTCGCGCAAGGTGTTCAATAAGTTCAACCTAACTGGAACTATAGACACCACCGTTGACTCCGTCTAGGGAATTCGTCCGCTGCCGCCTGGAACAGGAAGAAGTGCTCTAGTGAGAAAGGCACTCTTCCCCCCCTCTCTCATCTGCTGCCACCAAGAATCCGCCAAACGGGGTTGGTTACCCATTTTATGGATTAAGGTACTAGGCACCCGGCTGTCACCGCGTGGAGGTTGAGAGTAGGAGTTGGTAGGCCTCAGCTGAGTGAAAACGCTTCTGTTTTCATATGAGCGCATGCACTACGGTTTGACCAGCTCTCTTTTGATACACATACAATAAAAAAAACATTTACAAAATGGTTCGTTTAATTTGTTTACCACTGTTTTGTTCGGATTAGCTTCTAGACACCCTGTTATTACTTCAATCAATGGTGAGGAAGTCTTATTTCAACAGAAAATTCTGGAACACCCTGTGAATGGTTTTTCTCAAATTTCACGAATTATAACCCTGGGAATTTCCTTTAAGCAGAAAAAAACCGTGTCACGACATCTTTATTCGTTTAAGAGTTATGATTTTTGCAAGCAAAAAAGTCAGAAGAAGACACTGTGCGCCGGTGAGGAGATTGTAAACGAGATTGTAAACAGTGCTTCAACCACAAGAAAAAATTGTTTGATTGGATGAGTTTGATTTTTAGAGCTCTTTAAAATTGGACGCCTTTCGGGATTTTCGGAAAAAAAAATAAAAAATTATATGATGTTATATGATCAGGTAGACGACTTCGCGGAAGGCCCAGAAATAGATGGTTGGATCAAGTCCGACATCTCTCTTGGAGCCGCTTAGGGATTCTCCCTGATGAATTGGAGTCAATGGCGGAGGATCGAGAAGGATGGAGAGTCCACCTGAGCATCCTACCCCCGCGACCCTCATGAAGGATTAGCGGGCCATTGAAAATTAATGGAAAAAAAAAAATGAATGAATGATGTCTTATGTTTCCCCGTACAAATTTCACATATTCACGAAGCAATATACTTTTCTTTAATTACAGTTCGGTTGTGTTGTTCTTTAAGTAAATTATAATACTAAAAAAAATGAAATGAAAACATCGCTTAATAAATTTTGTATTATAAGATATTTTTAAGTACATTTTTTAACTTTTCATAGAGCTGCAAAAAAAAGAGGACTAAGGCAGGGAAAAAATTTAACAGGGTCTTAGAACTAAACTATTTGTTCAACGTTGTACAAAATTGCAGCTGCCAGATATAGCCGATTTACGAAACAAAGGGATTTGTTTAAAACAAAACCCATGTATATTCCGTGCTTGGATTTACAGTACAGCATTTACAGATTTAAAGTACAATACATCGCCCATTTTTCGCAGAAAAAATCGTTAATTATGTTTAGGTAGCGGCTTTTCTTTATTGACTTCCATTTTTTTTAGGTTCGTAAGTCATTAAGTGTCATTTAGTGTTTTAAGTGATAATTGCTGGAGGAAACGAAGTATTGTTTTTTCTTCTACGATTTATTGGAAATCCCAATTTGTTCGGTTTTTGTACCTGCTGCAAATAGTTTTATGAATCCAACGGGAAATTAATTTCTATATATATGTAAATATGTACTGAAAAACTCAGGTGCGGAAACTTGTGGGAACTTAATGCTAGAAAGATTTGATTTGACGTGGTTAGCCAAATTTAATTTTTTTTTATCTCTCATTGTAGAAGTGCAGCGCTCATTTTGACTTTTTTGCTTGCAAAAATCATAACTCTTAAACGAATAAAGATATCGGACATTTTTTTTCTTTCGCCTAAAGGAAATTCCCAGGTCTTTAAAATGTGTGAATTTCGAGAAAAATGCTTTATTGGGTGTTTCAGAGTCTTCTGCTGAAGTAAGACTTTCTCACCACAGGTGATAAACATAATAAGGGCATTCACTTAAACTCGAAAAATCCTCGCAAACCACGTAAGCCTTATAAATTTATCATCGCGTAAATGACCTGTCAAATTTTATATCAAAAATTATTTATGAGAGCCCCGTAAATTTCTGCGACTATTTTGGCTCGGAAATCATCACCCTCGGATAATTACACTGCTGTCGCAAATTGTGCTGCTGTCAAATTTGATTGAAACTATGGCAGAAGTGGAAATACAAGCTAATAAGCTTTTTCTTTTCACTAATTTTCGGCATTTTCATATGTTTGGTGACAGTTGCAGAAAAACCTTATTCAATTTCACAACTTGTTTCCGAGGGACATTCATTTAGAACACCTCGTAAATTTACAGAACTACGAGATGAGTAAATTTATCAGTTAAAGTGAATACCCTTAATATTTTACTTTAAGAATATTCAAAAGTTTGTGATTGAAGTAATAACAGAGCGTCTTAAAGGTAATCCGAGGAAAACAGTGGTAAATAAAAGTAAACGAGCCATTTAATGTTGTTTTTTTTGTGTATCAAAGGAGCATTTTTCATTTCTCAAACAGTGAAGTAAAAAGTAAAAAAAATAACTCATCATTTTTGGAGAGTATTGTGCTTTTCAATATCAAGTATTACTTCAAGTCTCGTTATTATCAAAAAAGATCTCACAGCACAACACTCTCCAGAAATGATAAGTTTATTAGACATTACCCCAGATATTGACGAAAGTTTCCAAGAAATCTAATTTATTTATACAAATTTTTGGTCCGTCTACTTTTTTCTTCCCTGTTTCATTTAAAATGAATCACTGAAATATTTTATTATGCAATCTGATGTGCCACAAAATAAAAAAACTCTCTTTTGATACTTTACTTACTTACTTAGGTGGCGCTACAGTTCGGGGTGAACCTGGGCCTCAACCAACAAGCCTCTCCATTTAGCTCGGTCTTTAGCTAATTGCCTCCAGTTGCGCACTCCAAGTTGGTCGAGGTCCCCTTGAACTTGTGCGCGCCACCTACGGCGATGATTCCCTCTACTGCGTCGTCCCTCGGGATTAAATTCGAAGACTCTGCGGGCCGGAGCGTTGGTGTCCATTCGCTCTACATGTCCTAGCCATCTCAGACGTCCAATACGCAGTTTTTTTGACTAGGTCGATGTCGCTGTACAGCTCGTATAGTTCGTGATTGAATCTTCTCCTCCAAAACCCGTCAACGCAAACGGGACCGAAAATCTTACGAAGAATTTTTCTCGAAGTGACCAAGGATATCTTCATCCTCTTTTAATAAAGTCCATGTTTCAGCGCCGTAAAGCAGGACTGGGATGATCAAGGTCTTATATAGAGTCTCCTTAGTTGTTCGAGATAGGGCTTTACTGTTGAATTGCCTTATAAGCCCAAAAAAACAGCGATTGGCAAGAGTCATTCTTCGATTGATTTCTGCACTGATTTTGTTAGAAGAATTTATAGCAGAGCCAAGGTAGACAAAGTCCCTTACTACCTTGAAGTTATAGCTGCCCACGGTGACGAAGCTGAGAGCTTTCCTAACGAGTGGAAAAAGGGAATGATCGTCAAGCTTCCTAAGAAAGGAAATTTAATGGAGTGCGGAACTGGAGGGGTATCTGCGTGCTGCCTGCTGTAGCTAAGATAATAGCTAAAATCATCCTTGAGCGAATCAAACAACATCTCGAAAACACACTCGATGCTGAACAAGCAGGTTTCCGCTCTGGATCCTACTGTGCCGACCACATCAACACCCTGTGGATTATCATCGAACAGTGTGTTGAATATCGATCGCCACTGCACCTGCTGTTCATCGATTTTGAGAAGGCGTTCGATAGTGTCAACAGAGAGTTTATTTGGCGTGCCTTACGCAGGAGAGGCATTCCCGATTAACTAATTGCTATTATCAAAGCTACATATGAAGGCTCCAAATGTCACGTTCTGCACAGGGGAAGGTTGTCTGAGGAATTTGAGATCCAAAGTGGGGTAAGACAAGGCTGTATCCTTTCACCAATATTATTCCTATTGGTGATTAGCGATGTGCTTCATGCAGCTTTGTCGACGGGAAACGGAGGAATTCGATGGACTCTTACATCTCAACTGAAACATATTGACTACGCAGACGATGTATGCTTACTCTCCCACAGAATTATGGACCTCCACCAAATGACAGCAGATGTGGAGAGGGAGGCAGGTGTCGTCGGGCTGAAAATTAATACGACAGAAACTAAAATCATCAGCTTTGGAACTAACTGCGGCTCCAATATGCGTTGCTGGACAACCGGTAGAGAGAATAGAGAATTTCCAGTATCTTGGGAGTATTGTCTCGACCGATGGTGGAACCGAACTAGATATAGCCAACAGGATCGCCAAAGCAAAGTCCGCGTTCGGATGTTGTCCAAAATATGGCGAAGCAATGCAATCAGTTTGAGCACCAAAATAAGACTGCTCCGCTCCAACGTTGAATCCGTGCTGCTATATGGTTGCAGCACGTGGAGAGTGACCACTACTATCACCAGAAAGCTGCAAACGTTCGTTAATAGGTGTCTGCGCAATATCTTACGGATTTTCTGGCCAAATCGTATCTCTAACGAACACCTTTACGAGAGAACGGGTCAGGAACCAATAGGCACAACTATCCAACGGCGGAAGTGGCAGTGGATTGGTCACACGTTCCGAAAGGGTGACAGCTCTATAGCGAACCATGCTATGCAATGGAAGCCTCTAACTCAGGATGGCAGAAGACCTGGCGGACCGCGGAAAACATGGCGCAGAACAGTCGAGAAGGAGGCACGGCAGTTAGGGAAAAGTTGGGGAGAACTCAGACACATTGCCAGAAACCGTACACGATGGCGCGTAGGCGTAGTAGAGGCCCTAGGACCCACAAGGGGATACAGGACATAAGTAAAGTAAGTAAGTACGGTGACGTTTTGCCCAATTCGTCGGTGTTGGTTTTACCTTCTAGTTGACAGCATATACTTGGTTTTGCCCTCGTTTATCGCCAAACCCATTTTGGCCGCTTCCGCCTCAATGCTTGCAAACGCACCGGTGACAGCCCGCTGAGATCTTCCGATAATGTCTATATCGTTGGCGTATGCAAGCAGTTGTACAGACTTGTAATAGATTGTGCCTCCGGTGTTGGCTTGTGAGTTCCGCACAATCCGTTCAAGTACAATATTGAAGAAGTCACATGACAGCGCGTCACCTTGTCTAAAGCCTTTTTTGATATCAAAGGTCTCGGTGAGGTCATTACGGACCTTGATGGAGCAGCGAGCGTTCTCCATCGTCAGCCTGCACAGACGGACAAGTTTGGCAGGGATGTCAAAACTAGACATGGTTCTATAAAGCTCTTCGCTGTAGATGCTGTCATAGGCGGCCTTGAAATCGATAAAGAGGTGGTGAGTATCGATTTGGAATTCTTGGGTTTTCTCCAGGATCTGCCGAAGTGTGAAGATTTGATCGATGGTGGACTTTCCTGGCCTGAAACCGCACTGATAGGGTCCAATCAGGCTGTTGATAAAAGGTTTTAGGCGTTCACACAATATCGCAGAAAAGATCTTGTATGCGATGTTGAGGAGACTGATGCCTCTATAATTAGCGCAGTTGAGGGGGTCTCCTTTCTTGTGGATCGGGCAAACGATGCTGAGATTCCATTCATCAGGCATACACTCGTCTGACCAAATCTTAGAGATGAGTTGGTGTATGCACTCTACCAATTCATCCCCAGCTGCCTTGAAAAGTTCGGCCGGTAAGCCGTCAGGTCCAGCAGCCTTGCTCGATTTTAGATTGGATATTGCTATCCTCACTTCGTTTTGGTCAGGTGGACGGAAATTTTGACTACCATCGTCTATGTTGAATGGTTCATTCTGCCTGACAGCGGGATGTTGGTCTTCGTCGCCGTTATACAGTCTGCAGAAGTAGTTTTTCCATATTCTCAGCACCGACTGTGATTCTACTACGAGGTTTCCATTTTCATCTCTACAGGTTTCTGTACGGGTATTAAATCTCTGACACGTTCTTTTTACCTTTTGGTAAAACTTCCGTACATTGTTCCTGGAGTATAGACTCGCGATGTTCTCAAACGCTCGCTTCTCATGCTCTTTCTTCTTCTTTTGGAGAAGCCGATGTTCTTCCCGTCTCTTTTGCTCGTAGAGCTCGCGAGCAGCTCTCGTCTTCCTTTGCAGCGCCGCTTTGTATGCCTCTTGTTTTGCTGCATGCACTCGCCGGCATTCTTCGTCAAACCAGGGGTTTCGCGGTGGTGGTCGAGCGAGACCCAGCACATCAGTCGCGGCGTTTCTGATGGCATGTTGGCAGCGTTGCCACTGGTCTTCGGTACTTGATGCTGGCGGCAAAGGGGTGATTGAGAGATTTCGGGATACGCGTTCAGCGAAGAGTCTGGCGGTCTCTTGCGATTGTAGCTTTTCGACGTTAAATTTTCTCACAATAATTCTTCTTTGTTGCTCAGATTGGGATATCCGCATTCGTACCTTGGCTACAACAAGGTAATAATCCGAGTCTATGTTGGCCGCTCGGAAGGTCCGGACATCCAGAATACTGGAGGCATGCCTTGCGTCGATCGCAATATGATCAATTTGGTTGATCGTGACATGATCATTGGACCGTCATGTCTGCTCATGAATATCGAGATGAGGAAACCATGTGCTTGCTATGGTGACATTTCGCTCCACAGCGAAATCAATTAGCCTTAGTCCGTTATCAGACGTGGTGTCGTGTAGGCTATGCTTACCGACTGCCCTACCAAAGACGTCCTCCTTTCCTATTTTGGTGTTAAAATCGCCCAATACGATTTTAACGTCGTATTTAGGGCATTGGTCGTATGTTTTGTCGAGGAGCTCGTAGAAACACTCTTTGGTGGCAGGGTCCTTTTCTTCCGTGGGGGCATGAACACATATTAGGCTTATGTTAGCGAATTTAGCCTTGATCCGGATAGTCATAATACGCACGCTCACGTGTCGGAAGCTTAAGACTTCTTCCCTAAGTCTGCCGCGTATGACAAATCCGCATCCGAATAAACGTTGCCTGTTGCCTCTGTAGCAATCACCGTAGTAGATGTCACAGTTTTTCATCCTCTTTTCGCCCGGCCCATCCCATCGCACTTCCTGGATGGCGGTAATATCTGCTTTATAGCAGTCTAGGGCCTCTGCTAGTTGTTCGGCTGCACGTGGTCTGTAAAGGGACAGAACATTCCACGTACAGATCCGAAGGTCGTTGTCCTTATTTCGTTTGCTGGGGTCGTCATTAGTTGAGTCATCCTTATCCGAGGCTTTTGGTTGTTTCGGAACCATGCGGTTTTTACGTGGTAGGGAAGTTACCCCGACGGCACAACCCCCAACCTGGAGGGCCAGTTCCTTGATTATTCCCCTAGGACGAGGGGCCGGGTACACCGGTCCCAGTAGTCCACTACGGGAGTATGAGCGCTGCCGTTGGCCCATTAAGGGCTCCTCCGCCACCATCTCTATTCCAATGTCCTGACTAACATTGGAAATTCCTTACCGACCTGTGATCCGAATACATCGAAGCAGCTCGCGCAAGGTGTTCAATAAGTTCAACCTAACTGGAACTATAGACGCCACCGTTGACTCCGTCTAGGGAATTCGTCCTCTGCCGCCTGGAACAGGAAGAAGTGCTCTAGTGAGAAAGGCACTCTTCCCCCCCTCTCTCATCTGCTGCCACCAAGAATCCGCCAAACGGGGTTGGTTACCCATTTTATGGATTAAGGTACTAGGCACCCGGCTGTCACCGCGTGGAGGTTGAGAGTAGGAGTTGGTAGGCCTCAGCTGAGTGAAAACGCTTGTGTTTTCATATGAGCGCATGCACTACCGTTTGACCAGCTCTCTTTTGATACACATACAATAAAAAAACATTTACAAAATGGTTCGTTTAATTTGTTTACCACTGTTTTGTTCGGATTAGCTTCTAGACACCCTGTTATTACTTCAATCAATGGTGAGGAAGTCTTATTTCAACAGAAGATTCTGGAACACCCTGTGAATGGTTTTTCTCAAATTTCACGAATTATAACCCTGGGAATTTCCTTTAAGCAGAAAAAAACCGTGTCACGACATCTTTATTCGTTTAAGAGTTATGATTTTTGCAAGCAAAAAAGTCAGAAGAAGACACTGTGCGCCGGTGAGGAGATTGTAAACGAGATGGCGACCGAAGCATTTACCCATGACATAGCTGATACGAAACTAGAAATGGCGGTTAGAATGGCTACCCTACGATGTTTTTGCGCTGACGGAAACGAATCAATTATGTACCTGATCATAAGGAAACCGATCTTTTTACTTCTGATTTCTATGTATTTCGTAAGGACGTCCCAGTCGCTAATGATGTTCCATCTGGCAATGCTCTCCCTTGCGACGATCCCCCAACGGTACCCACGGGCGTGGTGTTCTTTTAGCTCTTCACACTTGTTGTGACGCGTCAGCTTTTACAATTCCAACTGCCTCTAACCTAGAACTGATTTGTGTTAAAATCAATGTTGCAAAACGTTCTCTTTACATCGTTTGCTGCTATATCCATCCAGCACAACCTATTAAGGAGTACCAGCTCCTCGTGGATGCACTTGACTTTTTGATGGATACTATTACCCCAGAAGGCGATGTAATACTTGTTGGTGATTTTAATCTTCCACGATTGTGCTGGGCCAAATCAGATGGCGACATCCACTTCGTTTCAATCAATGCTTCTTCTGACAAGGAAGTCTTATTCACCGACCGACTTATGGCTTCTGGTTTGCACCAGATGTGTAGTATCAAAAATAATCTGGGAAGACAGCTAGATTTAGTTTTTTCAACCGATCCTGACAACTGTGTAGTTACCGTTAGTATCCACCTGCTCTCTAAACTTGTCGCATATCTCCCCTTATTTTTAACATTTTCATACACGAATGAAAACATTAATGTTGTCCCCTTGACGTAGCTTAAATTTAATTTTCGTAAAGCAAACTTTGACAAACTCAACAACCTTATTGGTAATGCCAATTTTGATTTCATCTTTGACAAAACCGTTAACATTGATAAAGCCATCAATACTTTTTATTTGTACATCTATGATCGTTTTCCTTCGCGCCGCGGCGTAAGTATTTAGTGTGTCGGATCACTACGCATGAGGTTCCAAGTTCGAATCCCAGAAAACACCAAAAAGTTTTTTCACGGTCCCACCTCTCGCGAGCGTCTGACAAACATCCGAGAGTATTGTTGTCACGAAAAAGCTTCTCAAATCGCCGTTCGGATACGGCATTAAACTGTAGGACCCTTCCATTCGTGTGAAAAATATAACGCACACAACATGAGTGGTTGCGAGAAGCTAGGCCCTGGCACTTTAAAGAGCTGTTGCGCCAAATATTTGTTTTTTGTATCGTTTTTCTTCAATCCGTCCCTCTCACGCAACATAAAAAGGTCGCTTTTTCTCCCCCTTGGTAGAACAAGGAATTACGCTCACTTCGGAATAAGCAAAATAAACTATGGCAGGCATATCTAAATTCCAGATCTGAGTCTGACTTTTCCAATTATCTTTCATTGTATAAAAACTTTTCCGCGTTGTGTGAATCTCTTTACTCTTAATACCTTGACCATATGCAGTTCGATCTTATTTATAACCCTTAACGGTTCTTCCAATTTATAAACACTAAAAGGAAATCTGACGGGTATCCTTGTACATTAAAATTTTTAAGCTGCGCGCCTGCGGATCCCAAAATAATTACAAAACTATTTGTTGATTTCTTCAGCCAGCCGTTTTCAAATGGCACTGCTGAGCCCGATCTTAATTATTTTACTTACTTGAACGACTGCGCTCACACCTCCCTAAAATCTTTGAATATTAGCGTGTCAATAGTGGTTGACAAGATCAATCTTCTCAAAGACGATTACTCTTCTGGCCCAGACGGACTTCCGACCATAGTTCTATAAAAATGTGTGTGCAATTTAGCTCGACCACTCACTGCTCTTTTTCAACTATCAATCTTAAACGGTGTCTTCCCCAAACTATAGGAAGACTCATTTATCATCCGTATTCATAAAAAGGGCTACGAGAGCGAAATTTCAAACTACAGACCGATTGCTAAGCTTTCATGTATACCCAAGCTTTTTGAGCGTATCGTTTATGACTCGATCTTCTTCCACTGTAAATCGATTTTCTCCCCTAAGCAGCACGGATTCCTAAAGGGTAGATCTACTACCACTAACCTCACCGAATTCATTTCTTCCACATTATGCGCAATGGAAAGAGGCTAATGGGTAGACGATGTGGCTACTGACTTCAGAAAAGCGTTTGAAGAAATTTCCCACAAAATAATACTCTTCAAACTCTCAGCTGTTGGTTTCCCGCCATCGTTTATTTCATGGGTTAAGTCCTACTTAGATGATCGCCAATACAGTGTCCTTTTCAGATTTTCCGTTTCAAACCTAACCATTGCGACCTCGGGCGTACCTCTGTTATTCGAATTGCCCATAAACGATGTCGAGCTTATCATTACGGGATCCTACCTGGCGATCTACGCAGACGATAGACGAGGATCTCAAAACGAATTTCCTGCACTACTGATTCTCACTCGCTGTAGGCTAACTTAAACCTTTTCCTCACCTGGTGCCGGCAAAACCTTTTAGAACTTAACGACGCAAAATGTCAATGTATTACTAACTCTCGCAGACGCCCTCCCCTGCCTCCAAGAACTTATTTTTTCAACTATGAACCTGTTGCCAGAGTTAGTTTAATTCGCGATCTCGGCATCATTTGTGACACTGAACTTAACTTTCGTTCTCACATCGATAACGTAATCAGTAAAGCTAATTCAACACTAGTTTTTATAAAACGTTGGTCTAGGGAGTTCTCCAACCCTTACGTAACTAAATGCCTTTACATGACTTTCGTCAGACCACTTATTGAGTATGCCAGCCAGGCTTGGTCACCGTACCATCAAGTCCACATTCAGAGAATTGAAGCTGTTCAGCGCAGATTCATCCGTTTTGCCCTGCGAGGTCTTGGCTGGAATTGTCCCTACAACTTAACACGTCACGTTGTCGCTGATGTACTCTTTGTCCATCAATTATTAGCCGGAACTATTGACTGCCCTCACCTGCTGCAACTGATTTCGCTTAATACAAACCCTCGACGTTTAAGATCTGTACCCCTATTCCGCCCTGCCTTCCACCGCACCGAATACGGCCAATATGAACCTATGACCAGAATGCTATTGTACTTAACGCAAATAAGTTCCCTAATGTCTTTGACATGCACAGTAGCAAATCTATTCTCTGAATCTGCCTTCGCAACTTACATCCCCACTCCTTAATTTAGTCTTAAGTAGTTGTTTAGTTAGTTTTAAGCAATAAAAAAAAAATAAAAATGCAAATTCACATAGACTTAAGTTATTGGATTATTGTTAGTTAATTAGCCTCTTATAGTCCAAGAGCCGACAGCGTGATGTCCTAAGGCATAAAAAAGAAGAATGAGTTGAATATAAAATGAAAGCTTGCTTGTAATCGTAGACAAAACGCCAATGGTTGGATGAATTTTTTGCCCAGGAATAAAAAAAAAAAGACAACTTCCGGTAAGTTGCATTTTCGTTGTATATTCTAACCGCTACCCCCCTTCGGGTAGGGGTTAGAATAAACCCGAGGTAGGCATGCCTATCGTAAGAGGCGACTCAAATCCACCCTCCGTATAGCGAATATGGCGTATACAAAAAACATGCAATGAACAAAACAAAAGATTTGAATACCCCAGGTGGCAGTCCAGGTACACTGGAAAAAACACCCTCTTCGGAGGTCGGCTCTACGGATTCTGGGGAGAGCCATTTATTGCACCTAATAAATCCCTTCTCAAAAAGTACAAGTGTATCTCGATCTCCATCAACAACATCGAACGTCTCCGGAAAAAGACGTCCGCTGGAAGCGCAAGCGCGTGAAAAACGGGACTCAGCGAAATCAAAAAGCAGTCAGGAGGAAAACGACGTACTCCGTACCAAGCTTACCGAAATGGAGCTACTCTATCGTGAGCTTAAGAAAGAGGTAGATTTACTCAGGCCAGAAAATAATGTCCTAAAAAACACGTATCTACAAAAAGAAAATACAGTTAGCCCACATTGCTCACCTAGTCGCGAATACCAGACGGATGAAGAAGAGCTAACACGTGAAACGAATTGGATCGAAAAGAAACGACCCAGCAAAAAACGCAAAGCTGGTTCCTCACCGGAAGTCGAGCCACAAAGAGATGAAAAACGCAACGAGTTACAAGAAAAGCAACAACAACCAAAATAACGTCCTCCGCCACCGATAAACGTCGTTGGAATTACGGACTATAATAAGTTACATTGCCTCCTTAAAGGAACTCTGGCATCGAAGTTTAAGGTGACATCTCTGCGAAACAATACGTGGAAAATCAATGTCGATGATGCCGACGGTTACCGATCAGTATCTAAAAAATTGAATGCCGAAAAGATTCAGTGGTATACTTATGAAAATAAGTTAGAAAGACCACTGCGTGTTGTAGCAAGGGGACTCCACCCCTCGCGCACTAAGGAAGATATAATGCACGGCCTTCAAGACAAAGGCTTTAAAATTCTTGATGCCGTCAATATTATCGAGAAGGAGAAGCAACAGTCGGAGGGAGATCAGGAGAAATTGGTAAAGCGCGGACTTCCACTATTCATGCTTAGTTTTGATAAAGACGAAAATAAAGATATTATATATGGTATCAAACTATTCTAAACATCGTGGTCAAAATCGAACCTATGCGTAAGAGCTCCAGATCGATCCCGCAGTGTAAGCGCTGTCAAGGCTTGAATCATACGCAGACTTACTGCCAGAAAACGCCGCGATGCGTCAAATGCGCAGGTAAACATCTCTCGGAAGAGTGTCACCTAAATGAGCAAACACCAGCCACCTGTACAAACTGCAAAGGGAAACATCCTGCGAACTATCGAGGTTGCGAAGTGGCGAAAGAGCTTCAAAACGGCGCGATACGCTTAAAAATTCCATACGCCCGAATATGAAACCAATCAAGAACAGACCCAAAATAGCTACGAAAAAAGCAGCGAAAGATAGAAAATCCGTCAATATTGACTTAAGATCGGTTAATGAAAAAAAATCCAAAAGTAGTAGAGTGACAGAAGCAAAATCTTCGAATATTGGCGTGTAGTCTTATGCTCAAGCGGCGAAGACAGTTAAGGGTACGTACATGACCGACAACTCACAGGACATCAAAGCAAGAAACCGTCCGAACTTTAATATAAAGACTCCTGCTCAAGTTGCGACATTGAAAAACGGCGATAGAGGTAGTTCTGAACATCATGTATCCAATGTTTTTTCCCTAATTCTTGCGAAACTTGAAGAGAAATGCAAAACAAATAAACTAATTTTCGAGAGACTAGTTGCACTAGAAAACAACATTCATAACACGCTCACTTCAACCAGAATATGAAAGAAACGCTTAAAATTCTTACTTGGAACGCCAACGGGCTCATAAAATGACTACGAGTTAGAAATAATTATACGAGAAAAAGATATTGATATATGCTTAGTCTGTGAAACTCATCTGACAGAGCAATCGAATATTAAGATAAGGGGATATAGCGTGTATCACGCCTTTCACCCATCGGAAAAAGCCAGAGGCGGATCATCTTTGTATATAAAAGAAAATATCGAACACTCAGCGGAAGTAAAGATTGAATTAGAAGCAATGCAAGGAAGCACGATACGCGTTAGAAATATACATTTTGCTTTCAACATTTCGTCTATACATTGTCCACTGCGTTGTAAACTTGAAGAAAGTGATTTCACAAACATCTTCAACTTCCTTAAACCAAATTTTATTATTGGTGGCGACTTCAACGCGAAACACCCCTTCTGGGGCTCAAGGTATGCCTGTCAGAAAGGTAGAAAGCTTTATAATGCGGGTATGCAATTCAGTTGTGATTTTTACTCGACGGGTAAACCAACATTTTGGCCGACTGATAGAAATAAGATACCAGATCTGATCGAATTCTTTATTGTTAAAGGAATATCTGGCAACTGTATAAAAGTTGAAGAAAGCTTTGATCTCTCCTCTGATCATTCTCCAATCATTATGACGAAAAGCGAAGCTCTGATTAAAAAGCAGGACCGGCCAGGTTAACCAGCGCGAAAATTAATTGGGATAGCTTCAAAAAAGATATTGAAGCAAATATTGAGCTGAGCGTATCACTTAAAACGCCATATGTACTTGAAGTTGAAGTTGATCGCTTTGTCGAAATCCTACAGAATGCCGCGTGGAAGAATACTCCCAAACCAAAGAAAACCCCGGCCAGTTACATTCAAATTTATCCGCAGGAATAAGAGAGATGATTAAGGAGAAGAGATAAGCGCACAAAAAATAGGAACAAACTCGGGCTCCGCAACATAAAGCACATCTTAACCGTTTGTGCAACTCACTAAAAAGATGTATTAAAGACCTTAAGAATAATGAAATGCAAACTTACCTAGAAAGCTTAACGGCAGAAAAAGATTCTAATTACTCGCTTTGGAAGGCTATAAAAGGTATTAAAAAACCTCAAATTTAAGCCGCCCCAATTAGGAAAAATCAAGACGAATGGGCCAGGCATGATAAAGAGAAAGCTCAAGTTTTTGGCACCCACCTGCAAGAAACTTTCAAACCGTTGGGTGGACAAGCCCTTATTCAAAGTATAAATACATCATATATAGCCAATAGCGTAATAAGAAATGCAACACTTACCGAAATTAAGGAAGAAATAAAGAAACTTAAACCTAAGAAGGCTCCTGGATACGACCTAATTACGGGAGAAGTTCTTAAAGCACTACCAAGAAAAGCTCTAATTAAGCTTCTGTTCATTATAAACGCCGCGCTTAGACTAGAATATTTACCCGGAAAGCCCGGAAAACCGCCGAATGAGAAAACGTCTTATAGACCGATTTCGCTTCTTCCAATTATATCTAAACTGTTCGAGAGAATATTGATTAGGCGAATACAGCCGGTAATGGAAGAAGGACGTCTCATTCCGGATCATCAATTCGGATTCAGAAGTAAGCATTCTACACTTGAACAAGTACATCGAATAACACATGTTATCGAAAAATCACTTGAAGAAAGAAGATTTGTTCAAGCGTATTCCTTGACGTTTCTCAGGCCTTTGATAAGGTCTGGCACGAAGGCTTAAAGTTTAAATTACGACAAGTTCTACCAGAGCACCTATATAATATTTTGAAGAACTACCTTACGAATAGACTATTCCGCGTCAAATGTCGAAACGAATATTCTGATTTTAAGGAAATAATGGCTGGGGTGCCGCAAGGAAGCGTTTTTGGTCCGGTTTTATATCTATTATACACTCGTGATATACCGCAAGTGGAAGGCACTGAGCTAGCTACAATTGCCGACGACACTGCTATCCTGGCAGTAGGTAAAACGGTCGAAGATACTACAGAAAAAATGCAAGAAGCTTTGGATAGAGTAAATGAATGGGCAAAGATTTGGCGAATCGCACTCAACAAGAGCAAATCTGTTCATGTAAATTTTACTTATAAGAAAATAAATAATTTGCCGATCTTTTCAAACTCGGTTCAAATCCCTTTTGCAAACAAGGCTAAGTATCTTGGAATGACACTTGATACAAAGCTGAAATGGAAAACGCACGTAAAGAAAAAACGGTTACTTGGAAAATATTCCAAGCTTAATATAGAGAACAAACCGGTTTTTATATAAGCAAGTGCTAAAGCCTGTATGGACATATGGTATACAACTTTGGGGTTGTACCAAACTAAGTAATATTAAAATTGTACAAACTTTTGAAAACAAGGTACTAAGAAGTATTGTTAATGCGCCATGGTATAGCAGAAACAGCGATATCCACAGAGATCTTGGCATTAAAACAATCGAAGACGAAATCAAAAACTACGCGAGAAAGCATAAAAGTCGACTAGAAAGTCACGTAAATATTACAGTCCTCCAAGTTTTGGAAGAAAGAAATTAACTGCGCCGTCTACAAAGAACCAAACCTTTAGACTTAGCGCGATAAGTAACCGCGTCTAAACTGCGGAGCTGGCAGGAACTTCTAATGGGAAGGTCCCTGCAAAACGTCCTTATTACGTGAAACGAAAACTACTTGATAAGTCGAATACTTAGTTATAGTAAAAATAAAAACAAGTGTTAAGTCGAGCCCACGCGTATAAAAGGCGGTGACCACGAGCCGAGGAGGCAAGTTGTCGACAGGTCACCGCGACAAGTACTACTAAAGTGTGTAAGCAATTAGTGAGTAATAAAGAGTGCTCAGCAAGAGTCCAAAAGTGTTTCTCATTTTTTCCTTCTCTCCTTCCGTCTGTTTTACATATCAGAAGTGGGATTACAAAACTTAATGTGAAACGGGATTGTAATCGGTTGTTTGCATTTCCATCTCTACACTGCGAAAGGGGATTGACCTCACAGCTGAGAACCAGTGCAATACCCGCAACGAAGAAAAAACAAAACAGAGAAAAGAAACTGAAAGCTAATCGTCGTTACATACATACGCTTGTGCAGCATCGACTGAGGAATCACCGTATCAGCGTATCACCGTAGCAGCCGATCGTGGGCGGTGTAAAACTCTGCATTTGGGGTCCAGAGTCCAATTTGGGAATTTCCGTCGGCAACTGGAGACTAATTTAGACGGTGCAATTGCTGGTTCGCTTGCCGACGGTATTTGGCCGTTGTACTTGACCGTTGGATTTGGTCAGTGAATTTGGCCGGTGCTTCGTGTGAGTGTGGCCGTTGGATTGGTCTGCTATTCCTGGCCGGTGATTGCGGCTTTTGGCTATCCGAAAGGTTACGCATTGCAAGGGGGACGATAGCGTCGCAGGCTATGAGTGTGGGCGCCGTGGCGTAAGTGGTTAGTGTGTCGAATCACTACGCGTGAGGTTCCAAGTTCGAATCCCAGAAAATACCAAAAAGTTTTTCACGGTCCCACCTCTCGCGAGCGTCTGACAAACATCCGAGAGTATTCTTGTCACGAAAAAGCTTCTCAAATCGCCGTTCGGATTCGGCATTAAACTGTAGGTCCCTTCCATGCGTGTGAAAAATATAACGCACACAACATGAGTGGTTGCGAGAAGCTAGGCCCTGGCACTTTAAAGAGCTGTTGCGCCAAATATTTGTTTTTTTGTATGAGTAACATGGATGAGCAAGAAGCGCGATACGGCGCCCTCACGAGAGATGAGCTGCGTGAGGAATTGAGGAAACGTGGGCTCGAACAGGGCGGCTTGAAGGAAGAGTTGCTAAAGCGGTTAGTGGATGCAACTAGGGCGGTAACCAGTGAGAGTTCCCTTCGGGGGGGCCACACACTCGAAAACTTCCGCTTTCTTTCCAGTTGGAAAGGACCATCAAGCGAAGAATGAAGCGAGTGAACTCCAGGAGCTGCGAAATGGGATGCAGCGACTGCAGGAGAAGTTGCTGCAGTAAGGCATAAAAAAGCCGGGGCCTAGTACTAAAGAGCAAAGGGGTGACAGTAGGGAAAAATGCATAGACAGTGTGAGTCCTTCCCCTGCCAGAGACAGTGGCTGTTCTCGGGCGATGTATACAGTCCGGGATGTCGCCGAGATGATACCCGAGTTCAACCCAAAGTTAACTGCAGGACTATCGTCAAAGGCGTGGAGGAGGAGAGTGGCGGACATCCAGCGCATCTATGAACTAGATGAGAAACTGGTGCTGATGGCGGCGACTACGAAATTGGGAGGCGCTGCCAGACTGTGGAGTCACGGTACGACTCTAGAATCGTTGGACGACTTCTTCCACGAGCTGTGCCGAAACTTCCCCACAATTGACGATGATGCGGACGTGCATGACAGGCTCCGGGAACGGAGCAGAGATTCGGTGAGGATGTAGAGGAGTACGTCTTCGAGATGAAGATGATCGCAGCCCGAGGGTACGTACAGGAAGGTACGCTGGTGAAATATATAATTCAGGGAATTGGAGACACCGAATGCCATTAAGCTTTCCGCGCTGTGAGGCCTAGTTCAGTCAACGAGGTTTTGCAGAGAGTCCGATGGGTCACGGGGCTAAGGACGAAGAGTCGGCGTTGGGCGGAGAAGCCAAGATATGGTGAGGGTGAAGGGCAGATGACCGTGCGCGCAACCAATGCTGGTGGAGAGGTGAGCTGCTTCCACTGCCAACAAATGGGGCATTATCGGAGAGACTGTCCGGTGTTGCGTGTGGAAGTGACTGCGGATGGGCGGAATGCAGGAGCAGCAAAGCGGCCGGGTAGACCGAACCAGCTACTCATAAAGGACACCGGCAATGAGTACACCAAGGAAGCGACCGTGAATGGGCACGTAGTAATGGCGTTCATCGATTTGGGCAGTGATTGCGTAACACTACAACAATCAGAAGCAACCACTGGAAATCTCAACTACGTCCCGTTCGCGTCGCGACTCAACGGGTTTGGTGACGGCGGATGTACCACGGTGGGCCGCCTGTATGCGAAAGTGACAGTGGATCAGCTGACATCTTGGTGTGAGGTCTTAGTGGTTCCCGATAAGAGTCAGCCGTACCCCATGATAATCGGACGGAAACTCTTAGATCAGCCTCAAGTCAGAGTGGAGAAAACTTTTCAAAAGCTGGCCATCACGGATACTATGCAGGGGCCGGCTCAAGAAGTACTACTGGTCGAGGAGGAGATCCCAAAGGTGACTCCTAAGAAGCTGTCGGTGATGGACCTCGACGTGGGAGAGGTCGAAGAGCCACACACGCGAAAACTACAAGAGTTGATAGATCTGCATCGGAGTTGCTTTGCTCTGGATCTTGAAAAGTTGGGCGAGTCGAGGTTGGTCGAATGCAAGATTCAGCTGACCACAATACAGCCAGTCTGCGTACAGCCGTACAGGCTTCCGTTCGCCAAGCGGGCGATTGTGAATGAGAAGGTCGACGAGCTACTGAGACTGGGGGTGATCCGGCCATCAGCATCGGACTACTGCTCTCCTATCGTCCTTACAAAGAAGAAAGACGGGACGGACAGGTTTTGTGTCGACTTTAGGGCACTCAACAAGGTCACAGTGAAGCGGAAGTTCCCCATGCCAGTGATCGAGGAGGTCCTCACATCGCTCAGCGGCCAAGCAGCCTTCACTGTACTGGACTTAGCGTCGGGGTACCACCAAATTCGTATGGAGGAGAACAGCAGAAGGTTCACCGCGTTCACAACGGATGAGGGGTCCTTCGAATTTAACCGAATGCCGTTTGGCCTCGTGAATGCTTCCGCCCATTTCCAAGCATGCATGAACCAGGTGAAGTCAAGGTTGCAGAAGGGCGATGCGGCAGTATATTTGGACGACACGATTATCGCCAGCAAGACAGTAGAAGAGGGGCTGGACAAGCTCCAAAGGTTTCTGGGGACCTTAAAGGAGTTCGGGCTAACGCTGTACGCGCGTAAGTGCGCCTTTTCCAAAACCGATCTCGAGTTTCTTGGGTACCATATAGGGAAGACCGGGGTGACACCAAGCGAACGGAAGACAATGGCGGTCGTGCAGTTCCCAACACCACGGAACACCCATGAAGTGCGGCAATTCCTGGGACTTACGGGTTGCTTCAGGAAGTTCGTCAGAGACTACTCGAAAGTGGCCATACCTCTCACTGAACTAACGAGAGTAGACCAAGAGTTCCAGTGGACAGCAACACAGGAGCAGGCGTTCCAGAGACTGAAGGAGGCCCTCACCAATCCACCGGTGCTGGCGCTGTTCGATCCCGAGTGTGAACATGATGTGCATACAGATGCGTCGGCCGTGGGCTTGTCAGGAATCCTCTTCCAGAAGGGGAAAGAAGACGCGGAGCTGCGCCCGGTAATCTTCTACAGCCGAAAACTTTCTGAGGATGAAAGAAAGTACCACTCCTATGAGCTAGAAGTGTTGGCCGTCGTAGACAGTCTCGATCGATTTCGGGTCTATCTATTGGGCAGGGAGTTTAAGGTCGTAACCGACTGCGAGGCGATTGTAGCCACCAAGAACAAGCCGAAGATCATCCCTCGAGTGGGCAGATGGTGGCTGAAGCTGCAAGAGTTCTCCTTCGAAATTGTGCATCAACCTGGGAAAAAGGCGGCGTACGTAGACGCGCTGAGTCGACAACCGGTGGAAGAGCAGAAAGTGATGGAAGAGGCGTCTCTTTATGTCCTCAACGTACAAATTGAGGACGACGATTGGCTGGCAACAATGCAGTGGCAGGACAAGAAACTACGCGCTATAATTCAGGAGTTGAAGGCGGCGGAAGTGACGACTCTAAAGCGGCAGCTACAGAAGGAGTTCGCCCTTAAAGGAATGTAGCTGTTCCGGTTGGTGGGAGGTACCGAGAGGTGGGTGGTACCACATTCGATCCGTTGGAGGATCTTAAAACTCTGTCATGACGACGTGGGCCACCTAGCAGATGAGAAGACGTTGGTTCGAGTTCGAGAGAAGTTTTGGTTCCCAAGAATGCAGGCCTTCACTCGCGAATACATTAAAGCATGCGTGGAGTGCGCTTATGCAAAAAGGAAAGGGGGAAAGAAAGAAGCCGAGCTGTATAGCGCAGACCGAATACCGCTGCCATTCCACACGGTGCACTTAGACCATCTAGGACCATTCACTCGCGGAAAGGGGGGAACCAGGTACGTACTGGCGGTCGTGGACAACTTCACGAAGTACGTCGTGTTACGGGCCGTGAAAGCGACCACCACCAAGGGGGTGCTCAACGTACTGACGGAGATCTCCGGATACTTTGGCGTACCTAGGCGAATGGTGACCGATCGAGGGACAGCATTCACAGCCAGAGCTTTTGAGCAGTACTACGAGGACAACGGGGTGCTGTACATCAAGACCGCGGTAAGGACACCTAGAGCGAACATTCAAGTGGAACGGTGCAACCGCACCATCTTGGCAGCTCTAAAGTGTGCCCATTCGGCAGACAAGGACTGGGCCGAATACCTGAGAACCATTCAGTGGGGGATGAATACAGCGAGGAACTCCACCACAAAAGCGAGCCCCCACGAGCTTCTGTTTGTGTATACGCCTCGAGACATCTTGGGAAATAAGCTGCTGCTGGAATTAGGAAACGCAGCAGCAATCGAGCCAGACGAAATGAGCAAAAGGAGAGAGACTGCCCTGCAAAACATCGCGAAGAGCCAAGCGGACCAAAAAGTGCGGTATGATCAGAGACACCGCAAACCATCTCGGTACGATACGGATGATCTGGTACTGATCGAACACGAAGCACCGGCAAGCGGGGAGTCAAGGAAGTTGGAACATCTCTACCGCGGCCCATATATCGTGACCCGAGTTTTACCAAACGATCGATATATCATCGAGGACATCAAAGGCATGCAGAGAAACCAGCGTAAACTCTGCACTGTGATGAGTTCGGACAAGCTGAAGCGTTGGTGTGAGTTACCAGACGAAGGGATCACCGACGTAAGCGGAGACGATGACCCAGACAGCGTTGCCTCAAGTACGGATGACGATGAAGCAGAAACGGCGCTACGGAGCCCTGAAACCGACACCGGCGTCAATGCCGAAACCCTAGCTACCGATCGCGAGGGCACGATCATGGAAGGATGGCCAAAATGTTAAGTCGAGCCCACGCGTATAAAAGGCGGTGACCACGAGCCGAGGAGGCAAGTTGTCGACAGGTCACCGCGACAAGTACTACTAAAGTGTGTAAACAATTAGTGAATAATAAAGAGTGCTCAGCAAGAGTCCAAAAGTGTTTCTCTTTTTTTCCTTCTCTCCTTCCGTCTGTTTTACACAAGTCTGTTTTGAAGGGAGGTTTTTTAGTGGGTAAGAATCCCACACTAATGTGAGCACGCTGCCCAATGCAACCGGTGCTTCTCAGCGTCAATTGACAAGGCGCATCGGACCTTCTGTTCGAATATGCCAACTTAATATCGAAGGTATAAGTAAAGCCAAAAGTGACTACTTATCAAAACTTTTATTGACAAACAACATCGATGTAGCCGTCATCCAAGAGGCACATACTGCCTCCGACGCGGCTCAAAGGTTAGAGGGACAGTCGCTGGTTACTTCCAGATAGGATCCAACTACCACCAGTCATATGGATCAGCAACCTATGTAAAAACGGTAAAGATGACGTTAAACTTATAAGCACTAGCTTCAGAAACAACATCTTCACAATTGCTATCCAAATTGGAGACCTTCAAGTTGTAAACATATACAAACCTCCCGCTACACCATGGCCGCCTAACGTACTTGATATTCCAAATCAACCAAAGGTTTTCATTGCTGACTTCAATAGCCATCATAGTTTGTGGAGATATGATAATAACGATGACAATGGAGATACGCTAATAGATTGGGCGGACTCAAACCATTTACATTTAATCTTCGACGCCAAAGATACATCCACTTTCTACTCTCGCAGATGGCGAAAAGGCTACAACCCAGACCTGTGCTTTGTTACCTGTGATGCAGAACATCACCTTCTACCAGCTTCCAGAACAGTGCTGTCAGATTTTCCGAAAAGCCAACACCGCCCGGTCATAATCGACATCGGTATACAGATACTACTAACTGATTCAGTGCAAAGGCCACGATGGAACTTTTCAAAGGCCAATTGGAAAAACTTCGCCAATGAACTTAACTCTTGCTTACGGTTCATTCCACCACTTTCACAAAACTATGACAGATTTGTAGGAATTGTAAAAGCAACCGCCAAAAAAACATATTCCCCGTGGTTTTCGGAAGGAATATATTCCAGGTTGGACTGAAGAAAGCCAACAACTCTATAAGGATTTTGAGGCATCTGGAGACCCGGAAGTTGTCCACTAATTGCTAAAATCGCCTGAACCACCTCAACTTCACGCACTCTAGCAGGAAAGCATGGAACCACCTACGCAAACTTGGAGGAAGTAACATCTCAAACACCACAAGTCCTTGCATCGACCCAAATAAAGTGGGTAGCCGCATTGTAGACTTTTCCCGTACCCCCGTCGACAAGGCACATACAGTCATCACCATACGCGCACTCAAGAACCTCAAGAACAATACCCCACAAACATCACAGTTTTCGAGCGATTTCACAACAGAAGATGTCAGCACTGCTCTGCCGCTGTAAAAACAGGGAAAGCGGCGGGATTTGATGGTATGCATCCGGAGTTTCTTGTGCAAAGCGGGAAAAATACAAGAGGGTGGCTAGCAGAATTCTACAGTAATATACTGGAAAAAGGCACAATTCCAACTGCATTCAAGCGAACGAAAATCATTGCTATTCTTAAGCCAGGCAAGCCTAACGACCTACCAGAAAGCTATCGTCCCATAGCGCTTCTAAGCACTTGCTACAAACTCCTTGAACGTCTTATCTACAATCGGATAAACCCTGCCATTAATGAAATCATACCTATCGAACAGGCTGGTTTTCGTGCGGGTAGAAATTGCACGGACCAAGTGTTATCCTTGACCACACACATTGAGGCAGGTTTTGAAAGGAAGCTCAAAACATCCGTTGCGTTTGTTGACTCAACCGCAGCGTATGACACCGTCTGGAAAGATGGACTCATATTTAAGCTGCTGAAAGTAGTTCCCTGTCTAAGGACATCACGCCTTGTAAACAACCTACTCTCAAACCGCCTTCTTCAAGTTTTTATTAATGATGAGAAAGGCAGAGTAAGAAATCTAAACAATGGGCTTCTCCAGGGTTCCGTCCTTGCCCCTTTACTATTTAATCTGTATATCAGTGATATTCCTGCGACCGTATCGAGGAAATTTGGGTACGTGGATGATCTGGCAATTGCTACCCATGATAAGGACACAACAAACACAGAGAGGACTCTAACTTTAGATCTTGAGCAACTCAACATATATTTTCGACAGTGGCGACTGTGTCCAAGTGTGTCTAAAACGGAACTCTGCTGTTTTCACCTTACAAACCAAATTGCAAACTTCAAACTTAACGTCCAGTTTAACAACACCACACTTAACCACAGTCGAAACCCTAAATACTTAGGCGTAACATTGGACAGATCCCTCACTTACAAACAGCACTTAACAAACGTGGCTGGTAAACTCACAACTCGCAATAACATCCTGCAAAAACTAACTGGATCGACCTGGGGTTCATGTGCATCAACGCTTCGTACCGCAGCACTTGCCCTAGTGTACTCTACAGTGGAATACTGCGCTCCAGTGTGGTTGAATAGTGCCCATGCACAGAAGGTGGACGTGCAACTGAACAATACTATGCGACTCATATCCGGTACTATAAGGTCAACACCAACACGATGGCTTCCTGTGCTGAGCAATATTCCTCCACCTCCCTTGCGCCGCCTAAACACTCTTCTAAGGGAGCGCAGCAAAATACAGACCAACGCCGAACTTCCCATTCACGAAGATATTGCTACCCTCTGGTCACATCAGCAAAGACTTAAATCTCGGCACCCAACCATAAAGCTCGCCGAACTCTGCCTGGATATCAGAATGGACACCATCTACGCAAACTGACACCATTACCGTCTCGAACCCATCATGCCAACTCTTTGGGTTTGACCTACCTCGCAACCTCTGGTCGACTCTTAACAGAATCCGAACAAATCACGGAAAATGTGCAGACTCTTTATTCCGTTGGGGAAGCGTCAGTTCTTCAGCTTGCGACTGCGGGGCCCAACGACAAACCATCCACCATATTGTTGCGGAACGTAACAAGCGTTCCTACCCTGGTGACATCCAAGATTTTGCTGATACTAACAACAACATGTCTGTGATAGACTGGTTACGAAACCTAGATGTTGTGATATAGCCTAGCTGTTTTTCAAATTACCTTATGTACAAATATATTAGAAATTTTTCTTAAAGAATATTTATGTTAGTATAAGTCCTATAAGTTATAACTTTATATGTGCAATAACAAAATAATGTAATAATGCAATATGTAATTCCATACGCTAAATAAATAAGGTTCTGGAACTAATCTTCCGGTTGTTTTTTTCACAGTTAATACAAAATGAAGAAGTGTGCTTTTAGTGGTAAAAATAACAATTTAGTAGACTTCACAGATGAAACTATCGCGAAGATCACAAAATCGGTAGCTTTTCACCGCATAAGAAAGTTTATACGTACATACATACTTATATGTAAAAGGTCACGGTTTGAAATGTATCTATCTTATTAGAAGTAAGTGACGGTAAGTTTTGTATAGATGACTTCAAAAGTTATAACCCTATTCAATTGCAGGGTCAAATTTTGCAAGCATTCAGCGACAATCTTACCATTGAAGCACCTAATACACCCCACAATGAAAAAAATTGTCTGTAAATACGAACTTGATGTAAACAAACTAATTACGGAACCGCAATCCGAAACAACTAAGTTAGAAGACTTTGCTTACGAGATTAGACTATAATAAAATCTATGAAAACAAAGAAACAAATTTTGAGACATTGAAAGCACTAGAAGGTATTATATAATTAGAGGTGAATTTGATATTAATGATAACACTGGTCAACCCGATTTTTTGACGTTAATTAAGTTATACATTTTTGGAATCGTACATGCATAAGTATTAACAGAAAAATATCAGAAATAGTTTGCTACATCGAATTGTCCAAATATACGACAAAATGTATAAAGGGTGAGCCAACAATTTGTGTGGAAGTTTTCATTAAATTAAACACACATTTATTACGAAATCAATTGTTGAGTTTCGGCGAGATTTTTCAGCGAATGAAATTAGAAGTCATACCAACTCACTTTTAACGTTACAAAAAATTTTTATTGTATTTTAAAAGGGAAATTACATAAAAAAGAATGACTGACTGTCCTGAATACTTCATTGCTTCGTTGCTCAAAAAGGTGTTTTTTCCGCCTGCCTCTTAAAACTCGTCTGGTCGTCTGCTACAAAAATTCTCTCTGTCCTCCTGTCAACCACCGCACGTAGCCCAATCCGAAAGTTCCCTTTATCCGCCAATCAGCAATCGTCTTTCACGCTGGGATCCGCGCCATCTAGCGCCTGTTGAAGAAAAGGAATGATCATCGCCTAGGGCGATGCTACATTGATGTTGAAGAGGCATTCCATTTTTAACATTCTCCACCCCGGTGGGATGTCCATCTTCCGTGGGCTTCTCACCTTCCTTCGATGACTCTTTGACGTCTATTACCGTCAACTTGACAGCAGGTCTCACATACATCCCTGTAGATGTTTTGATAGTGGCTCTCCTCACTTGCCCATCCGCAGCCTTGTAAACTTCCACCACGACGCCTTTAGGCCAACAGCCCCTTGGGAGACTCTCGTCTACAACGATGACCATGTCCCCTTTGTCTAACGGCTTATTTGGCTGGAACCATCGTGCCCTTCGAGTAAGCGTGGGCAAATATTCCCGTACCCAGCGTTTCCAAAACATGTTAGCAAGTTGCTGGCTCTTCCGTCAACTTTTGCGTAAGACCAAATCCTTATCGTCAAATGTCCCAGGCGGCTTACATCCATCCATCGATCCCAGGAGAAAATGGTTCGGTGTCAGAGCTTCTGAATCCTCTGCCTCTATCGACACATGCGTGAGGGGTCGCGATTTAATAATGGCCTCCACCTCGATGAGCATAGCACGTAAAGTATCGTCTTAAAGTTTCTGACCTCGTATTACTTCTCCTAGGACATAATTCACAGAGCCGATGAGTCGCTCCCAGCTTCCTCCCATGTGAGGTGCTGCTGGAGGGTCGAAAAACCACTGAGTATCTGGGGTAGCAAACTTGTCCTCCAGCTTCCCCTGTCAATCTGCCTCAACGCTTCCTGCAATTCTCGATGTGTACCTTTGAAGTTTGTTCCATTGTCCGAGTAAAAACCCTTGAGGTACCACGTCGCGCTATGAAGTTCCTGATACACATTATACAAGCGTCCGTTGACAAGCTACAGGCAACTTCAAGATGAACAGCTCTCACTGTCAGGTATGTAAAGAGCACACCCCATCGCTTCTCGGTTCGCCTTCTAACTGTGACCATCATCGGTCCGAAGTAGTCTACTCCTACATGAGTAAATGCTCGTGTATATGCTGCTAGTCTCCCCGCAGGCAGCAATGGACGCATCTCTGCCGAACTTTTTGTAATTCTGCTCGCAACCCAGGTACCCAAAAGTGCTGCCGGATCTTGTTCAAAACAGTTTCATGGCAACTATGATGGTGATCGATGACGCCTCGGCAAAAGTACTGGACGTTTCGTTCCATAGTCTACGTAGCTCGCGTTGTCGATCCGTCATTTCATCCGCAGCAACCCGTCTTCATCCACATATGGAGAACACTTCCTGAGAGTACTGGACTTGCTGAGTGCTCGGCCGCTTTTCATCACCGCCAAATCGTCACTGTACGCTTCTCTCTGGCCCATGTTCAGAAGAATTATTTCAGACTGCCTGAGTTCTACCGAAGTCAGTGAACCGGTGCATTTCCGTTGACCTCGTATAGTCCTCTTTAAGTTATTAGAAAACCGGAACACCCTCGCCATGGTTCGTCGCAGCCGCAACCAGGAAGAGAACCTTTCGGTATCCACCAAAGACCGCTCATCTGAATAATGCACCAAGATGAACTTAGGCCTGAGATCTTCTAAGGGTTTAGCTTCCATGACAGGAAGTTCGCCTGGCCACTGCTCCTCAGGATTGCATAAAAATGAAGGTCCTCTAAACCACTTCTCAGTAGGCAGGAACGAAATCATCTTCTTCCACTTTGTCGCTTCATCTGCTACGTTCTCCTTACTAGGGACCGAGCGCCATTCCTTCCACTTCGAACTTTCCAATATTTCGTCGATTCTGTACATCACGCACTGGTTGTATTTCTTCGGATCTACTCTCAACCAAGACAGAACAGTGCGAGAGTCAGACCAAAAACCTCTCCTTTCGATCTTCAGCGAATGACCTCTTTCTATCGCCGCAGCCAGCTTCACGCCCTTGGTCGCCGCTTTCAACTCCACTCGGGGAATAGAAATAGGTCGTCTCGGTGCTACTTTAGCTTTAGCTCCAATAAACGCGGTGTCCACCAAGTCACCTGAGCAGAAACGAAAATACGCTACCGTCGCCATAGCGTTTTCGCTCGCATCCACAAAAACATGCAGCTGAATAGAGACATTACTGAGCCCCGAGAGCGGGCAGTAGCATCGGGGTATCTTCACCTCCACCTTCAAAGCCGGTTCAGGAATGACCTCATCCCATTCAACGGTTGTTCTCCACACCTCTTGCAAGATCACTTTCAGGATTACCAGGAAATGTGCCAGAAAACCTAAGGGATCAAAAATGGACATTAAAACCTTTAGTAACTCACGCTTAGTTGGCTTCCTCCATCGCCTTAGTATATCCTCATGAATATTCACAAGCCGCAGTGAAAACGTGAAAGTATCTGGACCAATGTTCCACCGCATGCCAAGAACCTTCGCGGTTTCATCGTCGCTATTTTTTATTGAGATCTGCTTGTCACGTCTAGGCCTTTCACCCAAAGCCTCCATCACATGGTTAGAGTTTAAAAGCCAACTTCGTATCCGGAAACATCCTCTAGCGTGGATGAGCTCAACATCTCTAGCCAACTTAACTGCTTCCTCTTCGCTATTGATGCTATCCATGAAATCATCCATGTAATGGTGCCTGGTGATTGCTACGACTGCTTTTGGATACACCTCAGCAAACCTTTCAGCATTGATGTCCTTCATATATTGGAGAACACGATGCACCGAATGTTAATACTTCCATTACGTATACATCTGGCTCACTGCATGACCCTGCTTCCCTCCATAGAAATATTTGACCGTGTTGGCCTTTACTTCGCACCCGTATTTGATGAAACATCTCACAGATGTCGCCACAAATAGCTATTGGTTTACTTCGAAAGGCATACAGCGCCGTTGGTAAACTTACAAGCAAATCCGGTCCTTTCAAAAGCATTGAATTTAAGGAAACGCCTTTTACCGTAGCAGGGGTTTTTGACAATAAAGGTAGGCAAGTACCAAGTCCCCGGAAAAACCTTGCTGCAACTCGCCTGCAGACAGCCGCCGAGCGTAACCTTTTTCCAAAAGATTCTGAAGTTGTTGATTGAGCTTGGTCCTTAGCTCAGCATCCAAAAGCGTCTTCCTCTCAATGCACTCCAATCTCTTTAATGCCATTGGGTAGCTATCTGGCATTTTAAAGTCGTCGTAGTGCCACAGAAGCCCACTCTCATAACGTTCGCCAATGTATTTTGTAGTCTGCTTCGAAATTTCCAACGTCTTCCTATTCTGATTTGGTTCGATGAAATGCTTATGGGTGCCATGGTCCTCTAAAGTCAGGAACTCTTGTACCTCGTCGTGAAGCGATCGCTCACACTCACAAGCTGCGCTATGATACGCATGATGACTTATCATCCCTCCTCCAATGCCGCCACAAACAACCCATCCTAACCGCCTTCTGATGGCAATAGGTTCCTTTTGCCGCCCTTCATATACTTTTAGCGCCACCCCAAGATATTCGTCGGAAGCTCCTATGAGTGGCTTCGGTTGGATGTTGGAATATGTCTCCAGATGTAAATCTCTCAGATGCTGGTACTCCTTTTGTGCCTCCCGAGCATCGTAAGATAATTCTGGCAAGCTTAGCTTTTCCACCGTTCTCACATCTTGGATATGGTATCGCTTCGGTGAATCGGTTGAACCCTGTCTTGGTGATACTTCCACAGAAACTCGTTGTGAACCTTGCTCCACACGTACAACACCTGCAGTCGATTTAAAACAAAGAGGTTGATCTAATCCTTTCAGCTCCAAGGCATCTGCTATTTCCTACTCCAGTAATGTAAGCGACGATCCGTTATCCAAAAGCGCAAATGTCTCGACGCATTTCCCGTTCGCATGTAACGTCACAGGCGCAATGCGGAACAAGACTTCATCCTGCTGGCTCTGATGTGCATTACATACCCGATGGACTGGGTTTACAGTTGACTCATGAAGTAGATTATGATGTCTAAGCCCACGCCCCTCTATACTGCAGTCATTTCTTTCACCACACTTCTTCCGTGATGAATGACGCAGACAGTTTTCACATATCCCCTTATCCTTGACCAATTTCTTTCTCTTAGCGATGGGTAGACCTTTGAATTCCACACATTCAAATAAGCGATGATCCTTCCGACATAGGTAACAGCTCCTTGCGCTACCAGCGTTCTTGTGAAGTTATGCAGATCTGTTCACTTCCTGATGAGCATAAAGATGTCCAGCTCGCCGTTCAGGTCTTCCTTCTGAGACTGCCACCGTAGTCAGTGTACTCGCTGCTCCTGCAAGGTCGTTGAACCATTTTCTAAATTCTTGGAGTTTCTGTCCCGGTCGCTTGCTTGCTTCTGACGCCCAGTTTAACCGCAACGTAGGAGGAAGCCTGTCTACAAGTCCCTGCAACAACATGGGATTAGACGTATGATCCTTCAGGCCAGCCGCTTTCATAGTAGATACTAATTGTCGAACTGACACTGCGTAACTAACCAAACTGTCGAACTTCTCCAATTTCGGCAATGCCTCAGCTCGTATTTTCCTTAGCAAGGAATTGATCACGAGCTCCGGTCTTCCGAAGAACATCTCTAACGTCGCGATTGCATCGGGCACTGTCTCAGGCATCAACAGACTGTACCCAACAACTTCCATCGCCTTTCCCTTTAGCACACGTTGAAGATGAACTAAATTCTCGGCATCGGAAAATCCGCAGAGCTCGGTACTATTTCGGTAATTGCTTGTGAAGACCGCCCATTCTTCCGGTCTACCATTGAACATCGGAAGGTCCTTTGACAACGCCTAACGTGCTGCCAAATGCTCCGGTGTTAAGACCCTAACTTTTTTCAGCTCCTTCGTGACCGGTGGCCTTTCGTCTTCATCACTGCTTTCCGCCAGCGCTAACAGCTCATACTTTTTATTCACGTACTGCATATCTAACAGCTGCTGTTCTTCCAAACACTCCAGTTCCAGCTTCATTCTGGCTCTGCCCCGACTCCCAGCCGACGATGCTGATGGTGAATGCTCTTGTCCTGATCCTCTACATGAATCCCTTCTGTGTTTACCAGGTGGTTTCTTTGCCGTTTTCTCGAGCATTAGCCATTGTCCAACCTGGTTTCGTCCCTCGGCGATTGACACCCTTCCTGGAGTTGCATTCTGCTTGCCTGGTGGTCCTTCCACCGTACCGTCAAGCGCTTGTGCCCCTCCTGTTGTCCCTCGGCAAAGGTAATGCCAGTTGCGCACTGCGCACAACTCCACGGACGATCGGCCACGGTCCTATCCACCGATGCACACGCAAAGTGATACCATCTATCATAATCGTCACACCGCACCATGTCTAGACTGTCCGCATCGTTACAGTTAGCGCAAGCTCCACTCGCTTGCTTAGACTTCGGCATCGCACCTTTCGCTTTCTCTTCTGGATTCATGCTAAAATCCTCCGCACGAGCAACGTATGTAATAATATAAAATTACCTTTTTGAGAATGTTGAGTTTCGGCGAGATTTTTCAGCGAACGAAATAAGAAGTCATACCAACTCACTTTTAACGTTACAAAAAATCTTTATTGTATTTTAAAGGGGAAATTACATAAAAATGAATGACTGACTGTCCTGAATACTTCATTGCTTCGTTGCTCAAAAAGGTGTTTTTTCCGCCTGCCTCGTAAAACTCGTCTGGTCGTCTGCTACAAAAATTCTCTCTGTCCTCCTGTCAACCACCGCACGTAGCCCAATCCGAAACTTCCTTTTATCCGCCAATCAGCAATCGTCTTTCACGCTGGGATCCGCGCCATCTAGCGCCTGTTGAAGAAAAGGAATGATCATCGCCAAGGGCGATGCTACATTGATGTTGAAGAGACATTCCATTTTTAACAGCAATTATGAATTGATCTCAAACATAAAATCTAAACTGAAATGGCGGCCATTTACTCACTTATTCTTCAAAAAGTCATCGATAATTTTGAACTTCGGATGGTCGCTTGCAACAGAAGCCGTGGTGGTGACATGAACGATGTTATGTTCCACTCATAATCGCCATGGATCGAGCTCTACATGTATTTCAGAATAAATGTGTATTTAATTTAATTTAACTTCCAAACAAATTGTTGACTCACCCGTTACTTGACATTGGTTACTGACAGTTTTTCGCGTAGGAGTATTATAACTACCTTCACTAAAGAACTAACGATAACAAAAAAATATTGCTCAAAGCGCCTTAGTAGAGCCAAACAAAATCATTTTGCCGCCCTTACACATAAAATTGGGACTTATGAAAAACTTTGTTGAAGCCATGGGTAAAACTGGAGAAGGTTTCCTCTATTTAAAAACTTTGTTCCCCAGATTGAGCGAAGTGAAATTAAAAGAAGGCATTTTTATAGGGGCAGATATAAGAAAGGTCATAAAGGACTCCAACTTTATTCACAAATTAAATATACAGGAAAAAAATGCATGGATTTCTTTTGTTGAAGTGACACAACAATTTGTATGTAATACAAAGTCACCAAGCTATAAGGAAATCATTTCTAAGCTATTACAAAACTACAAACGCTTGGGATGCAAAATGTCCTTAAAGATTCATTTTCTTGATTCCCATTTGGAGTTTTTCCCTGAAAACTTAGGTGCCGTAAGCGACGAACATGGGGAGAGATTTCACCAAGACATAATGGCGATGGAAAAGCGATATCAAGGAAAATGGTCGTCGAGAATGCTCGCAGACTTTTGTTGGACCTTGAAACGAGTTCATCCATCATACTTGTAGAAAGACAAGCAAAACGCATCAAAAATTTTTCAGTGTAATAAAAATAAAATTAATATCTACAAATTTTCATGTATTTTCACTTTTTTAAATAAACGGATTTTTCTAAAAATATGGATATTTCATAATTTTTTTACAGACGTATTTTGAACAATTACATGTCATGGTATAAAAAAAAAATATTTTGAAAGAACGGTAAAAAAAATATTTTTTATTTGTTGTCCAGTGTAATTGTTCAATTTCATTAGCCATCTTGTTCAAGGACCCAACACATACGCAGAAAATATTCAGATGATGATTTGATGATCATTGTGCTCAAATATAATGTATACTGCCACAAAAGGTAGAGTTAAAGCGAGTAAGCAGTTAATGTTAGAATTGGCAATGAAATCAATAATGAGTAATAGGAAGGTACATACTCGTATTAACAATCCTTTGACAACCTACTTTGTTTTAACTCTTAAACAAAATACTCAATACTTACTTACTTATGTGGCGCTACAGTTCGGGGTGAACCTGGGCCTCAACCACCAAGCCTTTCCATTTAGCTCGGTCTTTAGCTAATTGCCTCCAGTTGCGCACTCCAAGTTGGTCGAGGTACTCTTGAACTTGTGGGCGCCACCTACGGCGATGATTCCCTCTACTGCGTCGTCCCTCCGGGTTAGATTCGAAGACTCTGCGGGCCGGAGCGTTGGTGTCCATTCGCTCTACATGTCCTAGCCATCTCAGACGTCCAATACGCAGTTTTTTGACTAGGTCGATGTCGCTGTACAGCTCGTATAGTTCGTGATTGAATCTTCTCCTCCAAAACCCGTCAACGCAAACGGGACCGAAAATCTTACGAAGAATTTTTCTCTCGAAGCGACCAAGGATATCTTCATCCTCTTTTAATAAAGTCCATGTTTCAGCGCCGTAAAGCAGGACTGGGATGATCAAGGTCTTATATAGAGTCTCCTTAGTTGTTCGAGATAGGGCTTTACTGTTGAATTGCCTTATAAGCCCACAAAAACAGCGATTGGCAAGAGTTATTCTTCGATTGATTTCTACGCTGATTTTGTTAGAAGAATTTATAGCAGAGCCAAGGTAGACAAAGTCCCTTACTACCTCGAAGTTATAGCTGCCCACGGTGACGTTTTGTCCAATTCGTCGGTGTTGGTTTTCCCTTCTAGTTGACAGCATATACTTGGTTTTGCCCTCGTTTATCGCCAAACCCATTTTGGCCGCTTCCGCCTCAATGCTTGCAAAAGCACCGGTGACAGCCCGCTGAGATCTTCCGATAATGTCTATATCGTCGGCGTATGCAAGCAGTTGTACAGACTTGTAATAGATTGTGCCTCCGGTGTTGGCTTGTGAGTTCCGCACAATCCGCTCAAGTACAATATTGAAGAAGTCACATGACAGCGCGTCACCTTGTCTAAAGCCTTTTTTGACATCAAAGGTCTCGGTGAGGTCATTATCGACCTTGATGGAGCAGCGAGCGTTCTCCATCGTGAGCCTACACAGACGGACAAGTTTGGCAGGGATGTCAAAACTAGACATAGCTCTATAAAGCTCTTCTCTATAGATGCTGTCATAGGCGGCCTTGAAATCGATAAAGAGATGGTGAGTATCGATTTGGAATTCTTGGGTTTTCTCCAGGATCTGCCGAAGTGTGAAGATTTGATCAATGGTGGACTTTCCTGGCCTGAAACCGCACTGATAGGGTCCAATCAGGCTGTTGATAAAAGGTTTCAGGCGTTCACACAATATCGCAGAAAAGATCTTGTATGCGATGTTGAGGAGACTGATGCCTCTATAATTGGCGCAGTTGAGGGGGTCTCCTTTCTTGTGGATCGGGCAAACGATGCTGAGATTCCATTCATCAGGCATACACTCGTCTGACCAAATATTAGAAATGAGTTGGTGTATGCACTCTACCAATTCATCCCCAGCTGCCTTGAAAAGTTCGGCCGGTAAGCCGTCAGGTCCAGCAGCCTTGTTGGATTTTAGCTTGTATATTGCTATCCTCACTTCGTTTTGGTCAGGTGGACGGAAATTTTGACTATCATCGTCTATGTTGAATGGTTCATTCTGCCTGACAGCGGGATGTTGGTCTTCGTCGCCGTTATACAGTCTGCAGAAGTAGTTTTTCCATATTCTCAGCACCGACTGTGATTCTACTACGAGGTTTCCATTTTCATCTCTACAGGTTTCTGTACGGGTATTACTTCTCTGACACGTTCTTTTTACCTTTTGGTAAAACTTCCGTACATTGTTCCTGGAGTATAGACTCTTGATATTCTCAAACGCGCGCTTCTCATGCTCTTTCTTCTTCTTTTGGAGAAGCCGATGTTCTTCCCGTCTCTTTTGCTCGTAGAGCTCACGAGCAGCTCTCGTCTTCCTTTGCAGCGCCGCTTTGTATGCCTCTTGTTTTGCTGCATGCACTCGCCGGCATTCTTCGTCAAACCAGGGGTTTCGCGGTGGTGGTCGAGCGAGACCCAACACATCAGTCGCGGCGTTTCTGATGGCATGTTGGCAGCGTTGCCACTGGTCTTCGGTACTTGATGCTGGCGGCAAAGGGGTGATTGAGAGATTTCGGGATACGCGTTCAGCGAAGAGTCTGGCGGTCTCTTGCGATTGTAGCTTTTCGACGTTAAATTTTCTCACAGTAATTCTTCTTTGTTGCTCAGATTGGGATATCCGCATTCGTACCTTGGCTACAACAAGGTAATGATCCGAGTCTATGTTGGCCGCTCGGAAGGTCCGGACATCCAGAATACTGGAGGCATGCCTTGCGTCGATCGCAATATGATCAATTTGGTTGATCGTGACGTGATCATTGGACCGCCATGTCTGCTTATGAATATCGAGATGAGGAAACCATGTGCTTGCTATGGTGACATTTCGCTCCACAGCGAAATCAATTAGCCTTAGTCCGTTATCAGACGTGGTGTCGTGTAGGCTATGCTTACCGACTGCCCTACCAAAGACGTCCTCCTTTCCTATTTTGGGGTTAAAATCGCCCAATACGATTTTAACGTCGTATTTAGGGCATTGGTCGTATGTTTTGTCGAGGAGCTCGTAGAAACTCTTTGGTGGCAGGGTCCTTTTCTTCCGTGGGGGCATGAACACATATTAGGCTTATGTTAGCGAATTTAGCCTTGATCCGGATAGTCATAATACGCACGCTCACGTGTCGGAAGCTTAAGGCTTCTTCCCTAAGTCTGCCGCGTATGACAAATCCGCATCCGAATAAACGTTGCCTGTTGCCTCTGTAGCAATCACCGTAGTAGATGTCACAGTTTTTCATCCTCTTTTTGCCCGGCCCATCCCATCGCACTTCCTGGATGGCGGTAATATCTGCTTTATAGCAGTCTAGGGCCTCTGCTAGTTGTTCGGCTGCACGTGGTCTGTAAAGGGACAGAACATTCCACGTACAGATCCGAAGGTCGTTGTCCTTATTTCGTTTGCTGGGGTCGTCATTAGTTGAGTCATCCTTATCCGAGGCTTTTGGTTGTTTCGGAACCATGCGGTTTTTACGTGGTAGGGAAGTTACCCCGACGGCACAACCCCCAACCTGGAGGGCCAGTTCCTTAATTATTCCCCTAGGACGAGGGGCCGGGTACACCGGTGCCAGTAGTCCACTACGGGAGTATGAGCGCTGCCGTTGGCCCATTAAGGGCTCCTCCGCCACCATCTCTATTCCAATGTCCTGACCAACATTGGAAATTCCTTACCGACCTGTGATCCGAATACGTCGAAGCAGCTCGCGCAAGGTGTTCACTAAGTTCAACCTAACTGGAACTATAGACGCCACCGTTGACTCCGTCTAGGGAATTCGTCCGCTGCCGCCTGGAACAGGAAGAAGCGCTCTAGTGAGAAAAGCACTCTTCCCCCCCTCTCTCATCTGCTGCCACCAAGAATCCGCCAAACGGGGTTGGTTACCCATTTCTTGGATTAAGGTACTAGGCACCCGGCTGTCACCGCGTGGAGGTTGAGAGTAGGAGTTGGTAGGCCTCAGCTGAGTGAAAACGCTTCTGTTTTCATATGATCGCATGCACTACCGTTTGACCAGCCAATATACTCAATGCCCCTCCGTTATATCTGAAGAAGTGGAGCTTTCACAGCAGTTACCTGCTATAACAACTTCTCCAATATATGGCCATCTCCAGATGAGAATGGGGTTATGGGATGTGGCTCGTTATCAACGGCAGCAGCAATGACCCTCTGAAGCCATTGATAAGGTAATGTGATTTTTCGAAACATTGACACGACTATTAAAAATTTGTCTTATACCTTCAGGCTGACAAAACGTTTCAAATTCTTCCTTGTATTTGTTCATTAAATCAAATGCATCATTAGCATTTTCACGATAAAGTTCTATGTCACCATATAAGTATGTATGTATAAACTTTCTTATGCGGTGAAAAGCTACCGATTTTGTGATCTTCGCGATAGTTGCATCTGTGAAGTCTACTAAATTTTTATTTTTACCACTAAAAGCACACTTCTTCATTTTGTATTAACTGTGAAGAAAACAACCGGAAGATTATTTCCAGAACCTTATTTTGAATCACTGAAGCAAACAAACCGATTGGGTTCAAATGCTTCTTTTTGCATTTTTGATACAATATAGTGCGATGAACAAGCAGCTTATTGATCATTGACAATTATAAGAACAAAATGCATCAGTACAATGTTCTAATACACCGTGCGATGAGAAATTAGAATATTTGTTTGATGAGATCTCCCAACTTTTTGCGGCACAGCGTTCCATAAGGTCGCATACAGAGCGTGCAAGTCGCGCGCCAAAAATCGTGGGTTGTCAGTGTATCTGGGCGAATAATTGCAGAGAACCCAATATATTTGTTAATGGTAAGAGATCAGCTTTAATTTGTTATTTGTTCCGACTTTTTTATTTATGGCTATAGTTAAAAAAAATGGACGATTTAAAAAAAGGGTTGTCGGGGGTTAGTGGCCGGGTAAGAGCTGCCAAACCAATGGGTTCAAGTACTATTTTATGTCCTCTATCGAATGGTTACTCATTCATTCTTTTTTTTTATGCCTTTGAAAATCGAAAAAAAAACGTACCGGAAGTTGTAATTTTTTTTTATTCCTGGGCAAAAAATTCAGCCAACCATTAGCGTTTTGTCTACGTCTACAAGCAAGCTATCATTTTATATTCAACTCATTGTTCTTTTTTATGACTTGGAGACCACGCTGTCGGCTCTCCTACTTTTAAGTTCGTTTGCTTGTATTAATAAATAAATTATTAGTAAGAAGAGATCTCGTCCGAAAGTCATGGCTGCTACTGTCTAGGACTGCGACAGGGGAATCGGCGAAAGTATATGGAGAAGTTCGCCTCACGTTACAAATGGCAGGGTTGGCCTTTCCCCATGCGTTCCTAATGGCCGAAATATGTGATAAATGCATCATCGGAGTGGACTCGATTAAAGAACATGACGTAATCATGCTCATCGGCATGCAAGTTCTGAGGTACCGGAAGATAAAGATTCCAATGGTGTACCGGAATGAGAATGCAGCATATATAAGGACAATACAAATACAAATATTTGGCGCAACAGCTCTTTAAGGTGCCAGGGCCTAGCTTCTCGCAACCAATCATGTTGTGTGCGTTATATTTTTCACACGAATGGAAGGGACCTACAGTTTAATGCCGACTCCGAACGGCGATTTGAGAAGCTTTTTCATGACAACAATACTCTCGGATGTTTGTCAGACGCTCGTGAGAGGTGGGACCGTGAAAAAACTTTTTGGTATTTTGTGGGATTCGAACTTGGAACCTCATGCGCAGTGATCCGACACACTAACCACTTACGCCACGGCGCCCACGGACAATACTTAGCAAGAATGAAGTCTTACCACTATCTTCAGAGACTATCATTTGGACAAAACTAGAGGGTGATCCTGGGAGCCACCAATTCTATCTATTGAAGCCAGATTCAGGAAGGAATTCCCCGAACTACATCGAGGGAAAAGTTTTAGTAGGGCAAAGAACAGCCTGCTTCCAGCAAGACTCATGAACTTAAAGAACTACAGCGTAAAACTAAGACAAGGGGAGGTTATTGGTAAATGTGCTGCGATATGTTCAACCTCAACAATAACTGGAAAGGTCTCTGCGAGGCCTATTTCATCAGCCGGATTGGCGGAAGTAAGGGACATGATCATCAAGCACTGTGAACTGGATCAGGATCAGCGAGCCATGGCAGAAAATCTAATCAGTGAGTACGCTGATATATTTGCCTCACAGGATGGAGAGTATGGCCGAACACATCTGGTACAAAATCGCATAGACACTGGAGACGCCAGACCAATTCGCCAGCCTGCCAGATGACTACCATTGACGAAGCAGACGGACGTTGCGAAGATGGTGTCAACGATGGAGAAGGAAGGGCTCATCGAAAGTTCTAAGAGTCCGTGGGCCTCACCAGTTGTACTGGTCAAGAAGAAAGACGGCAGCACTCGATTCTGCGTGGACTATCGGAGACTGAGTAACGTCAAACAAAGGGGATAGCTACCCTCTGCCACAGATCGATGACACATTAGACACACTCTCAGGAGCTCGATGGTTTTCTATCCTTGATTTAAAGAGCGGTTACTGGCAGGTACAGATCAATCCAGAGGACCAAGAGAAAACTGCGTTCACTGCAGGAAATGGGCTATGGCAGTTTACAGTAATGCCATTTGGATTGTGCAACGCCCCCGCAGCTTCTGAGCACCTAATGGAACACGTCCTGTGTGGATTAACCTGGAGAACTGGCTTGGTGTATCTGGACGATGTGATCATGATAGAAAAAACATTTGAGGAACATCGCGACAACCTGGAGAATGTGCTAGAACGACTTCGAAGTGCTCACCTGAAGCTGAACCCAAAGAAATGTACCCCCTTCAGATCCGAAGTCAAGTACCTGGGCCACGTTAGCTCATCATGAAAAACTGGCCAGTTCGAAAACACAAACACCAGCTCAGGAGCTTTTTGGGTCTCGCCACGTAAAGGAAGGCTATTCAAGTGGTCAGGTGAGTGCGACAAAAGCTTCAAGAATCTTAAGCAACAACTATGCGAAGCACCAATACTAGCACACCCCACTCCGGGGAAATGTTTATCGTGGATGCAGATGCAAGTAACGTCGGTATCGGAGCGGTTCTTTCGCAGGTATACAACGGCCAAGAGATGGTAGTAGCATACTTTAGAAAAGTGCTCTCCAAGCCCGAAAGGAACTACTGTATGACCAGGCGAGAGCTTATGGCGCTGATTCTGGCGATGAAACGCTTCCATAACACATAAATACGTCTATGGGCAAACGTTCCTTTTGCGCACAGACCAAGCTGCTCTTAAATGGGTGCTGCAGTTCAAGAATCCGGAGGGCCAGGTTGCAAAATAGATTGAACGATTGCAGATGTACGACTACGAAATACAGCACCGTAAAGGATCCTTTCAAGGCGACCATGTAAGATCAACTGCAAGTATTGTGTGCGACAGGAAGAGAAAGATCTTCTTTCCATCCAAAGGGTAAGATCTGAACCTATCGCCGATTGGAATGCAGAGGAATTCCGTAACGTCCAAAAAGAAGACCCGGACATCGAGCCGATATTAGCGTGGAGGGAGTTTATAGAAAAGCCAAACGAACAGAAGCCCCACTCTCAAGGCATACTGGGTTCAGTGGAACTCCCTTCTTGTGCAAGATGGTGATTTCATAATGCAGCTTATCTTGCCGCGATCAAAAGTAAACGAGGTGCTACGGGAGTTGCATGATGGAGTAACCGGAGGTCATTTGGAGCAAACTGACACTGCAGAAGACGCGAAAACATTTCCATTGGCTCAGTGTACGAGAAAACGTAGAAAGTTGGTGCCGAAAATGCGTCGCGTGTGCAGCTAGCATGGGATCCAGGGCGAAAACGTGAGGCAAGATGCACCAGTACAACGTGGGCGCACCCTTTGAACGTATCGCCGCTGACATCGCTGGCCTATTTCCATCATAGTTGTCATGGACTTGTTCTGGACCCTAACCAGAAAGCGAAGACCATCGTGGAAAAGATCATCAACAACTGGGTGACCAGATTTGGCGGACTGCATTCTAACCAGGGACGAAACTTCGAATCGAAGATATTCCAAGAGGTATGTCAGCAACTAGGAATTAAAAAGACAAGGACATCTCCGCTTCATCCACAATCCGACGGGATAGTAGAGCGCTTCAACAGAACTTTAAATTAACATCCATTCAAGGTCGTAGGAGACCACCAGCGCGATTGGCACCGACAAATTCTTCTCTTCCTGATGGCCTACCGAAATGCAGTGCACTGGACTACTGGACAGACTCCATCTGAAGTCTTGTTTGGTCGAACAGTGAGGTGAAGTTTGGATCCCCTAACCATGAAGTACTACGTGGACTACGTGGCAATAGCGAGTGACCGTATGAAAACCAGGTACGACACAAAGGCAACAAAGTCCAGCTTTAATGAGGAAGACCTAGTATGGTTGTACAACTTCACTTCACTTGTGATTTTCATCGTGTTCGGACGTCTCTTTTAATTAGCAGTATATCTTAACGTATTGTTTCACTATTCTCCTACTAACATACCGTTTACAAATTGCCGCTTAATTTTTTTTGCAAATAACAGCGTTTTATACGGTGTTTTCGTTCTTTTAACCGGTGATCAAACTGTTTACATAGCCTTGCATTGTATTGGTGACTTTTAATAAACTGTGCATGCACGTATACACGTACTTACAGCGTGTTGACATAGACAGCTGTCATCGGCTAAAGCTTGGCATTTAAACTGCACTGCATTAACATCAGTGTCGGTATACAGTGTTGAAAACACAGTGCTTTAGGCCCTGTGTGTACTTTCAAACATTATTATTATTATCCTTTAAAGAAAATCGCTTTATAATGGATATCGGTTGTGCTGAATGCGAAAAAGCATATAGTTCTAATGACATTTATATATACTGTGACGGTTGTCTCAAACTGTTCCATACTAAATGCGTTAATCTGTCTGCCAGGACTGGAGATTACTTGCGAAGTACTACGCCTAATGGTTGGTCTTCAGTGGTTCTGTGTGAGATGCAGAAAGTTATCTACGTCTTCGCTTTTGAGATTGCTTGCCGACTGCAGAGCGCCAGCTAGGCACATTTTAACTGAACTCGATCGTCTACAGTCATTATGCAAAGAGCATCTATCCAACTGCGACAAACTTTACGATCTTGCTTGTCGCAATGAAGCTGCGCCGAATGAGGGGAAACCTACCAATCCCAAAAATCTCGGCAAATCAAAAAAAAGGACTTGCCGATTTTATCTGCTGTAGCCGCCGGGACTTCTTTGCTGCCTAGTCCGCTAGTTCCTGATACTCCTGCTGTGGATTTAATTTTACCAGTTGATGATCCTTCTAAGAGTAATCAACTAACTCCTGTTCCTGTGGGGAATATATCCATTTCTGCCCCAGTTTCACCTTTCCTGCCTGCCGTTTCTCCCCCACAAGGCAAAAAAGAGTGTCTTCAGACTGCAAATGGTTGGGTTTCTGTACGCATTGTTTGTTGACGGATGAAGCAAACAAACAAGGGTCTCTGAGAAAATCAAGTGGTACAATCTGGACAAAGAAAAAGGCGAAGCTTTTGTTTTCGTAATGAAAAATTACCTCTCTCACACCATCAACGGAGCTGACTATGAAGAGCGCAGGGCACAAAATATGTGGGATTCCCTATAGCGAACTTACTTAAAGAAGGCCGAATCACTACTAGGAGCTTCAAAAGACCACCATTAACACGCCAAAGAAACATGGTGGTGGAGTGATGAAGCTAAGAAACTGATAAATGAGAAGAAAGCGGCTTTCAAAGCTTGGTCAAAGTGCCCCTCTAATAATAATAATAATAGAAAAAGCTCGCCTCGAAATGGAATACAGATTCTGCAAGAAAAAAGCGAAGAAGAAGTGCGCCAAGCTTCAAGCAGAGAGTACGGAGGACCTGTATCGGGGGCTGGAGAAAATATGTTCCCCGGTTGCTGAAGCAAACCAGGCTATCCAGGAGCTGCGAAGACACAATATGAACAAGAGGGCCACTATCTTCAAAATAGCCGTCCAAAGAAGGAGGAATGCTCAGGAGATTCGTTCGCCAAAGTTCATTAACAATGCTCATGGCCAGCTTCTTGTGGATGACGACAAAATTCTGCAGAGGTGGCTGCAGTATTGTGAAGAGCTTTTAAATGAACAGTTTCCCCGGCTATACTTTCCAAGAGCCACCCCTAACTGTGAAGAAATACCCGACATTACAGTCGAAGAAGTTAGTGAGGCGGTAAAATACTCCAAAAAACGAAAAGCGGTTGGGCCAGACGAGATGCCCTCTGAGTTCTGGAAAAAGATGGGAGACATCGGGTTCAGATGGCTCAGAATTCTCATCTCCAAATTCGTAAGAGGTGATCCAATACCGAATCAATGGAGGGAAAGTTACCTCCTCCCTGTGAACAAAGAGAAGGGTGATACGCGAAACTGTGATAGCTACCGTTCGATCAAGCTGATGTCACACACCATGAAGATCGTTGAGCCGGTATTAGGTGGTCGACTGGGAAAAGTAATACGGCTATCTGATGATCAGTGCGGGTTTTGTCACGGGTAAATCAACCACAGATTCAATCCAAAGTATAAGGATCATAATGGAAAAACATCGTGATTCCATAAGGGATTTGCATATTGTATTGGTTGACTTTGAAAAGGCATTCGCCGGACAATCACGAGATCTGATATGGGTGGCGCTAAGACATCGAAGGGTTCCAGAAACCTATGCAACGATCACTGCAACGAGCACTTGATGTTTGGGTGGACGCTCGGGAGGAAAATGGGTATCGCATTAGTTCAAAAAAGACAGAGTACTTGTGCTGCCGGTTCTCTGATCCACTCAGGCCTATTCCAGACATTTATTTGAATGGAACAGTGCTTCCCAAGTGCGAAAAGTTCAAATATCTGGGATCTATGATCAAAAGCAAAGCAACTTGTGATGACGATATCAATCATCACATAAGCGTAGGGTGGATGAAGTGGCGAGAAAACTCCGCTATCTTCTGTGACAGAAAAATGCCCCCTAAGTTGAAAGGAAGGCTCTGCACCGCAGTTGATCAAATAAGAAGTTCGAAGATCCGTGGAAGCTTTCACATCAAAGAAACCATCATACAAAAAATAGAGCGCGACCGGCTCAGCTGGTATTGGCACGTTCAAAGAAGAGATCATTTGAACCCTGTTAAAAAGGCAGTATCAATGCACGTTCCAAAGATATCGCGATGTAGGAAAGGCAGGCCTATAAATGCCTGGATCAGACAAATGCGACGACGTCGGTATTTCATTGGCCTCAGTAACCGAGTGATCTGAAATCGGCAGGCCTGCCGATATTTTCTGAGGTCAAATAGGCGAACCCCACAGGCGGATCAGTAGAAATGCGGTGAAGTGGAGGGTTGTGATCCCTTATTTTTGGATCATAATCTCGCTGATAAAAGGAAAAAGAAGATGTAGGATGGACGTATTCAGCTGGGATGGCTGGCTGTCAACTGGCTCAATTGTCGCTAACATTTTCCTCCCCGTGAGGCGGCTGCCCTGCTGTTGTCTCACTTTCCTTCCTCCTGATGACGTTTAAGAGAGCTAACTTGACAGCCGGTTGTTCGTATATTCCGCCAGGCATCCTCACTCTCGCTCATCGAACTTCTCCGTCTTTTGCCTTGACTACGCTGATGAGAATCCCTTTTGGCCATGAGCGTCTTGGTAAGTTCTCGTCGATAACTACCACCACGTCTCCTTTCTCCACTGCTTTCGCTGCCTTAAACTATTTTTTCCGTCACGTCAGACAAGCAAAGTACTCTCGTACCAATTTTTTTCAGAAAAGGTTGGCCAGCTGTTGACACTTTCTCCAAACTTTTCACAGCAGTACGATTAAGTCATTCGCCTCGAAGTATTCCACAGGTTTACTGCCATTGGATGACCCCAGTAAGAAGGTGTTGGGTGTTAATGCTTCTGCGTCTCTGAAGTTTGTACCATTATCGCAGTAGATCTCCCGTGGTTTGCCTCGACTTGCAATGAAATTGCGTATGTACATAATACACGAGTCTGCCGAAAGGCTATGTGCGAACTCCAAATGTTTCACCCGGATAGTTAGGCAGGTGAAAAATACAATCCATCTCTTTTCTGTTCGATGTCCGCTAGTCACGTTGACCGGTTCGAAGTAATCCATTCTCATGAACGTAAATGGGCGAATGTACGCTGCAAGCCTCGCAGCTGGTAGTGGCGCCATCTCTGGGAAATTTGGTTTAGCCTTAACAAGTCGACACCGTTGGCAGCGCCTGCAGACTGACTTAAGTTGAACACGCAATCTCAGTCCAGTACTTTTGACGGATTTGATTTAAGACCGTCTCATGGTGGTGATAGGTTCTATGATAGAAATCCACAATCAAGTCCGTAATTCGGTGACTTCTCGGCAGCAGTATTGGGCGCTTGGCATGATGGTCAACGCAGCTAGCATTATCTATTCTTCCCTTCATTCGCAGGACACGATCTTCATCCAGATACGGCGAGCAGTTTGAAAACACACTATTCCTTTTGAGATCGCCACCTTCAGAATCGCGATCTTATCACCGTAAGCTTGATTTGCTACCCAAATAAGAAGAATATGGTCCAGCTCCAATTCAGCAGATGTCAGCACCCCTTTAGATAGTTTAAATCTGCTTCGTTTCCCTTTGAGATTTGCAACGAAGCGCATTATCCAAGCCGCTGTGCTCAGAAGTCGCTTTCATGTTAAAAAATGATAAATCTCTATAAAGGGTTTCTCCATAAATCCATGCAAGAGCACAAACCTCGGCTTCAGATCCTCCTTCTGCTCGGTTTGAAGCCCCTCAGGCTACTTCGGCCAGAATTCCTTCGTTTCGTGTAAGAAGACATTCAGCTTCGTTGAAACCCATCTCCACTCGCTCAATTTGGTTTTCTCTAGCACCTCGCCGATCCGGAACATAACGAACTGGTTGTACCGCTTAGCATCAGACCTCAGCCAACACAGAAGCGTGCGTGAGTCCGTCCAGAGGATCCTTTTCTAAATCTTCAGTTTCTGATTTTTCGTTACATATTCCACCAACCTGGCACCCTGCTGCTTGGAGTTCCATCCTCGGGATAGGAATCGGCAGCAAGGGAGCAATTTTCGTTTTCGTACTAGCCAACGTACAATGGATGGTTGTCACTTCACAGGCTACTGCCATTGCGTCCACATTAGCGTCCACGAAAATGTGCAGCTGAACCGACACATTACTCAATGCTGTCAGAGGAGAGTAGTACCTTGGAATCGCAACGTCCTTAACCCGAGGCAGCAATTGCAGCCACCTCCCCACTGGTGATGGAGGTGAACAGAAATAACCTCATCCCAGTCCACACCAGACTTCTATACTTCTTGCAAGAGTATTTTAAGGGCAACCAAGTAGAAAGCCAGGAAACATAAAGGATCAAAACCGGGCATTAGTATTCTAAGTAACTCTCGCTTCGTAGCTATCCTTGTTCCAGAGAGAACATCTTGCGCCTTCGCAAGTCGCAAGCAGAAAGTGAAGATATCAGGCTCCGTCTTCCACCACAATCCCAAGACCTTGGCAGTGGTGGTCTCTGAGTTTGATAAGGATGGAAACTGTTTGTCCACGCATGCTAATTCGCCTGCCTTCTTTAGCACCTCACCAGAGTTCGATATTCAGTTTCGAATCCTAAATCCCGCCTTTGAGTGTACATGTCAGACATCTTTCGCCAACTGGACGACCTCGTCGTTGGAATCCACACTATCCAAGAAATCATCAACGTAATGACTCTCCGGTGATGGCGACAGCTGTTCTGGGATATTCGTTAGCAAAAACTTCTGCATTCGTGTTCTTGATGTACTGAGCCACGCTCGGCGAAAAAGAAGCTCCAAAGGTCAACACCTCCATCTGAAGACACCCGGTTTCTGGCGTGAATCTTCGTTACGCCACAAGAATCTCTGTGCTGGTTGATCTTGCTCTCGTACGCGAATTTGGTGAAACATCTCACTAATATCGCCGCGTATACCCACCTTTCGCGAACGAAATGTATATAGCACTGAGGGCAGGGCTACAAGTTGATCTGGTCCCTTGAGAAGGATTTTGTTTAGTGACACACCCTGTGACTTCGCCGCTGCATTCCACACCAAACGTACTTTGCCCGGTTTGTTGAGATTTGTTACTGTAAACGTTGGCAGGTAGCATTCCCATGGGTGTTTAACATGCAGTTCCATCCGATCTAACTTTCTTGCGTATCCTTTATCCAGCAGGTTTTTGATTTGATCACTCAAATTGCTTAAAAGCACAGGCTAAACTTCGATCTTCTTCTCTAAGTATTGTAGCCGCTTCAGTGTCTAGTATAGCTATCAGGCATGGTGACATCGTCCTCTTCCATAAGAGGCCACACTCGTAACGATCGTTGATTCGGCACGTTGTTGTTTTCAGAATTTGCGCTGCCCTTTTTTCCTCTGACGACTCAACAAAACCCTTGCTAATTCCAATATTCTCCAGCGTAAAAAATTTGCCAACTTCATTGTGAAGAAGCTTATCGCATTCACATACCTCGTAATTTCGTATAAATACCGATGCATTGGAAAATAAAAGCTCAGAATCAATCTTGAATCTTGCTTTTCAACTTGATTCTCACTCTGGCTTTGTAGCCCTACTCCCCGAGTAGAACTCTGGCAGACCTACGGCGTTTACGCCCTGCCTATAAGGTAATAGTCGGCTTTCCACAGGTGGAAATTTTGGTGTTCCTGTCGCGTCGATCCATGCCCAGTGCAGCCGCAGACTAACCCTCCCAGTCTAGTCCTTACTGCAATTGGTTGGTTCAACTTTCCCTCACGAAAGCTCAGCGCCAAGCCCAAATTTTCATTTTGAAGACCGATTAACAAACCCTGCCTCGCACTTTTGTATGATACCAGCGGAATCCTCTTCAAATGCTTATACATCCGTTGAGCCTCGTCAGCGTCAAACGACTGTATTGGAAGATTCAAATGCTCCACAGTGTGAACGTCTGCTGTTCTGAATCTCTTCTCTCCCGTTCCCAGTATAGACCTTGGTGAAATTTCCAGGGGAACAACTCGAGAGTTGTTCCCCAAACGCACGAAGTGCTCTGTCCACTTTAAGTAAAGAAATTTCCTTTCTCCATCCAAATTGAGCACGTTAGCAAACTCCTCGTCTAACAGTGTCAAGGATGAACCATTATCTAGGAAAGCGAAGGTTTTAACAGACCGTCCACCACCGTGAAGTGTAACTGGTACAATCCCGAACCAAACATCACTGGACGTTTCACACTGATGTGCATTACACGCTTGCATCGACGCACGATCCGGTCTCCTCTGCACTCTGTGTAGCAAGGCGTGATGTCTGCCTTTGCAATCTCCCACGCCGCAGAACCGAGTTTCCTTGCACCTTGTATATCTAGAATAACTCAAACAGTTTTCGCGGATGGAATGACTGTTGATCACCTCCCACCTGTCCTTGCACGGCAGCCTCTTGAATTCTTCGCTGTTTATGAGGCTGTGATTTTGCTTGCACAAAAAACAGCTCCTGATCTCTCCTTCACCCTTGGTGTCCATCTGTGAATGCGACGACTCTTCAGCATTCGTGTGAAGATATCCAGCACGTTTCCCGCCTTTCCATTCCAAAGCTTGGAATACCGCCACGGTGCTAGTCGCTTCAGCTATTGAACTCATCCAAGCAATGAATTCCTTTATAGTTTTCTTGGGCTCTTCACCTTTACTGAGGGCCCAGTTGAGTTTCATTGTACCTGGCCATTTTTCCACTAGCTCCTCTAGTAGTAGTGGATTCCTGATGTGATCCTCGAGACCCACTGCTTCCATTGTAGAGAGTAGCTGACGCACTGGCACCGCAAATGCAATTATGGACTCCAAACGTTCTGCCTTAGGTGCAGGCTCCGCTCAGATCTTACGAATGTGAGCGCCAATGATGATTTCGGGTCTTCCGAACAACATTTGAAGTGTGGATACAATTTCAAGTACCGTTGATGGGAGTAATAACTGACTCCTCACTGCTTCCAGCACCTTACCCTTGAGAGCACGCTGCAATCGGATCAAGTTCTCTGCATTTGTATAGCCACAGAGCTCTGTGCTGTGCTGGTAGTTACTGAAGAAGACAGCCCACTTCTCAGGCCTGCCGCTAAACATAGGAAGTTCCTTTGAGAGTGCTTGACGAGCTGACAAATGACTCTGCGTAAGTTCTTTCACTGGCTCATCTACAGGTTTGCGAACCGCGTTCACTTACATCTTCTTCGGGAGGCTTTTCTGCTTGGGATTATGGGACGAGCATGCAACATTTAGTCATCGTCACTGCAGTGCTCATCATGGTCATCCTCATCCGCCAATGCCAGGAGTTCGTACTTCTTCGTCAAGTACTGAAGATCCAACTTTCGTTGGACTTTGCTCTGCATCCTACGACATTCTGACGGCCGCACTCAGCACCTCCCGTTGTCTCACCCCATGAGGCTCCAATGCATTTCTTGGCTCAGCGCCCCCTTCCCCAGAAATAATAACCCCACTCACCTTGACAATAGCGTTGGCTCTTGTGCACACCTCGCAGTCCCACGATATGTCAGCAATAGATGCACTCAGCCCTACGTAACTGAAATGATACCATTGCTTGCACGCGTCACACTGATCCATGTCTTCCGTGTCTTGTTCAGTACAGTTGGAACATGCTCCAACTCCCTTTTCCTTGTTGCGTAGGTTTAGATTGGACATTTCCAATGACTGGGCGTATTTTTTATATTCGTAGGTCTTCCAAAGCTTTACCTCTGATAGCTCTTGTAGAAATGTTATTAACGTAAACAATGCGAATTTTGTCTTTTCAGTATTTGATCTTAAAACTTAATTTACCAGGTAGAAAATACAAGTTATCAAAAAACAAGAGTGCAAGAGTGTCTCAAAATACGCGCGCAAATTTTACGTCAAAACCAAATTCCCAAGGCAAAAAAAGAGTGCCTTCAGACTTCAAATGGCCGGGTTTATGTACGATGACTGCATTGTTGCCTTTATGTAGGATGGACGTATTCAGCTGGGATGACTGGCTGTCAACTGGCTCAGTTATCGCTAATATTGGTAGAGACAGTTTAATTTGAAATAAATAAAGAATAAAGTGATTTGAGTATCATGCTAAAGTAAAGTTGGTAATTGTTAATAGATAAACTGTTCAAATACACAAAAGACGGTTTTATTTGTACGAACCCCAGCATTAATATTACAATATTATAAGATAACAACGTGTTGCTTAAACCTGCTACATTGTATGCAATTAGTTAAAAAGAATGACTGTTTAAACTAACAATTATTTTACTATTTTTATTCATTTGGCTTACGGCAATCTAATTAAAAACGTTTTTGCTGCATCCTGGCTATTTGGAAGCCGCCAGTCTCTTTAGTTACTCCAGCTGACACTTCTTGGTTGTCATCGATCTTAGCTGCTTAAGAAATATAATCCCATCTTCTTCGTTACATGTTAGAATGTTGTTATAGTCAAAATAAAATATATTTTTTCCAACTTTAAGCGTGTCTCCTCGGATGTGTGTTTTTACCTTACCATTTTTTGCAGTGATTTGGTCTTTGAGTTTCATAAGACGCCTTCTCCTTTCTCGAGCCGCGGCGCGATAGTCCCTGTATCGATATATCCGTGCCCTTTAGCTTTAGCGCTGGGTTAAGAATGCGGCCTACGTTCTCTGTTTTGTAGTTCAACAATTACATTTTCAACGCTTGCATTTTTCGACCGAATGGATCGTACTGTTGGCACTGCTTCCGTGTTTTGGGTGTGAAGTAAATCCATGCATAATGATTTTGCTTTTTCAGCTTCATTCTTTTCCTCTTTCGATTGGAAAATGTATAATAACAATCCTTTCGTTTGTTTTCTAATTAGCGCTCTAGTGAAATGCATCGGGACTAAATTTTTTTCTATTTGACTTTGAAGAGCCAGGTTATTTTGCACATCTACCGGGTGGGATAGAGATCCAGCCATGAAAACTCTTTCACACAGCTTACTTGTGTGAAAAATACGTTCGTCCGTATGTTCAGTTTCTAACCAATAAGTGGACTCACATCTGGATGCTATGTTAAATGTATAGAAATTGTTCTGCTCGTGTATACGTAGATTAATGTACTTATTCTGCAATTTAAGCTTTAATATAAATATTTCTAAATCAGAATATATGGACTTAATGGAATGGACATACGTTCAATCCATCTAATTTTCACTTCCACTTCAATGGTATCTTCCAATCTACCGGGTGGGATAGAGATCCAGCCATGAAAACTCCTTCACACAGCTTACTTATGTGAAAAATACGTTCGTCCGTATGCTCAGTTTCTAACCAATAAATGGACTCACATCCGGATGCTGTGTTAAATGTATAGAAATTGTTCTGCTCGTGTATACGTAGATTAATGTATTTATTCTGCAATTTAAGCTTTAATGTAAATGTTTCTAAATCAACTTGCGCTTCATATTTCCCCAGAAAGTCAACACACATTATACCGTCAGCGGGTATCGGATATGAGTCCTCCACTACATGAAAATTATGTTCGACAACATCTTCCTCTAGATTTAATACATTTCTACTTGAACCTCGTGTAGGTGTTCGTAGGTGTTCTGTTATTGTTGTAATTATTTCATAGTCTGTATTGATTGTTGTTATTCCTATTGGTAGCATACTTACACTATCTTAAATCTATCGTTTACGCCTTTCATTAAAAATGTTAGCCCTCTGCGCTCGTTTGCTTTAGTTAGCACCGTCCTAGCGGTTTCATCCGGTTCATTCACTTCTAACTGTCATTTTTACTATTAAATTTTCGATGTCATTCGTGTATTCTTTCATTGGTCTGTGTCCTTGCCTTGCATTACTTAGTTTATTTTGTATTTGTTCTATCGTTTCCTTTCTTCCGCATTTCTTCTGAAGCTCGGTCTTAAGCTCTGCAAAACTACCGGGGGTAGATGACCTTGTATTTTGCATTTAATTAAAAATTTTACCAGCAACGGTCTTGCTTCTTGCTTCAACATATCATGATAAAATTCTACACTATTTATGAAGTCCCTAAGGTTCTCTCTTCGTCCTGATTCTTGATCAATATTAAGAACGGGCGATTTCTGTGCTGTACTAAATTCAAAGTCTGCCATCTTGTCCTCTGTTGCTATTGCTACTACGTCTTGTTTTTCTCTGGGAGTAGAGCTTCTGATTCGTACTTAACTAATTTCTCGTATAAATGTTTGGGGGTGGCAATGGTGTAGTGGTAACGTCGTCAATTGCCACGCTAATGGTTCATGGTTCAAATCCTGATGTCAGCAAGCATTTATTTATTTCTCATGAAATATATAAAGTCGGTCCGATCATTTGCAAAAGCTTCCGTGAACACTACTGCGAGGGCATAACACTGGCAGTAGCTTGGTCAAGTGGCTGGAAAAATTGTTCGCTCTGTTGATGATGATTTGTCCTTGACATCGGTTATCGGGAAAAAAGTACTGTGAATCAGAAGCAAAGACAATAATAACAAAAATCTCCTCAGTTATCTGGACGCCACCCCCGGAGAATAGCTGAAGCATAAACAACTGAGCTTCAAGAACCACTACACCAAAATCTTTCTCTCTCTCTCTATCCATTCTTCCCAACGCCCGTATTGTGTGTAAACATGTTAAAGGTATTCATTACCCTTTGAGTGCGCCCAAATTATAAAAAAAAAAAATAAAAAATGTGTAAGCTACTTCTTTCCTCCTTTGTCAGTTCTGTTCTTTCTATCTCTGTTGCTTCAATACGAGCTTTCTGTATAATTTCATTAACCTTTTTTAATTTTTCCTTCCCTGATTTTTCTGATCTCGTTCTATTTGGTCCGCCTTTCCTTAAATTCACTAAAAATTTGTAAAGCTCCTCAATAAGTGTACTCAAAGCTTCCATTAAAACAACGAGTTTAACTTCTTCTCAGATTTTATTAAACGTAATTTTATAAGGCAAGATTAAACTTAAGGAAAAACGACCGATATACCCCTACCTATTACTTTATTTCTATATAATTGTTTCTTAACTACTGTTTGAAATTATTTTTTTTTAATATTTCTGTAACATATTTTATTACAAACAATAACATAAGTATTACAATAATTGTTATAATGTCGGGTCCGTAATTTAAATTTTCGCCTAAGCTGTTTTGTTGCGGGCCATTGTTGTTTATAATGACCTCTTCTTGCCTTGACTGTGATTTTCCCATGCTGAACTGATACTAATCCAATCCAATGTTAAGATTTTGCTGCCGTCTTTGTTGTCTTCTTTGTGCTGCTTCCTCTAGGGAGATCTTCGGGGTTGTCATTAGATTTGGTTTGGACCCCTTACCTCTCCGGTGGGGGGTATCATCTCGTTTACTGATGTTCGTATACAGTTGACCCCGTACCTCTGGTGGCCGGAAGTCTTTCTGCGTACTGCTTCTACTGGTATTATTACTCAAGTGATGGGCCCTTACCTCTGGTGGGGGAAGTCTTTTTGAGTATGATTATCGTACGTAGTCTGACAGGATCGCCATGTAATGTTGGTGATTAACTGGTAGATACATAGTACGTATCTCTTTCCGAAATTACTTAATTTTATTTGGCATAAATACAAATACGAATCATTAAATACCAAATTTGTCCGATGTAGAACATTACCGATTCAGCAGTACTGCAGTCATACTTCATTTATGAACTCGGGGGAACTCTGTAGAGACGTGTTGTTGTTTCTTTCGGTCCTTTTTTTTTGTGTCCGTTGCATAGGCATTTTATTATCAGCGTAGCGATTTAAATTTTGTTTGTTAATTGGAAAGAAATTAGCCGACTTACCTTCGCAATTTTAAAACTAAATGTGTGGTTATTAGTAGCTATAGATTTTTTTTTTTTTTACTGAATTATAGCGGAAATAACTAAATTTTAATATTTAACTGGAGCTCACAAACATTAAATGTCTCGGATTCCAATTTGTGCCCCATTGCAGATCCTTCAAATATGCCTCCATCACTGCTTTTCCCATAGACACCTATAACCACACAAAGACATTTGTAGTCAGCTCACACAATTTCCATGAATACCACAGAAAACTGGTATACAAAATACCGCCAATTTTTAAGTATTTTTTTTTTTATGTTTGAAGGTTGTAATGATTAGGAAATACAGAGGCTGGTAGTTCATTCCATAAACTTGTTGTTCGGCTTATAAACGAATCCTTATATTTGACAGTACGTCAGAAGTTGGGCTTGAGGGTTCACCCTGATGTGCATTCGAAGCGTGACTCTTATTGCGGGTGAAGTTTTGAAGGGGAGGAATGCAACTGTCTATTTCGCTGGAGCATTTTTTATAAAAAAAGCGATAAAAAAGAAACACACGAGACATTTCTACGAAGTTCAAGTGAGACTATATAGTTCACGATGTCTCTATGACCTATCAGTTTTAACGCGCGATTCTGTACCCTATCTAGAATGTACAGAACGGTCTTGGGTGCACCAGACCAGATGTGGGCGTTATATTCCAGCTTTGGGCGGATGAATGCCTTATAGATGGAGGCCAGATCAGACGGGGTAAAATATTTTTTGCACCGCTTAAGGAATCCTAGATATTTTGCAGCATTTTTGGCGACCTCGAATATGTGATCGTTCCATCGAAGACGGTTATTGATGCATATACCGAGAATGGCAAGACTTTCGGATTCAGCGGTGCAAGTACAATTCATGGATAATGGTCGAGGGTCTTGGTTTCGCTTGAAAGACAGAAGACAGCACTGAGTTTTGGATGCATTCAATTCCACTCTATTGATTGAACCCCATTTGGTTATGCTGTCCAGGTCGGAATTTAATGTGTTTAACATACGTTGACGTTCCTCTTCTATGGCCGAAGAGCAGAGACCTGAGTTAGGGAACGAATATGAAAAACTGTGGGTACTGCCATCAGCGAAGGAATGGATTGGATTAGAAGTTGCAGACAAGAGGTCATTTATAAAAATGAGGAAGATAGTCGAAGACAAAACTGACCCCCGGGGAACACCAGCATTTATGTGGTGAATTCCAGACTTGAAGCCGTCCAAAACAACCTGTATTGAACGGCTCAAAAGGTAATTTCTAATCCATTGGAGAAGAGACTCATCGATGCCATATGCACGCATTTACGACAAAAGAGCCTGATGCCAAACTCTGTCAAATGCCTTAGAAATATCGAGCGCAACCATCTTTGTTTCACCGAAGTGATGGAGAGATTGGTTCCACTTCTCGGTGAGATATGCCGTTAGATCACCAGTGGACCTGTTGCTACGAAAACCATAATACCGGTCATTGAGGAGTTTTCGTGAATCAAGATATTTCATAAGCTGACGATTAATCAGCGTTTCCATGACCTTGGAAAGAAGGGACGTAAGTGCAATGGGTCGGTAATTGGACGGGGAGGAAGATTCGCCTTTTTTAGGGACGGGCTGGACAAATGCTGTTTTCCATCTACTCGGAAAGAGCCCAGAAGAGTAGGATAAACAGAAAATCTTGCGCAGAGGTTTTGCCAGAAGAACACCTCTTTAGAACTATGGGGGAGAAACCGTCTGGAACAGTGGATTTGTGTATGTTGAGACCTTTGAGTACTCCTGCAACTGTACGAGTGCGAAAGTGGACTTGTCCCATGGAAAATTCGACGCTCTTAAGTACAGGCGGAAATAAAGCACTATTTGGCAGTGTGGAGTTCGCTGCAAGGTGAGCAGCAAGCAGATTGGCTTTGCCTAAAGAACTGACAGCTGGAATGTCATTGTAAATGAGCGTTGGGATGGCAAATGAGACAGAATTTTTAATATTTTCGACGAATGACCAAACATTTTTACTACCTTTGGGACATTGTATGACCAAACATTTTTACTACCTTTGGGACATTGTAGAATTTTTTGCCTCAATTTTTGGTCATGTAGGAATTTTACACGTCGAATGTGAGCATTGCAGTCATTTCTGTCTTGTTTAAAACTGAAATTCGATTTTCTTCAAATCTGTTGGCTTTATAAGACTGAAAATTTACCTCTTTTAACCTCATAGCCTCTTTACAGTTCTGGTCAAACCACCAGTTTGCCTTAGGTTTGATGCTTTTTATTCTGTTAGGAATAAAGACATCCATACCTAAGAGGATTATGTCAGTAATCATATCGTCGCTTTCGAGGAAGCATAGCGAGCAGTTAAAACTAAAAAAGAAACTATTAAGGCCGTCCCAGTTGGCTTTCTCGTAACGCCATACTTTTCTTTTGGAAGTTTTTACTTTAACTGAGTGGTTAGAGTACGAGAATTCAGCCGATACGATGTTGTGGTCAGACCGGCCTAGAGGCGCTAAAACATCAATGATGTATTTATCAGTGTGTGAGGTAAGAAACAAGTCCAGTGTTGGCAGAATGACTTGCAATATCCGGTATGCGTGTATGCTCATTTACAAATCAGTCAAATTGTTTATCTCAGCGAAAAGTTCAACATACCTTCCTTCGGGTGCTGCCAGAATGTCGAAGCTAATCCGAATTGTGTGTATTAAAATCGCCCGCAATGACGATTTCAGTATGAGGATACAGTGAGACAATTCGTGTGATGGAATCGGAGAGCGCATCAAACTCGTTAAAAGTTGACCAGGGCTTCTGTAAATAAAACAGTAGTGAATTGTTTGCTTACGGACGGTGAATTTTAGCAATTTGTATTTAAATTCCGGATTGGAACAGTGGCCATACTGTGGTGGAACTTGGTAAGCTACATCACTACGGATATAAATGGCGAGGCCACGATGGGGAAAGAATAATGGCACTATGTTATATCCAGGCAGCTTTAGATCGGAAGATTCTTCGACTACCTATGTTTCGCTAAGTGCCAAAACTGGTTAATTGGAATGAGGGTGGGCGTATAAGTCAAAGAAATTTGTTCTAAGCCCACGAACGTTAGTATAGTCAACCCTAAACTAACCTAAAAACACAAAAAGACACAACTCTGACGCTACTAAGCAAAACCGTGAGGTTATTGCACCCTGTGCCCCGTTGTTGGTGCAATATTTATTATTTTTTAGCTCAAAATTGAATTCAAAACAGAAGATATTATTTTCTTTGTATTGCTTTATTTCAATACTACTCTTAAACTAATTAACTTAACTATAATTTTTACTTTGGGTCGACCAAACACTTTGTTGCCACGGCTGCTCTTGGTATAATGAATGTGAAATACAATTTTGGTTGCCTACGTGCCATCACGCCTAACATATATGAATGGTGTATTAAGAAGCGCCATCTCTTGATGGGTATACTTATCTAATGCCCCGCTTACATTTCTGTACGGCGCGCTACAAAGGTACGCTACACATGTACGCTACATCACCCCCTTTCAGCAAAAGTGACATTTTTCTTTATCACATTTGCGTTGCTTTTAATGACAGGTTTTATTCTATCAATCGATACGGCAATCGGTTTTCCTCGCCTTTCCACGATAAATTGTTTTCGCAGTCTTCTAATTACATTAAATGGTCCATCATACGGTGATTCAAAACTGTTTCTTACTTTATCGTTGCGCACAAGAACCTGATCACAAGTGTCTAAATGGTTGGGGAGGTGGGTAGGTGTTTCTGTTTTCCTAGTTTGTTGTGCCGGGATGTTTTTGAAGAATGTTTTTAATTTTTCGACAATGTTGTATGATTAATTTGTTCTTCGGCTGGTGAAATTGCATTGGATAAATCGAGTGGAAGTGCCTAGGAATTTGGTCAGTTCGCTAAAAAGTTTTGATTCGAACTGCGAACCTTGATCGGTTGTTATTTTGGTGGGAACTCCGAAACGAGAAATATGCTCATGCACGTAGGTTTTTGCTATTGTTTCAGCTTTAATATCATGGATCTGATAAGCCTCTGGCCACCGGGAGAATCTATCGACCACCGTTAAGATATACTTGAAATTATCTGAAGGAGGGAGGGGCCCTACGATATCCATATGGATATGCTGAAAGGGACCCGGTGGAATTGGAATTTGTTCGCAGGGTGATTTCGTGTGCCTATGCACTTTTTGTTTTTGACACGCAACGCAATTTCTTGTCCACATGTTGATGTCCCCGTTCATGTGTGGTCAAAAATATATTTTCGCTATTTTCTTCCTTGTTGTGCGTACACCTGGATGTGAGAGTGTATGTATAGCTTTGAATATCTCTTGGCGTTTAGTCTGCGGAACAAAAGGTCGTTTAATTTGAGTCGAAGTTTCGCACCATAGAGTTAGGTCAGATGTCGGCATGGGTGATGGTTCTAACTTTACTGAAGAGTTTTTGGGTATATTGTTTTTAAATGACATGAGCTCTTCATCATTATTTTGCTCTTTAGCTAACTCTTCTAAACTGTATGAAAGAAGTTCAATGGAGGCTGCATTTGGTCGTGAGAGACTCTGCAACGACGTTAAGTGATCCCTTGGCGTATCTGATATCGCTGGTGAATTGCGATATGAAATCTAATTGACGTTCCTGCCTTGGGCTTCGCTCCGTTTTAGTCCATAGAGCTGTAGTTAAGGGCTTGTGGTCAGTGAACCCACAAAAATCCTGACCCTCAACAAAATTTCGAAAATGCTTGATTGCCAAAAAGATTGCCAATAGTTCGCGGTCGAAAGCAGAATAACGTTTTTGGGTATCTGTGAGCTTCTTGCTGAAGAATGCAATTGGTACCCAATTCTCTCTGTTTTGTTGTTGTATCACCGCTCTTACGTCAGTGTTAGAAGCATCTGTTGTGATACTTAATTTTGCATTTTCGTGTGGGTGATTTAGGAGGATTGCTTTCGCAAGAGCTTGTTTTGCCGTAGTGAAGGCGTTTTGACACTCATTTGGCCAGGTGAATTTGGTCTTTTTGGAAAGTTTGTTGAGTTGTGTTATGTGATTATGTATGGGTGTTAGGATACGCGCTAAATGAGGGATGAAACGGTGGAAATAGTTCAACATTCCTACGAACCGCTGAAGATCTTTTATGCATTTGGGGTCGGGGTTTTCGGTTATGGCTTTTACGCGTTCTGGAGATGGTTGGACTCCTTCGTTGGAACCTTCGAACCCCAAAAAGGTTAGCTTGGGTACGCCAAATATGCACTTCGATGCTTTGATTCGAAGGCCGTAATCAGATAGGCGCTGAAACAAGGTTCTTAAATGAGTTTCGTGTTCCTCGGCTGACCTGCTGGCAACCAAGATGTCATCTATGTACATAGACATACACGAAATTAAGTCCTTGTGTAACCTGATGCATAAATCTTTGGAAGGTTTGGCCTGCGTTTCGTAACCCGAATGGCATCCGCGTGAATTCGAAAAGTCCAAATGGTGTGGTTACGGCAGTTTTTGGGATGTCTTCCTGAGCGACAGGAATGTTGTGGTAGGCCCGAACTAAATCTATTTTTGTGAAAATGCAACAGTCATGGAGGTTAATGACGAAATCATGGATGTGTGGTAAGGGATATCTGTCGGGTATAGTTATCGAATTGAGTCTCCTATAATCCCCGCACGGTCTCCAATCATTAGAGTCACGTTTAGTGGCCATATGGAGGGGTGAAGCACATGGGGAGGAGGATGGACGACAAATTCCCAATTGTACCATGTGTTCGAATTCTTCCTTCGCTGCCTTTAACTTACTGAGGCTTAAGCGCCTAGGTCGGGCACTAGGTAGTGGTCCCTTTGTTAAGATATGGTGTTCGACTGAATGATTTACAGGGAAACTAATTTAATAAAATTGGCTGTTTCCATAAGAATTGGAAAATAATTGAGTATTTTGCGTATTTCTGTTCTATCGGGAAAAATCTGGGACTGGATACCTTTTGTAAGCAGGGCGTACCACGAACGCTTATTCGTGTTAATGGATCGATCAGTTTTGAATTTTTGAGGTCTATTATTAGGCCGGTTTTCCTTAGAAGGTCTGCACCGATTATCGGTTTGGTAACTGAAGCTATGAGGAATGTGTGGCTGAAATCTCGACGGAAGCCCAGACTCATTCGAATAAGTTTAGTGTCGAAAATCTCTATGGTTGAACTGTTGGCTGCTGATATACTATGGTCGGCTTTATTGTTTTGTTTTTTTGAATATGGTTGAGGGAATGGCTGACACGTCAGAACCAGAATCTATCAAAAATTTGATGGATGAGATCGGGTCTCTTATAAAACGGCGGCATTGAATGTTCTGTTGTGAGCTCTCACCCGCCGCTGCACTGACAGTCCCTTTTAGTTTGGGTGGCTAGGGTTGTGCTTATAGCTGCAGGGCTTGACGCACTTCCTTGCTTTATTTTTAAATGTAGCGTGAAACCAACAGATGCCGTTTTGTTTTGACCGTGACCTATTCCTATTTCGGCGCGACATAGAATGACTTCGGGAGCGATCGAGACTCAGACCCGAAAGCATAGATTTTATTTCAAGAATCTTACTTTGAAGTGATTTATTCATCGTAGTTAGCTCTTCAACAGATGGCTTTGAGTTGGAGGAAGGATGTACCGCTGTGTTGTTGATATACCTCATAGATATCGTCAGCAATCCTTAGCGACTCATCGGTTTCTGTTTTGGAACTGGATTTAATTGAAACTTGTACTAGTGTAGGAAGGCGTCTCTTCCACAGTTCCAAAACTAAACTTCCTGAGGCCATCACTGATTGACCGGCTATAGACTTCAATCTCCGATAAAAATCCGATGGCTTCCTATCTCCCATTTCCTCCCCTGACAGGAGAGCTTCTATACGTTTGCTCTGGCTCATTGAATTCCGATCTATAAGAAATTTTTTTAAACTTGTGTACGGATTAGAGGGTTGCGGTTGCTGGTTAAGGACATCGTAGACACTTGCGACCACGTCCTGTGGTAAGGCCTGCACGACATAGTGAAATTTGGTTCTACTGTTATGCCACGAATCGCGAACTGTGATTCGATTTGGACAAACCATGCGGCCGACATGCTGGTCCAAAACTCTGGTAACTTGACCGAGACTGCGTGAATCGCATTGTCTCTCTCCACTGGCACGTCTTTTTCGTTTACCATTTTTTTTATTAAGCGAGAAGAAATGCAGAAAAACGCGAGATGGACGGGACGGACAAGACAGACGAAGAATAACAGACTACCGTATTGTGCGTTGGCCCTCGTCCTAACCTCGAAACAGCAACGCAAAATGATGGCCGAAAAAAAAAAAAATATATATATATGTCGCACTTGTAACACGAATGAAAATTTAAACTTATATGCAGACGTAATGGCTTACAATTGGTGAGGCGAGAATAAAACTTATTTGGAAATGTGTACGGGGAAGCGGTTTTATCTTAGTTAATTTAATAAGAAAACATATACTTATATACATATAAAATGCAAAGAGAGAATACATATATAAATTTGTTACTTGCGGGATTGTTTTGCTGACGCCAAAACTTGGAGCGGTGGTTGATGACGACGTTTGTAATTTCGTTGATCGTTTGTACTGATGATGACGCAGTTGGCGATGGTGGTTGTCGCTGGCGCCGACGGTGGCGGTTGATGTTGGCGTCAGTAACTGTGCTGGATGGTGGCGTCAGTAGCGGTAGTTTTTGATAGCGTCTGCAACCGCCACCGGTGTCGTCTCTTCAGGCGGGGACTTCTGTGCCTGCGTAGAAACTGTCCTCGATGGTGAGAGCTTTTGCCGTCCCCTACTGTTGCGATGTGGAGTAGTGCTCCAATTTGTGACGCACTAATTGTGGTGTTGCTACGTTCGGGGTCACCAGTTATTGCACCATGTGCCCCGTTCTTGGTGCAATATTTATTATTTTTTAGCTCACAATTGAATTCAAAACAAAAGATACTATTTTCTTTGTTTGCTTTATTTCAATACTACTCTTAAATTTGCAAACTATAATTTTTACTTTGGGTCGACCAAACACTTTGTCGCCACGGCTGCTCTTGGTATAATAAATGTGAAATACAATTTTGGTTGCCTACGTGCCATGACGCCTAACATATATGAATGGTGTATTAAGAAGCGCCATCTCTTGATGGGTATACTGACCTAATGCCCCGCTTACATTTCTGTACGGCGCGCTAAAAAGGTACGCTACACATGTACGCTACAAGGTGTAGATCCTAAGTATAACTTTCCACAACAAACTATCGCCGGTGTTATGCCCAAACGACAATCAGCTGAGGTCCGCTATTCAGAAAAACACTCGGTCTGCATGGCTGGTCAAACGATAGTGCATGCGTTCATATGAAAACACAAGCGTTTTCACTCAGCTGAGGCCTACCAACTCCTACGCTTAATCTCCATGCGGTGACAGCCGGGTGCCTAGTACCTTAATTCAAGAAATGGGTAACCAACCCCGTTTGGCGGATTCTTGGTGGCAGCAGATGAGAGAGGGGGGAAGAGTGCTTTTCCACTAGAGCACTTCTTCCTGTTCCAGGCGGCAGAGGACGAATTCCATAGACGGAGTCAACGGTGGCGTCTATAAGTCCAGTTAGGTTGACCTTAGTAAATACCTTGCGCGAGCTGCTTCGACATATTCGGATCACAGGTCGGTAAGGAATTTCCAATGTTGGTCAGGACATTGGAATAGAGATGGTGGCGGAGGAGCCCTTAATGGGCCAACGGCAGCGCTCATACTCCCGTAGTGGACTACTGGCACCGGTGTACCCGGCCCCTCGTCCTAGGGGAATAATTAAGGAACTGGCCCTCCAGGTTGGGGGTTGTGCCGTCGGGGTAACTTCCCTACCACGTAAAAGACTCATGGTTCCGAAACAACCAAAAGCCTCAGATAAGGATGACTCTTCTAATGACGACCCCAGCAAACGAAATAAGGACAACGTCCTTCGGATCTGTACGTGGAATGTTCTGTCCCTTTACAGACCACGTGCAGCCGAACAACTTGCAGAGGCCCTAGACTGCTATAAAGCAGATATTACCGCCATCCAGGAAGTGCGCTGGGATGGGCCGGGCAAAAAGAGGATGAAAAACTGTGACATCTACTACGGTGATTGCTATAGAGGCAACAGGCAACGCTTATTCGGATGGGGATTTGCCATATGCGGCAGACTAAAGCAAGAAGTCTTAAGCTTCCGACACGTAAGCGAGCGTATTATGGCTATCCGGATCAAGGCTAAATTCGCTAACATAAGAATAATATGTGTTCATGCCCCCACGGAAGAAAAGGACCCTGCCACCAAAGAGTGTTTCTACGAGCTCTTGGACAAAACATACGACCAATGTCCTAAATACGACGCTAAAATCGTATTGAGCGATTTTAACGCCAAAATAGGAAAAGAGGACGTCTTTGGTAGGGCAGTCGGTAAGCATACCCTACACGACACCACGTCTGATAACGGGCTAAGGCTAATTGATTTCGCTGTGGAGCGAAATGTCACCATAGCACGCACATGGTTTCCTCATCTCGATATTCATAAGCAGACATGGCGGTCTAATGATCATGTAACGATCAACCAAATTGATCATATTGCGATCGACGGAAGGCATGCCTCCAGTATTCTGGATGCCCGGACCTTCCGAGCGGCCAACATAGACTCGGATCATTACCTTGTTGTAGCCAAGGTACGAATGCGGATATCCCAATCTGAGCAACAAAGAAGAATTACTGTGAGAAAATTTAACGTCGAAAAGCTACAATCGCAAGAGACCGCCAGACTCTTCGCTGAACGCGTATCCCGAAATCTCTCAATCACCCCTTTGCCGCCAGCATCAAGTACCGAAGACCAGTGGCAACGCTGCCAACATGCCATCAGAAACGCCGCGACTGATGTGCTGGGTCTCGCTCGACCACCACCGCGAAACCCCTGGTTTGACGAAGAATGCCGGCGAGTGCATGCAGCAAAACAAGAGGCATACAAAGCGGCGTTGCAAAGGAAGACGAGAGCTGCTCGTGAGCTCTACGAGCAAAAGAGACGGGAAGAACATCGGCTTCTCCAAAAGAAGAAGAAAGAGCATGAAAAGCGCGCGTTTGAGAATATCGAGAGCTTATACTCCAGGAACAATGTACGGAAGTTTTACTAAAAGGTAAAAAGAACGTGTCAGAGAAGTAATACCCGTACAGAAACCTGTAGAGATGAAAATGGAAACCTCGTAGTAGAATCACAGTCGGTACTGAGAATATTGAAAAACTACTTCTGCAGACTGTTTAACGGCGACGAAGACCAACATCCCGCTGCCAGGCAGAATGAACCATTCAACATAGACGATGATAGTCAAAATGTCCGTCCACCTGACCAAAACGAAGTGAGGATAGCAATATACAAGCTAAAATCCAACAAGGCTGCTGGACCTGATGGCTTACCGGCCGAACTTTTCAAGGCAGCTGGGGATGAATTGGTAGAGTGCATACACCAACTCATTTCTAATATTTGGTCAGAAGAGTGTATGCCTGATGAATGGAATCTCGGCATTGTTTGCCCGATCCGCAAGAAAGGAGACCCCCTCAACTGCGCCAATTATAGAGGCATCAGTCTCCTCAACATCGCATACAAGATCTTTTCTGCGATATTGTGTGAACGCCTGAAACCTTTTATCAACAGCCTGATTGGACCCTATCAGTGCGGTTTCAGGCCAGGAAAGTCCACCATTGATCAAATCTTCACACTTCGGCAGATCCTGGAGAAAACCCAAGAAATCCAATTCGATACTCACCACCTCTTAGTCGATTTCAAGGCCTCCTATGACAGCATCTATAGAGAAGAGCTTTATAGAGCCATGTCTAGTTTTGACGTCCTTCCAAACTTGTCCGTCTGTGCAGGCTGACGATGGAGAACGCTCGCTGCTCCATCAAGGTCGATAATGACCTCACCGAGACCTTTGATGTCAAAAAAGGCTTTAGACAAGGTGACGCGCTGTCATGTGACTTCTTCAATATTGTACTTGAACGGATTGTGCGGAACTCACATGCCAACACCGGAGGCACAATCTATTACAAGTCTGTACAACTGCTTGCATACGCCGACGATATAGACATTATCGGAAGAACTCAGCGGGCTATCACCGGTGCGTTTGCAAGCATTGAGGCGGAAGCGGCCAAAATGGGTTTGGCGATAAACGAGGGCGAAACCAAGTATATGCTGTCAACAAGAAGGGAAAACCAACACCGACGAATTGGACAAAACGTCACCGTGGGCAGCTATAACTTCGAGGTAGTAAGGGACTTTGTCCACCTTGGCTCTGCTATAAATTCTGCAAACAAAATCAGTGCAGAAATCAATCGAAGAATAACTCTTGCCAATCGCTGTTTTTTTGGGCTTATAAGGCAATTCAACAGTAAAGCCCTATGTCGAACAACTAAGGAGACTCTATATAAGACCTTGATCATCCCAGTCCTGCTTTACGGCGCTGAAACATGGACTTTATTAAAAGAGGATGAAGATATCCTTGGTCGCTTCGAGAGAAAAATTCTTCGTAAGATTTTCGGTCCTGTTTGCGTTGACGGGTTTTGGAGGAGAAGATTCAATCACGAACTATACGAGCTGTACAGCGACATCGACCTAGTCAAAAAAACTGCGTATTGGACGTCTGAGATGGCTAGGACATGTAGAGCGAATGGACACCAACGCTCCGGCCCGCAGAGTCTTCGAATCTAACCCCGAGGGATGACGCAGTAGAGGGAATCATTGCCGTATGTGGCGCGCACAAGTTCAAGGGGATCTCGACCAACTTGGAGTGCGCGACTGGAGGCAACTAGCTAAAGACCGAGCTAAATGGAGAGGCTTGTTGGTTGAAGCCCAGGTTCACCCCGAACTGCAGCGCCACCTAAGTAAGTAAGTAAGTTTGCTTTACATCAGATGTTACGCTCTCTCAATCATCGTAATTGAAAGCATGTAGAGAACATGCGACAATTGCGAAGACAAAGATGCGCAACAGCGAGTGCGTGGGGATGGGAGAAATGGAGAGACCCGGCACGATTTTTTTTTCTTTACACTGCACTACACTGATAATAATGTGAAAACACAAGTGGTATACCGCTACCCGTACCGTTCTCCTTAAGTGTGTGAGCTCCTTAAAAAAAGTGGAGATCGAAAAAGGAAAACTGCCGATAATTGTCCTGAAGTATACACTACGAGTGAACGTTTGGCTCACAATTGGGAGAAATTGGCGACAGATTATGGCGTGAACTTAAATGCTGCAGCTGTTATGCAACTTTCAATGACAAAATCTATGTTTACCAATATTTTGAGAAACAAAAATAAAAAAACAGGCAATGCCATGTATGACCGATTTTTAGCTGAAGTACATTGATCGCAACATGTCTTTGTGCCTGACTATATTATCATGGGAATGAAAGACATGTCGCACGAGACGGGTAAATTTCATGTAAGTCAAAAAGGGAGGGGTTGGTTGCACCGAAAATCCACCGAAAGTCCACTCCAAGATTTACATAATAGGGCCTATAACGAACGATATATGGTATGTGCTCGCTATCACACATTGAAAAAGACTGAAAGATAATTAACAGTCTTTTATTTATCTACTCGCTTTAACTTAATGTATAACTTAACTATTTAATTCTATTATAACGCCGACCGAACTGCTGCCGCATGGTTCTCCTGTCGAGGGCTACCTGACTGGAAGACAAATGTCTCCAATAACGATTTTGACATTAGCCCTTTTGGCTGCGCGGATGTGTTCGCTACTTGGATGCTGGCAAATAGTATTGCCAGACCGCCACAGTACTTCCCCCTTAGTGAACCACCTATGGTGGTTCGCAATACCTATCAGGCTGCTTTGAGACTCGCCCGTATTTGCTGTTTGTTTTTAATTGGCATGTCCATCGCGAATGATATCCTGCGATTATGCTGTGTAGTGGCTGAGCTATTTCCATGCCTCTCCACCTCTGTCTCTGAATTCTCTTGGAATGTCGGCTTTAACCTATCTATGCTTATCTTGGTCGATTTTCCCCTGAAATTTATTGTAATGTATTTCTCTTTTCTCTGGTCGACCTTAAATGGCCCATCGTAGGGCAGCTTCAGTGAAGGACGTGCCGAGTCGTCCCGGATGAAAACGTTTTCACAATTTGACAGGTCTTTGAAAATGAAAATCTTTTGATCAGAGTGATGTAGAGGTAAGGAGGGCCGTACACCCTTAAAATGCTGCTTCAATTGCGTTACAAACTCTGTGTGACCAGTTGTTTTGCTTTCTTGCAAAAAATCACTGGGTAGCCGTAAGCCTTGCCCTTAGACCATTTGCGCCACAGAAGTTTGAAATGTCTCGAAATGCCGTTCGGAGACCTAGCAATATCAATAGCAATGACTTTGACCACTGTGAATACCACATAATCGCTGATTTCAGTTTGCGATGCCACATTTCGATCATCCCGTTCGGCTGGGGGTGATATGCCGTAGCTCGCTTCCTTTCGAAATCGAGTGTATGACCCAGTTCCTTAAAAAGTTGCAATTCAAACTGCCTGCCTTGGTCCGTGATAATGGTGCAAGGTACGTCAAACGTGGTACCCATTTGCGACAAATTGCTGCTGCTACTGTCTCCGGGGTGATATCGTTTAACGGAATGGCCTCTGGCCAATGTGTATACAACGTATATACCGATCAATTTAAGTTAAACAGTAGCGATAGGTTTCTGACGTAGGCAAAGGACCGATAATATCTATGTGTACCGATTAAAATCGATTACCTGTGTTCTTAAACTGCTCAACGGGGCTGCGAACGTTTCCAAATTTTGGAGCACTCACAAGGAATGCAACTTCGTGCCCGGTCTCTAACATCATGCCGCTTCCAGCTGTGTCAATGCCACGCAACAAGAATGCTTTAGCTGCCTCTAGCAACAACTAAAGTCAAGTGGGAAGCACCTACGCAAAAAACAACAGCGCCCCGGTCTTCAAAGTTCAGTGACGCTGAGAATGAATGCATTCTCCAAATGATCTATCAGAAGCTCTCTAACTTGGAGGAAACTAACAATCGTTTCCTACAGCGACTAACTTTGCTGCAAACAGAGATTACGGAGCTCAAGAAGAAAGTTAATTTTTTGGAGAGCAAACTGAATTGGCAGCAACAACATCTTCTCAACAACTGTTGTATTGACATTGTTGGAGTGTCAGATGTCAAGAAGAAGAATGCTATGTCCAAGGCGAAGCAGCTCTTTAATGAAGCACTGTCCATTGAAGTTCCGGACAGCAAAATTGAAAAATTCTACATTAAAATCCAAAACCAACAGCGATACGACATCATCGGCATCCAAACCAATCATCTGTGTAAGATTCACCGATGTACATACGAAGCAGGGAATAATGAGTGCAAAAAAGGCGAACAAAAACAAACTCAACTCACGCATAACTGGGATCGATGGATTGGGCGGCAGTAGCAGTAACAACAGGAGCAGCAGTAACAAGAGCAGCAGCAAGAGAACCGGCATTTACATAAATGACTCTCTTACAAAATATACACAAGCTCTCTTCCTGAAGGCGAAAGAAACAAAAAAGCAGAAATGTTTTAATTACGTTTGGTTCAAAGACAATAAAATTCTTGTCAGAAAGGTTGAGGGAGGTAAAGTCATCTCTGTTAGATCTGTCAATGATCTTACTCTTATTTAGTGTTTTTTCTTTTTCTCTCTTTCTTGCTAATAATATTGTAGCATTGACTACAGGATGGTTTGTGTACCAAAAACTAAAACACTGTATCTCAAACTGTGCAGCGACATCTATTGCCTACTAGTAGTAAATATTCCAACCTGATGTGCTTACGTTCCAACCTGGTGTGCTTACGTTCCACAATTGTTCCACACAATATCCCAATATTCCATGATCCTCAATTCACCCGGAGAAACATCTAGCATGTTCTAGAACCCCTTGCGATTTCCTATAAATACCCATACCACAACCATCGTCGACACAGTTGTTGATAAGTGAATACAGCGATTACAAGAGATATTCGACCAGTGGTGAAAGCAAGCGACATTGTGAAAATAAATCTGTAGCGACCGTTTATTTGGAAATAAATAAAGAATAAAGTGATTGACTATTGTGTTAAAGTAAAGTTGGTATTTGATAATAAATAAACAATTAAAATACACAAATGACGGTTTTATTTAAACGAACCCCAGCAAGAATATTACATTGGTGTCAGAAGTGGGATAAAACAAAATTCGTGTATTGCTTTTTGTGTAAGTGAAAAATAAAAATGGTTCGGAAGTTGCTAGAAGATTTGTCAGTGCCGCAACTAAAGGAAGTACTGAGCCAGCGGAATCAGCTTACGACTGGTACAAAGAGAGAATTGATCATTAAGTTGCGGAAAATAATGACGGACGAGGGTACAGATCCCGATACGGCTTTGTTCGACGTCGAAGAAGAACAAGTAAGTACGACGAATGATATGTCGGCCTTAATGAAACTGCTTTCCGAAAAGTTCGAGAAGCTAGACAATTCCCTGGATGAGCAAAATAAAAAGCTCGATGAACAAAAGAATTCTCAAAATGAAAAATTCGAGAAGCTAGAAAATTCCTTGACTGAACAAAAGAATTCTCTAGACGCCAAGTTCAATGAGCAAAAGAACTCTCTAGAGCAACAGCTATTTGATCAAAGGAGCGTTCTCGAAGGCAAATTCGATGAACAAAATAAAAGTTTGGAAACAAGATTTGGGACAATTGACGAGAAGATTGAAAATGTAGAAGCCAAAATAGAGACATTTGAAACAGCCGTTGAAGGACGACTCGAGAATGTTGAAACAAAATTCGAGAACGTTCAAACATAATTCAAGACTGTTGAAGGAAGATTCGAGAATTTGGCAAAGGAACTCGAACACGTGAAGAAACAGAAAGTTCGGGAGTATTCAACCGACTGCCCGAGAAGGAAAGAGATGCAGCCTCCCGTCTTCGATGGACAGACATCATGGCCGATATATAAGAGGCAGTTCGAAGCTGCGGCAATGACGAACAACTGGGACGACGAAGAGAAGTCCATTGCCCTCACACTTGCGCTTAGAGGATCAGCTGCAGAGCTTCTCCAAACTATTCCCGACGATAAGCAACGCAACTATGATAGTCTGGTAAAAGCCATCGAGATGCGATTTGGGGACGACCATATGCAGCAAGTATATAGGGTCCAGTTGCGCAGAAGAGTTCAGGTGAGAGGAGAAACTCTCCAGCAATTGCAAGCGGATATCGAGCGACTGGCACATTTGTCCTATCCAAACGCCGGGGAGGAGATCATTAACGAGATGGCAACCGAAGCGTTCACCCATGCCATAGCTGATGCAAAACTACAACTGGCGGTAAGAATGGCTGGAAAGAAAACGCTCGCCGAAGCTTTGGCGTTTGCTCTGACAATGGAGGCCGCAGACCAGGCCTGTCAGGGAATCCACCGTGTGAGGGAAGTAGCCGCCATCGAATGCTCTTGCCAGAGAATGGACGTCGAAGACCGAAACAACGCTCGCGGAGGACAAATTCGTTGCTGGAACTGCAACCAAATAGGACACCTACAACGGCAATGCAGAAATCCACCCAGACGCGGAAACTGTCCACATTGTGCGACTAGGCGACGCAACGAAGAACCATCCTACAGGGACAACATCCATCCTGTTGACCAGGCTCCTCGAAACCAGGAGTCGGGAAACGCCTAAGAGCCAGCTTTGCGGGGCAGAAGTTGGCTAATGGAATCGACGCCCCCAAGACCACCATCCAGGTCTCCCAAACCAAACGATGCAACAAGAGTCTAACAGTGGAAGCATTCATCGGCAAAAATAAGTCCGTGGCTACTATCGATACCGGCGCCACGGCTTCCATTGTAAGAAAAGATCTCGTCCGGAAGTCTTGGCTGCACAACACCAACTGCTACTGCCTTAGGACTGCGACAGGGGAAGCGGCGAAAGTATACGGAGAAGTTCGCCTCACGTTACAACTAGCAGGGTTGGCCTTTTCTCATGCGTTCCTGGTGGCCGACATATGTGATGAATGCATCATCGGAGTGGACTTTATGAAAGAACATGACGTAATCATCGACATCGGGATGCAAGTTCTGCGGTACCGGAACGTAGAGATCCCAATGGTGTACGGGAACGAGAACGCAGCACATTTAAGGACAATACTCAGCAAGGACGAAGTCCTACCACCATCTTCCGAGACTATCATTTGGACAAAACTAGAGGGTGATCCTGGGAGCCACCGATTCTACCTATTATGGCCAGATTTAGGAAGGAATTCCCCAAACTACATCGTGGGAAAAGTTTTAGTGGAGCCAAATAACAGCCTGGTCCCAGTAAGGCTCATGAACTTAAAGAGCCATAGCGTCAAACTAAAGCAAGGGGAGGTTATTGGTAAATGTGCGCCGATATGTTCAATTTCAACAATAACCGAAAAGGAATCTGCGAAGCCCGTTTCATCAGCCAGGTTGGCCGAAGTAAGGGACATGATCCTCAAGCACTGCGAACTGAATCAGGATCAGCAAGCTATGACAGAAAAGCTAATCGGTGAGTACGCTGATATATTTGCCTCACAGGATGGAGAGTATGCTCGAACACATCTGGTGCAACATCGCATAGACACTGGGGATGCCAGACCAATTCGTCAGCCTGCCAGACGACTACCACTGGCAAGGCAGACGGAGGTTGCGGATATGGTGTCAATGATGGAGAACGAAGGACTCATCGAAAGTTCTAAGAGTCCGTGGGCCTCACCAGTTGTACTGGTTAAGAAGAAAGACGGCAGCACACGATTCTGCGTGGACTATCGCAGACTTAATGATGTCACGAAAAAGGATAGCTACCCTCTGCCATGGATCGATGACACATTGGACACACTCTCAGGAGCTCGATGGTTTTCCACCCTTGACTTAAAGAGCGGTTACTGGCAGGCACAGATCGATCCAAGGGACCGAGAGAAAACTGTGTTCACTGCAGGAAATGGGCTGTGGCAGTTTACAGTAATGCCATTTGGATTGTGCAACGCTCCGGCAACTTTTGAGCGCCTAATGGAACACGTCCTACGTGGATTAACCTGGAAACTTGCTTGGTGTATCTGGACGATGTGATCGTGATAGGAAGAACATTCGAGGAACATCGCGACAACCTGAAGAATGTGCTAGAACGGCTTCGAAGCGCTCACCTGAAGCTGAACCCAAAGAAATGTGACCTCTTCAGATCCGAAGTCAAGTACCTGGGCCACGTTATCTCGTCAGAAGGAGTGCGAACCGATCCAGACAAGGTGGAAGCTGTGAAAAACTGGCCAGTTCCAAAAGACAAACACGAACTCAGGAGCTTCTGGGCCTCGCCACGTACTACCGACGATTCGTAAAGGACTTTGCCGGAATCGCGAAGAGCTTGCATCAGCTGACGGAAAAAGGAAGGCAATTCAAGTGGTCAGGTGAGTGCGACAATAGCTTCAAGAACCTTAAGCAACAACTATGCGAAGCACCAACACTGGCATATCCCATTCCCGGAGAAATGTTCATCGTGGATGCAGATGCAAGTAACGTCGGTGTCGGAGCGGTTCTTTCGCAAGTACACAATGGCCAAGAGAAGGTAGTGGCATACTTCAGCAAAGTGCTCTCCAAGCCCGAAAGAAACTACTGCGTGACCAGGCGAGAACTTTTGGCGCTGCTTCTGGCGACAAAACACTTCCATAAATACCTCTACGGCCAAAAGTTCCTTTTGCGCACAGACCACGCGGCTCTAAAATGGCTGCTGCAGTTCAAGAATCCGGAGGGCCAGGTCGCAAGATGGATTGAACGGCTGCAAATGTACGACTATGAAATACAGCATCGTAAAGGGAAACTTCATTCTAATGCGGATGCCTTGTCCCGGCGACCATGTAAGAGCGACTGCAAACACTGTGTGCGGCAGGAAGAGAAGAACTTTCTTTCCATCCAAAGGGTAAGAGCTGAGCCTATCGCTGGTTGGAGTGCAGAAGAAATCCGCAACGCTCAGAAAGAAGACCCAGACATCGAGCCGATATTAGCGTGGAAGGAGTTTATGGAAAAGCCAAATGGACAAGATATCTCGGACAGGAGCCCCACTGTCAAAGCATACTGGGCTCAGTGGGACTCCCTTCATGTGCAAGATGGTGTACTGAAAAGGAAACGGGAAAGGCCGGACGGGAAAGATTTCATAATGCAGCTTGTCTTGCCGCGATCAAAAGTACACGAGGTGCTACGGGAGATGCATGATGGAGCATCCGGAGGTCATTTGGGCGCAAACAAGACACTGGAGAAGGTGCGAGAACGTTTCTATTGGCTCAGCGCAAGGGTAGACGTAGAGAGTTGGTGCCGAAAATGCGTCGTGTGTGCCGCCAGCAAGGGACCCAGAACAAAAACGCGAGGCAAGATGCACCAGTACAACGTGGGCGCACCCTTTGAACGGATTGCCGCTGACATCGCTGGTCCATTTCCAGAAACCGGCAATGGTAACCGTTACATCCTAGTCGTCATGGACTACTTCAGCAAATGGCCGGAAGCGTTCGCCATCCCTAACCAGGAAGCGAAGACCATCGTGGAACAGATCGTCAACAACTGGGTGAGCAGATTCGGCGTGCCTATGGAACTGCATTCCGACCAGGGACGAAACTTCGAATCAAAGATATTCCAAGAGGTATGTCAGCAACTAGGAATCAAAAAGACGAGAACTACACCGCTTCATCCACAATCCGACGGGATGGTAGAGCGCTTCAACAGAACCTTAAACGAACATCTCTCCAAGGTCGTAGAAGATCACCAGCGCGATTGGGATCGACAAATTCCTCTTTTCTTAATGGCCTACCGAAATGCAGTGCACAGTAGTACTGGACATACTCCATCCGAAGTCTTGTTTGGTCGAGCAGTTCGGCTACCTAGTGAGGTGAAGTTTGGATCCCCTAACGATGAGCCCAAATGTGAAGAGGACTATGTGGCAGACCTCAGGGAAAGGATCCGAGACATACATCAGAGGACCAGGACGAGGATAAGGATAGCGAGTGACCGCATGAAAACCAGGTACGACACGGAGGCAACAACGTCCAGCTTCCACGAGGGAGACCTATTGTGGCTGTACAACCCACACCGGCAAAAGGGGAGGTCACCCAAGCTGCAGCAAGACTGGGAGGGCCCTTATAAAGTGGTCACACCCATCAATGACGTCGTCTTCCGGATCCAGCGTGGAGTAAGAGGCAAGATGAAAATTGTCCACCTGGATCGTCTTCATCGTTACCATGGCAGTAATCCAGATGATCAAGTTTAAGAATGGGGCAGTGTAGCATTGACTACAGGATGGTTTGTGTACCAAAAACTAAAACAGTGTATCTCAAACTGTGCAACGACATCTATTGCCTACTAGTAGTAAATATTCCAACCTGAAGTGCTTACGTTCCAACCTGGTGTGCTTACGTTCCACAATTGTTCCACACAATATCCCAATATTCCATGATCCTCAATTCACCCGGAGAAACATCTAGCATGTTCTAGAACCCCTTGCGATTTCCTATAAATACCCATACCACAACCATCGTCAACACAGTTGTTGATAAGTGAATACAGCGATTACAAGAGATATTCGACCAGTGGTGAAAGCAAGCGACATTGTGAAAATAAATCTGTAGCGACCGTTTATTTGGAAATAAATAAAGAATAAAGTGATTGACTATTGTGTTAAGGTAAAGTTGGTATTTGATAATAAATAAACAATTAAAATACACAAAAGACGGTTTTATTTAAACGAACCCCAGCAAGAATATTACAATATGATTGAAATGAATGATTTATTCGATGACTTTTCCTCCGCTAATCTTTGTAGCTCAAACTCTGATATTGATGTTACTGATAGTTTTTGTACCAAAGATATATTCTTTATTGTACACCAGAATGTCAGAAGTCTTAGAGAAAATTTTGCCGCTCTTGTCACTCATGTTGATTCGTTTTTGTGCGTTCCCGATATTGTTTTTTTGTCTGAAATTTGGAGTTGTGGGTTTGAAAAAGAAGATTGCTTTATGCCCGGTTTTAAAATTTATGCTAACACTAATGAAAATTACGCTACAGGTAGTGTTGGTTGTTTTATAAAAGAGAAAGAGGTGTAAGCACTTTTATTATCCATTTTTATCTGTTCTAGTTGAACGAGTTCAGTCGTGTGAGCGCCTTCTATGTGTCATTGTATTGTTTAGCACCCAACTACGGGTCGATCCAACTCTGTTCACTTGAACAAAATCAGCCGAAAAGTAGAGAGGCCTTCAGCCCAGAAAAAAACAAAAAAAATTGTAATCGTTTGCCATCAAGCAATAAATCAACTATTTTTAAGTTTTAAAACTCAGATGTGGGGCCCAAACTGTACTAAAAGAATTTTTCGGGAAAACGGTTTCTTTGAACCTATTCTGATGACATCACGTGTGACGAGACGAGCCACCAGGAAAGCTGACGATGACGTGTCGGGCGCAAACAACGAAATAGACGCTGCCGCTGATGCCACTCCAAACGAACTCACCGTAAATGCCGTAAATGACGACAATATCGATAATGCCGTAGGTGCCGAAGACATGCAGGGTGCTGCTCTGGACGAAGAGCTGAATAATCTACGTAAGCAGATGGAAATCTTAAAGCTTCGAAAGGAGATACGTGAACTAGAAGGGGATGCAGTTTCATCCAGCCAATGCAAGACGGATTTCGGGGACGTCGAGTACGCACTGCCGAAGTTTACTGGAGACGACTTGGGCCATTCCGTACTACATTTCCTCTGCGATTTTGAGGAAATTATGGCTACAATCAAAGCAGACGACCATTTGAAGTTGCTGAGCCTACGTCGATCTCTGGTTCGAACTGCTCGCGTCTTTTTAGCGTCGACTGCCGCTTTAAACTACAGCGAATTGAAGACAGCACTTGTCAAGGAATTTGATATTGCCGTTTCCTGCCAGTACGTTTACAAAATGCTGAGCCGCCGACGATGGAAGAAGAACGAAGAGTCGTTACACTGCTATATTCTTACTCTGCAGGTGGTTGCTAAACGCTCCGATATTAGTGAGTTGGAGATAATCAATTTTATAGTCGACGGAATGGGAGATGTGCCGAACGTATATCTACTGCTGGAAGCTCGCACCATTGAGGAGCTGAAGCGGTTGATCAACCGGTACCAACGGCGGTACCTCTGCCAAAATGCCGTAGGACGTGATCCAGATGCCGCCTCAAGGAAATTTGCCGCTACAGTGAAGATGAATGCCGAGAAGAAAGTGCCGTTATGCTTTAATTGTTCACAAATGGGACATATTAAGCCATACTGCCCACATCCGCTGCGCCCGAATGAATCCTGTTTCCGATGTTGGAAAATGGGACATGACTATCGGTCGTGCCCAAATCCTAAGAAGTTGCCGCATCGAGTTGCTGCCGTGACTGCCGAGAAAGAAGTAGCTGCCGTCTCCGTAGGCGCCCCAGACGATTCCGATGAAGACGATAAAGCCGTAATTGGTGCTGTAAATTGGGTAAGTGTTACTTTTAGGTTTGATTTGTTAAAGGGTGCAGAATTCATCGAATTTCTCTCCCTTTTCGATACGGGAAGTCCAATTAGTCTCATAAAATTTTCGTGCGTGCCGAATAGTTTGCTGAAAACCCTGATTACAGCTAGATTACCCTATTACGGGATAGGTGGAAATAAGTTAAAAGTTCTAGGCAAACTTGTGTGCCGAGTAAAGTTTGGTAATAAAGAAAAGTTGATTCAAATTGTTGTTTTGCCTGACGAAGCCACGTTCATGCCGTTAACTTTTTACATGCTTTTAACATTCACTTGTCTAAAGTAAAACTTAAATATTGTAAAGAAAAACTGCTTGCTTTAAATCAGAATAATGAATTCTGTGCCCTGCCAGATGAATCTTATACGGTTCTTGATAAATACAGTCTTTTGAAAAATGATTTCGTATCTCCCGCTATTAATGAATGTGAAATGACAAGACCGGTCTTGGGGGTTGGGTCAACTAGGATTAACGAGGAACCTTGTTCAGTGCCAAATATATTTAATATTGAAATTGTCGCTAGTGAAGTTGAGTTGAATATTGATTTTAAGTTAGATAAACCTTGCCGTGCCGAATTAAATAGCTTAATTATAGATTCTTATATTTCTCCGAAAGACGTTAGAATAGAGCCTTTAGATTATGAAATGAAAATACATTTAAGCGACGATGTTCCGTTCCATTGTGCCCCCCGACGACTCTCTCACTTTGAGCGTACGAAGGTACAGTCAATAGTTAGTCAGTTAGAGAAAGATGAAATAATTAGACCAAGTAGGTCACCTTATGCTTCCGCTATCGTATTAGTTAAAAAGAAGAACGGAGAGACTCGAATGTGTGTCGACTATCGAGGTCTTAATAAGAAGATTATTCGAGACAATCAACCCTTGCCGCTTATTGAGGATTGTATAGAATACCTAGCGGGAAAGAAATACTTCTCACTCTTAAATTTGAAGAGCGGGTTTCACCAAGTTAAAGTTTCTGAGGAATCTATACCTCTCACTGCGTTTGTAACTCCCAGTGGAATGTGGGAATACCTTAGAATGCCGTTTGGACTGAAGAATGCGCCGGCTGTATTTCAGCGGTTCTTCAATGTTATTTTTCGCGACCTGATTGATTCAGGTAAATTAGTTGCCTATATGGACGATATATTGATTGCTACTGCTGATTTTGACGAACATTTGATTTTATTACGAACTGTGCTGAGACAAATTACGCAACGAAATCTTAAATTAAATCTTGCGAAGTGTAAGTTTTGCTATACAGAGATAGAGTACCTAGGCTATGCCGTTACACCTCATGGTATTGCGCCGAGTGACGCTCATATTGCCGCCGACAAACCAGAAGCAATTGCATTCCTGTCTAGGGTTGTTTTCTTATTTTAGACGTTGTGCCTTCATTTTCCCGAATTGCAAATCCGTTGCAAAATCTATTAAAGAGAAATGCCGATTTCGACTTTGATGAACAATGCCGTATTGCGTTTATGGAACTGAAGTCTAGACTGGTCGAGGCGCCCGTCCTTGTCATCTATGACCCTACGAAAGAGACGGAACTACATTGTGATGCCAGCTCAATTGGATTTGGAATCGTTCTGCTGCAAAGACAGAACGATGGGAAACTCCACCCGGTATCATACTTTTCGAAAACTGCCTCTGCTGCCGAATCTAGATACCACAGCTTTGAGCTCGAGACGCTTGCAAAAATTTATGCACTGAGACGATTCCGGGTTTATTTAGAAGGATTACCCTTTAAAATTGTGACGGACTGTAGCTCGTTAGCAATGACGTTAGATAAAAAACAAGTTAATCCACGGATTGCCCGCTGGGCCTTAGAGCTTGAGAATTATAACTATAAGATTCAGCACCGTAGTGGTGTTTCCATGAGGCACGTCGATGCCCTGAGCCGATGCCAGATTGCTGCCGTTTGGGATGTTGACGACGTAGATTTTCAAATTCAGATAGCCCAAGGCCGAGACGAGGCAGTTAAAAGTCTGCGGGATCGTATGGAGATTGAAGAAGTTAAGGACTTTGAGTTGACGGACGGACTTGTATTTAAAGTTAGGAAAAATGGTCGTAAGGCGTTATATGTCCCGAATGAAATGGAGGGTAATGTCATTCGGTTGATCCATGAAAAGTTCGGGCATCAGGCGGTTGATACGTGTTTTGATAAGATTGTCACTTGTTATTCGTTTCCGAATATGCGGCAGAAAATAGAAAGGTTTGTCCAAAACTGCCTCAAGTGTATTATGTATGCCGCTCCTGTTCGCTCTAGCAAAAGGAATTTGTATAATATACCTAAAAAGCCGCTGCCGTTTGATACCATCCACTTGGACCATTTTGGTCCGCTGCCGTCCGTAAATTCGAAAAGGAAGCATATCCTGGTTATCGTAGACGCCTTTACAAAATTCGTTAAATTGTACCCGACAAGGTCCACCAGCACGAGAGAAGTGCAAGCCGCACTGGAAAAATACTTCCAGTATTACAGTCGCCCTAGGCGAGTTGTGACTGATAGAGGTACGTGCTTTACGTCACTTGAGTTTGAGGAATTCTTGCTGAAGCGAAATATAGGGCACGTGAAGGTAGCAGTGGCTTCACCCCAGGCGAATGGGCAAGTAGAGCGAATCAATCGGGTGATTAAAGCCATGTTGGGGAAATTATGTGAACCCGTCAATCATGCCGATTGGTTTTGTAAGCTTCTACAGGTAGAATTTGCCGTTAATAATTCTATTCACAAGGCGACGAGAAACTCCCCTAGTATGTTGCTGTTTGGCGTTGAACAACGAGGGGAGTTAATAGACGAAATTACGGAACATTTAGACGATAAATTGGGTTCGGATACTCCGCGTGATCTCCTACAAATCAGGGCAGGTGCCTCAAAGGGAATTAATAGTTCTCAGGAATATAATTTGAGTTATTTTCTTAGGCACAGCAAGGAGGTAAAAAATTATCAGGTTGGCGATTTTGTTGTCATGCTAAATGTCGATACTACGACGGGAACAAATAAAAAGTTGTTGCCGAAATTCCGTGGACCTTATGTTATACAAATGTAACAAAAATACAATAAAGTTTTAGGAAATGATAGATATGTACTACGAGACGTTGGAAATTGCCAGTTGACTCAGCTACCTTACGATGGGGTCGTTGAAGCTAATAGAATGCGGAAGTGGCTTTCGAAACCCGACAACAAGGCTGTAGATATCAATAACCGGGGCAACACTCCCGATGTAGACCTTAAGTAATATGTAATTTAAACTTAAAATTTTGTACCATTGTTAAAATTTGATTGTTCGTGTGTTACGTGCAAATTTCGCACGAGATCCTTTGTCCCCTCCATCCTACCAATTCTCACCCGTCCACCATTTTTGGCCTTCCAATTTTATTCCGTTGTCTTCTTGGAGCAGTGGTCTCGTTAAGCGTTCCTGGATGGTTCCACCATTCAGTGCTTATACCTCTCCACACGCTTCAAGGGGGCAACAAAAGCAGGTACTCCGGGAAACAGAGCCCAACGGTCGGTTGGCAACCCTCTGATGCGGATGGACCGTCCGCCAACGATGCGAATTAAGTGAGCGACGAGTGAGACGAGCGGCGATGAAGAAGAGGGTGGACTGCCCTAATATCTTGCCCACACCACCAGGGCGAGCCCACACATAAAGGACGAGTACACAGCAAGATACATAATGAACACCACACAGTTACCCAAACATCATACACATAATCAACACAACTTGTACGACCATGAGCGGCGGTCAACGGACTGAAGGAGGTTCAGTCCAAATTCATAAACTCATCAATGGCCGAGAGCCCGACGTTTATATTTTATCATTTGTACGGGGTGGCACGTCATCGGCTAGTCCCTTTTCCCCAAATCTGCGTGAGATTCCACCGGGATAGCTAGCTTTCGCGGACTGAATAAAATAATAGGAATACGAGTGGGTACTCAGGCTTCTTCCTCCTCAGGAGTGTCCAACGCAAGGCGTTGTTTGACACATTTACATTTTCAATAACCTCTTTTCTTCTTGCTAGGTCCAACGCCAAGCGTTGTTTGACAAATTTCCTCCTTCGTCTCATATTTCTTCGCTTTTGTATTTTTCGCGATATTTTTTTTGAACCTTTAATTTTGCGTTCACTAGCCCCTCAGTTACTAGCGCTTGCTGTGAACGTGGCACCAAGGTAAAGAGCGAACCTTGGGAATGCGTAACCCGACCCTCTGAACTGCCAGTTGGAGGCGATTTCAGAGAGAGAGCCGTTGGAAAAATGGAAAGAGCTGCTAGATAGCGGCGTTCAAGGAACGGTTGCATGCTTCAGCAAAAGAGCGGAGTACTGCACATAAAGCCGTCCTTGAACTGGTAATGGCTGAATAAGCGGTAGGCCAATTTTCAGAGAGAGGCTCTCGGTCGGTTAGGCAAAGTGCTGAGGCGAGTTCAGCACTTCTTGGTTGACCACGAGAGTGTGCAGTAAGCGCTAAGGTGATTGAGGAGTTCGTAGTTTTACTATTAGCAGTTAGCAAGTTGGCTTATATTTTTTTAACAAGCGAAAAGTCCAGAAGGGGACTGAAGAAAATACAGAGGCGAAGGAGACTCAAGAAGAAGGAGCATTCGAGGAAGATTTGAGGAGAAACAGTCTGGAAGCGAGGAGTAGGAAGCAGATTACCACTCCAAAAGAAAAACAGATAAGTTGTGTTACTTTTTTTCTTGCATTCGTTTTTCGGTTAGTGTAGGATTTTGGGCGTTATAAATCCCGGTAGGGCCTCATACCGTATATTTCCCGGTGAAAGCGGACGCGCGACCTAATCCGGTTTAACGTTTCAAGTTTCGGGACCGGTGATAGCGGGCCACCCCAACGGCTACTTATTTTTCGGTACTTTCAAGCGGTTTTTCCGTTTGCTATTTTCAACCCTTTTGTGTTCATCTAAACCCTTTTCTTAATTAAACAAATTGGCCGTGCTCTGAATTATAGAGCATTTGTAACGCACGTACGTTGTTTCTTTTTTTTCTTTTCTCGTTGGCACAATTTCAGGATTCCCACCCCATTAATTTTCCCAAGGTTTCTAGATCCCTTTCAAAGATCTGGTGGCGCCCATTTCCATATCGCGTGTAAACACCCGATTTCGCTGACTCCAGTGAACTCACCCCAGCTGAGTAACCGGGAGAGCAGCATCCCGCAGGCTGCTTTTGTTGCACTTGCCCGCTATCACCGGTCCCGAAACTTGAACGTTAAACCGAAATTAGGTCGCGTGTCCCGCTTTCACCGGGAAATTTACGGTATGAGACCCTACCGGGATTTATGACACACAAAATCCTACACTAACCGGAACAAAGAATGCAAAAAAAATAATGTAACTTATCTGGCTTTTTGGAGTGGTTAATCTGCTCCTTACTCCTCGTCTCCAGGATGTTTCCCCTCAAAATCCTCTTCCTTCCTGTTCCTTCCTCCTTATCTCCTCCTGTTACTCCTGCTCTTCCTTTTCGCTCTTGTATTTTTCCTTGGTCCCTTCTGGACCTTTCCGCTTGACGATAACTCGGAACCGAACTTGTTCACTAACTCGCAAAAAAACTCCTCAAACACTCTAGCGCTCTTCCGCTCACTTTCGTGGTCAACCAAGAAGTGCTGAACTCGCCTCAGCACTTTGCCTAACCGACCGAGAGCCTCTCTCTGAAAATTGGCCTACCGCTTATTCAGCCATTACCAGTTCAAGGACGGCTTTATGTGCAGTACTCCGCTCTTTTGCTGAAGCATGCAACCGTTCCTTGAACGCCGCTATCTAGCAGCTCTTTCCATTTTTCCAACGGCTCTCTCTCTGAAATCGCCT